>JALJVW010000034.1:3384458-3984458 GCA_024865655.1 Emberiza elegans
GTCCTTTTTCGCTCTTATGCTGCTCAGAAAAAGGTACCTGTACGTCTGTAACTCTTTGTCTCTATTGTCTCATACTGTCCTAATTCAGTTTGTCCAAATTATTATTACTCTAATTGTATTACTATTTTTATAACCGTTTTATTACTATTCAACTTTTAAAATTTAAAAAAACAAGTGATTGGCGTTTTTCACACTATTGTATTTGTTATTCCCTGATGCTATGCCAGGAGACAAAGGGAAACCATGAGGAATTCCCACTGATGCTCAGACTCGAGGTGTGCTAGCACTGATTTTTGCAAAATGTGAAAAACGCCATTCACTTGTTTTTAAATTTTAAAAGTTGAATAGTAATAAAACGGTTATAAAAATAGTAATACAAGTAGAGTAATAATCATTTGGACAATTTTGATTAGGAAAATCAAAATTGGAACAAAGAGTTTCAATTGAAACAGTGTTACAGATGTCCGGGTACCTTTTTCTGGGCAGCATAAGCCCAAGAAAGGGCCCACGTTACCAAAGGATTAACCCTTAAAAACCATAACCTGTTGCATATTCATACACCTTATACATGATGCATAAATTCCATTCAAACACAGGATTCTGTCTGGTCATCAACACCTTCTTCCTCTGAATCCTGATGTCGTCTTCAGGGCTGAGCGAGGCAGGAAAAAGTTCATTTCTTCTGATAATGGGGCAGTAAATTCTCTCTCTCTAAAAGATTTAGGTGTCCTGGGGCTGCTATCTCACTGCGAGTCCTTTCTTTAGAAAAAAGTATCCTGCTTTTAAAATAGAAACCCATAGTTTCTATTTTAACATTTTGTTATAACTTAAAACTATATTTAACACACTACTTAAAAGAATTAATACAGCATTACTTTCTAACACAACACATACAATATTCATTTTGATATTTGAGAAAAGCCAATAATAAAATACGCATTTTGCACAAAAACGAAGCCAAAGGATTTGTTCAGCCCTCAGACTCCACCCATTTGAGCTGTCTTTGGTGCTGCTTGAAACGGAAGAACATGAGATTCCTAACTCTGCAGAAAGATTTACATGCCTTAATCTTCTTTTTATCTTTCATTCTTATGTAGTCCCGGCTACTGTGAAGTGAAGAATGGATGCCAGTCTGCACAACAATGAAACATTAAAGACTACATTAAAGACTAATTACTTACATTAAAGACTAATACAGAAATTTGGCAACAGCGAGCAAAGTCCTGGCACCAATCGTCTGCTTCAGCCAGGACACGTCTGTCAAGTGTACCTTATTTATTTAAAACTTTATGTTAATGCCTGTAGGATTACATATGTCATTACTTAATCTTGTAGTTTATTTATTTAAGATTATGTAAACTAGCATCACACTTTTGTATTAAAGTTTGTGACTTTGTAAATTGTAACTTCTTCTGTTGTTGCCTATTGTCATAGTTGAAGCTGATTTTTTTTCCTCTTTTTTTTCCCTTTCTTCAAGGCTTTATATAATAAATTTATCATTAGATCCTGCACATCCGGTACGTTTACTATGCAGCTGTGCAGATGTTAAGAAAAATATTGTGGGACAACGCTCTCAGGCACATGGGATAGTAGGGATGTCATGTGCAGGGCCTCTGGTTGGGCTTGATGGTCCTCGTGGCTCCCTTCCAACTGTTTTGTAATTGGTGGAAGAATTTTGGAATTGTTCAGTGATTAAGAGAAGAATAAAACTGAGCATACGGGAGACTTGGTGTGAAAAACGCCAACCGCTTGTTTTTAAAATTTTAAAAGTTTAATAGTAATAAAATGGTTATAAAAATAGTAATACAATTAGAGTAATAATAATTTGGGCAATTTGAATTAGGACAATATGAGACAATAGAGACAAAGAGTTACGGACGTCTGGGTACCTTTTTCTGGGCAGCACGAGCCCAAGAAAGGACCCCCTTAACAAAGGATTAACCCTTAAAAACAATAACCTGTTGCATATTCACACACTTCATACATGATGCATAAATTCCATTCAAACACAGGATTCTGTCTGATGATAGTCAACTTCTTCCTCTGCATCCTAACAGCGCCTTCGAGGCGGGAAGAAGTTCGTTTCTTCTGATAAGAGGGCAATAAATTCTTTTTCTCTGAAAGATTCAGGTGTCCTGTGGCTGCTATCTCAGTGCAAGTCCTTTCTTTAGGAAAAAAAGTACCCTGCATAGCATCGTTTCTATTTTAACATTTTGTTATAACCTAAAACTGTATTTAACACACTACTTAAAAGAATTAATACAGCATTACTTTCTAACACAACACATATAATATTCATTTTGATATTTATGTGGTCATTGTCAACTTCTTCCTCTTAATCCTAACAGCGCCTTCGAGGTGGGAAGAAGTTCGTTTCTTCTGATAAGAGGGCAATAAATTCTCTTTCTGTGAAAGACTTAGGTGTCCTGTGGCTGCCATCTGGTGTGAGTGCCTCATTCCTTCCTTAAAAATATATCCTACTTACATAATTCTTATTTTAACTACAAAAGTTACCTTTTAACTACAAGACTACATTATTAAAATGTTGATACAGCGCTGCTAATCAATACATCAAAATACATATGGTGAATATCTGCGTAGAGCCATATAATATATCTAATATGCACTTTTCACAATCGGCATACGAGGAACGAGAGAATCTTTTGACGGTAGCGCTCGAGTGCCTCGGGCGCCCCAGCCGCCTCAGCCGGGGGCGTTAACCGCCACAACCGCCTCAGCCGCCTCAGCCGCCCTTCGCCCGCCTCGTCCCTCCCCTTCTCGGCCCGTCCCTTCCCTCCCTTCCCCGCCCCTTCTCGGCCCGTCCCTTCCCTCCCTTCCCCGCCCGGTTCCGCCCCCTCCCTTCCCCGGCGGCCGCCGCCATGGAGGACTCGCTGAAGCGAGCGCTCGGCACGACGGTGCTGCGCCCGACCGGGCACACGGGGAGCGGCTGCATCAGCCAGGGCCGCAGCTACGACACGGACCAGGGCCGCGTGTTCGTGAAGAGCAACTTTCAGTCGGAGGTGTGGGGATGGGGGGGCTGCCGGGGGTGGGCAGGCAGCGTTCCGGGCCTGGGGCGGCAGCAGGAGCGGGGCAGGGCCCGTCCCTGTGCCGGCCCTGCTGAGGCCGCACCTCGAGGGCTGGGTCACCTCTGGGCCCTCACACAGGGAATGGAGGGGCTGCAGTGTGGCCGGGGCAGGGAGCGGAGCTGGGGAGGGAATGGAGCCCCAGGAGAGGCCGAGGGAGCTGGGAAGGGAATGGAGCCCCAGGAGAGGCTGAGGGAGCTGGGGAGGGAATGGAGCCCCGGGAGGGGCTGAGGGAGCTGGGGAGGGAATGGAGCCCCGGGAGGGGCTGAGGGAGCTGGGGAGGGACTGGAGCCCCGGGAGAGGCTGAGGGAGCTGGGGAGGGAATGGAGCCCCGGGAGAGGCTGAGGGAGCTGGGCAGGGAATGGAGCCCCAGGAGGGGCTGAGGGAGCTGGGGAGGGAATGGAGCCCCAGGAGGGGCTGAGGGAGCTGGGGAAGGAATGGAGCCCCAGGAGAGGCTGAGGGAGCTGGGAAGGGAATGGAGCCCCAGGAGAGGCTGAGGAAGCTGGGGAGGGAATGGAGCCCCGGGAGAGGCTGAGGGAGCTGGGAGGGAATGGGTGTGTTCGGGAGAGGCTGAGGGAGCTGGGAGGGAATGGAGCCCCTGGGAGAGGCTGAGGGAGCTGGGAAGGGAATGGAGTCCCGGGAGAGGCTGAGGGAGCTGGGGAGGGAATGGAGCCCCGGGAGAGGCTGAGGGAGCTGGGCAGGGAATGGAGCCCCGGGAGAGGCTGAGGGAGCTGGGCAGGGAATGGAGCCCCGGGAGAGGCTGAGGGAGCTGGGCAGGGAATGGAGCCCCGGGAGAGGCTGAGGGAGCTGGGCAGGGAATGGAGCCCCGGGAGAGGCTGAGGGAGCTGGGCAGGGCTCACCTGGAGCAAAGGAGGCTCAGGGGGCCCTTGTGGCTCTGCACAGCTCCTGCCAGGAGGGCACAGCCGGGGGGCTGGGCTGTGCTCCAGGGAACAGGGACAGGAGCAGAGGGAACGGCCTCAGGCTGGGCCAGGGCAGGCTCAGGTGGGACATCAGCCTTTGGACACTGCGAGAGATGCAGGGGCAGCCACAGCTTCTCTGGGAGACCTGTGCCAGGGCCTCATTACTCTCACAGTCAGGAATTTCTTCCTAACATCTAACCTAAACCTACTCTCAGCAGGAATTTCTTCCTGGAAAAGGTTGTTAAGCATTGGAAGGGGCTGCCCAGGTAGATGGCATAGTCCCAGTTCCTGCAGGTGCCTAAGGAACCACCTGGACGTGGCACTTGGTGCTGTGGTGTGGGTGACAAGGTGCAGGTGGGCCAAAGGTTGGACTTGATGGTCTGGGAAGTCTTTTCCTGATTCTGAGGCAGGATGGTGTTGTGATATTGCTGTTGCTTGTCCAGGACATGGAAGATTTTGTTAGAGGTATACCCTGGCATGCTGTTGTCACCTCCAAGGGGAGCAGTGGTGTAACAGTGTTTGTAAGTGCTGTGACAGGGGCTAAGGCAACCCAAAATTGGCTGCTGAGGGGGTGCATGTCTTCTGTCATTTTAACTAAAACTTTTAATTCCCTGCGCACAAGAAAGAGTAAATGATACTTATCCATAATTGTTCAAGCTTTTCTGCTTTGTCCTTTCAATATCTGGAATGTGCTGTCAAAGGTAGATACCTGCATTTGGTAGAGATAAATACAGTGCAACTTATTTCTTCAGCAACCTTTGCAGAAACAGAGAGGAATTACTTTAAAGATACTCCATACTTGTGTTTGTCACATAAATAGCTTCATTGGCAGAACAGGAGTCACAAATTGTGTCTGCCCTTCATAGCAAGCAAATGTGCTTGAAAAGATGCATGCAACTGTATCTGTTCCAAATTTCTCAAAAATTTCTGATCAGTTTGGGGAGCTGAATGGGGGTGGCAACATGGAATAATAGATGAAGGTTATTCTGTTTCACAGAAGAGAGTTTGAATTGGTGTAGCCCTTCCTTAGGGCTGTACACCATTCTGTATTTAGCTGTACAATCCAACTCGCTGCAAGATCAGGCTTTGGGGGGGAAGAAAAGAGATCTGGATGGATTTTCTATTCAGCAGTTTCAGTTTGTGTGCTGCTGCCTGTGTGTGGATGCTGAGCGCTGATTGAAGCAAACTTTATGGAAAAGTTTGTAAACTTTGTGCTGTGTGAGCAGCAGCTGCTGTGCATCAGCAGTTCATGGCCCAGTGTGGTGCTTTAGACAGAGAGACAGTATTCCCTGATTTCTGTGGATGCTCCTGGGGCAAAAGGACAGCCAGGGGTGTCTCCCAGAGACGGTCAGAGGCATGGAGCACCACGAGGAAAGGCTGGGAGAGCTGGGATTGTTCAGCCTGCAGAGCAGAGGGATCTGTGGAGACATAGTTACACCTTCCAGTGCCAGAGGGGAGCCCACAGGAGAGATGGGGAGAGACTTTTACAGGGACCTGGAGTGACAGGGAAAGGGGGAATGGCCTCAAACTGACAGAGAGTAGGGTTAGGTCAGATATTAGGAAGAAATTCCTGACTGTGAGAGTGGTGAGGCCCTGGCACAGCGTGCCCAGAGAAGCTGTGGGAGCCCCTGGATCCCTGGCGGTGTCCAGGGCCAGGCTGGACAGGGCTTGGAGCACCCTGGGATAGTGGAAGGTGGGACAGGGTAATGTTTATGGGTGTCTTAAGGTCCTTTCCAGCACAAACCATTCTGTGATTGCCTCTTAATTGATGTCTGCTGCAAATTGTCCTGTGACTGTGTTGCATGGGACATTACTAAAGGGATAGCATTCTCTATTTCATTCATTCTACTGCCCTGCTTTTGCTTTTACCAGATATGTTAAACTTCCCACCTGCTCTTTCTACCTGCCTGTCTTCCTCCCTCTTTGAGCTCTTCATGTCCAGTTGTGTGCATGAGAGCAACGTTAACAACAGAGCTTGAAAGTCCAGGAGATTTCTTGTAGAGAAACATTTCTTCATGTGATGAGTGTCCCTGATCTCAGAGGAGGAACTCGGGAGAGTAGATTTTCCTTGCTGTGGGTAGCAGGTGCAGAAACAGGTCCCAAATTCAGAATGGCTTCCGAGCAAAGCCAGTTGGTGGTGGCTTGGGTTGTGCAAGTGTGATAAGGGGCATGTGGCTGCTACAGCTGATTGCCACCCACGCCCTTCCCCCGTGAGGTAAAGGAAAGCACCATGGAAAACCATTCTGCTGGAAGCTCTGATGGGGCACTGCTGATGGAGCTCACGCTTTATCTCTAAGCAGTTTGCACTCCTTCAGTTGCAAACAGACTTCCTAAGTTATAGAGAATTCTACAACCTAAGTAATTTTCGTTCGTGAAGTGAAGTGAAATCACTTTATTTGTAAAACCACTGTCAAGTCTGATGGCGTGGTCCTGTATGTATCCTGTGTGTGAATAAACATTTCCTCCAACCTTTCCATGTAAGTTTTACAAAATCAGTTGATTTTGTGGAAGTGCTTGGTTTGCCTGTGGCTGATGCTTGTAGACACCAATGCTTTCCCTTAATACCGGCAGGCCAGAAGAATGTTTGAGGGAGAAATGGCAAGCCTGGAGGCCATCCTGAAAACAAAGACAATAAAAGTGCCTAAACCCATGAAAGTCTTTGACCTCTGTGGGGGCATCACTGCGTTTGTGATGGAGCATTTGGACATGCGGAGCTTGAACAGGTAAAACAGTGTGGTCTTTGCCTCCTTTAACCACAAATTTTGGCTCTTATGAAAGTTAAATCACTTGTTTTCATAGGGGAAACTTGTTCAATTTTTTTTCTAAAGCAAGTCAAGACAGTGGGAAATCACACAGCAGAGAGCTGTATAAAATACTTCATAGTGCCTCACCTGGCAAATAGATCATACATCCCAAACTGAGTCTGGGTTTTGGTTATTTTTGGGTTTGTTTGCTTAGGTAATTTGTGATTTTTACAGTCAGGTTTCTTTTCACAGAGAGGAAAATTACCACCCTCATCACCTGTTTAGTGTGCTTGCCCTCTATATAAGAGCCACTACTTTTTTGCTTGGCATGATTGTGCAGAGGCACTTCCCCAGATCCATTAATCTTGATTTCAGTATTTTCAGCTCTTACCTTCATTTTGATAGTTGCAAACTTTTGATCCTTCTCTGTGATGAGCACTTAACACATGAATTCATCTGTGTGATTCCATTAGGGAGTTGATCATGACCAATTTCTCACCTCTCTCTCAGAACTTCTGCTACCAGTTTAAATCTTGTCCCTCGTCCTGCTTGTTGGCAGAGTTTCTAATTCATGAAGAGCCCTCAGTGAGTGCCAAGAGAAAGGGCAGAGATGTTGCTGTTTTGGGGTCAAAAATGGTGCCTTTGGCATGCAGATTTCCTGTGTTAACAGGAAAAATTGAAGAAATAACTGTGCTTTAAACAACAGTGCCTGGAGAACAGGGAAGTTGAGGAAGGTCAAAGGCATAAAAGGAACATAATTTTGTTAACATGGGAGGCAACTGGCTGTAATATCTGTTTGTAATTACTACAAGACTCTTCTGAACCATGTAGAGGATGAGGTTTTATTAAAAATAGACAATAAACTAGGCCCCTGGGACTTCCATCATTAGGCCATGCTTGAGAAAAGCAGCTGGAAGCAGCAGTAGAAGGAAAAGGATCTGCCTTTTTGTTCTGTTACCCAAACACAGTTTACCAGAGTAAAAAAAAAGGCACAACATGTTGTGCATTCTTTCTTACACGTATCTTACTGAGAGTCCTTACAGAAGTGATGTCACACAGAAATTAGAATTGGTAGTTTCTAATTGTTAGTAAATTTATGCTTTTCACTTTCAGCAGTGGTATCACAAACAACCAAGTACATTTTGTGTTAATATGCAGTCTTTGTAGGAAGACAAGGTGTTTATAACTGGAACACACTGAAAAAAATACTTTGTTAGAGGTGTAGAACTGCTTTTACTTACTTGATAAATCTGTGCAAGTAACTCCTGGAATATCAAGCCCTGGTTCTGTTTGTGTGCCAGTGGTACTCATGTTGATTTTTTGTTTTTTAGACACTCAGCACTGCTTGGAAGTCAGCTGGCTGATCTTCACCTTACTAACCAGAAACTTGGAGAGAAGCTGAAGAAAGAAGGGAGCATAGTTGGTACAGTACACAGCTGTTTGCAGTTTAACCCAGTTGTTAATAATCTACAAAGCAGTTAAAATACTGCTTTTGCAGTATTTAAAATAAAACTTTTGCTACTTCAGGACAAATTCATCTTCCCCTGAAGACAGCATGAGACCAGGTTTGGATGAAACAGACCCAGGCAGGGATTCTTTTTGCTTGTTTGCTCTGTTTGGGTCTGTGTAAGCAAAACACATACTCAGTTTTGGCCATAAAGAGCCTTAAAATACAATTTTGAAGAGCAGAATATAGCTGCTTAACATTGAACTTTTAAAAAACAACCACATTGTAACCTTAAAAAAAATTAAATTGCATTTTTTTTTATTCTTATTAGAAGCAGCATTTTACTCTTGTGTGGTTTTAAAGGTTTGTTTTTGTCATGGATGCTCAGTATTATGTCACTGTTGCTGAATTTTTGTCTTTGGTTTGAAAGGTAAAGGTCAAGGGCAATCAGAACTCCAGTTTGTGGACCAGTTTGGCTTTCATACAGTTACCTGCTGTGGTTATCTTCCACAGGTAGGTTGTACTTTCTCAGACTGATAGAATTTTAAATTTATCATGTTTTCCCTTCAGTGATACAGAAGGTCAAAATTACTATAATGGAAATAAATAAATTTTTATGGAACCATGAAAACAAAAAAAAAACCTGTGGTTCTGCCTGCTAAAGAAGGTTTTGTTTTGGACAGCACTAAAAAGTGCTTTGGACACTGATAACTCTTGAATTTCCTGGGCTTTATTCACTGAGAGAAAATAATTCCCCTAATTTAATGTTTTGAGATAACATTTGATTAAATGATGGTAGCATTTACTGTCCAGGATGGTGCCAGCACAAAACCTGAGTGATCCTCAAAAGTGTTGTTTGAAAAAGAAGCAAACGTGCCTTTTGTGTGGTGTGGAACTGACATGTGCAGTGCTGCTCCTTCAGGTGAACGACTGGCAGAGTGACTGGGTGAGCTTCTTTGCCAGACAGAGGATCCAGCCCCAGATGGACATGATTGAAAAGAAATCAGGTGACAAAGAAGCAAGAGAACTTTGGTCACAGCTTCAGGTAGGAGCAATTCCCTCGGTTCTCACTGCCTGGAGAGCTGGATATACTCAAATTTTGTTTTCTTAAACCAAAGTTCCTGTTTGTTGGTTTGCAGCAGGTTCTGTTGGTAAGAGACTCCAGGTTTTAGGGATTAAACACCCTTCCTCTAAGGTATAATGGCATTTGCCACATCACCCTATGCTAACATTCCAGAGTGAATTCCAAAGTGCCAGATAGCACTCTGCCTGACTGTTTGGGAAATGCTGGATGGAGTTTGTGTTCTCATCCCCTGTAACACGCTCGTGATGAGAAATGTACTAAGCAGCTCTGTCCTGCATGCTGTCTGTTCATTCAGTGTTTGCACCTGATTGAGTGACTGCTCTGTTGGCTCTTTGGGTCCCACATTTTGGAAATTTGGTGAGACATCCTTGAGCTTTTTAATGATGAAGTGTTGGTGGCTGTTGTTACTAACCCTGCTCAATGTCTGAGTTTCAAGACTTGTATTTTCTTGCTGGAAAAGATTTAGGTGACCATTCTGCTGCTGCCTTTTATGAACAGTAAAAGTCCTCTGTGTGTACTCAGCATCTCTGCTGATCAGGTCCTGTGTGTTTTAAATGATGGGTTTTAGGATGGTTCAATTATGCAGATAAACCCCTACATTTTAAAATGATGATTGTGTAATTTACATGTCTTTCTTTTCTCCCCCTGCAGCTGAAGATACCCAGTTTTTTCTGTGGTGTGGAAATCGTTCCTGCCCTCCTGCATGGGGATCTCTGGGGAGGAAATGTAGCTGAGGATGAATCCGGTCCAATTATCTTTGATCCAGCTTCTTTCTACGGCCATTCAGAGTATGAGCTTGCCATAGCTGGGATGTTTGGTGGCTTCAGCAGTTCTTTCTATTCTGCTTATCACAGTAAAATCCCCAGAGCTGCAGGGTTTGAGAAGCGCCTGAAGCTTTACCAGCTGTTCCACTACATGAACCACTGGAACCATTTCGGGACAGGCTACAGAGGGTCTTCACTAAACATTATGAGAAACCTCGTAAAGTAAATTGCTGCTTAAGCCAAATATTTCTTGTGTTGTTTGGAGAGCCCCAATCTTGGTGGTGCAGCTGCAGGAGTAGTGATGTTTAAAACAACCTGTGAGACCCTTGACCTTGTTAAAGACCTAGAAGCAGTGTCTCCTGCTGAATACCAAGTGTAACATAGTCATCCCTTTTTAGGATAGCTGGGGATAACTCCACGAGGGAAAAAACTAAGGAAGGAGTGAATTTGCACAGTGAATTAAGATCTCAGTGTCCCAAAAGCATGTGAGACTGCAGGGTAATAGAATTTTAGATGCCTAAAAATAGTTGCTCACTGCATTTTGCTGTGTCTTCCTCCCTCTTTGAGCTCTTCATGTCCAGTTGTGTGCATGAGAGCAACGTTAACAACAGAGCTTGAAAGTCCAGGAGATTTATGTAACAGGAACTGTGAGAGGGGATTTGGACTTGCTGTTAATTGTCACAGAATCAGAGTGGGTGAGGCTGGATCACAGAATGTCATCCAGTCCAACCTCCTGCCTAAGCAGATTATTTAGGATTGGGTCCAGAGGCTTTTAAAGACCTCCAGGGTTTTGCTGATTGATTCCATTGGATGCAGACTGTGGGTGCCTCCTGGAGTGCTTGTAGGCTGTTCTGTGCTTCAATATCCACAGCAATTCTGCTTCCAGCAGAAATTCTCTTCCTTTTTGGGATTATGCTTTTGTCCAGTAGTGGGCATTCTGAGAGAACTTTTCCAGGTAAGACACCTTGCACATACACATCTTGTGGAGGTGTATTCTCTAATGAAATAAAACCTGCACATGCTTCACATGCATGAATAAAGTCAGGCAAAATCCACCTAATTATGAAACAGTGTCAGCTGGCACTTTGTGTTTTCCACATCCACAAAGAAAACTATAAAATACAACTTAAGAGGGGAAGGAGGTCAGGAGAGACTCCTGGGATGGCTCAAAAGCTGTAACCCTCTGCTCCTCCACAGGAATGCCTATCAGCTAATTTTATTCCAAGGGGATACTACTGCTTGTGCTTTCTGATACCAGTGTGTTTATCCACAATAGCTTATCAACCTTATTCTGGCACAAGGATCAGTAAACCACAGCATTTGTGTCACTGGGACCACAGATGTGCCCAGTGTCAAGGCTGCCCTGTTTGCACACCTGTGCTGCTGAGAGTTCCAATGCAGACTTGGAGTGCTGCACTGTTCACTCTAAAATATTCTGTGTAAAGGCCTCAGACACGCCAGGAAGGGGAAGGTGTAGGCACCTCTGGGCTCAGTACTTGTCGGATAACCTGGAAATGAAGGGAATCTTCCTTTCCTAAACTCTGACCTGGCAGTCTGCACTAAGTGCAAGCTGTGGCTGTTGCAGTAAGAGAGAAACCGAAGGAAGGTGACATGTAACTCCCAGAGCAGCACTTCACCCTGTCAGAAGCCCTTGGAGATAATTCCACAGAGGGTGGCTGTAACACTGAATTTGTGCTCTTCTGATGTAGGCTGGTAGCGGTGCTGCTGTGCAGGCCTGCCAGGTAGGTGAGAGAGATGCATGACTAACATGCACTTTGAGTGTTGGGGAATGGCTTGTGTTAACTAAAACTGCTTTGCACTGGGTGTAAAAACTGAGGGTTTTCTAGTTGCAGTTACTTACACAAATGGGAAGCAGCTTTGGAGAAGACTGGTATTTGGTACTACTTTCCTTAATTCTACTTTTCTCACTGGCTGTTTGATTTTTGCTGCAAAAAAAATGTGCTTTATAGAATAGGTTTCACTTTTACCTTGTTACCTGAATAAAAGGTTTCCCAGTTGATTGTTGTTGTCACTGTTTGCTGAATTAGAACCTTATGTCTTGGTTTATTCTTGGGGAATTACTTGCTGTGACGTGTTAAAGATCCTGAGTTTGTTGGATAAATTATGATCATCGGAGGTGTTCCTGGGAATGTGCATGGTCGTGGATTGGTTTGGAGCAGTGTGTCACTGAGGAAAATTTACATGTTCATTACAGAGCAAGTCAAGATGTTAATTTTCCTAAAATGCATTTAACTCTTTAACTCTTCATTTTAGCAGGGGAAAATGAATATGAGAGTGGATTTTCTGTCATTTGTAGTTTTGAGATAAACTTACTGATAAACAGCAACCCTTCAGGGATGACCTTTTCCTAATAGAAATGAATCCAGACATTTTTGTGGTTGAAGAAAAGTTGTGTTCATGCAAGTGATGCAGGTAGAAGCAATTCTATTTAGAGTCTTAATGTGAGGGTATTATGCTGAATTTTTCAAAGCTGTTTTTTGCTGTCAGTAAGATCCGAAGAGGTGTAGAGAGGCAGAGAAGTGGAATGTGACAGGAATGTGTCCTGTACCCTGGATCCCTCGGCTGGGAGCCCTTCTCAGGCTGCAGAAACTGCCTGCAGATACAAATGTTGCACTCCAGTGCTGGTTTTCCTCCTGTTCCCATCTTCAGCGCTCTTCCAAAATAGATCTGGTGGTTAAAACTGCTGCTGGGCTCTTCCAGCAGAAGTCAGAGCAGGTGGGAAGTGTCACATTAGAATGTGACAAAAAGCTTTAGGGGGAAAGCATTTTTCTGGTAACTAAGCCACACCACAATCACAAACAGCTTTATTATTTTTTCTTTGTAGATATTCAGTTACTTTTGGTTTTATCTGAGGATTTTGTTTATTTGGGGTTTGTTTTTTTTTCCTTTAACAACTAAACAGAAAAATGATTTAGAGTTGCTTTCATTACACAGATGTAGATTTTGCTCTATTTCTTGTAAATTTTTTTTGCCAATCCACTTTATTCCTCTCCCCACATGCTCCACTGCAACCCAGGGGATGATTCTTTCCTCTCAGCAGCTGGAGAGCCATCTAACCAAGAATCTTATCTTTAGAGAGACATTAGAAGAACAAATATTACAGGATCTGGGTTACAATAATGTTTTAAAGGCTCAAAACTTTATACCTGAAGGTGACAGTGCACTTTGCAAGTACATCACATGGGTTGATCCTGTTTCTAAATTCAGCATCATTGCAAAAATGAGTTTAATTTTTTTCCTTCTTTTTCTCTTTAAGACCAATCCTCTGCACAACACAATAGGACTAATTTACAGTGAAATACTGGTAAAAATTAGTGTCCTGATCTTCACCAGTACCACTGATACAATGTGAATTACAGTCAACAGTTCTGAGTAGAAATGCAAAAAATCTCCCAGCCAAAATCACAGGAAGGAAAATGAGGTTTATTGGTTTCCAGAAAAAACCTGGTTTGCATTGAGGAGATTTCTCCTTTATTTAAAAGGTAAATTAGCATAATCCTTTCTATAAATATCTATACAGTTCTGTGCATTACATGTGCTCCACAGGAACTTTAATAAATTATTCCCAGAAGCTGGCTGCATCCAAGCTTGGCTTAATGTTTTGCATGTTTTCTCCTCATTGTTTGGTGTAAATATTTTCCTCCCTTTTTGCAGTCACTGCCTCAGACCTTTGCTGCTCGGTCAGTTGTCGCTTTATCTTCAGTTTCACCAGCTCCTACAAACAAACAATAAATCAGAACCTTTTGAGGTGATTTAACGCTAAGGATGCACAGGCAGTGCTTTTTCAGGACCAACATGAACGTTCACAATGCTCACCCTGACTGTAGAAATGACAAAAAGGGTTTTGTTTCCGTGTAAGCAAAATAAAAGAGGAGATTCTGTGCTCTGGACGAGGTCTGCATGGAGTGCTCTGTTTGTCAGTGCTACACCCTCAGGGTGCAGAGCACCTGGACAGGTGTGGGGTTATCTGTGACGCTGTCTTTTGATGCTCGAATAAACAGAATTTTAAATCCCACTTCCTAGTGCAAGTGTGTTTCCTACAGGGATGACAAAGGACCAGCAGCTCTGGGTGCAAAAAACACGCCTTCCACAGAAATGTAAAAGCTCATAATATGGCAGAACATTTCAGGTCCAGCAATAATTCTTTAGTTTGGGCCATTTTTTTTTTTTTTTTTTAGCACCTTGGTTTTCCTACAGTAAAGATTACAAAAATATGAGTGATTTTAAACAACAACTTGGGTATGGCTAAGATGGGAAGTCAATCTATTTCATCAGGATGGAGTCATACCTTGTTGGAAACGTGCTAGAAGAAATTTTGCAAGTCTGACATGTAATCCAATGTAAATTATCAAAATGTCATCACAATCTGTTACTCAACCAGAATACCTGGTGGAAAGACTCATTGCTCTTTCCACCATCACACCTTAAATGTGAGCAAATAGTAAGAAATGCTTCAGAGTAAGCAGATGTGCAATTTGTTATTTAAATTGTTGACCATTCTCCTTGTTTCCTCTGAGCTGCATGAAAGTATGTAAAGATTTGTACAAGTGCAGAAAGATGCTTTACTTCATTTGAAATAGCTGATTTTTACAAAATTCATTATGCTTTCTTTCCCTGGCATAGTCTGCAAGTTATGACTGCACCTATTTCCAGTACTGCCACTGCTTATAGCCACAAAGTCTGCAAGTATTTGTTTTTGTGATTAATTTAATAATATTTTTATGTTTTACCATGTTTTCCTCCACTGACAGAAAGAAAGCTGCAACAAGATAAATGCTTGCAGCAGTATCAGCTCTAAGCAGTGCCATAATTGTGCATTTTTAGTTCTGTAATTATTTTCCCATGTTACAAATAGCCTGTTACACATATTTTTACTTTAGCTCTAACACTCAAAGGTTCAGCAGGGGCCAGAAAGATAATTTTGCTCTACCTAAAAGCAAGTGGAAGCATTGTGCAGGGTAAAGTAGTGAAGAACAAATTTTAATATTTGGATTAATAACTTGAAAGCTCTTCTGCTAAGTGCATTTATATTTCTTTTTGAAGAGAACATTAGGTACCTGCATGCCATTTATATATTGTTGGGTATTTAAAATAACTTTTAAAAAAAAAGGAATCCAGGTGAGAAAGGCCAAATGAAACCTTGACTGAAGCATCCACACTCAGTGGATTTTCAGAGGATGTGGTAATTTACAGCTGGAGTCTGGTGTGAAATAATCCATAAGGAAGTTACAACCAAAATATTCAAAGTAGTCAGAGAAGTGGCTCAACATGTCAATATTTCTCTATAATTTATTTTTAAATCTTTTTATGCTTGTAGGTCTGCAAAATGCTTTAACTTAGGACCAGTGTCCCACTCATATTTTGCAATTAGAGAAATAATTAATAAAAATAATTAAAAATGCCAGAAATTAACAGTGATAGTTACCAGTGAAAAAATATTTAGGAGAGGTCATCAAACCAAGGCATGTGCAATTTGCAGCACGCTCGCACTTTGAGCAGTTTGCAGCTCAGTTTGGGTGTTTGACAGGTCTGCACTTGCTTTTCTGGGGCTTGGGTTGTTTTTTGGACATTTACAAAGCTTCATGTGCACAAAACTGGACAAGCAAGAAGTTCCATGCCTAAACTAAGGGAAAACCATGCCAGGTGTGCTTTAATTAATCCATCTGCTGCTTGGATTACACACCACATCACAAAATTATCCCCAAATACACAAATACAGTGCAAGCTGCTTTTATTCAGGCTCCACATATTTCCTGCTTTGATGTAGGACACAAAAATTATGGAGGTTCCCCACAACATTCCCTGCAGAGGGGGTAGCCTGCCAAGCCCTATTTTTAACTAATTTTAATCTTCAAATCTCTTCTTCCATTAAAAGTGCAGCTTCTTCTAAGATCAAATTTAATCAGAAGAGGGCAGCATTTCATTTATTTTGACAAAATTTTTTGGGGGGGGGGCCCTCAGACCATTCTCTCTTTAGCTTCCAGAGCGTGATATAATCAGTTCTGCAAGTATTGAACACATTTTCCTTGTAGCTTACTAAAAATAATAACTTCACCCACATCACCTCGAATTGAAAGGAAAGATAATGTCCTGGAGGATTTTTACTGGGTAAAATTCTGGGGGAATTTTACAAGACCAATTTCTATGTGCACTTAAAATTGCCTGAAGTGGCATCGTTGTAGGCAATTGCATAGAAATATATCTCATTTACAAGCCTTACATCTTTAGGTCTGTAAAATAGGTAGGGATAAGAGTTTAATTTGGAAAACTGTAGTGCTGTGCTTATTTTTTTCCTCACTGTTGTTTCATCTTTATATCCCTTTATATATATATATATATATATATATATAACTGAAAACTTACCTTTTAAGCCTCTCATTGCTGATAATTTATCACTTTTCCTGAAAGAATGTTCCCCTGGCGAAGGAAAATAAAATGGTAGAAGAGCCTTGCAGTAACTATTCCACACAGCAGGTTTAAAAGGGAAGGTGTAGGTGAGGTTTACCCCAAACCTGCTTTTATGTCAGATTGGTTTGTAAAGGGCTTTTTGAAACTGGCATGTCATAAGGGAACGTGTTGGGGGAGCTACCAAAGGGAGGGATTTTGACTTGCTGAGATGAAAGTGTTGTTAATGAACTAAATAAAGACAGAAAGGGGCACTTGGGTTATAAAGAAATGCTATTTTTTTAATATAATGAAACTCTTTCAGCTGGGAGAAAGAGGTGATTTGCTTCATGAATGGGACAAAGCGGCCAAGCTTTGGGAAGAGGTATCACAAATGCTGAGAGATTAATCAGCACCTTACACTAAGATTACCCAGGGAATCTTTCTGTCACTTAACAAATCATTTGGGATCATTCACCTCTGCAAGGATTTTCATTAAAGTACTGATTAATGAGATCTAGGGAAATTTCATGTTGAGTATTCTGGCTTCTGATGATATTTTTAAGGGAAATTTAAATACTGAAGTAGACAATCCTGCCCCAAGGAGGGAGGGAGGAGGAAATGCAGAGAGGAGGAGAGGCTGTGCTCTGATAAGGTCTGAGGGCTTCTGTTTTTCTGGCCTGGTGGCTGGGGGTGAGGAGTTGATTTTTGTCATTAGATTTTCCTTTATCAAAAAGAGAAGTTCTCCCCATTGCTTTTTTTTTTTTTTTTTTTCTTTTTTCCCCTTTGATTCTGCAGTGTCTGTGTTTATAAGTGCTGTAACATCACCCACTTTTAATTTTGCCACTGCTGATTTTTTTCAGCATCCGTTTCAGCCTGTTTGTATCTGTGCTCTGCAGAAAGCACACTCAGAGAAATCAGAGGAAACTTTTTCACCTCAAGTCATGACAAACAAATAGAAAAAAGGCACAACGAGGTACAGAGATAATTAATTACTTCACCGTGATCTCCAGAGGAGAGATTCACCTGAACAGATTGCTGACCCTTCAGTAGGTGAGTCCAAAAAAAAGTGGGATGCTTAACAACTCATAAAAGATGGCCAGCTGCAATTTCTGGCAAGGTATTTTGAAGCAAAAGAGCTGCAGACAGATCTTTGTGGAGATTTATTCTGTACCTGTACATTGAAAAAAATGTCACTTCTGCTTTGTGATCACTTTCAAACCACTGCAGCTGCTGTTGCATGCATTCAACAAAGGGTGTGCTTAAAGTTTTTGTGTCCAACAGTTATGTAGTGGTACTTTCTGAAAGAAAGAAACCAACATGGAAAAAAAACCCCAAGAATTAAGCAAGGAAAAAAAATTATCTTGTTTCCAGGGAGTCCAAAGTGAACAGCAACAAAGACAACACAAAACCCACAATAAAAGAATTGCAGAAATGCGTGACCCCTACTTACAGCACATATTCCAGATGAGCTTTTTCTGATTTAATTTGAATTCTTGATCAATTGTTTTGTCTCAAATCAAGGCCAGTGTCTCTCACAGCTGCCTTGTTGAGTGCTCCACAGCAATGAAAACAATCTCCTGGACTTCACAGCCTTAGGGCCAGTTAGCAGATGGAGTGAATCTCACTGTCCTTGAATCAAGGTGCCCAAAGTCTGAAGTGTTATTGATGATTAGAGTGCTCCTCATAAACTGAGACGTGGGTTTATGAAATTCTTTCAAGACGCAGCATTTTAGAAACTAGAAAAAAAAAATAGGTGCTGGAGTCCCCAGGGCAAAGACTGTAAAATATAATCCTTAAATACAGAGCCATTACTGTAACTTCCCCTGACTTAAAGACACACAGGAATTGGAATGCTCATAAACAAAGCCATTTTTACAGCCCCTTCTCTGACTGTAACAATAATAGAAGATCAACTGTATAAAAATGCACTGGGACGTTAATTTTTCACTGATGTGAAGTGTAATAACTAAATTATTCCTCATATAAATACACATGTGTAAAATAAACAGATGGACTAACAGGCCCCAGCAGCATATTCCAAATTTTTACACAAGAAACACACACACAAGTACATTAAGCACATTAAAATGCTGTCAGAAATATCTTGGGCATGAAAAAAAAAAAACCCCAATTCTTTGGTTGGATGACTTGTTTGTACTCACTAAATGAATAAGTCAATTAAACTACTTTCTAAAAAAAAAAAGATATTTTCACTTAGTGTACTTTTTCTTGCTTATAAACTTTATTTCAAAGAGGGATTGCAGCATTGGGTTTATTGTTTGGGTTTGACTAATGGTTAGTTTAAATGGTCTAAGTTTTAACAAAATTCAGTTACTACTTCATACTGTCACCATTACAAGGCTGTTTAGCCTGATTTTCCAACAAAGTCCAGCCATGAAAGAGAAATATTTGGCTCAGTGAAGCTGTAATGAATGTAGAGATGGAGAAGGAGTAAGTACCAATACACTGGTAGCTTAACATTTAGCTAATTTTGCAGGCAGATAAACCTTGGAGTGAGGCTGAAAAACACTCGAGAAAAAGTTTGGTCTTTCTAAATTATTTTTGACTGCTTTCTTAGCATTGCTTTCTGGTAGTAATTTTCAGTCATGCTACCTGCTGTGTCAACACACACCAGGTGTATGGGACTCCAGCTGGTAGCTCTCGTAACCACTGAAATATAATTATCAATACACAAATTTAGTTGCAGCAGTCCTTTTCTGCTTCATGCTTCTTTGAAAACACAGAATATGAAAAAAAAAAAAAAGGTGCTAGATTTGCTTCCTGCAACAGCAGAAAAAAAAAGAAATTTTAAAATTTATTCCCTTTAACATTGAAATTATTTATCAGCTGATGAAGTGAGACCTGGATGAGCATTACCTGGTTTTGAGTGGTTTTTTGAGCCTCACAGGGAGGTAGCATCATTTCATATTTCACCTGCTCCTGATTCAGCTGCTACTTCTTTTACTTTATATTTAAGATTACTCCCACAGTGAGAAAATACTCCATTACTCAGAAAAGCACTTTATGTGTGAGAGGTTCAGTTAGAAATGAGAAAACAAAAGCAGAGGTTCTTTGTGAAGGATAACCCTGTGATGCCAACGAATGTAAACACAAATCCAGATGTTTTGGCAGGCCAATATGAAGAAAATCTCTTCGGTCTTCATTTACATTTTAAAGCAAATATTTTACTAGGAGAAAGTGAAGAATGTTGACATTCCACCACTTAGACCCTAGTCAAAGTCATGTTCTCAATGCCAAAATGTCAACATTTGTTGCAGTTTGCTTCACGTTAACATCCTAGAAACACATCTGGCACATTTATTTCTCTTTTTCCCCCCTTTTCCCCCCTCACTGTCTGTTGTGGATAGGAAAGTGGGAAGGCAAGATAATTGTCATTTCTCTCAGCCATCTGCACTCAGCTGTTTTGAAAAAAAAATAATAAAACCCAAACAAAACAACCCAAAAAGCAGAAGGCAGCCATCTCAGGTGCACATCTTCTGCACAAGATCCATATTTATTACCTATAATCTATAATACTTAAATCCCTTTTAGGATATATTTTTACTCATTATAATTCCCATTCTTTATTAGAGTTTTTAAAATCCTAGGGCACCTATAGTAATTGTTATAGATTACAGGCAACGTTAATTTTATCTGTCTGTTTTCATCTGCCTGGTCCTGTCAGCTGAGTTTATTTCACGGCTGGTCTGCATCCTCCAAATCTCTCAGGGAAACACTTTGATTTTGGCCCAGTTCCTTTTCAACCATTCCCCTTTTCCAGACACACCCAGCAGCAAATTAAGACCCTTTTCTCCACCCACATCTCTTCTGTTTTGGAGAGAATTTGGCTTTCCTGCCTTGCTCTGATTCTGCACATTTTTTCTGAACAAAAGATTTTGTCACTGATTCTTCCAAAAAAAGACATTTCCAGCCTCAGGAGCCATGAAGAGCAGACACAAGGCTTGGTGTCCTTGTCCAGTGTTTCATTATGAATTTATTACCAATTTCATCATTTCATTATGAATTTGTCCATGTTGTCCCTTATAATCTGACTGCCTGAAGAACCACTTAATAATATCTGTGTTCCTGATATTTCATCCTTCCATTTGCCAACAGAAGTAGAAAAAGTCCCAAAGAATCCACAACTGTGATTATATTCATTATTGTGAATTATTGGCTTTTGTCTTTTTCCAACTGCATGAAATCTCCAGGAATGAAAGGAGATCCAGCTGTGACAGTCAGACTTATTTATAACATTCTAGAAATAGAAAGTGCTGTGGGAAATATTGAAATTTTTCTCCTTCAAAATGTCATTAACACTTGTTTTGCTTTGTGTGTGTGTGCTTTTGAAAAAAATTACAATATAAACTACTCTCTCACATGCAGGAATTTGAGTGTGAACTAACAAAAAACACCCCCAAAAATGCACCACCAAAAACCCCAACAAAAACAAAAAACAAACAAACAAAAAAAAAAAAACAAAAACCCCAAAAACAAAAAACCAAAACAAATTAAAAAAAACCCAAAACAAAGCACAAAAAAAAAAAAAAAACCAAAAACCAAAAACTAAAAACAAAAAAAAACCACCAAAAGACTAAAAAAAAAAAATCTTTAAAAATAACCACACCATACCAAAGGCAGTGTTTTGATTTACATTTTCTGATTTGGCCTAGAACTGTGTCAATGATGAGTGGCAAAAGCAGACAGAGGGTCTCCAGTTAAAATAATTAAATGGTTTTTTTTTTTTCCTTTAAATACAAACTGTCTGGATGCTGAAGGATGATGTGTCCCATCCCCCAAATTCCCAGTTTACTTGGACCACACTGAAATTATGCAGTGGTTGGGTGTTTTCAAGTGGAGGTAAATTTCCATAGAAGTATTTATGAATTTTTGTTACTTGAGGACTCCAAAACTACACCCACAGCACATGAGAAGGTCACAGGCTCATTAAAAAAGGCCTAAATGTGAATTATTACATTGCCCAGAGTGCAGAAAGCACAGCACAAACGTGCACACGGTGCAACATGCAAGCCAAGTCAGCATCTCCAAAATTCTCACTGGATTCATTAAGATTTCACAAAAGAAATTGAAATTCAACTGCAAATCTTCTTTTTTTTTTTTTTTTTTTTTTATTTCCTCGCCTTTTTCACATTCCCTTTGTTTGCCACAACTAGCAGAAGGACAGGAAATTTTGAGAGCTTTTTAAACTTGTATTTGATATAACTATTGCTATTTTCCTATTCTATTTGCAATGTTCACAAAGCATTTTTATTTGCAGGATTTTATTAAGGTCATAGCAAACCGGGCCTTAGCAAATTTAAAAGCTCAAAGACCTGCTACAAACCTTGAGCTCTGCTTACTTTGTCTTCTAGAAGAAAGCAAAGTCAGGCTTCCCCCACTTCCCTATAAATGTTTTTCAAAATTTCAAGTCTGATTGTTTTCCAAACACAGATTGTGCCTTTAATTCCCATCTTGTAGATAAATAAAACAAAGCAAAATCACTCAAAAGTTCTAGAGGTGTAGAATAAAACCCCTCCCACTTCTGTAACAGCAGACATCTGCATTTAAAATTTTGAAATTCACGTGCCTGCTTTTTAGTTTCAGACCAAATGCAGCATCCTGTATGTTGCACCACTAAAGAACAGGACTAATTTT
Organism: Emberiza elegans; assembly: GCA_024865655.1. Lineage (NCBI taxonomy): Eukaryota > Metazoa > Chordata > Aves > Passeriformes > Fringillidae > Emberiza > Emberiza elegans. Next base: position 3,406,564 of record JALJVW010000034.1, read on the forward strand.
GTGGTCGCATTATTTTTTTAAGTATTGAAACTGTAAATCTGTAGAGATACTGTTTCTGAACTCATAACTTGCTAAATTCAAGCGTAGCCCCCAAAAAAAGTTCAGTACATTTTATTTTGGACTTTCTTTTTTTTTTTTTTTTCCTTCTGAAGCCTACATCAGGTCAAAAGACAAAAGACTTGATCAGTCCATGAAGATTTTTGACAGTTTTGTGAAGAATTCACAGCTTGGATGGCATTTTATCGCCATCTTGTCCTACAGAAGTTTCATCACAATTTTCTGTAGTTCTTGGAGAGATATGTTAAATACATCTGTTTAGGAATGGCTACAGTGGCCCTGTGCTTGCAATTTTTTCCTCTCTCGGGTTCTTATTTTCGACTGCAACAGGAATGGAAGTGAAATGCAGGAAGAGCTATCCCTGCCAGCCAGGCTGGTTTGGGAAAGACCTTTTGGAACCATCCAGTAGAGCCTCTCAGGAGTTAATTGATGAGTTTATTTGAGAAGTTCACTGATGTTTACCCAATAAAACACACAGGACTTTCCATGGACCCAGCCTCAGACATGGCAAGGACTTCTCCTCACAACACCTTAAAGTGTCTTGGATTCTTCTAATCCATTATTCCATCCCAAAGACACCACCACTCACCCCCCCTCCATTTTTTTTTAATGTCCCTTTAAATCTTTTTGATCAATAAAAGGTTCAGTTATTTTTTCCTATCCTCTCCAAACCAGAAAGTAGAAGAGTAAGAAGGTATTTCTGGAATGTCTATCCCACTTGATCCTTTCTTTTTCCTTGGAAGAACAAATGTAACAAATGGATGAAATTTACATCATCATCTTTACATTAATTGTAGGGTGCGGGTTTTGTACTTTTCACTGGAATTTCCTTGCCATTGCCTCTGGAATAAAAAATAAAATTACCTTTTCCTCAAATACATGTCAAGTACTGCTTCATTCCAGAGCTGGTTTGGGGTCTCTGGGGCACAACGTGCAGGCCCACGTTTTGAAATGTTCCTGTGATGTGATTTGGACTCAAGACCACAAGGTTTAGACTTTGTCCTCTCTGATGCACCTTCTGCTATTTCTTTTTGCTATTTCCTCCACCCCCGATCTTTATTTTTTTGAGCGTTTTTCCTTCCTGATGTTTTTCCCTTTCTTTTCCCAGGAACTTCACTGATGGAAGCATTTCCCAACTTCCATTCTGCTGTGCAAATCAGTCTCCTTCCCTTTGGAGTGACACCATTATCTGATGCATATAAAACATTCAGGAAGAAGTTTGGATTGGTGCATTTGCTCCAGATGCAAATAGAGGTTTTGTCTCAGTATTCTTTTGTATTCCTGCTTTGGTCACAAACTGAACAATGTTCTTAACTTGTCCCTAAGTGCTGTTTTTAAACACAAAATGTAGTGTGTGTTTAAAATAGCCATTTGCCCTGTTGCTAAGTTACAAATATTCAAGATACCCAATCCTGAAGGAATGCAGAGAGCAGTAGGGTTCTCCCATTTAGCTATGAGCAAATCTGGGAAGGAACTTGATAAATCTGTGGCCTGCTAAAAAAAATGGGCAGAATTTGTACATTTGTCGTTTTCTGTATATGTTCTAACAATTGAAATAAATGTGTCATTTTGTCTTCTGCTGCCACAAAAGTTACTTGAAAAGAAGCTCAAAAAAAAAAAAAATCAAACAAACAAAACCACCAGAAACCCAAACCATACATCTAGAATTTTGTTCCAAAACACTAAAAAGGGGGTTTTCCCCTTCTGTGAATATAAAATTGAAAGATCTCAGCATGCTGAAGGCCAGCACAGCAAACCAGACTAATTCTGACACCAGTCCTGTTTGCAACCACTCCAGCACCTTTGGCAGCCGAATGTGGGGCCAGCCTGGAGCATGAGGAGATCCAGCCAGGCAGAGAGCCACAGTCCCACCCACCAGTCCTGGAAAAAGCATTCCAGGGCTGGGCATCTGCGCTCTGGTGCTTGGGAAGCACAGCCAGCACTGGCCACACGTGTGCTGGATTCTGCAGCAGAGGAACAAGAGGAAAGCAGGGAACATGCCAAAGCCCTTTCCCTTCTTCCAGGAAAAGGAAGATTCTCTGGGAAGTCAGAAGTGAGGCTGCACATACTTTCTCCGAGCTACAGAAGGACTTTTACTTCTTATTTACATCCAGAAGTTTTGTTCTCTCTTTCTGCTCAAACTGTTTTCACCCACTGTTATTTATTGGGTATTATCTCACAAAGCTTCTCAGTTATCCCAGGTCATTCACAAGGAAATTACGATGAAAATCCATACCTGACAACCCAAGCATGCAGACAGCATTCCAAATATCCCCATTCCGTGCCATTAAAAGGATTCTGACTTCCCCCGTTTTTTTTTGTTGCTGCTGTTGGGATTTTTTGTTTTGGTTTGGGATTTTTGTTTTGTTTTGGGTTTTGGGTTTTTTGTGTTTTTTTGTTTTGGTTTGGTTTTGGGTTTTTTTTGTTTGGGGTTTTTTTGGGGGGGGGTTGGTTTGTTGGGGTTTTTTTGTGTGTTTGGGGGTTTTTTTTGTTTTGGTTTGGTTTTTTGTTTTGTTTTGTTTTTGTTTTTTGTTTTTTTGCGTTTTTTTGGTTTTTTGCCTGTACACGGGCCAAAGGTTATTCCATTACATGATGAGCCCTTGGGAAGACAGGAATTGTTGTTCTTATTCAGACTCAGGAGGGCTCCAGTGTTTGGGCTGAGACTGGGCCTGAGCCTCCCCCTACCAAAGGGAAATCTACCAGATGTCCTGGGAAGACATCCTGGACACCAAATTGACAAAAATACATCCTCACATAAAGTGCAGTCCGTGATTTCTAGACTGGCTGGGATCAGAAGCTGCACAATGGTATGGTACAGCAGGAATTCCAAGATATCCTTAGGGAGGCTGTTGCAGTCTTGATGGTCCCTCACCCATGGATAAACTGCAGGACTCACCCAGGAATGCAAAGGCATAATGATGACTTACAGAAAAACACTCCTCATCTTTTTTGGGCTACAGCTGCTGGCTGGAGCTGTGAGAAACACCAGCAGCAGGTGATTTTGCCAAAACCAGCGTGATCCCAGAGAAACAGAGATACCTCACGCTTCTGACAGTCGGCCTATGAAATCTGGGGATGAGTTTGGTGATTTTGTGAGGTCAGTCCATGAAATCTGACCATTTCCTGGAGATGAATGTGCTGGTTTCATGAGGATTATTTCTATCTGTTTTATTGTTTCAGTAACATTTAACCATTCCTTCTTTTTCACGGCGCTCTTGAGGGAATCTGTACTGGAAATTTCCAGTAAAGTACTGGAAAACCTGAAATTGCTAATTTTAGACCAGTTCCCTCATTTTCATAGTCTTAGCTAATTAAAGCATGCCAGTTCCATGTATGGTCAGCTGCATGCCTTGGTCAATTATTCCACTGTGGGCTACACACCAGATTTTTAGGATTTTTATTAATAATGTCTCATTAATATGCTATTTCATCATTATCAGGGCTGTTTCATAGAATTTATGGACTCTGAAATGTTATTCTGTGTATTTCCCATTGCCAGAGGTCCCCAAACACTGAAGACATGATATGAAATTCCTATTGCAAAACCAGGATATAATTCATCCCTAATTTTATGTGTTCTATTGAACCCTTTATGCCACAACAAATGGAGTTCTGGTCTTGAAAAGGAGCTTTCAGAAATGAAAAATAAAAAACAAAACCAGAGGATAGATCTTCACACATTTCCAAGAAAAATTCTCAAGCTGCTCAATATCCAGAGGCCTTTTTTCTCACAACAGCCCTTCAAGTGGCTCTGAATTCGTTTCCTGCAAATGCAGGAATAGTGATTTTTTAAAAAATGTCCTTCCTGAAGCTGAATTTATAGTCTTTTAAAATGTTAAATGTGTTCTGGGATATAAAGTGGATCTCCCACCTGGAAAAACAATGCAATTTTAATTATGTAGGAGTAGCTGGAGATTTTGAAACCTTTGCTTTAGTCTGCTAAACGTCGAAAAATTTATTTTTTAGAATTCATTAGTGGAGAGTGCTAAGTAGAGGTTCTCAGGATCTATTATGCTAAAGAAAGTTCATCTTTTCTGCCAGCAGACAGGTATGAGTTATTCTGCCATTTATATTTCCAGCAAATGCTGATAAACTTTAACCAGAGATAGGTGAGGAGGAGATCTATCATTTCAATTTTAGCGCACTAAATTTTATACCAGGTTTACTCTGAAGCAGAAATGGCTGCCTGTGAAGAATCATGCTAACAGTCCTAAATTCATGACCATTGATGACAACATTGGTGACAATTTTGTGGTTTTGTAAGTGATAAATATTTGGTGGGAGGTGGTCACATGAATCCTGAAAATTGCCCCCCACCTCAGCCTTGCACCACTAACACTGACAACCTCTAAAATATAAATTTCTCTTGACTAATGAGAGATGCCTTTTAACAAGATAAAACTCATTGACATGAGTGATCACCCCCCAAATTATTGTGCTGATTTTAATTGAAATATTTTCAATATTTTGACTGCTACATGCAATAACAAGTGTAAAATACTGTCTGTCCTCAAGAAATCATCAGTTCAGGACCTCCTGCCAAATGAACTGTGAGCCAACAAGTCTGGCAGATGTCTGGCACCTTTCTCCTGACTTCCCAAAAGTCAGCCTAGGTAGGAAAAGCCCCTGCACCTATTTGAGAGCTATAAATTAATTTTACATGTGTCTATAAAAGCAAAATGTGTAAACAGAGCAGGTCAGCAAAGGCAGCACAAGAAACCAGTGTAAGTTGAGTGAGTGACAATTGTGGGGTACAAAATCACATCCTGACAATTTTCACAGAGGTTTTTATGCTAACAGCTGGATTTGGCAGCCAGGCTGAAGTATTGGCACTTGCAGTTTACAATAATCAAGTTTTCTAGAAGTGTCAATTGTGGTGAAGGTGATCCCCATACAAGCTGTCTTTCCAGCCTTATAGTCACTAACAATATACAGGAAAATCCTCATACCTAAAGCTCCCTATAGGATGAGTTAGTATTTCATTGCCTTAACAAATCCAATGTTAAAAGACTATAAATTCAGCTTGAGGAAGGACATTAAAAAAAAAAATCACCATTCCTACCTTTGCAGGAAACAAATTCACAACCACTTAAAGAATTTACAGAACTTCCTGAAGTTTATTTCAATTCACATTTCTCTGCTTCAGCCTACTGCAGCATTAGTGCACATAACTTCCACATTCAACATCCAATTATTGTGCAGAGGGGATAAAGTCATGTACACAAAAGCCACCACTGCCCACCTGTTTTGGTCATTTATTTTCTTCATGTTGGCCATAAACAAGGCACTGTTTCTTCAGATTTCTGCAGCAAGATCAGTTCCCATGAAGAAAGTGAGACTCAGCCTGTGGTTTATTGGAGAATTCCAGCACAGGCTTCAGTTTTTGTTGCTTTCACGTTTTGAATAATTATTCCAGCATTTTCTTGGTAGAAAGAGAGAAAATAACAGTGAATGATGATTTTTTTAACAGATGAAACAGAATATTTTCAGTACTATTTATTTACATATATATATATATATATATATATATAAAAATAAAACATGTTTCAATTCTGGTCTTGCTTAGTTTAGGAATTCCAGGTTTATTTATTCAGTCCTGGAATATTTTATCTAAAGGAACTTACAGAACTGTTAGTGATGGAATTTGTTGCTTGTCAGATAACAAAAGGAATGGGTAGTGCTGTGTGATGCAGTTTGATATGTTTGCTATAGCATGCCTCAACTAGGCAGATTAAATTATGTTTTTATCGGGGAGTTCATTTTTATCACAGGGGTTTAAGTTTTTAAAGACATGGTATTGCATTATTTTAACTTCAAGAGAATACAGGCAAGTAAACCAATAAATAATTAATAAATTGTAGGGTTTTTAAAGCTCTTTTCAGCTGCAAATTGAGAGCTCTACCAGTGCTTATCACTATGCTGTATAAGTAATCTGAATGCCAGAAGTAACTTGCTCACAAAGACAGGCTAAATGCCATAAATATTTTTTTTATTTGCTTCTGACAAAATTATTTCCCTGATTCCACATCCTGTATTATATCAAATTCAGGTTCTTACCCTGCTTTGTAAGAATCTTGCAGTTGCCCCTTTTGGGATGAAGAGATTTCCTTTTGCTGGCCTGTGGAACCAACCCTCACAGACAAGGATGTGTAAAAACTTTATATATCTCTGTCTTTTTCTTTTTCCTCTTCTGGAAAGTATCTGCAAAGCATCTTTTTGCCCCCCTCATCCATATAGCTCCAGAATTCTAAGTAGCTATGCATAAAATGCACAATGAATCCACCTGCCATGCTTACCAGCATCTCTACTGTGCAGTCCCTGATAGACAATTCCCTCCTCTTTCATTTGATCATAATATTTTTTGATCAAGAGATTCATTGTTCCTCCCATGAAACAAGAAAACAGCCCCAATGCATGAATAAAACCCCTAGATGTCAGTACAATGACACACACAAAAAAAGAGTAGCAGCTGCAAATAGCAATAGAATTGTTTTAAAGTTAAGATGGTCTTGAATGATATTCAAGGCGCTTGATAAAAAGATTTCAACCTAGCATTTAGCGAGAAAAAGAAAAGATTTTTCTTCACATTCACCTGTATTTTCCTCTAGGTTCTGTGCCAGTGGAAGCCAGTGGAGAACATGGCTTGGTTTTAGCTGCTGCTCTGGAAAGCTTTAGCATGGAAGTCTTATTTTGTGCAAAGAACCTTCTGGGCTATGTAAGAATACCCACATTTTATTTCAGGTTTGAGTGTTTTAGTTCTCCTGGACCAAGTCCTTCGGAAAAATATTCATGCTACATACATAAAACCATATTTGTTCACTTGCACACCTATAAAAATACAAATATATGCTCTTTGCCTAAACAAAGGAAGACATCCAAGAGAATAAAAATACTCCTTTTTTGCTGTGTGTTTGCATGTTGGGATAAAACCCATCTTAATCCCAAAGGCTAGGTTTTTAAATTGTGGGGGAAATCAATATATATAATAGATAAATAAATACACAGGTATGAAATCTATGTGAATATCTATGTATGAACTAAATATGACACTTGAATTAGCAGAGATCTGCTTTTCTCTGCCTGCAAGACACATATGCAATCGGGGAAATGTTCTACCGTAGGCTGAAGGGGAAAGGGGTGTAACCAGCATTTCCTTTTCAGTCTGAAAATTTACAGGACTGCAGCAGGACATCTGTTTGGAATTAGCATGGCTTCTGCCCCTCAAAAATTGAGATTCATGTGTCTGCAAACTGAGACTTCGTAATCTCGAGACCAGATTTTCTTTATCCAATAAAAAAATCAGGACTGATTGCACCTTAGGGTGTAATATTTAGAAAGGCTGAAATTAAGTTTTTAAGGAAGTAAAAATAAAAGCAGGCAGTTTCAAGTTGTTTTAAAGTCTTTGAATGTTTAGATATCTTTCCATGTGTGTAAGAGGTTGTGTGCAGCAGCCTATACACCAAACCTTATCCCCATATTTGCAGGCAATATTTGGGAGCTGAATTTGAGCTTCAAATGTACTCAAAAAATCTTTCTTTCTGGAAAGACAAGTGAGAAACATTTCTGCCAGTTTTCTTATGGATTTTGCACTGGTGCATGACCTATTATTTTTCCTTCCTGTAGTCTATAGGAAGGGCATGCTGCACATAACATTTCATAATTACAACATGCTGGCCTAGAGCTGCTGAAATACATTAATGCAAACTTTGAATTGTTCTTAGTGTATGTAGCTCCATCACAGATATTTTAAACATTCCATAATGATATTATAACATATTATACACGAGAATTTTATACAAGATATAGAATATATTTTATTTCTCTGCTTGAACAGTGAGATGGGACCAACTGTGTGGTCCCTTGCCTGAACCATTCTGGGATTCCACAGAACGCAGCATTTGCACAGCTCTTACTGTCCTGGTTTAGGGTAAATTTGGGAGAAAGAATCTCCAAAGGGGCCCCTCCAGAAAGCAAACCCACAGGGCCCCTCCCCACAGCCGGTTTGGGAAGGATTCCTCGGAGAGAAGTGGAAAGAACCTGTTTATTCCACAGGCAGGCACAGCACCCCCAGCACACAGAATGAACAATACCCCATGACACCGCTCTGACAAAGATGGCAAATTCAGAAAGTCTCTCTCAGGGTGGTGGCTCTGTTCTCAGTCCCTCCTGTGCTGGGGCAGCTGCTGCAGCCACAGGGTGAAACTCTCGGTGTTCCCAGGTCCCAGTCCGGAGCAGGTTCCAGATGGTCCAGAAAAGGGAGGGGAAACAGTCCAGGGAAAAATTCGGACTGCTTAGCTAAACCAGCAAGCGAGCAGAAGCAAAAAGCAAGAGCAAAGCAGGAGCAAGAGCAAAGCAAAAAGCAAAAGCAGCACCATGTACTGCCCTGTGTGTGTGTCCTGCCAGCCCTGGGGGAGCGGCTGAGAACAAAACCAAAATAAAACATTTCCTCTTTAGAGCCAGTCCTGAAGGCACAGAACATGATATCCAGCGTAAACAGAACACAGGGATGGGGATACAAGCATGACAACATCACCCTAGGACAAGCATTAAATGAATCAAAGTCTACTTTACCTATATTCCATGAACCTATATTAATTTGGCAAAAAAATGAAGTTTTGTTCTAGTTTTGCAAAACCAATCACGGAATCATAGAGTTGTGAAGGTTGGAAAAGACCTCTGAGATCGATGGGTTCACTGGACAGGAAAAACACAAAATGATCACCACAGAAAATTGTTACTACTTCTTTTGTTCTGGATTATTTATATAATACATCACTAACCACATACATAGATATATCAGAATAATGCATATATAGATGTATCAGGATAATTATATTGCTTAATTCAGGGGTTGTCAGAGAACATGTCATCTCAGTGAGTTTTAGGACAGCTGAATCCTATCTTTCTAAATATGTTGTTCAAGAGACGCTGAGTCAGAAAATGATGCTTAGAGGAACATATAAAATGACTGCTGCATCCAGCTATAAAATTATTAATGTGTTTAAACAACTTAAAAAATGTTGTCTGAGTTTAATGCCAGATGAAGTTTCTCCTGAGTAATTGAGCCCTTTTATCTGTTCCACCTACAGACTCCCCAGGGTAGAGCTTCCTAATAAGATAAATTCAATTAATTATTAATTATATACATATTCTTAACCTGGGAATTACTCTTGCAGCTATGTTGGGATTTTCTTTCCAAAAATACAACTGGAATATCCAGTAATTTCTACTGGGGTTTTTATCGTTTTTAACTTGAATAATTTTAAAATAGACACTGAAGTGTTTGAGGTCTATGTTCAACGTCCTGTTTAATTTTATTTCTTATTTCTACTAATAATTTTGCACATAAAATTTGGTTAACTTTTCCTAGAAGAAAAGAGAATGCTTTTTTTTTTTAACTCTTTCAACTCTTTCATTTTGATGACAAATTTTAGACCTTAAAGTAGGATTTGCTTGGTGGTAGTTAAAATGTCTAAATTAGGAACATTTCACTTCTGTTTGCTATCACTTAAAAAAAAAAAAAAAAATCAGTAGAGTGGTCTACCCTACTTTCCTATCCAAAAAAAAAAAAAATCCCAAATTATAATGAGGTCTTACAGGCAGAACACACAAATCACTTCTGGAATGATGTGCTAAAATATTTTGCCTTGTTTACATTTTTATTTGAGTCACAAAGGTAAAGAATTAGACATTCCAAGCTGGGTAATCCTTTTGTAGATGAAGCTTTGCATCATTGAGAGATCTTTTGTTTAATTGCATGGAACAGTTCTCTCATGACATCTTTCAACATTCTTTTTGCTTTTTTCAAATTGTCTTGTGTCTTAAGTACCTTTCTCTTCTGTTTTTTAAGCACCACTTTATGTTTTGTTCCTTTTCAATATGCCTCAGGCAACATAGACATTTTTTTCCTTCTACAGTGAAAGCATTGCTTTGAAACCACTACTAAAATATTTTTGAATTTTATAAGTTATAAAACCAAAACTGTGGAATAATTTATCTATTTGTTGCATATGCAAGGGACTTTATGTTGAATAATATATTCTCTTATATAGGTATGTAAATGAATTAATAAAAAATGTGAATCAAAATTGTTTTTTAAATGGCTGTAATACCCTGCATATGCATTGAAGTTTTGCAAATAAGCACACAGGGGAGATCATAACTCTTTGCTTATTTCTTTTTTATTGAGAATAAACTTAAGAGTGGCAGTAAATTAGTTTTAGCTCTTCTTTCTTACTAATTTTTAATTTTTGTTTGCTGATTTATGGGCATATACCAAATCAGTGTCTATATTTAAAGGGTGGGAGAAAAGGCAGTTAGACCAACTAATCTCATTTACTGGCCTGAAATAATGCTGAAAATTAAAATAATTCAAGTTTCTATGTGAAAACAAGAACATCAAAGCTAATCAAAAGATACTCATCCAAAGCAAGGAAGGCACAGGCAGAGAATGAAGCAGACAGGCTGAATAATAAAAAAATTTAAAAAGGTGTTGATTACCTAATCTCAGCAATGCTTTTGAAACAGTCTCAAATTACATCTTCTGAGTAAGAAAAAAAAATCACAGTCTAGAGTAAAGTATTTCATTTCATATTATTTATTCTATTTCCAGAATAATGATGATCTGGAGATAGAACAATTACATTGGAGGACAGGATTAGAAATCAAAATTATTGGTCAGATATAAGATCAGAAATACTATACAAATGGTAAAAAGAAAAGAAAGCACAGGTAAAAATCAACCAAACAAGCAAAAAGAGGATGCAGGTCAATCCTTCTTTGTGGTAAAACCACTGTAATCTATAGCAGATCACCAACAGCTGTGCACAATTCCTGTGCTTGAGGTACAGGTTAAATGGTCAATTTTATTTTTGCTTTAGAGCAGAGAGGTTTAATCAAATGAGTTTCTAAGGTCTTTTCCAAAAATAATTTAAAAATAGATCTATGGTGAAGATACTGGAGATATCAAAAAATATTAACAAATTATATTTAACAAATATTTAACAAATGAAGGTTGGGCACTCACTGAACATGCAGATGTGTGAATTCAGTCCAGTGGGGAAAAGGGAACAGCTGAAAAGAAATTATTAGTCCTGACATTGTCTTGTCACTTCTACTTTCAGTACCTGTACTGGGTCTAGACATTGACCACTGGGTGCTCTTGGTGATTCAAGTAATGAAGGGCTGAGAATGCTTTTACTTGTCAAATCAATGCAGCCATTGAGAAACATCATTTTCAGAACTGTAAGAAATTATTTACACCCACTGAGTCCAGTTTAGTTAGATCCTACATTAGCAAAATGATGGCCCGTGTTTTTACTCTGTTTCAAAGTGTCAAAATAATATGATTGTCTGTACTTAAAATTATCTCCCACCCTTGTTTGGGAAGAAATTTATTCGCTCGGGAAAAGCTCGGATCAAAAAATAATCTCATAAAGCATTACGAGCTTTTCTCTGGAAAATTTTTATTTATGCAGATGTACACTTGCATGCTTCCTGAACATTCACAATATATAACATTTTGAACAATTGTTATTGAAATTGGCCAGACTTGAAGTGGAAGTTCAAGCAGAGCAAAAGAAGCATCACTCATCCTTCTGCATCAGCTACATGATGCCAATATATCATGGCATCCTCTGTGGAAGAAGCTTTTATATTTTATAACAGGGGATAGAATTTGGATCAGCAAATCCAAATGTGTCCTAGGCTGATAAGAAGTGATTTTTTTGGCATGCTGTGGTCAGACCAATGGGTGCTCAGATTTGAACACTGGCACCTGGCGTGGCCACTGAGGACATGGACACGCCTCTGGGGACACAGGGGGTTAAAAAGCAGAGAACTCCCAGGGGAATTCTCTCTTGGTTCCATCTGTGAAAGATGTCAGGCCTCCCCTGCCCAGCTGCAGGAGGGAAGGGTGGAGGAACACGGAGAGGCATCGGGCAGCCTGTCGGGGCCTCTCTGGCTGCTCACAGTGACCCTGAGATGTGTTGGAAAGTCTCTTTTCTCAGCCTGGCACTTGAAGAAGGAGTCAGAGCTCTTCATTTCTTGGTCTCAAGGTTGTTTATTGCTCCTTATCTATACAATTCTTTCTCCAGCCCAGCTGAGGTCTGCTCAGCAGGACAGTCTGAGGCACTCTGCCTGACCCTGGGGCAGTGTTATGTTTTTATACTAAAAACTACGTATACTACGTTTAGAATTACTTCCCAGTACCTGTCACCTATGTTAGACAGTGAGCTTCTACTCCAAACCAACCTAAAAGTGCCACCATCACAGCAGAAGATGGAGGCCAAGAAGAAGAAGAAGGAGAAAGACTGGACACACTCAGATCCCTCCATCTTGCCTCCCAAACTCCTGTTCTAGAAACCCCAAAATCTACTTTTTCACCCTGTGATAACTTCACTATTATTCTACCTAAACTGTTGTGGCTTGGTGATCTTCATATAAGGTTGATAATTTGCTCCATGGGTCATACTCAAAACCACAGGGGCATTTTGGGCTCTGAGCCAGGGTCTCTGAGCCCCCTGTCAGGGTCTGGGCTGTCCTGGACAGCCAGAGGGATGTCCTGGGTTCCTGCAGCAGCCTCCCCATTCCCCCCCACGGGAGAGAGAGAGGGAGAGAGCCTGTGCTTGCGTTTGTGCCCTCTTGAGATTTGATATCATGCGCTGGCAGCGCAGGGAGGGTGTGGCAGGAAGCGCAACTGTTTTCTTGGACAGTGGAAACTTTACAAAACACGAGTCCTCCTTGATTCCTCCTTGATTTGAACGAGAGGAGACAGAGGAGACAGACACAAAATAGAAGGAAATGGGCAAGTGTGGTGAAAGTCAGAGCAAGTGAAGGATGTCAGAAGAAGATGAGGAAGAATCCTAGGTGGAAGAAGACGATGGAGTGGCCTTTGGCTGGACTTTTTCTTGCATAGCCATGGGTTGAACCAATTTTTTCTGTAACACAGAGACTGCATTTAGGGGGATGCAATGGCTTGAGCCAAGAGAGTGACCTGCCTCAGTGATTGCCAGTGCAGGAGTGACACGAACAGAGAAAGCTGAGGAGGGTGTGGTGGTGCCCTCTCTCCTCAGGGAAGAAGAAGATCTCTGTTCTCAAGACCCTTGGCCCTAGGGAAGGTGAGAATGGGGGCACTGTTGTCCCAAAAATGAGAAATTGGGGTTTTTTGGTACTTGGCAAAACATCCTTAAAAGGAGCCCTATAAGCAGTCCTGGTCCATGGATGGTGGTGAGAGCGCTGGACATGGAAGGAGGATGTCAGGATGGCAAAAGTTCTCCAGACAGTGCCATGAGTAACCTGGAAACAACCGTGTTTCCTGGGGAACCATGGTACAAGAGAGACTGCTATCTCCCTTGATGAACTGAGAGTTGATTATCTGAGGGGTGGTAACTCTCTTGAGAATCTAAGATTCTATTTCGTGTGGTGGTGGAAATTGGGGGGAGGAGGAGGAGGAATGCTTTTGGAAGGTTTTTATTCTGAGTTCTGTGTGTTCCTTTTCTTACACTGTAAGTTAAAAAAGCTCTTTGCTTTATTCCGAAGCGGGAGCCTGCGTTGCTCTATTTTTGGTCACATTCTCACAGCAGCCACTGGGGAACACATATTTTCAAAGGCACATATTTTCAAGCATCAAACCACAACAAAATGCTTTCCAAAAGCTGTGGGGACAGAAACAGGGCTGAGATGCCTTGGAAGAACACCCTTGTTTAATTCGGGGTGAAGAAGCGAAGCACTTTCCTAGGGCTCCCGGCACCTCCATGAAATTCCGCCAAGGGTTGCTCGCCCTCCAGTTCTGGCAAGTTCCATGTTCCGCGTTTCCCCATTGGCTCTCCACAGAAGGCCACTCCCTCCCTTCTCTCTGATTGGTCCCTCTCTGTATCACTCCACTCCAGCTCCTCCACCTATTGGATTGTGGGAATCCACAGAATCAGAGGGTTTTGGGGAAAGCTTTGCAAAACACAGGCCTCAGGCAGCGGAACTGTGATTGGAGGTAAGCAGCAGCCATGAGATAGGTCAGCAGAAAAATTATTTTAAAAGTAGAAAAAATAGACAAATAGAGCAATGATCTGTGTATTAACACTTGTCTAGAATAACTATCTAAGCTACAGAAAAGTTTATCTAGCAAGATATTAGGAAGTTTGAAGCTTAATAATGGAGCTCTGTGCATTGTGTTTTAAGGCTTACATGTATTGTATTTGAAATAAGCAAGCATTGTTTAACCAGAGGTACGTGTGCTTATAGTGGTTGGATGGAACTACTGTCAATGTGCTTTTGCTTTGTGTGATTGGTCAAAAAACATATAAAGTGAGCTGTAACATTAAGTTCTTGGTCTGCTGGCTGGGATGTGAGCTGGTGGCATCTTCCCATTGTCATAACCATGTAATGAGACTGATGCTGGGAAATAAAACAGCTCAAGGTGCGTTCCTCAGCAGTTCTGTCCCGTTTGTGATTTGTACAGAGACCCCGGCTGGCAATAAAGGGGAGCCACCTGCAGCAGATGTACAATATTTTTCCTAAAAAATTCTAATTTCATCCCACAAGTATAGTTTTAGTCTTAGGTTCGGCTCTTTCAAATGCAGAACACCCTTGTTCTTATCCAAGCAACTCTTAGTTGTGGTACTGATTTGATTTATCGCATTGAGCTTTTTATTCTATGAATTTTCCTCTATATTTTTTAGGAGAGCTGCTGCTAGCTAAAGAACCCAAGCCTTCTGGCAGTGATTTTTCTCTCCTTTACCACAGCAATGGCTTTTCTGGGCAGCTATTGGAAATTTAACATGCATAGCTCTAAGATGAATGATCAGAACATAATCATTATTTTAAGTCATGTCTGGTCTGTGTCTTTCACCTGTAGAGTATTTATGATGCCCATTCTAACAAAGACAGCTTTCTTGGGAAGCATTAATTTCTATTTATATTTACAAAGACCAGATTTATCAAAAGTAAGACATCTTGCCCAATCTTGCCCAGTGAATGTTTTAAAGTTTTGTGTGCTAGCGCCTTCTAGAGTGCAAGCAGATCTCTTGCATCTTACAACCACTTTTCAAATCGCTGGCAGCTGCTGACTTTGCTTTTGATACTCTACACAGTATTTCCAGTTTGAAATTATGTCTCTCTTGGATTTAAATTGTAACTTTCCTATGCTCTAGCCCACCCTTGCTGTGTAATTACCAAACTTTTTTGGGGTGCTGGTTATTTGTTTCATTTTTTGGGTTTTTTCCCCTTCAAGATTTTTTAGTGTTGTCTTTTTCCAGATGTGCTGAGTTTAACTTCTGAATTGCTTCTTTATCGCTGTGTTTCCTGATATCCAAGACCCTGAGCTTATCTCAAATCAGTTCTTTCCTTTTGATTCCTTGTGTCCTATCTGTTTATTCCTTGTGTTTTCTGGAGATAGTTATTCACACGAAGTGGCATGGAATCCTTCTCTTTCCCTGACTCTCGGCTGCACTTCATTCATGACAGGCTTAACAGCTTCTGTTTGAAAGAAATTCCAAATCTCACCCACAATCAGGAGGTTGCTGAACTCTCCTAGCCAGTTGTCTTCACAAATACTTTTAGTTTCTTAAGGTCTTTAAAGACTGAGGTTCTCGACCGCAAAATTGCTTCTGCTAAATTTACAAATTTAAACAAAATCAGCTTCTGCTCTGTCAGAACATGGGTCAGTAAGAGGAGCTTCTGTCAGAGCCACTGATGGTCCATCAGGACCATCAAAGCAGGCCAGTAAATGGAACAAGAGAGTGGCTCCGTGACCTCTTGGCTGCTTGGGTTTTGTTTCAGAGATAACAAAATCTGGCTTCTGCTTCTCACCCCTAGAAGTGACAGACAATATGCACGTGGAGCTAAATGAAGCTGTGACATGTCCCAGTTTTGTTGAAAATGACAAAAACCCTAAAGTTTCCAGGTTGCCACCGTATAACCATGGGCTGTAGCGTGAGGTGTTCACCCCTAGAAGCGCAGTTCAAGGGATAAAAATCTCAAGACGATAAAACCAGATTGTGCCGTGTTATTGCAATGACAAGCACCCAGCACTTGGGGACTGTCAACAGGGCCACGTTTTTGTTCTCACTTCTTTTATTTATTCCTCACCGGTGGCTGACTATTCGGCACATAGGTAAATGCGTGCTCTCGGACTTAAAAAGCAAGGAGGAAATTTCCTAAGCCAGAGGCTTTTTTTGGGATGGGTATGTAGGGAGAAACATTGAGCAGAGAGCAAGCAAAATTTTGCTTGTTCCTGGAGGGAACTGCTCCTGAGGGGAAGCGCCAACTATTCCAGCACCACACATCCCTGTTCTTGATGGCAGAAGCACCGTAAGACCCTCGATGCTGAGGCGATAGGAACGGGGAAGGAGCTCTCGGAGGAGCCCAGGGCTCCTGTGCCAGACCCATCTGCCGGGGCAGATGTGGGGGTCCGGCTCCTTCCCCTCCGGGCTCATCCTTGCGACCAGAACCTTGGGGAGCCCCGTGTGCTGTCGCAAGGAGGGCTTTTGCGTCCATCCCACGGTGCAATTCCCGAAGGTTGGGGAAAACGGAAGGCAAAAGGCTCTTTGGGACCAGCCCCACTTGCACCGCTGGCTCTCCGAGAGCCCCGTTCCCTCCAGCAACCGCCGGCCCTCACTCCTCCTCTCCCCTTCCCTCCTGCCATCCCATCCCCTCTTCCCGGCCCCGTCCCTCCCTTACTCTCCCCCTCCCCAGCCCCTCACCGGCCCGGCGCCACCGGCTCCTCCTCCGGCTCCTTTCGCTGTAAATCCGCCCCTGGCGCTGAGCAGGGGCTTTTCGCTCCCCTCTTGCTCTGTCCCAGCACGTTTATTTAGCCGCGGTTAATTAGCGTCTGGTTCTTTCTTTTTTCTGTTTTTTTTTTTTTTTTTTTAAGGGAAGACTCAGCGCGGTTCCCTTAGATTTCCTTTTGGGGCGGAGTGGGCGAGCGGGAGAGAAAATCCAACTCTGCTTTCATTCACCTCCTTTTTTTCCCCGTCTCCGCAGAGGGCTGTCTGCGAGCAAAGTGGAGCCCGGGCTTTGATGGCACCGGCCGGGCAGGCTGGGAAGCACACACGGCGCATTTCCCGCGGCTGAAGTTCCTCCCCGCCCGGGGGCCGCCCCGTGCCCGCTGAGGGCGGTGCGGGACCCGCGCTCCCGCCCGCGGCTGCCGGCCCGCTTCCCGCCGGAATAGCCGCAGCATGGGCAGGCGGCGGCGGCTCTGGGCACAGCGCTGGTGCTTCTTATCGCTGTGGCTGGGCTGCCTGGTGCTGTGTGCGCAGGGAGCGGCCGGGAGACAGCAGCGACAGCAGGAGCAGCAGCATCGGCCGGCGCTCCGCGCTCCCTCAGGAGCCGGCGGCCCCTTGGCCGCTACCGCCGCGCACCGGGAGGACGGGGCCGGGGGCGCTGCCGGTCGGGTCCGCAGGCGAGGACAGCACGACGGGCTCCGAGGGTAGGGACAAGGCTGAAATCCCCTTCCCCGCCGCCCTTGCTCCCCAAGGCATCTCCCCAGCCAGAGCCGCTTGCCGGTGGTCTCCGTGTGTGCCCCCGGTGCCGCTGTCCCTGCCGCCTCTCTGAGGCTGAGGACTCGCGGTTCGCTAAGCTGGGAGTTTGGTGCTTGCCTGTGGAATCTGGCTTGCTAATTAGTGCGATTTAATTAAACGCAGACCTTGTGGGGAGCCTACATTACAGTTAATGAATTGACCCCATTGGGCTCCTTTGGTGCAGCGTCTTCCGATACTGAGATACTTCGAAACTCACTGTTTTGGGGGTTTTCTACAAAGAAATGATGAAGAGTCGGTTTGGTTTTCTTCTTCTGATGTTTCAGGGACATCTTGGTATTTATCCTTATGAGCGGGCATCCCTTCTGTCTAGTGTCAGATGACAGCAAGAAGCTCGTTTTTATGGCAATGCTTCTCAGACTTTGAATGAAAGCAGAATCAAACTCATCCTTTCCATAATCCTCAGTTGTTGCAAGAAGGATGAATGTGGCCCGCCCTTTGCCTCATCTGCCTCTCTTTTTTTGTACTCATCAGTTGAACTAGCCCAAAATAAAATCTCTTGGAGGAAGTTTTTTTCCCCCCCCTTTGGGGAGGATACTTTTGTAGACAACTTCGCTATGCAGTTTTTGTTTGTTTTATGCAGCTGGATTCTTCCCGTGTGTGTATGTAAAACATTAAATTCTCTTTAGAGTGCTTCCCATTTTCCTGTATGCATTTATTGATTTGTCTGTGTTGCAGGCCAAACGTGTGTGGTTCTAGATTTCGCTCCTACTGTTGTCCTGGGTGGAGGACTCTTGCTGGAGGGAATCAGTGCATTGTTCGTAAGTGTCTGGCTGCTTCTACTGCTCAAGGCTTAACAAGGAAAGTTAATATTCTTCTACTAGTCACACGTTTCCTTCAGCACAAGAAAAGCGATTTCCAGTTCTGTTTCACGTTATTTTTAGAAATATCGGAAGAAAGGGAAAAATAAACAAACCAAGATGGTATTACTGGTCCACATTCCTTGTAACTGAAGGGGCTGTATGTTGATAAGAGACATGTCTCCACCTAGTTTTTAAGGAAAACCCATGACAGCTCAGGAAAAAAATCCAAAACTTTGTCAAATCAAACACTGAACTGTAGTAACAGGGGGGAAAAAAGCCAAAAGGTTTTGATATAGGCAAATCAGATCTTGAAGTTCTCTGAAACTTGGAATTATAATCAAATAGAAGGCTTCTTTACATCTTGGATGCTTACTCTCTTGGCTGTTAATTTTAGTTGTGTTTTGATGGCTGTCAGGCACGTAGGCTGGCTACTGAGTGGTCATGGTAGGTACTTTGCTGACAGATGTGATTTTTGACATGCATGGCATGGCAAAAAAAAAAAAAAAAGGAAAAAAGATGTGTGTGAGGGGAATGTGTTCAGTACTCTGGTGGGATGATGTCTTTGGGGATGTTTACCATGAAACAGAAAATGAAGTTGAGCTTTCTCTGTGTTAGGTAACAGGTGATAGTAAACAATGTTTCCTTCAGACCTTAAATTTTTAATCTGTTGCCATTTAATTTAGCCTGTCACTGTCTGTTTTGCTAATAAGTGTGCTCAACTTCAGAGTGGAGGTCTTTGTCATTCTCCGTCTGATTAACTGCAGGCACGCAGGACAAAAATGGCCAAGGGAAGGGTGATAAGCCAAGGTCTGCCAAACTTTTGTCCTTTGGTGGCCCTTTTTTATGATTCCAGGCCTTCCTCACCTGTTCACATCCATTGGTTTTACATGGTTAAACTTGCCTGTCTTGGGCATAACTGTGCCATGTAACACTTACTTTCACCTCAAGCTGACCCAGAATTTCCCAGCAAAGGATTATGGTGCCATTCAGAGGAAGATCCTTTTATTAATGTTGCTGTGGAGTAAAAGGAGTTCCTCAGAATGTTCTTTTCACGTTTTATCAACTCTTTCAGTACTGGCTGCTTTACTTTAATGTAAAGTAGAGATTTTAAGAAGGATTTGGGCTGCCTATTATGCTGTTGATAGGCTTTTCAGATTCAGCTGTGTGTCTGGCTCAAATGTGTTTAGGGGCTTTCAAATCCTTACAAGATATCCTTTAAATTGTCTCTCTCAATGCCTCTTAAAGGCCTTGGTCTCAGGTCTGCCCACATCCACAATAATCTGATTTATTTTTAATTTTTGTGCACAAGGGACATCTTGTAGCTCCTGCCTGCTTGCTGCACTCTGACTGCAGTAAGCAATTGAAAAGAAAATTGCACTTTCTAACATGTTTATAGGGTGAAAGATTTTGGGCAGACCAGTATTGTCTGTGACACTTTCCTGTTTCTGCTTTTGGTGAAGGTTTAAGTGTGCAGATTTCTATGCTCACATTTAATGTCTGTGGAGATGACATTCCCTTTAGCTAGAGTTTTTCACCTAGACAAAGCCTCCTGCACAGGATGCTGGACAAGGTATCAAACTTCTTATTGGAGATGTGCTGATTACAATTGATGTATATTGTAACTGGTGATTTTAAAGTGGTATTTCATGAGGAGGAATCTGTGAGCCAGTGGCAGGTGGAAAAGAAACCATTCTGACCTGACAGTGTTTCAAGCTGATGATGTGGTGGTGGTTGTTGGTGGTCTGTGGCACATTTATGATTAAAAGTGATCTTTTATCTAAAAACCAAGGTTTTTAGACCTTGGTCTAGAAGGTCTGCTTATCTTTACTCTTTTATTATACAG
Organism: Emberiza elegans; assembly: GCA_024865655.1. Lineage (NCBI taxonomy): Eukaryota > Metazoa > Chordata > Aves > Passeriformes > Fringillidae > Emberiza > Emberiza elegans. Next base: position 3,426,798 of record JALJVW010000034.1, read on the forward strand.
AGTAAACTGCTCTGATGAAAGCATATTTAGGCTATGCCTTAAGGTCTAGGGCTTTCAGTTGGTAAAAAAATTACTCCTTAATGGATAATAAATTAATAAATGGACTAAATGTAAACCTTGCTTTATCAAGAGATTGGCCTTGTGGTGTATAAAGATGGACTGAACAGGAATATTTAAAAACAACCCCATTTCCTGTGCTGGTCAAGCGCTCTAAATCCAAGTCCTGGCTCATGGAACCATATTTTAAGTCAGTCCATGGCACGTCTCTAATTCCAGTTAAACAGAAAAATCCCATAAGCTCTTTGACTTCTCATGCCTTCACATTTGGGACATTACTGTAGCAGAATTAATGATAAATGTAGACAATGCATTTTGCATCTTTTTGATGCCCAAGGAGTCCTGTGCACGTGATCTCAAGGTATTTGTTTAACCGTAGTCCTTCAGTGGAGATGTGCTGCCAGGTTATTTGGTTCTCACAAAACTCTAGGCCTATTTACAAAGAAATTGTGATTCTTAGGGGTTTTTTGGTGGTGGTGTTTGTTAGGTTTTTTTTGAGGATTTTTTACCATACAAGCTGTCTTGCACAACATATGTCTCTTTGAAGTCACCTGTTGTGCTGTAGTGACTCTGCTTCAGGCTCTTTTGATTCATCTGCTAGTTGAGCACATGCATTTCATGTATTAATTTGGATCTGCTTTAGAATAATTTAGACTTTTAGCTCTTTTTTTTTGTGGTTCTGTCACTCCTTTCTTCATTGGAGCTGTGCTGGATGGTGAGTGAGAAGGGATTGGGTCATCATGGGGGTGGCACAAGGTCAGGCAGGCAACACACAGATGTGGGGTGGACAGGCTTTCCTGGGGTTTTTCAATGGTTTGTTTTTAAATAGAAGTGTGGGAGCTACCTGAGTACAGGAAATTATGTTTAGGGAAACACCACAAAATCTGCAAAGTCTAGCATTTGCACATTGACGTCCTGCCAAGCTTCTTTGGGTAAAGGATGGATAATCTTGGGAATAGGAAAAAAAAAAAAAACTGTAAAATGCCTTTAAAATTATGATTATAAGAGTGAAGCCCATAGCATAAATTGGCATTGTTTATATTCCTTCAAATCTTGTGTTCTTGGTAATGTTTTCTCACAGGTCTTGTGGTCTAAAAGATGTGTTTCTAATGATTTTACATTGATTGCATAATTGGCTGATACTTCTAACTGGGCAAAGAATTGATTACCTGATTTCAGTGGTCAGGTCAGTGCTTGAAAATGCCTGATTTAATTCTGATTGTTTTCAAATTTGTCAAAGATACTAATTATGCCAAAATTCAGTTCACGTTATTTAACTTAAAATTACTTTTGCATGTGTAATAGCTGTCCCAATGAAGTGAGTTTTCAAGGGTTGGGTTTTTTTGTTTCCCCTGCAAGTTTAAGCCTCAGGTTTCTGTTAATCCCTGTCACTCTCCTTCTGTGTTCTTCCTCAGCAATTTGCAGAAATAGCTGTGGTGATGGATTTTGCTCCCGTCCCAACATGTGCACTTGTGCCAGTGGGCAGATATCACCCACCTGTGGATCAAGACCTGGTAAGTCTTACTGTGTTTTCATTAGAGATTTCATTGAAAGTCATTCTCTTCAAGTTTCAGAGACAAAAATGCCAACTTCCTTAAAAATAACTTCTCATTACTGCATATGCAAATGTAAATTACTCTTAGTTAAGACACCTCAAGTTTGTTATTCCACACGTGCCTGTTTACTCTGTGTGACAAATCTAAATAAAATATGCTTAAAGAGAGGAGGAAGTTTACAAATGAATGTGTGTGGTATTCACATTTTCATTGAGTCCATTTTGGTAAGAAATTAAGATTGTGCAGTTTCCAATGCAATTAAACGTTCTGAGTTGCAACGTAATAATGGGAAACTCGAGAAAACCTCTCCATGAGTATACACCTTAAAATATGCAGCATAGGTGGTGCAAAGCCCGTCATTCAGATCCCACTTTAAAGACTGTGGAAGGCCATTCCTTTGTGGTGCTTTTGGCTGATTTTGGGCCTCTCTCAGCAGCGCAGCAGTGCAGCATCAGCTGCAGGAACGGCGGGACGTGCGTGGATGAGCGGTGCCAGTGCCAGAAGGGCTTCTCTGGTGCCCACTGTGAGCAGCGTAAGTCACAGCCGGTTTGCCTGAAGTGCAGTGAAACCCCTGAAAGAAATGCTTGTTTTGGGCTGTGGTGTTTAGCTGGCACACTTCCCACGTGAAGTGCTTTTGTGTTCTCTAAAATTCAAGTTACAGTTTGGAATCACCGAGCAATTTTGGGAGACACCTGCGGGGCAACATCGCTGTGCATCCCCCTCCTCGTACCAGATACTCACTAATTTTTCATTCCCTTTTAACAAAGTTTTCTCTGCCTCAGAACAATAGTCTCACTGCTGGGTTGAAGAATGTTCTTCTGTTTTCTACTTAGTCTAAGGAAAAAAGGATTGAATATGGTTCAAGCTATTGGATACCTTTTTGGGTTGGCAGACAAACTAGCAAGTGAATTATTTGCCCAGCTTTACCTATAACAGCACAGTGTTTACGAGCTGCAGCAATTTAGCAAACAATAAAAGTCCCTAAAGGCTGCAGGGATGAGGAAAGACTCAAAATGTATTCTGAGGCCAGCTGAATACTAATTAGGAAAGAAATTAATTGCATAAAGCAGGCTGAAAGAACTAGAGACAGAGGGCAGCTCTGCAAAAACCAGATGGGCTGAATAGTGTGGAAGATAATTTTTTTTGCCCTAGTCATTTTTTTAAATGCTGGAAAACGTCTTGTTCCTGCTTTAACTGGATAAAACTCTCTAAAATTTTAGCAAATAGTTGTAATCCTGACCTGTGACCCCAGTGAAATTTTTTATTCAGGGTTGCTGGTCCCTTCCTGCTTTTGTTAAAATGTATTAAAATATATTGTTAATATATTCAACACCTGAATGCTCTCAGACAAGGCAAATTTCAAGTGAATAAATGAAAAGATGATTGAATTTTCAAGTTGTGACCCTGAAGAAATCCAGAAAATCTGAAAAAAACCTGGAGATTGGTTTCACTGTATCATGTATCATTTCAAGCAGGATTATGAATATGTATCTTCTGGACAGTCTTAAAAATGTAAATATGTTTTAATTTCTAATTAGAAAAAAATAATTTTCTATTTAGAAAAAAAAAATATAATCAAGTTAATTGTCTTGCTGAAGTGTCATTCATTAATTCAGTAATGTAATAGATGCAACTAAATATCTTCATTTTATGTGTGCATTCTCAGGGAAAGGTAATTCTGTTTGGTGGTTCTTGGTATGAAGTAAGGCTTTATCACATTTCCACACAACAGTATATTTTATGCTCTCCACTATGATGCAGGAGAAATGTGTACCTTTTCTCAGTTTGAAATTATTACCTTCTCTAGGTGTCTGAGGTTCTTTTGCCCTGGATGCTCAAATGTGTTACAAATACCACATCCAAACTGAGGAGACACGTTTAGGAAGGCAGCCTAATGACTTGGAGACCAAAAATGTAAATTTTAAAAAATATTTTGACTGTTCCACAAGCTGAAATGTTTCAGTTTGGAACACGTGCTAATTTTGGACAATTTTGAAGCCATGACCTGAACCAATGGGTCAGAAAGTAGCTAAAGTGAGTTAGTGAAGGCACTCTTTTGATAGGGTTTTTCAGCCTCTCTGAAGAACTCAGTCTTCCTTTCGAACTGAGAAAATTCAGTGGTCTGGCAGGAAGCTTTGTTCTTGATTCAGACCATTGGTAGAGAGTATGAGTGGGTGCTCTGAAGTCCCATGACAGTGAAATATCTTTTTCATCTAAACGTACTGTGGATTTATAACCCTTTCACCTCACCCAGCTTCCTCCCTCACCAAAAAAAATTTTTTTTTGGGGGGGATCTTTTAAGAAACACAGGGGTTTTTTTTCAGGTAAAAAATGATGAGTTAAACAGGTAATTCTTCACCTTTGCTTCTAAACAAATCAGCTCCTCCTCCAGCAGCATCAACTCTGAGAGGTGATTATCTCTCTCTTGGACTCCTTTCTCTTCTCAAAAGGTTTGTTGCTGTTGTGACTGAACAGCACAGTAAGCCCAAAAAATACTTGAGGTTTGACAGACAGGTAACTTCAATGAGGGATAATAAGTAATTGTATCATTCTTACGAGTGACAAGAGCTGATAAAAACACACAGAAGTTGAACACGTGCTGCTAATCTGTGCTGAATCTGTGCTGAGCAGCTGTTTGCAGTTAATACCAGCAGGTGCTGATGGAATTTGGTTTGCACATTCATTGCTGGTGGAGGTGGTAGGGGCCTAGAGAGGCTTAGAACAACGGGAGAAAAATGAGAATTTTTAAAATGACACACGTGTTAATCTGTAAATGTCATTGCCATGGCATTGTTAACCTTTTTCTTCTGTTTGTTTTGTTAATTGAAGCTGTCTGTGAGAGTGGCTGTCAGAATGGAGGAAGGTGCGTTGGGCCCAACCGCTGCGCTTGTGTCTACGGCTTCACTGGCCCTCAGTGCCAAAGAGGTAAAAGAAATTTAAGGAAGGAAACTGTGAGTACTTGTATACAAAAAAAAGGCTGTGTGTGCATGTTTTACGCTGTGTATTTTCAGCCAGCAAACTTTCAGTAAGCCACTTATTATTTGTAATTTTAGAAAGTGTCTTTTTTTTTTTTGTTAGGCAGACACATTAAGAATTGACACGTACAAAGCCTAATTGGTAGGAATTTCAGCTCGTTTAGGCTGCGTATTTTGTCACACAATAGTTAAAAGGTTACATGTCTTAGTTAAAAGATTGCATGTCTTTTGCTCTTTGCTACATGAAATCCAGAAAAATTGCTGTTGGTGGTGTTAGGATTGTGTAAGTCTAGATAATTGAAGAAATTTTTTTTCTGTATAACACCTCTTTCATAAGAGGAACTTGAGAAGTAATTTGCTCTGGTGAGTTGGGAAGAAGTCAGAGAAGGAGTGAAAAAAATAAACAAATACCATAGTACAGGGATCAGGTCCTAAACCCACTTTTATTCTAGAATGCATCTCAGAAATGGCTTCTGAAGGGAGTCCTGTGGAAATCCCTTTTTCAAATTCAGCTGTGAAATGCTCAGATCTGTGTATATATTTGAAGAAATATCTTGAAAAAATTGTCTTGCATTTTTTTTATGTTTTAAAATTTTTTTAAGCATTTATTTACTGTGAAATGGAAATAATTTCCATGGAGGTAAAGGAACTAGAAAGCCACACACTGAAAAAGCAGGAGTTTCTATTTGCTATTCCAGGCTGGTTTATAGACCCACTAGGTATCAAAAGAGTAAGAGAAATGTAAAGGATCAGTTTGTTTGTCTCTAGCTTGTTGTTGTTTGCATTCTTAAACCTGATTTGCAGTTTTCTATTTATTTCCTGTAGTTATTTCTTCTGAAGCAAGCACAAGGACTCAAATCTTATATAGTTTGGTTAGTAGAGAAGTAGGAAGTAGTATTTTGTTTAAAAATTTGTTAATACTTACAGCTGTTTTGTAGCCATTCAGAGGTGTGTCTGTGCACAGTGTATGCCTGTCTAAAATAAGAGGTTACCAAGTCTTTCTGTTTGGAATGGATTTTCAAGGGATTGGACAAGGTTAGGGTAATTTGTAGTTTGAGCCTTGCTTCCAATGGATCTTAACACTGCAAATTCCACAGTCTGGGCTAAGTATCTAAGGTGGATTATACTTCTAGCTGAACTATGGCATGATAGAATTACAATATTCAAAATTCTTTCTGGTTTTTTTTTTTTTAATTTAGTTGATTACATTCAGAAATGCTTTTTATTTATTGCCAGACAACTCGGTGAGCTTGCTTTTTAACCTAGATAAAAGAAATCATTCCTAGTTAAGATTTGCTTCTGTTCTCTGACTACATTCAGGGCTGTGGAATCATATTGATGCATATGACAGACTCCAGCTGTGATGATAGCTCAGAGTTTTTAGTAATGATATTTATACTTTAAATTGTTTGACCTTCAAAGCTTAAAAGATTCTGCTGTGCTTGGGTGTTGCAGCCTAACTTTTGTGATCTTGAAAGGGTTGAGGTTTGCTTTCTCGCTATTCAGAAATCTTTAGCTGCAGATTTCAAGCCCTGTACAGAAATTTAAGCATCAGTGGTTTGGCATCCTTTTTTCCCAGGTCTCCTTGAAAGTCCTAGGTTTTCAATTTTGTGTAGAGTGCTCTTCTTCTGCAAAAGTTCATCTGCCTTATATGGATATTTACAAATTGAGTTACTTCAGTTAAAGGTTTGCATTTTATTGCTTGAAACTGGAAGTAGTAAGCCAAATTTCCTTCTGTCACTGTCAATAAAATATAGCATATATAATTGCATATGTAATAACTATCTAACATGGCATACTTTTACAGCTTTGACAAGGCTAAGTAAAATTTTGTCTGATGTTAGTGTTGCATAGAACCTTCTCATATTCAAATAAAAAAGTTACTAATTTATTTTAGTATTACTCAGTTAAAGAAAGATGACTCCTGTAGTATATCTTGATAACTATAAAAAGTATCTAAGTGTTTATGCTTTATATGAGGTGGAGTACATGAAAGTACTGTAAAAGATGCCTTAAATGCCTATTTAGTTCAACAGTAGTTTGTAATTTATGCTTTTGATGTAATAGTTTATGCTTTCCAATAAATAGCAGAATGCAGTGATTTCTTCATCTGTGGGTTGCCATAGTTGCCTGTAACATTTTACAGCAAGAGGTGTCTCAGTGGTTTATTTTTAAACTGAATTTAGCAGCAGTTCATAACTCTCTGAGTAAAATTTTATAGTTTAAGGATATGTGAACTTCCCTTGCAAAACACCTCAAAGCTGTAAGAGACATTGTTCTGTAATTTTTATTTACATCATTGTGTTTTCAATGCACGCTTTTTACGGTTCTGTAAATTAAGTTCTTTAAAATTAGCTATTTTCTTCCTAATACAGAACATGTGTGTGTTTCCTTCAGCTTGGCCTCCCAGCCTAAGCTGCAGATAAACTGTGGTTGGTTTTTCAGCTATCTGGGCTCTGAGCAGACTAATTTCCGGGCTGGAGACAGGAGGCTGAGCAGTAACTGATGACTGGCATGATCAGAGTGTTTAACTTGAGGCTTTCTGCAGGGTTAAAAAGAGAGAAAAACCTGTTTGGGAGTTCCTGCTTTTCCTGATACGAATGCTGACCTCTTACATTTCCTGTCAAATCTGGTCTTTGGTCAGCGAGCGCCCAAGATCCAAGTTTTTTTGTGTGGTGTTTTAAAGAAAAAAAAAAAAAAGATTTTGAAATTTCTGCAGTTGGGTTTTCCCAGTGAAAAGAATGGAAAAAAAAGAAAGAGCAACAGAAAAAGAGGCCTCATTCTTAGTTGTTCATGTAAGGACAATTTTTTTTCCTGCATGACCAATTCCTTTGGTTTCTCAACGCTGTCAATGATAGTTGTGTCACTGCTCATGGTCTGTGCATTTTTTAACATTGATAATCTTCAGAGATACGAAGCTGTGGAAGAGCAAGGATGTTTCTTCCTTCTTTATCATGGGATAAGGGGAAGAAGCAGTGAGAAAGGCAGATCTTGTCACGGATGTAACTTTGCCTTCATCCCATACAGAGGGAGGAAGAACAGTTCTTGTTTACCCCATATTAAATAGCTCATAATGGGAAGCAAAAGAGTTTGGAATGAGTAGAAATAGCATCCTTTTGAAGAGGAAGGAGAATTTCAGATAACTTTATCAAGCTTTGACAGATAAGAAATGGGGAAAAATAAGGAAGTACAGTATTTGAATAGCAGCTTTCCTGTAGCTAAAGGGAACCTAAAACAGATCTGGAGAGGGATTTTTTACAGGGACAGGTAGGGTTAGGACAAGGGTGATGGCTTTAAACTGCCAGAGGGCTGGGTTAGATGGGATATTGAGCAGGAATTGTTCCCTGGCAGGGTGGGCAGGCCCTGGCACAGGGTGCCCAGAGCAGCTGGGGCTGCCCCTGCATCCCTGGCAGTGCCCAAGGCCAGGCTGGACATTGGGACAGTGGGAGCTGTCCCTGCCATGGCAGTGGGTGGAACAAATTGATCTTTAAGGCCCTTTCTGACCCAAACTGTTCTGGGAGACTAAAATTCTTTGTCTACAATGTGAGATAAAAAGTTTTGTTTGAAGCTGGGCAGTGGATGGAAAAGCTTATCAACAGCAAAGAGAAACAAGTAGGACAAAGCAAAAAGCATCCTCAGTTAAAGTGGTGTTAGTGTGTAGTAACTGAGGCAGAAGAGTAAAGAATAATGCAGAACTGGAGTGGGCATACACTGAGGCAGCTGATGGGCACAGGGGTTGTAGAGATGTTTGGGGATAATGCATGTGTTTAATTTCAAATTTAAATTTAGCATAGCAAACTGACACAGATTGGTATAGGAGTCAATAATTCTCAAATACAATTCTAATTATAAAGAAGAAATACAGTATATATTTAGTCTGCAGTGGTGCTGAAGATGCTTGTGTGTGCTTAAGTGGCAGTGATCAGGTCTAAATGAAGCATCAGGAAATGTAATTCCTTAAGAAACATCTTCTTCTGACAAGTATTTAGGAGACCTGACTTCACATAGCTTTTCCTGGCTGTTGTTTCCAGCAGTACCATGAGGTGCTCAACAGCAAAAATGTTTTTTTGATCAGCAAGCTCTTGTCTTTTTGTGGGAGTCTTGGGAAGATAGCTTTTTAATTTTGCTGTGGGGATATTGTTTTTTTTTTTCCCTTTATTAATGGTTGCTATCATCCTGAGCCAGAGTAGAGGCTTTTTTATGGTCTTCCTGCTTCTTTTCTTTCAGTGTACAGTAAATGAAAGGCTGACCTGCTAAACATCAGTTTAATTCATCTTCAGTCCAATTTTAGCCTTTGGGAAGTGCAGCATGTGGTCTTGGGTTATTTTCAACAGGTTCATAAAGAAGTTGAGTGAAGAAAAAAGTTAATTGGTTTACTGTAGCATGCTCAAAACTACATGGCCCAGTTCACAGGGGTTGTTCCTGGTCACTGAGGGAAATACAAGTGTTAAATCATCAACTTGAAGCCTAATTTAACTAAAATAAAATAAGCTAAAAATAAGTCAGCAGTAGTTTAAAACTATAGAACGTGAATCTTCCTACAATTTTCAACTTTCACCATTCTTGTCTACTTTTATCTCTATAATTTTTCTTTTAGAAAGCATTTCTGTCAGCTTTTTCAACGCTTAGTTGAAGGCTGATTGCAAGCAAAATGGTGCAATGGTCATGTTTTCTTTATAGCAAAAGAAGCTTCAGTTTTGACTAAAAAAAAAGCATTCTTCTATTCCTGTTGGAAATAGTAGAGATAAGAATTGCAAATACCCACAGCAATTCTGCAGCAGTAAGAGGTAAAAAAATCTGACAGGTAAGTGCCTGAGTCAAGACATGTAATAAACTATGGGGGGAAAAATAAGCAAGTACAGTACTTGAATAGGTTCTTCTGTTAGATATTTTGGAGGGGTTATTTTGAGGCTAGAGGTGCTGTCAGGTGTTAATAACACACACATTTAAGTGCAGTCCCTGCTCACCAAGCTCCTTTTTCTGCTGCAGGTTCTGGCGTGTAGATGCTGGCCCCCATCGTCCCCTGATAGATTCCATCAGGGCAGATTCAAAAAGCTGCTTTCCTGCTCTCAGATGTCTTTGCTTAGCGATGTTACAGGGCTCTGGCACTGCATTCCCTGCTTTTGTTGTCCATCCTTATCCCCAAAAACAAGGTTTTCAAAGGGAAATATCCAGAAAAAGCTGCACAGAGTGTGTGTTTGCTTGTTGTTAGCGGGCATTGGAAAATTTCTCCCTTCTAGGTCTGCAGAAGATACAACATTTAGCAGTTTTAAAATGACAGGGGTAATGCTGATCATGCTGATTGCAGTAGTGATGAAGGAAGTGCTGTGTTTCCAGTCAGTGTCTCTCCCTTACTCCCTTCTTTTAGTTTTTAATTAAATCCCAATATTTGAATGACTCTTTGTTTGGCACCAACGAAAGAAAAGGATAAAAACCCTTAAGTGCAGCAGTTTTGCTGCTTTTGAAGCACTTGAACTCTTCAGAACTGCTCACTTTGTTCAAGCACAGGACAGGCAAGTGTGATAGCAATGGGGTTGTTGCACTTTGTATTAGAATTAAAAGCAGAGGTTTTGTGGCTTTAAAGTAGGTCTACAAAAGTAAAATGAAAATATGGATTAAAATTACCTCTTCCAAAGGCTTGAGAGTTTTCACCAGAGTGCAGCAGCTCAGGCACAGGGAATGTTTCACTGGTTTAAATAATTTAAAAGGGAAGCTCTGTAGCTGTGCTGCCCTGAACTGTGAAAAAGAAAGAATTACCAGAACTGTTACACCTTATACTTAGAGCCAATATATGTATATTCTTCATATATCTATTTTTTAATATCTGCACTTGAAAAGTAGTTTTTTTCCTCTTACCCACAGGAGGAACAAGTCTAGGAGAGCATAAAATACTGTTTTTTATGTGTTAGGTAGGACTTAGACTAGCTTACGCTCTGCATCTAAGGATTGTTCACTGAAAAGTGAAACAAGGGTCTGGTAATATAGAGCAGTGAAGCAAAATCATGAGTGATTAATGTTGCAGAGGAGAGGGAAAATGATGCCTTTGAAAAATTCTGTCTGGTCTTATCTTTTCCCTTCCTCAGTGAAAATTTTGCTTTTGGTCAGTAGCACTAAAATGTCACCTTCGTTTTTTTAACTACTTGGGGAGAGAGAAAATAGAAGAGCTGAGCCAAGGCCATGATGGCTTTGTTAGTTTCAAAAAATAATTTCTTCTGAAAAGTAAAAAAAATATTAATTTTATTAATTTATTTGTAATATATCTAGGAAAAAGAAATCTTGATCTATTTTCAGGATATCTAGGAAAGTTAGAGATCAGAAGAAGTTGAGGCACTTGCCCCCAGGGAGTGTCTTTAACAAAGAAAATGCAAAAGTATCTGAAATATTCACGTAAATAGGAAAGCTTTTGTCAAATTCAGCAAGTACTAATGTTATATATTGCTTATATAGGTGTTCTAGGCCAAACTGGAAAAAGCAGAAATAATCTGAAGAACCCAGTTTTGAAGTACTGGAAAGAGGAAGAAATAATAAATTTTTTCACTTTTTTGACTGTAAAAGGTATTAGAATAAGTTAGATGAGTTTCCTCTTAGGTTTACAGGTATTGCGTAGAGGAGGCTTGAGAGATCATCTGGGAAACTCAGGAACCTTGAAAGCTTATTTCTGTAATGGTTATGAATGTCTGAAGAAGTTTTTTACCCTGGTGATATGTTCTGTATACACAGAGGTTCCATATTAGAGATCTGAGCGAGAGTGAAAGAAGGATTTTGGATATTTCTTTGAATATTGCAGTGTTGGAGTAAGAAATAGGAGAAGGAAAGTACATATTATTCAATAACACCTGCACAGTTGTTTGTGAAACACTGAGTTTGAAAAATAAGAATTGGGAAAATTTTTTTGTTGTTGTTTTGCTTGCTTTTCTCTCAAAGGGTATTGTCATTCACCTTAGGCTTGTTTTAATTAATAGCAAAGGGGTTTGATAAAACTGTCTCAATGTTGAGCCAGGAGGGTGTGTGGAGAACCCAGAACTCTGTGTGGCTTTGGTTGAAGATTAGAAAGATGACAGATATTTGGAAGGAATTTTCTTTTGTGTATTTTCTCCCCCTGTGTTCTTTGCACACCCTGATATTTTTCATTATGTCTATTATGCTTTGAGCTCCCTTACAGTGAATAAAATGTTAAGGCCTAAATTTAAGTAAGTTGGATCTTCTTTAAATTTCCAACCATATCTGTCTTCATAAGCATTAATTATGCAGTATCTTAAAAGCTGTAGTTGCTATAGTAAAATATGTGTGGAAAAGAGTAATCCAGGTATTACCAGGAGTAGTTTACTGAAGCCAGTCACATTGCATCCAGGGTTGCAAAATGATGGAGTGCCAAAAGTAAACTGGTTTATTCCACCTCAGACTAATAGCTTGCTATATGGGAACCATGATTAAATTATTTCTGTATTGAGAGGATATGTAAATTATCTTCCTTCCTATATTTTGGTTGTGAAATGATACCTCAGCTTTATAATGTCTCCCTGAAAATCTTGTGTAAGCCCAAGAGGTAAATTTCTAAAGACCTTTGGTTTTGCTGAGCACACCCAAAAGATCTGAAGAACAGAAACTCTGTTTCTGCCTCCACACAGACAGAACTCTAGTAAATAGCAGCAGGCTGGGTTTTTAGCTTATTATGAACTCAAATTATCACAGCAGTCTAGACAGTCATCTGAGGAAATGTTTCTTGCAGTTTAAATAGACATACATATATTTGATTTTTTTTTTTTTCTAAGGGTAATGTGTGAAACAGTTGTTTTTCCTACTTAGGTTAATAATTAAGGAGATTGTTTTCAGCTCCAATGTCTGTGGTTTTATTAGGGTTTCTGGTCTACTGGGAATGCCTTGTGCCTTTTTCCATGCCTTTGTAATTTACACAGGGGTTGGTTATGAAATATTTTCCCTCCTCGTTTTGTGAGTATGGGTGCATTCTGCAAGTCTTGGCTTTTGCTGTGGGGAATGGCCCTGAACTCCAGAATGGGAGGGGATGGTGGAATGTGCTCTTTTTTTCAGCAATACTCTTAAAAGGGGTGTCTTGTCTTAAAATGTAGATCTTCCTCTTCACTGATTCTGGGGTTCTGTTCCTTTGAGGTTGAACTGAGTAGCACTGATTTCAGGGAGCAGGGAACCAAAAGCCTGTGGACAGTGTGATTCAAGTTTCCATTTTATGGTCAAGGAAAGTAGCATATTTTTGCACACACACAGAGTGAGGTATTGGCTTCTTAATTCCTGGGATGTGAAAGAACTAATTAAGAGTTTAATGTGCATCTACCTGGCTTTCCAGCATCCAAGCTTTGATAAGTAAGGTATTTTTGGAGGAGAAACGTGAGAGGAAAGAGCAGCAGGCAGCATGAAGGAGTTCCTTCACTGCTTTAGATATTGTAGAGCAAACATGTACAAACATCATATTAGGGTAGTTGGTATAAACTGCTGAATCTTAGAAAAAACAAAAGAAGTTATTTTGCTGGTTTTTTTGTCTGTTATTTGCCCAGGGGTGATTCAGGCTGTGACTTCCTGCAATGACTGATGATTATTATTCCATTGTGTGTCAGACTGTGCGCTAAGTGTTGGGATTTCATTAGTCCCACCTCAGGCCATCTTTATATAGTAGCAGGCCCTGTGGGAGGATAAGGAAATATATACATTTACAAGGAGCTCCAACCAAACCAAAATTGGACATCTTGCTGGAACCAAAATTCAGGAATACTTCTCTCCCAGCTTTTATTCTGTGCTTGAAATTTTCTGTCAGTCAGTGTATGATACTTCAGTTGCACGTGGAAATGGTTCGTTCCAAGAAGTTTTTAAGGAAATACTTCAATTCTGGAAGGTGCTGAATTCCATAAATGATAAAAGTGAAGTGTTTCCCTGTTTCTTTATTTCTGTGCTTTTTTTTTTTGTGTGTGTGTGTGTGTACTTTTCAAATTGGTTTGTGTCCTGAAGTATTAGGAGCATTTTCTTCAATGTTCAGATTGATTAGACAAAATTGCATTTTATTTCAGAAATATTGTTGTTTATCTGCTACTTTGCCATTCCCCCCTGTGTGTTTAGGTGTGCAAGAAGGAATTACTTTTTAATTAATAATAGTATTAAGATATGAAGTTATTACTACACTAAGACTTCATCTGCTTAAAACTGTCATAATACCAATTCTGTCTGTGTGAACCATGGAGTTGTTGCTTTTGGAAGGGAGCTGCTGCTGCTGCTGTTCCAGCCAGAGGAAAATGAGAATATGCTTAGAATGGACATGACAGAAATATTGGTGGAACCTGGAATTTTGCTAAAAGTTGCTAAGCTCACACAGATTCCTGCACTGAACCTGTGGCTTTTCCTTCTTTCATTTACAGCTGCCCTCCACTTCCTTCTCAGCTGTGAAGTGTGTGTTGTTAAGTTACCCAGTCAGTCACAGGAGTTTGTGTGATGGGAAGTTTTGCATCGCAGGAGCTGGTCAGAAAAGGTCATGTGGGACCACTAGAGCAGTAATAAAATTTCAATTTCAGCCTGAAAATGAAAGCTGTCAGCTGTATGAAAACCTCCAAACCTTCATGATGTGTTTAACATCAATTTTCCACTAAGCTGCTCTTCTTCTCTATTACATGTGAGAATAAACTTTATGGACTACTTCAGGTAATCACTAAAGAACCAGCTGGGGATGTGTCCCAGCTTTGAGTTAGCAGCAATTTTAAATGCTTGAAAGACTTTTGTGATCATTATTTATGTTAACAATAAACGCGATGCTTTTAGATAATTAATTGAGAAATTTACCCACTCGTTTCTCAGGAAAAGTCAAGAAAAGGAGGCTTTGATTTTACTATTCAAGTTTGTAAGAAAACCTCAGTCTAAATAGCAGTGCTGCCCACAGATTATTTTTTCCAAGAAAATTAATAGCATTGCCAACTCTCCTTCATATTCCAGGAGACTCATTGCTCATTTCCAGCCAGCAGTCTTTTTTACCACAACTTTTTGGATGTCACCTTTGAAAAAAATTCTTTTGGTTTATATCAAGTACAATTCACCTACCTTCCTGTTACCTTTGAAATGTCCCTTATTGTGTACTCTGTGCTGGCAACTAAGCATTTACTGTGAAAAAGCCCCCCAAATTTCCATATGAAGTTGATCAAAACATTAAAGGAAGATAAATTTTAGATAATAGTTAATAAACATATGCACTTTAAAATGTTTAAATAGCTTTTTGCCTTACTGTGACTTATGATCTGCAGATGTTGGAGTTGAGTAAGAAGAATAATATTTACATATGCATGAATTTCAGATTTGTGCTCTGAATCCCAGGACAGTTTTGAGTATTGCCAGCTATTTCATGCTCACATGAAAAGTTTGTCAAGGAAAGCCCTGATCTCCCTTTCTTTGGAAGGTCTGGCCAATGCTTTCATTTATCCAGAATCAGTGGGAGAACTGGGCATGCCTTGCTCTTCCAGTCCTGATGGTCCCATGGTAGCAATCCCTGGAATATCAGGGAATTTCAGGAAGATGAAGCTTGACTAGACTTCCATTTCTCAAAACATGAAGATTGCACATTGCAAAGGGGAAAATTCAGAGAGTTCCATTGAAAGATCTCTTCAGTAGTCAACAAGCAGCCAAAAAGAATTTCAGATGTCTGAAACTATGGGACAGTTTGCCACCTATCGGAGTTGTAATAAAGACAGCTGTTTCTCCATCTTGTTTCCTGTTGGAGTAACTTTTTGCAAGGTGAATTCAACCTCAGGTCTTTGCCAGGACAGACTAAATGTCCTCTGAAGGTTCCCTGACACAGAGTGCAGTCTCTTGGGCTTTCACTCATTGTGCTAATTTTTCTTTTAGGAGAAAGTGAAGTTCCTGGTAATGCTGGCAGCATTTACTTTCCAGCATTCAGGTCCCATGCATCAGATTGTTAATTTAATAATGCTGCTGTATGAAATGGAGTTTTGAAATACTACTACTACTAAACAATTAGTAATGACAATACTGCTGCTACTAATAATCATAATCTGTTTGCTGTGCTTGAGTCTGCAAGTGAGGAAGTTGAACTTACTTATTTTCTCAACTATTCGTTAATATTTCCTAAACCTTGCTTAGGGGAGTGAGGTTCTGTCAAAAGTCCAATGAAAGGCAAATTTGCTTTGTAAGGGAGTGAAACACATTAATAAAGTATTAGGTCTTGTTCTTTAATTGACAGGGCCTGTGAAGGCCTATCTCAGACACCTTCCTTTGCTCACTCCTGATGTGATTTTGATGAACATGCTTAATGTTTTCAGTATTTGGTTTTGGTAATAGAAATATCAATCTTCTAATTAGCTTCTAGTTAAAAAATGCTTCCTTACGAGGATGTGGTTGTATGTTATTTTTAAGTAAAAAAGATACTTCACTGTTCCTTCCTGCTAAATCTTCCTCATGTTCACAAACACGAAATACAGTATTTGATATAATGTGCTTTTCCCTTCTGCAGGCTGGGTGCAGGAGACCAGCACTGCACCCCTGCTGGATTTCTCATAGGAACTGTATCTTGGCATTGGGAGCTTTCATTTAAAATTTCTGTCTCTGCTTTCCTATGAAAGAAAACTCAGTTTTTAATATTCTTATGGATTGCTTGCAGTGGACATTGCAACATTCTTCATGCCTTGCTTTTTCTCTTTCATATTGCCTGGGAAGAGGTGAAATTTTTAAGGGCAGGCAGACAAAATTCAGTTAGAAATTGGATCCTTACATGCATACCACAATATTTTAATGTTTTGTCCTGAGTGACAGTAGGTGGTATTTGGGATGTTAAACACTGTGTTTCAGGTTTTTAGCTCGTGGGTAGTAGACACAGAGGACACATGGCAGACAGACTATTCCATATCAGTTTACAGCAGGGTTTTTTACACCTTCATCTGAATAATTTGTTTGGCCAGAGGAAGAAAACTAAAATAGATGGATACTGAACCAAGACTAGAAATCTCAATGTTGCAACTCCTTGTCTCAGGTTCCTGTGAACTAGACTTCTTAAATCACAGGTAGAATTAGAATTTTGGGAAGGAATTAATGGAAAAAAAATCCAAGATCTGAAATCTGAATAGTTGAATAGTTCCATTTGAGACTACAAAATATACACTTTTATGACAAAATAGAAATGTTGCAGCATAGTTAAATACTGAAGTCCGTGGTGTGATTTCTTTTTTCTCTTGATGCCAGGAAAAAAAATATTCCTCATTAAATTTAATTATGTTAACAGCTTGAATTGTTGATAAAGGTTGTCATTCTTCAGGTCACCATGCATATTGAATATAATTTTTGAAGTTAGAAAACAAAACTGTGTAACACATGTGCTGAAGATCGCCTCATTTCACCAAAGCAGTTACCCTTCCTGGAGTAACAAATGATTTATAACTTATGTTCAACATATGTTCTTTCTGGCAAAATTATTCCATCAGCATTGCTGGCAAAGGAACAAATGAAGAACCACCTAAGAATTAAGACAAGCAAACCCATATGGAAAAGATGACTGATTCATAAGCGGGGGTTTTTAAGGTCTGATCAGCCATTATAATAATATAATCTGACTGGCTGTGCGGAACAAATCCACAGCTTCATTTGAAGCTACAAAGTATCTTCAAAATAGCATCTATTTTTATTGCATTTGCTTCCCACATGTAAAATTTACTGTGTGACTACAGATCTTTGTGTAAACTGCTGAACTTTGCCATTAACAAACATGCTTGCCTTCACTTTGCATTTTAAAATCCTGTATTTTCCTCGGGGTATAGAAGAGCAGCCACTAATCAGTCTCTTTACCTTTGGGCTTCATGCTGGATAAACTGAACAAGTAAAGATTTTTAAAATGGGTGCACTTTTTAAGAATAATATGTTAAATTACAGCAATATTTTAAAATAAGAATATTATTATAAAGTGTATATCTGAATAGATGTACAGCAGGCTTAGGCTGGTAAAAATTGCTTGGTTACAGAATCTGAATATTAGACTAATGCATTTTCTGTTCATTAGGGCATGGGTAGGCCCCTATGCACAGGAGTTTTCCAGAACATGTATTTCTATTTGATAGGATGCAGTAAGCAATAGGTGTATTGGCATCACTCCTTCTTGTACCTGACTCATTCATGTTCTCTTGAACAAACATGCTTTGGTGTCTGGTTATATTCTCTAATCTCTCTACTGAACACACTCTCTAAACTGAAATAATTTTGTGTCTTATTGGAAGGTAGTGGAACTCAGATACAATTCACAACTCTAGTTTGAGTTTCAAGGTTAATTTCCTCTGATTGAATTCCAAGCTTCTTAATGCAGAATGTCTCAGGCCAGGATATTCCTGTGGGTCACCAGGCATCACACAGAGAAATACATGGTTTGAATTTCTACTCCTACTCTGATTCCTTCATGATATCCAAAGATTGGTACTACAAAAAATTGTCTTGGAGAATTGCTGCTGTAAAAATACAGTACTGCCAGCAGCAAACTTGTTTCCTGAGTAGGATTTGCTAGATGAGCTGGGATTGCTAAGGAATTCAGACCTGCTGAATGCAGGTTTTGGGAATTTGAAGATGTGTAGTAAGTCACTATTTGATTTCACTATAGAGGGCATCCACCCATGGAGAACTGAACTCTGAGTGTGTGGAGCAAGGACAGGATTTTCTTTTTATCATTTATTTATTTCACTAGAAGTGCAATTTTGGTAGCTTGATGGTTACAGGGAAAGCTCAGAGTGTAACTTTGAAGAATGTTTTGTATTAATAATCAAGAAATAGTAAAGTTCACAGGCCTTACTGAGTATGTAAGATCTTTCAATCTTCTTTTATCAACAGGCACTTCTGTACTTGTGTAGTTGGTTGACTTTATTTCAAGTGAAAAGCACAGCTGAAATTGACTACCAGTGTGCATCAATAACTGCAGAAGCCTTTCCTAGACTGCTACCTGAGTGACCCTTACCAATGAGAGGGAGCAGAACATTTATTTCTGTTTGAACTTTCATTTTAAGAGTCCAGGAAGCTTTGTATAGCATCTCACTGTGAAGACCTTTTTTTTCGCTTTCCAAAGATGTCAAAGCTCTTAATTTTTTCAGAGTGAGAGTATCAAGTTATAGAAAGCAAGGGTTGTCTGCTTTGCATCTTGGTTGTGGGACCAGCTGCACCCTAATGGTGAAAGTGTGTGGAAGACAGTGTGTTGTCCCCATATTGGTGTTGGAGCCTGTTTTTGATAGGAAAAAAAAGGAAAGAGGAACAGCAGCTTGAGCAGCCATAACCCTGCTGTTGTTCCATTCTTCATGAGACTGATTCCGAGTAAAGACTTTGCATTTTCTTCTTTTTTTCACCCCTCGATCATTTTAAGAATTCCCATAAGGATGTGAAATCTGGCTTAGAGCAACAAGATGTTTCTTATTTATTCCTAGAGGATTTCAGTTAATTGTTGATCCCAGTTGGTGTTGACTCATAACTTGAAAAAAAACCTCTCTTTACACAGGTTCAGTGTTAATGAACTAAATTTTCACGGGAATTCTACTAGAAGTATATTTTCTATGCTTTATTCAGTGTACTGCACACAGCCAGGATTGGTTGTGTTGTCTCATGGTTTCCTTCTGAAAATAAGTGGAGGTTTGCCAATCAGTCCTCTGTCAGTAGCACAATTTTGCAGCAGGAATTCCAGCTGGAATGATGGTTCTGTGACTGTCTCTGGCATGCATCTTGATCAGTGTGGAGTGAAAAAAATGTGTGGCTTCTGTGGGCTGTAGCTCCCTCCTATAAATCACCATGAAGTAGCTTAGAAGCAAGAAAGCCAGCTTCCAGTCCTTGTTTGCTCCATCTCATCTTCTCTTTTATTTGTTTGCTTGTTTGTTTGTAAAATTCTTTTGCTTACTGTGGATTTTGCTGGGTACGTTCTCAATGCTCAAGAGCAACTTTGTGTCCAGCTGCCTTTTATTTAGTTTTTAAAAGAAATAAATTGAATTGTAACCTCGTGAAAGTCACTACCTTCAGTGGGAGGTGTCATGCAACTTCTGTAAGCATTAACCTAGCTTAAATTTCCATGGGATGTTCTTAATATAGCTATCTACTGAATTAAAAAAAACAATTCCTTCTACAGCTACAAGTACAGTGCCATGTATAATACAGCGAGCTTTCCTTTTTTCCCCCCCTCCAGATTACAGGACAGGCCCGTGTTTCACCCAGGTGAACAAGCAGATGTGCCAGGGCCAGCTGACAGGGATTGTGTGCACCAAGTCCCTGTGCTGTGCCACCGTGGGGCGGGCCTGGGGCCACCCCTGTGAGATGTGCCCTGCCCAGCCCCAGCCCTGCCGCCGCGGCTTCATCCCGAATATCCGCACTGGGGCCTGCCAAGGTGAGCTCTGGCTGGAATTGCTCCGTGTGGCAGCACTCGCCGCTGACAATCGCCCTGAAAACCTTGCAGTAAGGTCACTGCTTTCCTTGTGTGTGGTGCGTGTTTTGGGATAAAATCCGGGTGTGCTTTGCTGCCTCCAGATTTTTGCTGCTGGACCTGGAGAACAAAGCTTAAGTGCCTGGAAAAAGTGATTATTAATCAATACTAAGGAAAAATATTTGATGCTGGTTTTCCTTCTGTGTCAGAGGTAGGCCTCTGCCTGCGTGCAGCAGTTTATGTTTTGCCATTTGTCTTGAAGTGATTAATATGTTTTAGACACCCTTTTCATAACAGTGTCAGGAACAGAAACAGCGCACCACAGAAGGGGTGCATGTTGCAATCTCCAAGTCAGGCTCCATTGTATGACTTGGCCACATACAAAGGGTCCTTGAAACTGCTCTGCCAGGCTGGCCCTGGCATAGCTTCTGGGGCTTCATTTGAATTATGTGAGAGATCAGTGGTGCTCTTTAGCACCCATGCCCACAATAATTGTGTTTTCTTTTTCCGACAGTATATTCCCTGTGGCAAATAGTTTTAAGTTGCCCGTTTGACCACGTTGCTAAATTCCGCTGGGGAGCATAGAAACAATGTGGTAGTCTGCTTTGTGTGATGGGTAAACAAAGGCAGTTTGAACAGCCGTAATTTTTGCTACATTTTTGACATAAAATTGCTAAATAGGAAGCTTGGATTGTATTTCTGTCAGCTGGGCTTAGCACACAATGTTACAAGGTGATGGGAATGTATAGATGAGAAATGCTTGGCCTTTCTTTGGGGGAAAGGGAGAGACAGAATTTCTTTATTTTACAGAACCTTTGCCTTCCAGCAGTTGAGGCATTTCCCTCTGAGCTCTGGGTACTGGTTACTCCTCCTGACCTCAGCTCTGCGCTGTGAGCAGGTTGGCAGCACCACGTCTGCTCTGTTATGAATTACCAGCCCACTTGGATGCAGGAAGGGGCTGGATGTGGCACTTTGTGCCTTTCCAAGCTCCACATTGCAGTGCAGAGTCTGTTGAAATAAGATTACAGAATATCAGAATGGTTAGGGGTGGAAAGGACCTCTGGACACCATCCAGTCCAACCCCCGGCCAGGGCAGAGTCACCCAGGGCAGGTGACACAGGAGTGTGTCCACGTGGGGTTGAAGTGCCTCCAGACCTCCCTGGGCAGCCTCTTCTGGTGCTCTGCCATCCTCAGCAGGAAGCTCAGAAGAAACCAAATCTTTTCTCTGAAGGTTTTAGAAGCAAACAGAGGGATCTGTCCTGCTCGTCAGTGCTTTTCTTTCTGTTGGGGACATCAGATTTGCAGAGACTTTGATGTAAGGAACACAAACCCCTTTGGTATTCAGT
The DNA here is from genome assembly GCA_024865655.1 of Emberiza elegans. Classification (NCBI taxonomy): domain Eukaryota; kingdom Metazoa; phylum Chordata; class Aves; order Passeriformes; family Fringillidae; genus Emberiza; species Emberiza elegans. Next base: position 3,448,123 of record JALJVW010000034.1, read on the forward strand.
GAAACTACCCTTGTCATGTACCAGGGAGACCAGGCTCACTCAGCCCACCCTTCACATGTTTGGTATTTTTGAAGTGATTGCTTACATCAGTAGATAGCTGGGTTTGGGAGTTGGTATGAGCAACTCAAAATCAGTGGAACTTGCAAGCTTTGCTGCTGGAAAATGAGTTATGATTTCAGTTATGTGTTAGAGATCCGAACTTGACAAGGCGTCACTCCCAAGTAGGAAGTTGCTCCTGTTCTGCAATGGATTTGCATTAATCAGTCTAAAATGGGTCTTCAGGACCTTTTGAGGCTTAATTATGTTTTCTGGGTAATGTTCTTGTATTAGTAGATTACTACTACTACTACATTGCAGTAGTACTGTTACTTCATTATTACTATGAACAGGTTTAAAAAAATCTAAGAGAAGCAAAACCAATCCAAAATTCAAATTGTTTGGTTGTGTTTCTTTTTCTTTTTTTTAAATTTTTTTTTACCCTGGAAGTTTCTATTCAGTCATGCCTTAAAAAGGGATTTAACTGTTCAGACATCCCTCATTCCAAGAATTCAGGCAGGAGGAACTTCAGTGTTCTGCTCGAATGACCTTTATTGCCACTGCTGCATGGCCTTGGGAGAAGCATAATGGCAGAAATCCTGTGTTGGATGTTCTTTCAGTTCCTCCCTGCATTCCTCAAAAGTCCCATTTCCCACCTACACCCTTTCCCTGCAGACAGTTAATTTCTTGCTCTAAGGAGAGAAGAGTGGTCATGGCTGAGTAGATTTTGAAAATAGGAAGGTTCTTCTCCCTGCCTCTGCTGCTGACATGGTTATGTGCATATATCCATGACAGGAGATAAAATCCAAGAAAATCTGTTCTGTAGTAGGAAATGCAGTGTCTAAATGTTAAAGGCACTGAGGTGAACTGGACAAGAGAGAGAAGACAGGGGAAGGCTCAAAGTCATAATGAAGAGTGTTGATTTCTTTTTGTAATCTGGTGCTTGGTATTAATGTGTCTGAGTTACTGAAAATATTGACAGTGTTGTCTAGGGTCATTCTGCTGTTGTGAAAATAATTACTAAAACAAGGAAAAACTAGCATGGCATTATTTCTGTTGTGTACAGTGTTTGTGCTTTCTTGGATGCAGAGGAGGAACCAAGAGCTTCCCATTGTGTTCATGACCAATTCACTTTTTATTTCCACATGCCAGATCAATTACAAAGAAACTCCCCACACATATTCCAGGTAGAACTAAAGAGAGGGTTTTTTAATTTGGATAAATATTGTCACTACTATAATAAATGAAAAACTCTCCAGAATTTGTGTCTAAAATCTAAGTGGATTTATTTTTTCTGAGCTTTTTTGGTTTATCAGAGGTTTTTTTTAGAAACAGCCCACAGATCAGAAAGGGAAGGTGCATGTTTAAAGTTAGCTGTGCAAATCCCACAGGCATTTTGCAGAGAAAAGTCTGCAAAAGCACGGAATCTTTTTTCCCTCCCCAAATATTAGACTATGAACACATGGAAACATTCTGCTTAATCTGTAACATATTGAACTTTTCTATGGAGAACTGTATCTGCAGACTTGTTAATCAAATTTGCTGTTTATGGTAAAAAGTTTCTTGTGTTAATGTGGTTGAGGTTTCAAAGTGTGAGTAAGTGGATAATTAATAATGCTGGAACCTATGTGTGGTTTAGCCTAACTGTCAAAGATTCTAAAAAAAAAAAAAAACTCATTTCAATTTGCTTGTGTTTTGAGAAAAAAAAATCCTAAAACAGCATTTAGGAAGCAATTGATAAAATACACCCTTTTAATAAATTACTTTTGTTCTTCTTGACTTTTCTCAGTCCCAAAACACCAATAATGTATTAAAACAAACTTAGGTTTTCAGCAAAAGGTAATACTGACAAAAAAAACCCATCAGTCTCCTAGCATTAAGTTAGGATGACAGTTGAATCTGCTTGCTTTCTTAACAATTAGATATGATGTAAGTGAACTTAAATATGATGCATTGTATGATTGGGATTGGCTCTTCAGGCTTCAGCAAGCCTCAACATCTATTTGCCACCTTAAAAGAACTGAAAGAAATTAATGGAATTGATGGAGATTAAAATTTAGTTCACCTCAGGCCTCCAGTGATATTTTCCTGTTTCTGGGGGGTGTTTATTGCCTGCTGCTGCTGCTGCCATTAATTCCCTGTTCCTTGACACCTTCAGCTTCTAAAACTGCATCACACACAGTGGATTTTAACAACCGATCTGCTGACACAGGGAACTTAAATTAAGTGTTAATAAGTGACAAAAGGCACGGGCACGCTGTGTGTGATAAATGCATTTTGAGGCCCCAGGGTCAGAAGACAAACACCACATGTTTTGCTCAGTAGGGAGCTACAGGGTGGGCTGTGTATCAATAAATGCTGGAACCACCTTCTCTCTAGATGTTGCTAAGCCATGTCAAGGTTCACAGAATAAATAGGGTTGGAAGGAATCTCTGGAGAGCACCCAGTCCCAGCCCCCCACTCCTTAAAATACTTCAGACATGAAGGGTTTGATTTCCAAGTAAACAAGCAGCAAGCATTGATTATTTAGGGGGAAAAAAAAAAAAAACCACAACAAATTTAAAATAATGAAAATGAAGAAATTCTATGCCTCTGATAAAGTCCTTAATCCATTTGCAGTCTGTTTCATTTTGGACATGGCAGTATGCTATGTAAATCAGCATGGACTCAGGAGCTGAATGCAAACTTCTCAGCAAATGCATTTAAACCTAAGTCCAATGGTTACCAAAAAAACCCCCCAAATCTGCCAAAAGTACTTCCCTTCTTCCTGAGCTGTGAGGAATTTAACATTTAACGTTTAAATGTTAAAGCAGATGACTGGGCAAGGCAAATACCATAGGTTTATCTGTAGCACGAGTGCCAGGAGGAATAAAAAAACTGAAGGACTAAAATCCACAAACTCAGGTGGAATTTCAGTGCCTTACAAGGGCTTTGATCATCCACCTGAAAAAGAGTTTATATTCTTGCCAGGTGTTACCTGGGGGCACCACACAGCTGGAACAAACAGTTCCAGAAGATTCCAGAAACATTTGGATAGTGGCTCCATGGTTACAGGTACTAAGGAAGCTAACCAGGAAAAATCTCCTATTGGGTAGTTTTGTATAAAAGGTGCACAGAAACATGGGGGGGTTTATGTGTAACCAAATTAGAGTTGGGAAGAAAAAAAAAACAACCACAAAACCAAAAACAACAATACAAAACCAAAAAAATTTGGAATGGAAGTAGAACTTTCTGAAATGCAACAGGAAGCTACTGAAAGTAACTTATGTGTGTTGTGTCAGGTAATCAGATCTGGGTCTTTTTTTGTGTTTGCAGATGTAGATGAGTGCCAGGCAATCCCTGGAGTCTGCCAAGGAGGAAACTGCATTAATTCAGTAGGTTCGTACGAGTGCAAGTGTCCTGTGGGCCACAAGCAGAATGAGGCAACTCAAAAATGTGATGGTAAGTGATGCTGTAGGAGAACATACCTAAAAACGGGTTTTGCAGAGCATTTGAGCACTTTGGTAATGAACATTGTTAAGTAGCTGAATAGTTGTGGTGTCTGATCAGGACAGGCATAGCATCACTGATCTGTGCTTGTTGTTTCTACTTTGCAGCATCCCATCTTTTCCACTTGGCTGTTCCTGTTTTACATTAGATATTTTTTTCTGTCTGACTTCTGTGGGTAAAAACAGTGTTTATTTTCTTTGAAAATTTAGCACTTGATAAAAACTCTTGTGTGGGAGTACCCTATAAGTGCTGCTGAGTTACTAGGATTTTCTCTGTTTTCTAAAAGATATATTCTAGTTCAGGTAGGTAATTTTGGCCTAGTGACTACAGAGTGAAGGCAAATGTGGCAGTTTTGATGAGTCTGGCTAAGTGAAAAATACCAAGGAAATGCCCTTCTCTTTAAGATGAAAAATTAAACAGATCATCTTTTATAAGTACAGTTTTATAAACATAGACCATATTAACTCAGTTAACGCGTTGATGTAATTAAGAGTAGCAATTCCATACAATTTAAAACAATGTGAGAGAAAATTGCTGAGCTTTTGTGAGTTTGCTGAAGACTTCACTGATTTCAGTAACTTTTTCATCCCTTTGAAAGGAATCAGAACTGCCAGAGTTCATCCTAACCAGTGAATACTTTCACATTTAAGTTGTGTTGATAAGAGGATTTTGTTCTTAAAGGCTTTTGACTTGTTATTTGCTGGGATTTTAATTATGGTACCAAATTACATTATGCTCAGTATTCAGTTACAAACAAATACATTGTTTGTTGCCAATTTTGGATGTCCCCTCAGCATTTTTTTTTGAGTTGCCTACAGTACAACACTCACAGAAAAAAAAATTAATATAGTCAGTTTAAAAATCATGTCTTTTCAGTGAAAATGTTTCTTCTGGTGTTGTTGCAAGTAATACCAAGTAAATTTTTTTTTTAATCCAAAGGTACTTATTTCTGGTCCTGCCCTTCACATTCTTCTGTTTTTCTGTGATTTGTTTTTTTTTTGTGTTGACTAGTTTTAATTTTTACTCAGCACCTGAAAGGGAAGGGAGCAGGCAGGTATGTAGATGCTCATGGTCAAAAAGGAACAACAGACATCAAAACATCCCTGAAAACTTTAAAAATTGTATTAGGAAATTACACATTTGCAGTGGAAATTGGAATGTTTGTCCCTGATCTCCTGGTATCAGCAGATGGGGTTTGGATTTGAAATAAAGGTTAGGGTGAAGGAGAAGATAAGGGGGGAGGAAGGAAGGGAAGGAGAAAGAGAAAAAGAAGGCAAAAAGGAAAGAAAGAGGGAAAAAGTTCCTTGCATTGGCTTTTTACACAGATTATTACAAGAAGCCCTTTATTGGTCTAGTCCTTGATTTTTACCCACAGACTCTTAACCAATTTTATCTGCCTGTAATCTTATAATCTCTTAACCTATCTGTCCATGCCTATAATCCATTTCTTTTTGTTACAAATGCACTTGTTTTTTTGATTCTCTTAACTGTGGTCCTTTTGATGCCAGAAGGATGTATTCAGAGACATGTTTCCTTTCTTCTGAAAACAGTCCTTAGAGCATTCTTTGCATTCTGTTTTAACAGTCTAAAGCTTTAATTGTTGAAAATGTTACTCTCCTTGATAGTATCCACTGGAAAAGGTGAATGTATTTTTAACAGAGATCATCTTAAAAAGCTGTGGTGCCTATGGGACTGTGCATAATCATTTGCTGTCTGATTTTGCTGTTGCTTCATGGTTTACTAATCAACAGCTCTTCATTTCCTGTAGGCAGCCTGCTGCAGAACAGGTCATATATTCTGGATTTTCTGTCTTTTAAGCTCTGCCACTTGAGTCTGTGGCAAGTGTTAAATACAAATCAGTCCCTGATTAGTATTTAACACAACTTCTCTAGTCAGATAATTCCCCCACAGGGAATTAGGCGAATAACAGCCCTCTCCTCACAGTTTGTACCATCTCTTTTGGGGGAAGAAAGACATTGTGAAGCTTCACAGTCAAGGAGGTAATGCCAAAATTATAGCAGGATAATACCATGCTTACATTACTCTAATGATGGAGCAGGGAATGAAAGATAAGCCGTGGTTCTATTCTGGCTTTTTTAGTTGCATGCTTAATTAAGTGTTTGTAATCTCTCAGGGTTAAATTTGTAGGAAAATAGCATAGCCAGTCCTTCAAACAATTGCATTTTTAGTTAGTAGGGCTGGTAATTTGAATGAAGTAACGTAATTTTTGTACATATATATATATGTAAAATCTATGCATCTGTGGGTGTGGGTTGGGCCACTGGGAAGGATGTAAGGAACTGGTGTCCTGTGAGTTAACAGAACCTGTGAACAGAGGAATCATTTAGCAGAAATTGCATTATTTAAAGACGTTTTTTGTCACAAACATTGTGTAGGAATGCTGTGGCATGGAGTATTCTGCTCACTCCTTTTAGGTATGGAAAAGCAGATCAAATGTTACTGGCTGCAAGGGACAAAATCCAAGTTGGAGTCAGTAACAGCCAAGGCTCCAGTGCTCACAGGCTGGAGCCTTGCCATAGTTATTCAGACCTTCTTTACTATAACAGCAATTCTTCTACTTAAAAAGGAGAGATTTGAGGTCCCTTGTGTACCCTCTGCCCCTGAGCATCCAGAGGTATTTTGTGGGTTAGGGTTTTTTTTCTCCTGTTGCTCTTCCTGGAAACAGCAGCACTTGTTAGAATAAGTAGGAATGTCCATGCTGTGCTTTTTGTACCCATAACAGTTGAAAACATTTGGGGAAGACCATTATGGGGATTATAGCAAATTCCAGATATCCAGGACACCAGTGCGGTGTCTTAGCTAAATAAAAGAAAACCCCAAACCCTTAACTTTTTTTTTTTTCTAAAAATTTTGGTCTACAATACACTGAGTTTTCACTATCTTTTTAGGAATTAAATGCTGTTCATTTTTAGGATGTTGTTATCTCCCAGAGTTAATGGAACTTAGATCTTTGGGTTATTCAGAAGTGAATTAAATGTAGAGAAACTTTGAGTTACGATTGCTGCTTTACAGAAGGTGTGGAGTATTACTTATTGTGTTCCGGGGTTCTAATAAATGTGTCCTACTTACTCTTCTCAAACAGCAGGTACATTATACTTGTTAATTAGATGTTAATTATGACACCCTTTGCAATTTAAGGTGTTCTAAAGAGGTAGGATGCCTCTGCTGCTTTTCCAAAAAGATATGTTATTATCTACTGTTGATATCAAAAGGTAAAGACTATATGAAACAGATTAAGGCCTTAAAAAAAAAAAGCCCCACCAAAATGGAAAGAATCCCTTAAAATAAATAGTTTTATTTCAGATATTCCTGCTTCAGTGTATAATTTCATTAGACTGTATGCTATTCAGACTTGGTCCTACCAGGCAGTACTACTTTCTAATATTATTTTTTAGACTAAAACTACTTTTAGGTAGCCCTTTCCTAGAGTTTGGCAGTTGAGAGCCCCATTTCTGGTACTTGTAATTCAGTAATTTATAAAACCCTGCTTTCCCTAGCAGTAAAAGTCAAAAAATCCGAACTGCAGGCAGCTAGGCTGGGTCTTTTAGGCAGAACCTCACTTGGTACTAAATCTGCAATATTTTTGTCATACATTTAAATTCTTTCTCGCTTTGAGACTGCATGTCCCATCCTGCGTGCAGCACTGGAAACCATTCATGCCTCTCCTAAGGAAGAGTCTTCCTCTCCCTTAATACAGCATTTCCTGTTGCTTATATTTGGAGCATTTTCCCTGAGACCATTAATTTATGTACTTTGGAGGGGAGAAGGGAAGAAAACGAATAAAACATTCAGCCAGCCTCACTAAAAGTAGCCCTCCCTGAGATGAAGTCTCAGAATTTCCTGTCAGAGGAAATAGCGATATTTTGAAATAATTACACGTGCAAGAACCAGGCAGGGGGAAGGAGAGACAGAGATTTGGCTCAAAAACCGGTTGAAACAAAAACCCAATTACTCATTACTGCTCCAGTAAGTTAAAAAAATTATTCTTCCACCAGGGTTCTCCATGTTAATTTGGTATTTCTGTCCACATGGAGAAGACTGTGGAGTCTTCCTGCCACTCCGATCACTGCCTGGGCTTCAGGAAGGTGCTTTTTTACCTTCCCACCTTCCTGTCATTCTTGGACAGGACCCCCGAGCAGTGCTAAACTGCCTTGGATGTAGCCAGCTGGGAAGGATGGTCTGCATCCTGCAGCTTTGCAGAGGTGGTGAAAAACTTCCTTCATCTGCCTTTAGCTTGCCAGCTACAAATGGGCTTTGCACTGCTGGACCACTGGTTCGGAGTCTGGCAGCCCCTGGTTAGACGCAGCAGCTCATTTATCAGCGTGGTGATGTCTCACTCGATACATATTTACACACAAAATTGCCTTGGTGTTCCTGTGGGACCTCTGCTTTCGGTCAGCAGAAATACTTGACTGCATCAAAAGGTTCGTTTGCATTTTCAAGGGCTTGGCCAAAATTCTTTCTTACAGTTGGAATGCCGGAGGGGGGGCCAGAGAGCAGCCAGATCTCGTGAGCCATATTTGTGTGGTCACAGGAAGCCCAGAGATGTCCTTGGCTGGCTGCTGTGCCATCCTCCTCCCTTCATCCTGAAAGCAGGATGTGTATTCTGGCATTCCACTGCACACTGCTCTGGGCTTCTCAGAGGTGGCACCGACTCATTCAGGAGGAGGAGATCTCATCCTGCTCTCGTGTACTCTGTGCCTGGAAGTGTTAAACACGCCGTGCATGTACAAGGAAAGCCTCCAACAGGTGGCAAACGAAACTGTTCTCAGTAAGCAAGCACCAGCAATATTTTATTCAGAGTTGAATAACAGCTTCATTTCAGAAAAGCTCTCTTTCCCTCCTTTTAATGCAGCGTGCTAATTTTCCCATGTCCTTTCCTTTTTGGGTAGATATTGATGAATGCAACGTCATCCCAGGGATTTGTGAGGGTGGTGTTTGCTCCAACACTGTGGGGAGTTATTTCTGCGTCTGCCCGCGGGGTTTTGTCACATCTGTGGATGGATCCTGCACTCCTGGTAGGTGCTCCAGCCATCTGGCACTTCCCCCTGCCCCAGGGCCTCACTGTGTTGTCCAGGCAAACATAGGAATTGTTAATTTTATTTGTTTCTCAAATTTGCATCTGATGAGCCCAAAAGTTAAGCTCACTTTGGTTTTAAGGGAGCAAGCATTTGTCCCTGCTTGGTGATTCAAATCTCATCTCACACAGGTTAATGTAACCTTTAGTGGTCAACATAAGGCACAAAAGTAAACTCTAAAGACATTAAGTAGCATATGCTGATGTGGCACTAATTTGTCAGACACTGATGAAGCAAACCAAGTGTTGGATTTAATTAGATTTCACCTTTACAGGACAGTTTATTTAATAGCTATCCATACATTATCAAAACCCATTTTGCTTGTTTGTGTTGATTTTCTTGTATAGGTGCATGTGTCAAGTATGTGATTTAACCATTTTGACCAATTAACTACAAATACTGCATTCCACATGTAAAAAACCTTAACAATTGCTAACAGTAATGTAGTTTTTAGAACTCGTGTGGTTCTTCTTATTTCAGACGTCTCAAAGGTCTTTGTTCTCATATTGGGGAAGGAGTAGGAATTCTGAAGGGGTTTCTGACTTGCAGATAAATGATGCAAGCAAGTAGCAGCACATGACCTGCAAGTGATTTAAAATTAATAATTTTTTAAACAGTGTAGCCACATTCTATTACTCAGGTTCATCTGAGGAGTGCCAACTTCAAATACAAATAGCCTCAGGAATACTTAAAACCTATGATTTCCAATGTGATCAAAATGTCTGTGGGTTTTGGCGTGTTTTACAATTTGATTTTTAAAGTCAGCTCCCAAAACCTGAGTCCTGCAGAAAAATCACATGCCCTAATGTGACAATAAAATATCATCTGCCCTTGAAGGAGAGTAGTTTTCACATGGCATTACTAAATATTCTGTTGTACTTTCAGTAAACTGAGCAAAGCAGGCTGAATAGCATTTTTTCAGTTAGATGCATATAAGCTAAGGAAAAAAAATAATGAAATTAATTTATTGATGCTGCTATTGCTACATGAAGTATCTCAGGTTTTGCCATAGTAGGGTTTTTATATATATAAATATTTTTTTTGTTTGTATTGCTTTGTGTTTTTTTCATATCATCCATATTTCCTTGTTGGATTGAGCATATTTTAGGATTGCATGGTGGATTAATGCAAAGCTGATGCCACTGCACCTGTGTGATCCTGCAGTAAATCCAGTGTGGAATACATGGGTCAGATAATTATTGGGTGCAGTTTGGGTGTTGTGGCAGTTTTTGTTTGCTTGGTTGGTTTTGCTTTTGTTCTCTTTAATACAACTTGTAAAGCATTTTCATCCTTACCTCAGCTGAACAAGGGAAGGTAGCTTTGAGAGCTCATGTTGGTGCCTTTTTCTCTGGCCCTAAAAATATGAGTCACACACAATTAGGGTGATAAAAAGACCTTTTATATGAGGGTTCTCACGTACACAAATCCATCAGGTAGAAAAGGCCAAAGATGCACCCACCGTGTAATGCATGTACAATTTTTATAGATTCTGCAAATTATCATAAATGACAAACCCCCCCAATCAGGAACCTGCCCAGTGAAGTAATTCCCCCAGTTCTAGTACCTTCTGGATTCTCTCCCCTTAGGATGAGATCCAAGCCCTGTTTACAAAAGTCTGTCTTGGAAAGCTGGTTTCAGCCTTGGTTTCTAAGGAGGACCAGGACAGCACAGGGATACTGGAATTTTTTTTGTCTCTCTGCCGAGGAAAATGTTGAAACTAAGCTACGATGTGAGGCTACAAAACTACAAGTATATGTGTAAAGGATACAGAGAATGTGGAAACCCAGGGCACTGGGAATATTCCTGTGTCTGCTCTGGGGTGCCCTGACCCCCAGGGGAGCACTGACTTTGACCCTCATTCATGGAGAAAGTTTCCTAGACTTAAGACAGGATGGAATCCACAAAAATCTGGAATAGATTCTAGAGAGCAGTGTAGGTGTATTACTTGGTGAGAAATTTAAGTTTTGGGATTTTTAGTATGTTGTGGATGGAAGCAAGATGGAGGGCACAGGGTGTCATCCTGGGTTTCTTCTTCATGCTTCTTTCTTCTTCTTCTTGGATTTGGGTGGCATTTTGTAATTGGGCAGAAAAGTCTGCATTGCAGCTCTTTGGGATCAGTTATTGGGGTTAAAAGGGAAAATAATTTAGGTGTCAGTTCTTAATTGGATAGTTTAGTCTTAAAAGACCTTATAACAAGAGATTGTTGGCCATTTTGTGCCTTCTAATGAAAAGCTGCCAAACTCACAGTAATGAGACTGTTTTACTGATAACAAATAATAAACACTTGAGTCCGAACATTAACTACTGTCTCAAGTGCCTTCAGTCCAGACCCAGAAAAACCGACAGTTGGGACCCCCACAAGAGGATGTATAAAAGAAAGAAGGGTAAAACCAAAAAACGCCATCGATGTCACCATTTTTGGTTTTTGTCTTTGCCTTGGCCAGATCAGAGAGCAGGCAGCTGTTTCTCCAGCTCTGCGAGCGGCCGCTGCACCCAGGAGCTGCAAGGGAGGTTCACCAGGAGGCAGTGCTGCTGTGAGTCTGGCCACTGCTGGGCCAGTGCCTCTGGCCCAGAGGTGTGTCCTGCCAGAGGATCTGGTGAGTGCCCTCTTGGTTTGGCTATTATTTTGGCTGTTTGCCTATTATTTTGGCTGTTTGCCTATTATTTTCTCCTTGCTGTTCATTCTGCTTTCGGTGGAGGTCACCGGGGTGTTTTAAACTGCTTTAAGATGTAGGCTAAACAGAAAAAAGATAAGGTCATGGATTGTGTCATTATTAATTTCCGTGGTTTTAATACTGATATTGCCATCTGTTAACCATTTTTCTTTTTTGGTCCGTGGTTGTTTGGCACTTGGTTTTTTAATGTCCTTTTGTTGGCTTTGGAAATAGTTTTTTGGGAAATGGGAAAGATTTTGTGGTCAGGCTTGAAGAGGAAATGACTCTTAGGGTCCATAGTTAATTTTGATTTAAGGGAACAGCTCCTTTCTTGTTCCATTGCATTTTGGGTAACTTTAGCTAAAATGCATCAATTTTCAGTTGGTTCTTTCAGTTCTGCTCAGAGAGGAATAGTGCGCATCCCTGATGAAAGGTATTTTCTTTATCAATGAGAAGGTATTTTCTTCTCCTCTGAGAAACCAGTAACTTTACAGTGCTGCTGTCCACACATCAAGAAGACAGTTTCAACAAACACTTGAACAAATATTCCCAAATTACAGCATTCCTTTTCATTATTTCCTCGAGCAACACCTGCCACGACCAAGGGAGGCTCAGAGTGGCGGGGGGAAGACGGAGGTTCCTGGAGGAGAGGAGATCATCACGGAGAGGAGGAGCTGCCATCCTGGTTTCTGTAGCGCACGGGGAGAGCTGTGCCTCCCCTGTGAGCTGGCTGAGAGAGGCTGACCTGGTGTGTGCTGTGTGTCCCCCCTGTGTGACAGATGAGCACCGCAGGCTGTGCGTGGACGGTGCCCCTGCCCGAGGCGGCTCCCGGCGCGGCTTCCATCCTCATCCCGGGGGCAATGGGAACGGATTCGGACCAAGAGGAGCTGGCTTCATCCCCATCCCAGGAAGCAACGGATTCTCCCCAGCTGTGGGCAGGGCAGGGGCAGGAGGAGGTGGTCACAGCCCCACTGGAAGTGGCCCCATCATTACAGGGCTGAGTAAGTGCTCGTTTGTGTTCTGACTTGTTAGGTTTTTTTTTTTTTTAAAGCTATTTCATCTGTTTTTCCTTTATTTTTACTGCTCAGTCTGGATATGGTATGGTGTTCTTAACACTTAAAAATGACTTTGCCATTCAAGCATGTTTTAAACACCTCAGCAGATACATCAGGAAGGTCAGGAACCCTTCCTGATGGAGGAAGAGGTTTTTGCATGACTTCAGTTACAGAGTCCCTGAGCCTGTGTTGTCCCTGTTGAGGTGTCTTTGTCAGCACTAATAAAACTCCAGATTTCTAGATATTTTCCAAAAACTACCAAGGTTAAAAATAAATGTCTTCTGTATTTTCTCTTCCAACTGTAAAACCTACTTACTCTGCAGAAACGCTGCCTTGGCTGAAAGCCCAAGGTGAATAATTTTCTGGCAGAAGTCTCATGGATGTAAACATTGCTCATGACATGTGTAAACACATCCCTGGCATCACAACCACAGCGATCATAAAATATAAGAAGTATTATTAAGACAGGTACACCAAAAATTGCTTTGACTTTCACACAAATTGTGGTTTATCCCTGAGTTCACTGACAGGCTCATCAGGCTATAGACAGAAATGGTAAATCATATTTAAGAATGTTTGTCTAATGCATTTTTTTTACTTCCAAGAGTTGTTTGTTGTTGTTAGTTTACTGTCAGGTCAACAGATAGTACTTTGAAAAAGGTTTTTTTAATGTGTTTGTGCACCTCACAACATCCTTTATGAAGCCAAGTATAATATTCACATTTACTTCCATATGAAAATCTGAATATTTGTCTCTCATTCTGATTTTTTTATATTAGCAATACTCAATCAGACAATAGACAACTGCAAGCACCATCCCAACCTTTGTTTGAATGGACGTTGCATACCAACCCCCTCTAGTTACAGATGTGAATGCAACATGGGATATAAGCAGGATGAAAATGGGGATTGTATTGGTGAGTGCACATTTCAAAATCCATTATTCTAATATTCTTCTGCTTAAAATCAGGGCTTTTTTACAAAAAGAAATCATATTAATTTTAATGATGCTGCTCTTCAGAGAGAGTGCAAGACCATGGTATTAGTTACACAAGAATAATTTCAGTTTTCTATGAGAGTTATCTGTTTTCTTAAAAAGAAAAAAAAATCTTGAGTTGCAAAAATTAGTACTGAGTCTCCTGTAGTTAAAGGCTATTGAGAATTTTTGTCACATACAATAAAGGAAGTTCTGCTTCATTTTCTCTTTTGTTAGGCTGACAAAGCTCAACTTTTGGGATGTATTATTGTTATGATCAAGATGATGAAGGGTAGAATTTATGTTTTGCCTCCTCATAAGGATTAATTTGAAAGATATAAAATAATTTTAAAATTGCGTTAATTAACTTCTGGTTAAATTTGCATTTTGGATGAAAATATAGAATGTTAACTTTATACAACAAGAACTGAATTTGGGATCCTATACTTTTATTCAATTATTGTGGACTTCACTCTTGCAGTGTCCAAAACTCATCAGTTATTTCAGAGAAAATAGAACATTTGGGGGTTCTTGTGGAGTGGTTGTGTGGAAAGGAACCTCCCCATGCAGGATACACTGATTAATGTAAAGGAACCTAAATAAGAAATTGTGGTTATATTTTGGATTGAACCCTTGTTTACTGAGTCTTTATAAAGAGATTGAGATCTGTGACTGAAAAATGCCCCACAAGAGCTTGGTGAGCACTAGGTTTGCCTCACAGTTAGTGTGGGTTGAGAATCAATTTCTAATGGGTCTGTGGATTGCAGGTCCCCTCTTAGTTCAGCTGTGCTCTTGCATCAGAGAGCTTGGTTGTACCTGCACCATTCCTGGCCACTGTACACCCTCATTTTGAGAAAACTCAGTTAACAGGGATGCCACCACTTCCCCAAGCAGTTGCACTGCTCCCATAGTCAAATATCCAGAACGTTTTCAGAACATCTACCCTAATTTAAACACTACATTTGCAAAAAGATTCAGTTTCTTTTATTTCTCGTCTTATCCTCACTATACAAGGAAAGCAGTTCAGTACCTTCTTCATTTCAATTTTTTTGTACTTGAAGGTTTATATAATTCTTCTTCCAAGCTGTCCTTTATGATGTAGGGAGCCTGAATCTTTTTTACCTTTTTTTTTTGGTGAGAATTTTCTGTACCTCTGATCTCTGACTGGGAAGTTCAAAGGGCTTTATCTCTTGCTGCATCCTTGGGTCTCAGGAGCCATAATCACACTGTGAGTGGAAACTGGGAGTTTTATGATGTTTGTCTTGCTGTTCTTTATAAAAGATGGCTTGATGGCTCTTGATGGCTGTTCTTTATAAAAGGAGTATGGAGAACCCCTTTGTTACAGCACTAGATTTTGCATCACTGAAATCAGTAATATTTTTAACTCAGGTGGGCCTTGACACTCAAGGACTATCTGGTGTCTTGGACTATTTGATCTCTTTGAAATCTAGTTTACGTCTTGTATTAATATTTTTGTTACTCGGCGTCAGGTTGAAAATAAATCTGAAGCCCATAGGTTGTAGCAAGTAGAGCTGTGTGAACTTCAGTTTTTTAGTTTTCAGGTGTCACTGGAGTATTGGCAATAATCTGTGGTTTGAAAGGCCCATCAGCTTCACACGTCTGGCTGCTGGGACAGAAAAAGACAATGTGTTGTTGATAATGTGGCTGTCATTCTGTCCCTGACTCTTCTGTGGGATCACCCTGCAGGACACTTGCTTGGCAGCTCCCCTTCTATTCCAGGCTTGTGATAATTAGTGAACTTGTATCTGATTTTCAGTTTGGGGTCACAGTGCCTGAAAACTGTGAGGTTAGGTTGATAGGTGGATTGGGGAGGAAAAAAATGACCTGGTTAATTATTTAGTTTACAGGTATGTGCCCAATAAAAATGTCTACTGGGCACATACCTGTAAAATTGTTTACTTAAAGACCTTAATCTTGGCTTTGCAATGCTTAACTCAGCATGAATGAATAGACTGAAAGCAGAGGCAAATTTGGATGCACTGGGATCAAAACAAAAATTTCAATTGGTTTAACAAAGGCTGAAGGTGCAGTGCCAGCTACAGTGCTGTCCCACATGGAAAGCATGGGAACAGACTCCCCCCAAAATGGCTTCAAAAAAGTTTAAGTGTCATTTTGCCCAATTTTTTTATTGCATGAAAGAAATCAGTCATTACTAATTTCAGCTCTGCAGTGGTTTGCCTTTTCAGTAGCTGCTTGAATTCAGATGTTTTATAAGAGAGTGAACTCTGTGAATTATAAATAACTCTGTGAGCTCTATAAATAACACAGCTTTGTTTCACTGTTATTTTCTAATTGTATTATAAAGAAGAATCCAAACTATCTTAAGTTCCCCCCCTGAATCTGAGATTTGTGAACAGTAGTTGTTGCAAACTACACAGAAAGTTTCTTGGAAATACAGGCAGGATATATATTCTAATTTTTATATATATATATGAATTATAGTAGATTTCTGTATTATAATTTGAATATTTATCTTATTACTGACAGAACAGTCTTGGGGCATTAGTAATAGGGTTAATGGCACATAAATGAACACTATTTCTCTATTTCTCTGTCTGCTTGATCTCAAAGCAATAAATTAAATCCAGAAATGGTTACATATTTTTCTTTAGAGTTGAAGAAAAGCCCTGTTTCAAGATTATTCCTGCCAAACCACAAAACAATGCTGTTACTTATTTGTCTCTGACCTAAACTTGCATTATGCTGTTCTCACAATAGAACATGGTCAAGGACCATGAGCATCCTAAATGGTCTGACTCCAAATGGTCAGTCCTTTTCTCCAAAATAGACAGCTTTAATTTCATTACCTTTCCTTATTAATTTCTGTTTTTAAAAAGTCTGGATAAAACTGTAGGGACTTCTAAAAAAGTGGGAGCAAACCTGTAGGTGTGCTGTGTTGAATTTTAGTCGTCTTGTCAATACAAACAGGAGTATTTAAAATTTGTCTCCAGACTCATTGAAGCAAGTCTTTTAAGGGGATTTTGGAAGTTTCCTACTGTGTCTGAGAGAGTTCTAGCAATTGTTAGTGGTGAAAAACTGAAAAGTGGAGATGTGTGTGAGGCAAGTGCTGGAAGACCAACATTTGACCTTGAAGGGGTTATGCTGGGAGACAGAATAAATGGGTTAAATATCTCGGTCTTAAATGTTTCCTGTTTATACTGCTGGAATATGCATGCTTTCAATGCAAAATCAAAGCCAACAACTCCTTTCTATTAACATACATTTGCCATTTCCTTCAGTTATCAAGAGCTTATAAAAATCAGACTATCTTAAGATGCATATTTCATGTGGAAGTCATGTGCATGAAGGATGCACGTGGCTTTGGAAGGATTTTCGAAGCTTAAGTCAGCTGTTTGATAGAGAACCTCTGCATCCCTGCCGTAGAGTTTATAAACTTACAGACAGATCCTTTGGAGCATGAACATGGGCTTTTTTTGAAGCAAATTGGAGCCTGTAATGGAGAAGGTCCTAAATGTAATTTTCTGCAGAAAAACTAAACAAAACAGATGAGCGCTGTGCCAAGTATTTGTAAGTTCCCTCTGTGTTCCCTTATGATAAAGCAAGATATAAATACAGCAAATTCATTTGAAACAGGGCACTTGACAAAAAAATATTGCCAAGATGTGATTCAGAATTTGATGTTCTGTTGGTAGCTGAGGACTTTGTTTGTTCTGAAGGGGTGGTGTTTAATCCTCCTTGACCCCTTCCTAAATCAGCTGAGCACTGAGAAAAAATCACCTCTGGTAGAGAATTGCCACACTTATGACAAAGAGCATCCCAACATCCAGGCATGGCAGAGAAACTTGAGGGCAGGGAACTACTGCAGTGACATAGGCTGACATGTAAAAAATTATGGTTAAATACCTCTGTATTCAGGTTTAATACCTCTGTATTTGACACCTTTGAATTCCTCTTTTCTTTATCTCCTCTCAATTCCTGTGGGTTTTACTGCAGGGATCGATGGGTATGCAAATGTGAATGAGCTAATTACTTGTGAGGGGAGGTGTTGGATTCTTCCATTTGCTTTTCCTTTATTCATTTAGCTGTTTACACAGATTGTATCTGGGCACCAAGAGTGCTGTAACCAGGCAATTTTATCAGTGACTTGTGTAAACCCAGATCTCTTTCTGTATGGTGATGGTCTGGGTTTAAAACTTCGTGTTCATTAACTCAGTAATTCCTGCTAAATATGGGGTCTTATTTATAATTAAATCAGAACAAAAGGAACCTTTTGCCATCTTTTATAGTGATTTTAGAAGTTATTCGTGGAACAGCACTTTCTAGAAAGTACACATAAACATCCTTATGATTTCAATTTCTTGTTTCATCCCAGTATTCTCAATATGTTATGAGCTAAGTTCTAGAACCAGATTTGATAAGGGGTGAGTGGAAATGATCACGCAAATTGCCCTGGGGTTTTCCTGGTATTTCTGGAAGCACGCACTGCAGAATGCATGGGAAAATCATCATTGTTAGGAACTGATCAGCTTCAGAGTTTCTTACTGCAGCTTTCAGCCAGATGCCTGAAACTCTTGCAAATCACCACTGCCTTTGTGGTGTTAAAAGCCTGCCTAAATGAAGAGATGAGTAAATACAAGTACATTGTAAGTAAAGTGAAGGGCCTAGCTGGAGGAAAAAGTCAAATTAGCAAAAGCTGCTGATGCAGAAATGGGGGATTTCATCAAGGGATCCATTTGTCGCCTGTAAATTGAGCTCTAACAGAGAGTAGCTGCTTAGGTCGTCCTTTAGGAGCTGCAGTGGGACTGGACCAGCATTCCTGCCCTGCCAGTGGGATACACCCACTCTGCTCCAGTGGATTACTGGGTCCTGGAGGGTTTACAGAAAAACAATTGTTATTTTAGATCTGGGGTAGCTGTCGTGACCAAAGGCACCTCTGACTCACTGGTAACTACTGGATATCAAATTTGGGAAAGGGTTCTTGAAAAGAACTGTTGAAGTTTTCAGAGCCACATGTCAAATAAGAGTTATTTCTGAATTTCAGTTGGTTAAAATGTGTTTGGTTGGACCCAAATACCCAAAACTTTTGGAAAGGAGACTAAGGTACATTATAGAAAAAGGTTAGGTTAAATCTGCCATTACTCAGTGCAAAGACTGGGGTGGAGGGTGCAGTGGGGCATAAATATTTGAGATGTGGTGCACAGACTATGGTCTCATTAAGAATCCCTCCTGCTGGTGTGCAGCCCTTCCTCAGTTTTTTACAGCAAACCTGTAAAATAATAGGGGTAGTATTTGGAATCCATGGTTTGCTCTCCTTTTAAAGTGCCTGTTTTATTAGTGTTGTTTTTTTCTTCTGAAGGAGCATAAATGGTCTTTGAGTTAAATAAAACTGGGTTGTATTAAATCAACCATTAAGGCAACCATCAGGTCTCAAAATCCTCAAGAAGATTCTTTTTCTGTTGTCCCTCAAGATGCTGACAAATGATACAGTGCCGCTCCACTTCTTACAAATGGTTGAACCTAGAACAGCCCCATGTTGTTGGGAAAGCAGTGATTTTTCACCAAGAACAGGCTTTAATAATTAGCATTTGGCTGCTGGTTACCATCTTTTTCACTCTGAAGCTTCCAGCCTTGGGGGGAAAAAAAAAAATAATAAAAAGTTGTGGACTTTGTGAAGTCACTAATGCTTCCCTGTGCTGCCTGCAGATGTTGATGAGTGCACATCAAACCCCTGCTCCAATGGGGACTGTGTCAACACACCTGGTTCCTATTACTGCAAGTGCCACGCAGGTTTCCAGAGAACTCCCACCAAGCAAGCCTGCATTGGTAAGAAAACTGCTCCATGTCTGCTGGCATTGCAGGTGTTCTGACCCCTTGCATCAGGCTCCATTTGAATTTGAAGGATGGGAGTGCAATTCCGGTAAATCCCAACGTTAAATCAGTCGGCGTTCTAGATCTGGGCTGCCACCTCATTTGTTTTGTTGTTGTTTTTTAATATTTATCCATTATTCTGGAATATCTCTCCGGGGAACTTCCCAGACAGGAGTTCTTAAAAAAAAAAAAATTGAATGACAGGTGCTTTTTTTGTGTATACATGCACATGAAAGTATTAATCATATTTTAAAAGTATTCATGAGGAAGTTGCAAAGCATCACAAAATGTAGCATTTTTGCTGTACATGTCTGTAAAAATATTATTTTTCCCCGGTGCAAGGAGACAAAATTCTTTACTTACTTTTGAACTTTTCTCTAAGTGATATTTAAGTGATGTGCCAGTATTTTTCAAAGCAATAATTGCCTCTAAATGCATTTTTATCTTAACTGTAGTTCTCTGTTTGTGTAGGATTTCATTTGTTTGGCTTGGTTCTTTTCTTCTTCTCCTTAGATATCGATGAGTGTGTTCAGAATGGTGTTCTTTGTAAAAATGGGAGGTGTGTGAACACCGAGGGAAGCTTCCAGTGCATTTGCAATGCTGGGTTTGAGCTGACTGCAAATGGAAGAAACTGTGTGGGTAAGGACCCTTCTAAAGAATGGGGCAGGCATTAGCTTGGTGGTTTGTGCTTCATACTACAGGTGAGGATCATTGAAGATTACCTTTTTTGAAATACTGTGAACTTACAGGCCCCTTAATTCAAAGAGTTCTCGTACAGAACCATATGATTTCAAAGAAAATCTGAGGTAATTTTTGTTTTTGAAGCTGCACCTCTCATCAAGAGTCCTAATAATAATGTTTTCTCATAGAGCTTCATAGCAAATGATCCATAAATCAGCATTGCTGAAGAAAATACCTGTTTTTAAATTTGGTTGCATGGTGTCAAGAAAAAACCTTGCTAGATGGACAACAAGTTTAATTCTCTCAGGCAATGGAAGCTTTTTATCCTCTCATGTATGAAAGAAAGACACACCCTGTCCTTTCACACACAGCCTGCTGAAATATGCAAAGCAACTGATCAGAACATGAAAAAAAATTGCTGCTTTTTATGTGGAGTGAAAACTCCTGAGATACTTTATCAGAGTTATGATCAGAAATTAATCTTCAAGTGAAGGAATATGCCACACCAGTCCTGACTGATTGTTTTCACTGTGATGTCTTCTGGAGGCTGAGAAACTAAAAGCAGTTTTCTTTGCAATGTTTTGTAGACCACGATGAGTGTGCCACCACAAACATGTGCTTGAATGGGATGTGCATAAATGAGGATGGGAGTTTTAAATGCATCTGTAAACCAGGATTTGTCCTGGCTCCAGATGGACGTTACTGCACTGGTATGTGAAATTTGGGGGGATATTGATGGAAAATGGCTTTTCCTGTCTGTTCATCCCTGCAAGAATGGCAGTCTGGTAACATGGATTGATTCAAAGCCATATAACACCTTCCTACTCACTAAACTACATTTCTTTAGCTGCCTGGAAACAGATCCTTAATTTACTGAAATAAGTAAATTTAATAGTGTTAGGAAAGCCACAATGCTCAATAAATTAGCTTCTGAAATGTCTTTGAGCATTGTAAATGCGATCAAAATATTCAGTTCCTTTGTGAAATGGTAAAGTGAGCAACAGCATGGTAAATTTAAGATGTTACATTGATGAGATTCTACATTGATGAGCCCACCCACACACACATATTTTCCACATCATTTTTCTAATAATTCAGAGTGCATAGCACTTGAGTCATTTTACGGGTCACACAGCATTATAAACTTTTTAAAGTGCAATCAATAAAAACTTCTATTAAACATTTTAAGTATACAGTCTGATTTAGCTTCAGTTTCAGCAAACTAATTGAAAATACCTGTTGCTGCCCATAGAGGTATGTTTGGACTTAAGCTACTTCCAGTAAATAATCTAAATTGTTAGTCTTCTGATTTGAATTTTAACCATTTCCACTAGTTTTGCTTTTCTTAATAACATGAAGTTGTGCTTAGAAATTGATGATCACTTAAAAACAATTTAAAATTTACATTAACCATCATAAGGATATTTTGTGAGTAGTGCTCTTAAACCATACTTTAAAGAAAAATTAAAATACAAGCTGGACAAAGGGGAAGATTTATCATTGATTTTGCTTAATGTGGACTATGAAGTACCTCTAATCCTAAAGTTCTTCTGCATGTTTTGGGGATATTTTATTTGTTTGTGCAGCTGGAATTTTGATTATTCCAAGATTAAATTTCTATTAGAAACAAAACAAAGATACTGTTATCTGCTATCATAAAGTAATTTGATAATGTTCTGAAACTATTAGGTGTAACCTTGCTTAAAAACACATTGATTGCTGAAGTGTCTTGCCTCCTCTTAGATATTGATGAATGCCAGACATCAGGAATTTGCATGAATGGTCATTGCATAAATACTGAAGGCTCATTTCGGTGTGATTGTCCACCCGGCTTGGTTGTTGGAGTTGATGGTCGTGTGTGTGTAGGTAAGTCAGATTTATTCTTTTCTCTTCATAGAAAAACAGGTGGAATTATCAGGTTAATTAATTATCGAATGCAGCAAATTACTTCCTTCTAAATAATGTTGACATCAAATCACAAACAAGACGCAATCCCACAATCCTATTGTTAAAAGACAAGAAACTTAATTTCCTCTGTGGAATGGGAGAGGCAGCACCTCTTGTTTACCTGTTACTCATCCAAAAGTAAGCTTGAAGTGCCTGCTGTGCCTGGCATCTCCTTTTGGTTTTGAGACATACCCTTTGTAGTCTGATGAAAAATAGTATTTTGCCATGTAATCAGCCCCTTATCCTCTCAAATGGTTGGAATTTAAGAGATTCTTCACCAAGCTCTGCTAGGAGCTCTAGCATATCTTCAGGGAGGTCTTGGGACAAAAGATGGATAATTTTCAAGCTGATGAATTAAAAGAAGTGTGGAGAGCAAGAAGTATTCAGTCCCTTGTTCTCTGCTGGTTGCTGATGAGGAGGCAGGAGAGGAGTAAATATTTGACAGGGATTTCTGAGAGTTATGATACTGTGTGTACTTTGCAAAGTTCCTTAATTTAATCCACAGGAGATACCATCTTGAAAAGATGTGTATCAGAACATCAATTCCAGATCCCTGAAATTCCTCCTTCCCCAGCTCCTGCATGTGTTTGTCACCAGGCCCATTATTGAACAGAGACTCCACAAGAATCATATTTATTGATTGGTAATTAACAATTAATGACTGTTCTCGCTGGTGGACTCATGGATGTTGTATCTGCCTTTGTCTTACCAGCATATTTCCAGATCAAGGAAAAACATCAACACAATGCTTTGAAGGTTCTCACACCAAAGGGATGGGACATACTAAATCCTCATGTTGCTGTTACCAGCTCATTTCAAATAAAATTTCAGATGGTGCTAAAGTTCAAAATTCTTCAAAACAAAATCTAGGACAAGTATTTCTACCAAGTGACAGCACAAGATGGCCCCTTCTGTTACCACTTCATCTTTAAAAATGCATGATAAAAACTGAGGCTGTCTTTAAAACATAGGCTCAAAAAAAGCTAAAACACATTCTCAGTCTCTCAGCTGGAACACAAATTTTGTTGTTTTAAGTAAATTAAATGTTCTAGTAAGCAAAACTGTACTGAATATTGAACCAACAAAAGCAAGTTGTGTTCCCTCCTGTGTGGTAGCGGAGTTGTTTTCTTCTGGTTTGTTAAAAGTTTGGAGAAAAGCATTGAGAAGTAAAACAATGAGAAGAGGCCTGGTGTACTGTTTTAAATATTGGAATTTCACTGCTCAGTGGCACACCAACAAAACCAGATTTGAGTACAGGCTGTTCAGTACCTTTTCTGTGTTCCAAGTTGGCCTCATCTTTACCCCTGTCAGTGATACAGCTGCAAAGAATCAATACAGTACTCAATTTTCTGTGCTTTCATTTACCTAATGTTGCCACAGTGCTAGCAGCAAAAGGCTTGACAGGTTGGCCATCATCTGTGAACACCATTTATTTAGAAGTTACGTGTTGCACAGCTTTAAGGCTTACCAAAAATGCTTACATTTTCAACAGGAAGTTCCCTTCATAGGACAAAAAAAATTTAAAGCAGAATAATGATCTGGTTGGAAAATTCATTAAAAAAAGATGATGTAATTATTCCAGCCATAAAGTAACATAGCAAATTTCAAATACTGCATAACAAAATATCCTCACACATGACTTGAGAGCAGAATTTCCAAGCCAGTCCACTGCTCAGAATTGTGTATGTGTGTTTATATGTAATCCACATGCTGTGTTAACTACAGGAATTCTGTGTCTGGCTATTCTCTTCCATATATTGCACGACCTAAATAGTACTTTTCAGACATTCTGGCTGCTAGAAGATCATTGGTAGTTTGAAAATTAATAACTGAATTTGGAAATCTTGTAAGAGCATTCCCACAAGTCTGCTAGGTAACCAGCAAGGAATATAAAATCTGAGAGCCCACAGTCTAGCTGCCCCCTCTTTTTCTGAGCTCTATTTTACTTCTGAATAATGACCTTGATCATGGTGGGAGTACACATTAGAAAGGAAATTCTGGTTTACTTGGTATTTATAAGTATGGCTGAGTCAATCACAAAATGTTATACAAGCTTGAAAAAGGTACAGCAAAGGGGAACAAATGCTTGGAAAAGGAACAGTTACAGAGTCATGGAACAGCTAGATAAATACTTGGAGCCAAACTTCCAATATTTGAATATTTGCAGGCTTTTTAGGTTTGGCTGTACTTCCAGCTGCAGCTCCATGCTTGGACACCTCAGCTGGCTCTGTGTATGAGCCTGTGTCACCTCAGAACTTGTGCTGAGCTGTGGCTCCAGCTTCACACAGTATTGCTTGTTCTCTGCTGAGACACTTCTAATTACCTCTGCCCAGAGCCAGAGTCATCCAGGACAGAGTAAATAAGCTTTATTTTACTCTGGTAATTTTGTAGAGCCAAATGGATAAGTGTTTGTCATAAGCCTGATTTGTCCTCCTAAGGCTCCTGGGTGGGTGCAGTGACTTTCCCTGAGTGTGGGTCAAACACTTGTCCACCTGATATTGACCACAAATGTGGTGATGATAATTTTTGTAGGTATTGAAGAGCTACACTGCCAAATTTAAGAGTGCAGAAGTGCCATGCCTTGGGACAGAGTGGAGAGTCCCATAAACAGGTACACAGGTACAGCAGCAGCAATGCTAATCTCTGATCCAGGGCAAAAAATAAATTCTTGGTGCTCTGGAATGAGTAGCCAAAGGCTAATGAAACTGAACATGGGGAGAAGCAGAGGTTCATCAGTGAGGTGCAGACTCAGAGCTGTTGTGGAATGGAGAACTTGAGCTATATGAGGTGCCTGCAGCGATTGAATCATCCACAAAGAAGTGCCTGTCCTTTCTCATTCTTGCTTGTAGCACAGCCCAAGGGGGACACTCTCCCTGTCACACAGCTGCTGTGGGAGAGGCAGCTTGTTTCTTCATCCTTCACAGGCTTGGTGAATCACTGACTGCGTAGATCAGACCGTTTTCCTGTAACTAGGCATGAGATTGTCCCCAGGTTCTCTCTGTCACTTCTCCAAAAGCACTGCTGTGCACTGAGAGCACTTGCTCTCTTGTGCAGAGCAGTTGCTCAGTACATCTGTAGCTTCCTTCAGCTACTTACCATACTCTACATCTTTGAAGACCTTCCTTCAGAGTATTTCTTTCACACTTTCCAGTCTCCCGTCCCTCTGCAGTTTCCCTTGGTGCCATTTCCTTCCCTTGACTTGCTTCTCCATTTCCTCACAGACATATAACTAGGGAGAAGCCTCCCCTTCTGTGACAGGGCAGTGATTGATTATTGCCCCCTTTGGGGCCTCTTTGTTCATGGCAGAGCTTGCCAGGGTGGCAACTGGACTTGTCTGATCTGGAGGGAAAGGATGTGATGCCACTAATTATTTTGCAAAGTAAATGAGCAGACATTCCTTGTGCAAAAGTCCTCGACTATTTTCAAGCATCATAATCTTTTCCTGATGTCAAGTGCAGGCGAGTTGTACTGGCTTCACCTTGATTCTTGGCAAGGAAAAAGCTCTAAAATCTGGGACATATGTAGCTGTGCTCCAGAACTATCTGTTCCATGGGATACCAAAGGCAAGAGAAAACATTTATGTGCAGGCAGTACTGTTATACAGGAGCCAGCTTACAACACTCAAAGGGCCGACAGAACACATAAGGAATTGCCAGTTCTTATTTGGATTGGCCCTGGATATTTAACATTCACTGTAAAGCTTCTCATGCAACTTTCCTTTGTTGTTTTGGGGTCATACTTCAAGCAAGGAGCTGTCTGGATTCCCTCAAACTCGTTTCAGTTTCTGAGTCCACTCAGGCTCATGTCCAGGCCACAGTGCACGGTGGTTTTACTGAGGGACTGTCAAGGAGCATAAATTAAAGCTGTGTTCTGTTCTAGTCCATAAATATACCTGAAATAAAGAGTATTTCTGCAGCTCCAGTAGAATTTTAGAGTCAAAAGTAAAGGCTGATTATCTGTATCCTGCAGTTCTCAGCTACACATTTTTAGAAGGACTGTCAAATCACATGCTTGTTCAAAGATCTCTAATACTATCCTGTAAGCAAACATGGGAAAAAGCATTGAAGCTTAGAGGGACCAAAACCAGAAAAGTACAACAAAACCCCAAACAAATGCATAAAAAGCAGCCTCAGAGACATTCTCATAGTACTTGGATAAGTATGGGAGATTAATATTCCTGTAAAGGTAGGTATTGAGGGTGTGTCTTGTAAGACATTTCCTGCATATTATTGGTCAAGGCTGTCAAATTGATTTATGTGAATAAATCACCTGTAAGATTGGCAGTATGTACATGGTGAGTCTTACATGTGTATGGTTGGCCTGCATAATTTTTCTGCTGTCTAATTTTTGGACTGGTTTTCGGGGTTGAAGAACCTTTCAGGTGTTCTGTGTTTTGTTTTGTGACAAGTGGTGGTTTATCCAGCCCACCATTTCCATCCTCTCCCCAAGGATGCCACTTTAACTTCCAGAGTGTGTTTTTAATCACAAACCCCCTGAAGTTTCTTATAGTCTGGACAGTATCACTGCTTTCCTCACTGCCTAGCTGTGTGTAAAATTTGCTAGATTGCTGTTCCCAGCTGGATTTTGGGGCCTCTTTGGTGTGCTAAACCAGCACTGGTGCCTGTTTATGTATAAACCTATTAAGATGGTCATGTCACATAAATTCTGGTCTGAGCAATCTGCTAAAATTGCACTTCTGTTCATGATTTTCTAAATACAGCTGGAGACCACTCTCCTCCTTCCAGAAGCTGGTATAATATCCCATATTATAATATAATATATATATATCCCAATGTATATATTTATATTATTTTGGGATATTATGGGTAATATGGGATATTATATTGGTGTATATATATATATATATATATATATATGTAAATATATGTAATATCCCATATTACCAGCCCTGTGCTGCTGGTGAGTTATCCTACCTGAGGAACCATTTTGGGAGTCCGGGATGTCTGTGGTACTTCCCAAAGGGAAGAATCAGCCACCACTTGCTGATCCAGGCTGTTCTGTATTTCTTACTGGGATATTTGTTGATGGATTTACAGAGCTGGCCTGGAGTGGGTCACCTTTGCTGGGTCCTTTGGAATGCATTTGAATTTGGTCACAAAATCCTGGTTTAGGTGATTTGAAAGTGCTTTGAGGAAAGGAGGCAACTATGCTGAGAATTGGCCTTGGTGTCACCGAGATTATGAAGGCAGTGCAGATGTAGCCAGTGTGACCTTTTTGTTGACCAAAAATAAGAGGTTTTAGCTTTTGGGATAGTATGCATACATTTAATTTTCAGCCCAAGGAAACCATTACTTCTCCCCTTGTCCTTTTCCTTTAGACACTCACGTGCGCAGCACATGCTATGGGGGCATCAGGAAAGGGCTGTGTGTCCGTCCCTTCCCTGGTGCTGTGACAAAGTCTGAATGCTGCTGTGCCAACCCTGACTACGGCTTTGGAGAGCCGTGCCATCCCTGCCCTGCTAAAAACTCAGGTAAAACTTTTGTGTTTCCTCGAGTGGTACAGTGAACGTACAGACTTTAAACAGAACTCTTGCTGAAATCACATTGTTGATTTTTATTTTCGTCCTCTAAAGAAAAGTGAACCGGGTGAATTTGGGTTCCTGAATTAAGTGTTTGCTATGAGTAATAATTCTTGCAAGAGAATAAGCAGAGTTCTCCAATGAATCTGTAGGTTTCCTGGTGCAGTCAATCCAGCTTAGAAGAGCAGCCCATATTATTTCTAGAAATATATATTTCATTTAATAAGAATCAATTCTTTAAGTAAATCTGGGCATTTATTTTAAAAAACCAACTTGACTACAGAGCTGAGGTGATGCATCTTGGACAGAATTTCCATTTAGTATTAATAGTATAGCAGAAAATTATTTAGAAAAAAAAAAGTAAAACTGACAGTGTGATTAAAAGCAATAACTTGAGACGACAATTGTGTTAAGACTGTAAAGAAATCACCTAATTTTTTAACTCTGATCAACTAAGTGTGGTTTTATATATATATATATGAAATTTCAGGATGGAGTGCTACCTTACATAGATTTAACTAAATTATCTATAAATGGTTATTTCATGTGAACATTGGCATTTTGTTGGTTACATTGTGGAAAAATTACTTTGGAAAAAAAAATTCATAGGGGTTTAGTTAAGAATGAAAGAAGGTGAAATACTGGAAATAACATTTTGTTCTCCCAACATCTCCACCTCAACTGAGCAGCTGAGTTCCATGGCCTGTGTAGCAGTGGAATAGGCATTACTGTTGATGGAAGAGGTATGTTGCATATTTTCTTTAATACATATGGTTTAGGGCAAATTTTGGGAAAAAATCAAGAAAAGTGGATAAAATTGTTTATTTAACAGCATTTTTGTTGTTAACATTGAAATGGTGTTACATTGAAATTTTAACAACTAATTAACAGTTTAACAACTCAGCACCATAATGTCACCCCAGGACAATGATTCAAAGTTTTAAAAAAAATCCTCAGAATTGGTTTTTTGATACCATACTAGAGTGGAGTTTTAACTTCAAGATTAATGTTAATTTTAGTATTTTAATTCTCACACTACAATATTTGAATGTTGTCTAGAGAAAAAGCTGGAATTAATTCTCTAGAAGAGTGGATTTTGCCTGACCCTCTCAATAAAAATAAGTAATCTGTTTCAGAGTTCTGACCTATGGTTTTTTTTTTTTTTTTTGAGACTAGATATTTTTTCAGATTAGGCATAAAACAGTTCTCTCTCATTTGACAGGAGTCACTTGCATTTGCAGTTGATTTTCAGTCAGCTGGGATAGTAATAGAGCAGTTTTTCACTCCAGATCCAATGTTCACTCATGGACCGTTTCCATGGACAGATTGTATCTCTGTAGAGTTAAAAGCTGGAAGGGAGCTTAACTGAAAAAACCATATCCTTATGAAAAAAAGTCCTGAAAGTGACCACTTGCATTTAGAATTGGGAACTGTAAAGCTCCACATCCTTTTCCTAGTACCACAGAGAGATAGGGATTTTAAAAAACAATGGCTGAGCCAGGTCTGAAGTAGGGGCAAAGCATGCTGCAGCTGCCAGATAAGTAAAATGGGCTGAAGAAGGAATAGGAGGATATAGGAACATAAAATTTATTGCTAGGTATTTGTCTGATGTGTTAATAATTATCCTTGTCAGCATTAAAGCTCCTATTCTATGCAGCAGAAACAGAGTAAGAGCTCCCATCATTACATTTAGCAATAGCCTAAATAATTTTTAAAAATAGCACTTAAATAAAATAAATTCTGGTTTTTTTCAGTACTGTAAGTATCAGCCTTTTTTTTTTTTTTCTTCATTGCTTAACATGTTGTAAGCTTGTATGAGTAATTTGAAATCCATGGAATTTATGAATTCTCTCAGTTTACTTTTCAGTGAATTATCCAAGGTCCATTGAAGAATCTCTAAATCTCAGAGAAGTAATGCCAGTATTCAGTGATACTTAAAACAAGCAGCATCCTGCCATAAGAATTTGCATGCAGCCTGGTGGGGAGGTTCATGTGTCCATTTGGACACATGGAAAATGCAATTTCTCACTAAAACATTGAAACAACTGTGCTGTCTACCAAGTGCATGACAAAGATCATTCATGTCTCAGCTGAAGTCCTCTTTTGTTCGGGTTTCCAGAGCAAACACAGGGTTCTCTGTGCCTCTTGTACAGCAGCATTGCAGCCAATTTTCATGCTTCTGCTCCTGTCACTGCTTGTACACTCCTTGTGTGGCTTGTCCCTGAGATCCAGACATGTCTAGTGAGCTACAGAATACGTTTTGCTCTAAAGAAAATACAAATCTGAAGTGGCATGCCAAATCACATTTTCTTACAAAGTTTTTCAGGCGTCTCCCAGCATTGAGTTTTATCCAAGGGTAGCATGGTTTTTTTCCAAATGCGTATGTGATTAAATGTATTAAATCAGTATCTAAACTGCACTGTGATTAAATAGGAAATGTTCTTTACAAAAAGTTGAGCCCTACAAGTATAAAACAAGCCTTTCATGAAGTCACAGCTAGGCCAGCACCCTTTGTTTCCAGGGTTTGGGAAAGGAACAATTTCAAGTGATGGGCTTACCATATGAGAAGAAGGAAAATATTGAAAAACTCTCTTTTCCTCAGAGGCAAGAAGCTTTAAAATTAGTCTGCTCCTCTTCTTACAGTTCATATGAATATTTTGGACTTTTCCAACTGCAGCAGAAATCTTATATGGAACTGTAAGTTCAGGGTATATAACTCATCCATCATCCTGTCCTGTCTGTCTGAGAAAAAATTTAAATTTCCAGCAAGTACTTACAGGACTGAATATGCTGTAGTTTTGACCTGTGCTTTACTTATGTATTAGGAAAATTTATGTGTCACCTAGTAATTTATAACTTCTTACCTAGATCCCTAAGCTACAGTCACTGGGTCCACAGGCTGGGTATTTTGCGTCAAGCTTTTTGTTACAAACACATAGTTCCCTGTCAGTTTAGGTTGGAAAGGATATCTGGAGGTGATCCAACCTAACCTTCTGCTCAGAGCAAGGGTATATTCAAAGTTAAACCATTTCTCAAAACCTTGCCTGGGGGGAATTTGGAAAATCTCCAAGGATAGAGTTCCTATAGCCTCTTTGGGCAGCTTCCTCCACTGCTTAGCCACACTCAAGGTGCAGAATTGTTTTCCTCGTGTTTAATTTAAATTTACACTGTTGTATCTTGCAAGTGTTGTCTCTTGCCATGTCGTTGTGCGCCTCAAAGAGGTGGCTCCATCTTGTTTGTAATCATCTGTTAGAATCAGGGTAGCGCTGTTAGAGGTCCCTCTGATATTCCCTCTGTTCAGCTGAACAAATCCAGTCCCTTCAGGCTCTTATTGCACGGATGCTGCTGAGGGAGCTTAGCCACACTGACATGAGTTGAATGCAGCCCAGGAGACACTTGGAGCACTCTGAGGGGAAAATTTCTTAGTCCAGGTGATAGTTTAAACAGAGCAGAGGCATTACTGGACTTATTGGTTCCCAGCACAGATACACTAATGAGTGATGAACCAATGAACTAATTAGTGATGTCCATGCTGATGGCAGCCTGGACTGCACTGGTCATGCCCTGTTGGAACTCATGCTGAGTTGAAGGGTGTGGGCCAGGTGGAGGGTAAAGAGAGCACCCTGAATTTCATGAGCATGAACTTCCAGTTGCTTAAGGCATCATTAATGGGATTTCCTGGAAACTGCCCTCAGGTTTATAGGAGCAGAACAGAGCTTTGAGGATGTTTTCCTGAGATCGCAAGAGCTCTCTGTTCGCATGTGTTAAGAAATCAGGCAGGGAGGGGAAAGACTAATATGGCTGAGTAAGGATCAAACTGAAGTGTGAGAAGGAAATGCAGAGGAAAGCTGCTCAGATGTGTAGGCTTGGGATTGGGAAAGCTAGGGCACTCTGGGGCTGAGTTTAGCAAGGAGTGCCAGGAGTATGACAGGCTTCTACAGGTGCATAGGAGGCTTGAGGAGTGGGCCCATGTAAAATGGCCCAAAACTGGGTGCAGTTTTCCAGGTTTGTCCTTCTAGTGTCAAATAAAGGAGAATAATCACCTCTTTCAGCCTTTGGGCTGCACCTGTGCTGTGCCTTGGCTCTGACTGAGAGCCCCAGCAGGCAGTGGTGAGTCAGGTGCTGCCCACACCTCTCAAAGGAGCAGGTTTGTCATACCTGGCAGTGCCTGATTGTCTTCTGTTGTTGTGCTGATGCAGATATCAATGAGTGTGCTTTGGATCCTGATATTTGCTCCAATGGGATTTGTGAAAACCTGCGTGGCAGCTATCGCTGTAACTGCAACAGTGGCTACCAGCCTGATCCTGCTGGAACCAATTGTGTGGGTAAGTTCTGGTTGTTTTTTTGAATTGTAGATTAATTATTTATCATGTTATTGGTGCTGGTTAGACTTGACAGAATTTAGGTTGCAAGACATCTGCTTCTTCAAGCTACAATCAAAATGCAAAAAACTTGGAATTATGCTTTTCTCAATCACTGCATAACTGTTATCCTTACTGTATATTTTGCATACTGTATATTTTACTGTGTTGCTGTTTGGGAGGTGACATTGCAGGTCTCATTCTCCATCTAATTAATTTTATTATTCATGACCATACATGAAATCCAGTAGGTTTTTTTTTTTTTCATTTGGGAATTCTTACATCCAGAAAAAGTGTGTCACACCACAAGTGCATTGTACAATCATGTTGCTTATAGGCTTGTAATTTTAAGCAGAAAGGCAAAGTTTGTTTAAATTAAAAGCTAATAGAAATCTCTCAGGAACCATCAGATATCCAAAGTATTGTCCTTAAGTACTGTGTTTATTTGGATAAATTACTGCTCTCTGCACTTAAAGATTTACTGACCTGTGTGCTGGCAAAACTCCACCAGTTTTGCTGGGGAAAACCTGGTCTATAGCTGCAGTATAGTTTTCATATCAAACATTCCTTCCTGGTGATGCAAAGGAAACACAAAGTAAAGAAAGTGTTTCCTTTCATCTGCTTGAATAAAAGCACTTTACATCTAGTTACTTCCTAAAGCCCTAAATGTGACCTTCTGGCAGGAAAAGCACTGCTGCAGAAAAGTATTGGTGGTTTTATTTTTAAAATGCTTCATGTGTTCATTCTCCAAGTGGATTTTATGGAAGGGGTTTTATTTAGCTAGTTACCCTTGGGATTAGGTAAGTGCTAGTATAATCTATGAATTTACTTAAATAAAGATAAAGCTGACTGAATGTGAGGATGTGTTTATTCTTGGATAGAATTTTTCCATAAAGGAATTTAAGTGTGAACACTCAGATAAAAGGTTGAAAGATTATAATTAATGGCACAGTTTATGAGATGCCATGAAATAAAAATGTTCATCAGTCAGAATGCAGACAGTATTTTTGTCAGGTCTGAGTGGGTTTAAAGCATGAGCTACGTTGTTCAGTGTTTTTACAGAGCTTGTCCCAACAGATTACAGTCCAAATCTGAAGATATTCTGTGAGATTCTAATGAAATAATGCATTCATCACACTGCACAGTTTGGGCTAAATCATTGTATGACGACAAGCTCAGAATTGCTCTTGAAAATGTCAGTTTACAAATTTATCCTCCTTGATTGAAATCAGATGAAGTTAGATTAAGGACAGGTTAGGAAAGAAGAGCTTTTTTTAAAATTTATGGTTGCCAGACTTAAATCTTGGATTAATCATCTGGGGAAATTTGGGCTTTGTTGTTTGAATCCTACAGGAATAAGCACAGCTTGGAAATTCTAAAGTTGGGGAAACCAAAATTCACCAGATTGTAGTTATATTGCATTCTCACTTTTCTTCTATGTTTTTAAACTTTAAAACTCTCTAAAAATCTATTTGATTTAAGATTTCAGTTGCAATATTAGGTTTGGGAAATCAAGCACTCAATAAAGAGGAGACAACCTGAAGCAGGATAAAATGTCATGTTTATCCTGATTTATCAATATTCTTTATAAACATAGGTTATTTTAACATGTGATGGCCATTAAAGGAGGAGGCTTAAAATTATTTTTTTTCTTCTTTCATAGAATAAGTAGTAGGGCAATGAGGAAGACACATTACTTTTAATTAGTATTATTTTCAGTTAGTTTAAAGGGAGTTCAGGGAATTATGTTACTATACCTAGTCAGTGTTATTGATATCCTGGTCTTGATCATAGTTTTTTTTAAACACAGTGTTCCTCTGGAGGGGAGGTGTGTGTGTGTCCTCTTGAGATGGCTGCCATGCATGAAGCGTACAGGATAGATTTTAATCCACTTCATGGATAACAAAAACAATTCTAGCCTATAAAAGAGAGTTAGAACAGCAATTAACACTCTGCTGTTTCTGTGCTTAAATAAAAGAAGTAATTAAAAAAACTGTTTTCAGAGCAAATAGACCTCCATTAGTTTATATGGTGCAGTCATAGAAATGACAAAGATCATTGTCATTTGACCAAGGTCAGGGTCATTGACCAATCTCAAATGACCAGGGGCATTGCAGGAAAACAATTATTCTTTTAAGCCCAACCGTTAACTAATTTTTGAGTTTGCTAATGGAAAAATAAAACCAACCTCAAAGGCAGAACAGAAATCTTTGCAGTAGAAACCCGAAAGGGAGTTAGAGCCTTGCAAGGCCAGAGCTGTGATTTTTGGTCACGGTCTGTCTCTCCTGTCGCTGCAGACATTGACGAGTGCTCCGTGAACGGGCTGCTGTGTGACAACGGGCTCTGCCGCAACACCCCGGGCAGCTACAGCTGCTCCTGCCCCCGGGGTTACCTGTTCAGCTCGGAGACGGACACCTGTGAAGGTGAGGAGCCTGCGCCTCCTGCCAGGTCTGTTGTTCATTCTGCCGCGTCAAAGCCAAACCGTCACGGGAGTGATGGCGGACACCAGAGGAAAAGAGAGAGAGCTGTGATGTTGAATAAATCCACGCATTTCTCTTTTTGTTTCCCTGCTTTTTAGTGTGTTGGGTGTTGCTGTTGAATTTCTTTCAAAGTAATAATTTAATTTGATATGGTAATGTTTTCGTTTACTTAGCTACAACTACAATACATGCTTGCCTTTGATCACATAGCAGGAACACCTTGTTGCCATTTAGGAAAATGCATCTGTCTTGATCACAGGCTCTCCTTTTTATTTTCTCCTTCTTCTCTCCCTTCAGTCTGGGGTGATAGTTAATTCTAGATGAAATCCTATTATTTGTGATGCATTCCAGGACCTGGGCATTACTGCCCAGTAATACTAAAATTGTCCTTTGTTTTTTCGGTATAATCCAAATTGCTCTCTTCATAAATAGTAATATTTATAAATAGTAATATTTATAAATAATCTTTCTAAATAGTAATATTACTAGTAATGTTAGTTAGTACTTTAATGTTAGTTAATACATTACTACAGATGTTAAAGAAGCAAAAATGTCACACAGCAGAAACTAATGAGCAATTTTAGTTATTTAAAAAAATACATGGAAAACTGTACCAAAATAAGTAAAATTGAAAGCATTAGCTTATGTGCCAACTCTTAATTAGTATTAGGAATTGTACAATTTTACTGGTCTTCTCCTTTATTTTTTGTTTAGTTCCACAGTA
Organism: Emberiza elegans; assembly: GCA_024865655.1. Lineage (NCBI taxonomy): Eukaryota > Metazoa > Chordata > Aves > Passeriformes > Fringillidae > Emberiza > Emberiza elegans. The sequence goes on from JALJVW010000034.1 coordinate 3,483,014, forward strand.
AATCTCAGTATTTTTAATCATTAGGAAGTTTTTATAGTAAATGGTTTTGCATTTCTTTGAGTGGTGGGGAAGCTGTAGTTCTGTGTTGTAAAACACTTGTTATGTGAACCAGTGTAATCATCCAGATTTTTCTGAAGTGGTGGAAGACATTATTGTCCCTAGCTCCTTATTATTATTGATCAGGTAGAAGTCACTTCCATACAGCTAAGCAAACACACAGAAAGGAAAGTGGAATTGTTTTAAATTCTGGCAGTACAAAATCATTCACATGGTTCCGTACAAAACGTTTTCACCCCTTCTATGCAAAAGAAATTACGTTCCTTGATATTTTAATACATGTGGGTTTCAGAGGACCCCTTTGGAAGTCAGTTCTTGCTCTTTTTGCATGTTACAAATTGGTACCACTTGTTCAGAGTGGGGCTTTTCTTGTGCCAACCCTCGTGGATTTACAGAGCTTTCTGTGCCAAGCTGTCTCAGGGCCCACCTGCCCACGGTGCTCAGGAATTCATTCTCCAGGGTTTGTCTCTGTGATTAGTGTCTGTGCACTGCAGGATTTCTGTCTGTGAAAACTGTGTGCCCTTAATGCACATGTTCCTTGAGGAATCTTCCAGACAGAGAAACTGCTGTAGTGTGGTGAGGGGAGGTGCTCACTACCAAGAACATCAAAATACAAAACACTCACCTAAAGCTGGGTGGGTGAGAAGCCAGAATGCAGACAACCCAGCCAGTCCTGTTGAAATAAAATGTATCTGCATTTTCAAACAGTAAGCTTGGATTTATTTCTTAATGGTAGTGATATTATTATTTTTAATACATCTTGAGTCTTGTCTTTAGATTGATGCCTGAATTTAGCCAATGAGGTAAAAAAGCTGGTCAGGAGGGGTTTTGTGTAAAAGTGCCTGTAAAACTATTAAATGTTGTGGTTTTACTCAGGTTGGCTAGGCAGTAGTAATGCTGGGTTGGCAGCAGAGAAAGAAATTACTCTCTTTCTGCCCAAATCCTGTTTCTCATAATTCGTTTTGGAGTTGTAAGTTCACTGGTTGTAAAAACCTGCTGTAGTCAGGAGCTCTGTGTTGAGCACTGAAAATGCTCTGATGCTTATTAGTCACCAAGAAATTTTTAATATGACTCTCATCAGCAACTCTGAAGAAACAACAAAACTCTTGTTTTGTTTGTAGTTCAATTGAAATTTTTTATCAGTTTGTTGTGAGGAGTAGGAGACTTGTTTGAGGCACCAGGCTCTGTGAAAGTTGAGATTTTTACAACAAGCTCCATCGTTTAGTTTGTGTTTCCAGTGACATAACTAGTTAAATGTAAACCAGATGTGCTTTGAAGTTCATTTCCAGGAATGTACAGTGGACTGTTTCAATTTTTCTTTCTCTGACTCTGACAATGTACATTCACTTCACTTTAGAGAAAAAAAATTTAAAACACACCTCAATAAATATCTTCATACATAGCAGTTTTTATTTTACCATACAAAATAGTGTTAAAGTCAATTTGGTTTATTGCTTACTCTTTTAAAAATTGCCATTTAGTATTATTATGAGAAGCTGTAGGGAAACAATATTTGGAGTTTGTTTACATTGTGCATGTGATACTACTTTTTCAGTTGATTCAGCAGTGCACTAGTGCTGAAATGCACTTAATATCATCTTTTAATTTCATTTTTCTTTCCTGGATTGCAATTTTGGGATGTAGTCAATGCACTATTATCAGCCTATTGCTATCCAAATTTATTTGGCTTGGGGGTTTTGTTTCTTTTTCTTCCTTCTTACTTAGCATAGTGCTGAAGTGTGTCAAATGCAGAAAGGCCTGGAGCATGGCCCATGAAGCCAAGAGAGCTGACTCTACTCTTCAAAAGGCGTTGAAATGTTTTGCCCTCTATCTCCACTTACTCCCTCCTTTGGTTGTAGTTTCAGGGGTTTTCGTTTAAACTCTGAAAATCTGAAACAAAAAAATGTCTTTTCTTAGAAGAAAATTGGTTGTAATCCTACCTTGCTAAATGCCAGGGAAAATCAAAGGTGGGCATGATAACCTCATATTACTCCCATAAATGTGAAGCAGTTTAATTTCATGTATCTTCTAGATGTCACAGATGTCACAGCTGTTAAAACAGTGTGACACCTCACATGAAAATCACCCATTTTCAGCTTTAAGTGCCTCCACGGATGATGCCTGGTCCCTCATGGAAATTTCTCTCAAGTTGCAACTTACTTAAAGAAGAGAGGAGCACTTGTTTGGACGGAGAATACATGACTTCAGTTTTGTTAGTTTGTCCTCTCTTTTCAATTTTTTCTCACCTGTTTTTTAAAGCTGGACAAACTTCTGAAAGCAAGATGGCAGATGGAGAGGAAGCAAAAGTCTGTCTTTGCCCCAGAGCATTTCTATTCAGAGGATTATTTGACATAAAGTAGATACTTAAGATTACTTTTTTTTTGTGTCAGAGTGATTTGTGATTTTAAGAACTACTTTGGTTTCTCTGCAAAAGCAGCAGAGAACATTCCCCACCACGAGGTATTGCTGGCTGGGGGAAGCCAGAGAGTGGGAAGCGACACAGACAGGGAGCATTTCCCTGGGTGATAAAAATTGTGTTAATAGAGTATAAAATATATCCACAGGGAGGAGAAGGCCTTGGTGCAGAGCAGATAATTGCTGGTGAGGACTCCGGGTTGCCAGCTTGGATGCAGAGAGACTTGGAGCTTTTTCTGTCAGAACTAACAATGAGGCACATTGTCCTGACCTGATAAAGCCTCTTAGATCTTACATCCCTGTATCTGTGTATGATTAATCTGTAAAATGGGCAATCCACAGTTTAAAATCAGGCTTCAGAAACATAAAGCTCTGTTGTTGTTGTTCAGAAAATTGCTGACAGCCAAAGTCAAGTCCTGTTTGCTCTTTGTAGATAAGTCCATTAAGTAAAAGATCTGTGAAAGCTGGCTTTTAAATTAAGTGCTTGCTTTTGGCATGAAGAGAGGTATCACAGTTTCCAAAGTTTACTGATCCTGGGCATTTTTATCTCTCTCTCTCTCTCTCTCTCTCTTTGTTTGTTTTTTTTTTTAATTAATACATTTATATTATATATATTTAAATACCTGTCGCTTCCTGTGATGCACATCTCTGGTGAAAGGAAAGCTTGATGCATCATAACAAAACAGCAAATTGTATCTCTTAGAAAACTTAAAAAAAATACAGAGGACATTTCAATTTGTCTTGAAAGTGATGCTGTTAATATCGCTAGTGCTTAGCTAGATACTACATTAGGTTATAATTAATTTAAATTAAGATGGTTTAATTTATAGATGTTACAAGATATTCCTGAAGCACTGCCAGCAAATATAAGCAAGCACTAAACATTTTTTACTTCAAGCCTGCCAAAGGGAACTGGTTGGATTAGAATGTATGGCTTGATTCAGGATGCATATAAAAAAATCAGATTAGTTGAGTTCAGAAGGAAATGGTGGATATGCATTAACAGTTCTTCTTGGAGAGAATGTGTTTGCATTGTTTCAATCTTAAAACTGATTCCACTTAAAAGGAAAAAATCAGCAAATAATGCTGTCTGCAGGGATCCCATTCTTGCATGTGAACAAGCTTAAAAACCTCACAGGGATAATAAACAGAATTTTGGGGCTAAAGAGAAGTACCCTTTGCAGTATTCCAATTACAACTGCTATTTCTTCGGCATTTCCCTAACTAGAGAATTGCACCCAGCATTGTGATATTTTGCTTCTGACAAGGTTTTCTTAATTCTTCTCATGGGGTCATAAATGGCAGAAACAATGAGGGCTTTGTTTGTTGTCTGCATGGCGTGGCTGGGAATGCATTTGCATTCTGTGAACAAAGAGTTTTGTTTTCTCACGGGACAGTTGTAATTGATGCTGGAGAAACTTTATGGCCCATGCTGTTGGAAATTAATTGTCCTTGTAGAAAAGGGCCATTTAATTAACACCTCCAAAATACAGTGCACTTCAATATACAGCCTACCTGTCTGCCCCCTGGGCAAATATTTCAGGCAGTCCTGGTCCCTCACAGTCCACAACAGCGTTTAGAGAGAATAAATTACCGTGGAATACTTCCCAGAGGCACTCTTTAGTCCTAATAATGCCTTTTGTTTCTGGATTGCAGACATAAACGAATGTGAAAGCAGCCCATGTGTCAATGGTGCCTGCAGGAACAACCTTGGGTCGTTCCACTGCGAGTGTTCATCTGGCAGCAAGTTGGACCCTACAGGACTGATTTGTATTGGTGGGTGTTTCCTCCTTTCATTTTCCCTTTTAATAAATACACATATATTTATGTATACACACACACACCTATATTCTACATATATATAAAAATGTTAGCATCCTTTGAGGATTCTTTGGGAAAAAAGCAAAATCCTGCAGAGGTTCCATTGGAGTAAGCAGCAACAGTTGTCTGCAGGATGTCATTGCCATTATCTTTGAAAGCCATTCATTAATGTGTTTTTTTTTTCCCTTGGCTTTCTAAGAAAATTCAAAAGAGTTGTAGTCTGCTGTACTTTGCAGGTGTTTATAAGCTGCCATTGTTTCCTATTATTTGTGTAGCATAATTGAAATTATTGTAGGATGTGTGTGGTGCTCCAACTAATAAGTGGTCATTATTAATAAGTGGGTGATGCAAATCCTAAATGTTACTTTTGTTTTCATATGGATTTGTTTGGCATTTTTCATTCAAATTTTCTTGTCAGGATTTTCTTATGGAGGAAAAATGGATGCAAACACTCAAGCTCCTATTTAATTATTTATTCTTCCATGCCTTAATATGTTTTTTAAGTGAATGTTACTTTTGTACCTAAGCTTTCTCTTACATTTCCTTGTAGCACTACTGGCTGGTGAAGTTTATTATTGTTTTTGTAGTTTTCATGTTGTTCTAATTTCTTGATATAACCATGCTAACATAATCTTTTTGTACCTCTTATTTTTAATCTTGTGTTCTTACATCCAAAGGGGCCACAAGTTCACAAAGAGCCCAATTATAGCAATGTTCTGGATTTACTTTGCAAATGGTTTTTGTTGGATTGTTTACAGTACGAGGTCCCATTTGGCCTGAAAAGCAGTGGCAAAAAACATAAAATATAAACAAAAAAATTAGCTGAGTAGTCAGATAAAAACGGACTGCTACTAAGAACAGGACCCAGCTACATGCTGTGCACCTAATAAATAGTTTTTCATGTTGACAAAAACTCTCAGGAACCATGTTTTTCCACTAAAAGTGCAAATATGTTAAGATAGAAGGGTCAGAAGTAGAGCTGGTGCAAGACAGATTTTTACTGCTGGAGCCCAGATTTTCCACCTTGGCCAAAATTTCATTGGCATTGGAAGCAATGAGAGGAGGGCAGGCTGGCTTATTGAAGAAGGAGCGAGGGGCTGGAGGTTACAGGTGACTTACTGTGTGGAAAAACTTAGAAGTGTTCTTATCAAATGTATGCCATTTTAAATCTCAAGCTGATTTTCCTCCACTACCCCTGTAGAGAAAAACTTGAATATATTTGTCCTTTTTTTTTTTTGAGCAGATTGCTTCTGTAAAGCACTTCTGTAGCAACAGATACCTTACTCCTAAATATAAATATAAAATAGAAGTGAGGTTTAGGATTTTTTGTGTTCTGCACAGGAATAATCAGAGTAAGGTCATGTCCGATTCTGACAAGTTTATTTTTTTTTATTTTCAAATTTGTTCTCATGTCAGAACCAGAATCAGTACCACATTATTCAGCATAGATTTGAGCCATTTGTCTCTTTCTGTGACCTTTCCTGGGCAGATAGAGAAAAATCCATTGCTGAAATTACAGTCATTTGCACTCAGATTTAAGCTCAAACCTTCAGCAAATGAGGGCTGCAAGTTCAGCAGTTGCATTAAAAACTTTCAGCAATAATATTGACATATTTTGCTTGCCCGTGGGCAGCTTTTGCAATATTAAGACCATGCTCATGGAGGCAAAAAAAGAGGAGCTGTTTTTGAAGCATATTTGAAGTATACAAGTGTTTCATTGCTATTTTGGGAATTGCCCATACCTCAGGGATACTGCCATTTGGGCTTTTTGAAATACACACTTTGACATGCTTTTTACACATATTTTAGTCAGGATTTTTGGAGTTCACACAGTGCACAATAAGTAGGATGCCGTCTGCCTGTATTATGCATATATTCTTCTTCAAGTCAGAATCAAAGAGATAAGAGCAGCAGAAGGAATGCTTTGATGTTGGATAATAACTCTTTCACCAGAGATTTTTGTCTGGACAAAAGAGATGATGCAAAATAAAAGAATAGCCTGAAAAGGATAAGACAAGCAGACTTTGGCAGGATAGCGTGGATGCAGCTGGTGTGAGCAGAAGCACCTGCTAATTTGTAGAATTTAAATCATTTTTGAGATACTGGATTTGATTTTTTCACTCCTATAAAGTTGGCAAGTATGCACTTGTTCAAATGTGGAGCTCTGTCCCACATGTTTGAGACCAATGTTAACCTAAATAATACAACTGCTTTACACTTAGCTGTTAATGAAATACCCTGCCTAATTTCTGGAACTGATTTCACTCACATTATTGGGTGAGGTTTTTTTTCCTGTTGCTTTAACCTAAGAAAGGTTGTGCTCCTTGTGGTCTGCATAATTTTTAATATGACAGCTAGGTAGAAAATTTGAAGCTGTTTTGAAATTTGAAATTTTCAAATTCTTCAAATTTGAAAATTTGAAGAAAATAAGTTGAAATGATTCTGTCTTAAGCACATTTTTCCTGAGCATGCGGTATTGGTAAAATGTCTGGCTTTTTGCACATACAATGCATGTAAATCTTAAAAGCCAGATCCTGTTTTCCTTTCATTATTGAACACACTAAATTTGTCTGGGTCACTTTGAACTCTTGAGTGTGCACCTAGTTTTAAACCCTGCCCAGGCTGAGCTTCCACTTTAGATCTGACCTTACAGGCTGCTTTTGCTGTCTGATCACCAATCCTTGAGACAGGTTTGCCTGTCTCAATAAATGTTGTACTCTTAAATACCATTTAAGAGTAACCTTGGTGAGGTAGGGAAGTGTAAAATGTTGAAGGTAGAACTTACAAAGTATGTACCTGATCTGAGATCTGACTGACTTTTCAAACTGTAGCTAATGCAGCAGCAGAACCAGACCCCTAAAATAATATAGAACACTCCTACCCACCACGGTTTTATTTTTTCTTAAACTTCCTTACAGCCTTTGAAGGCTTCCCTTTGAGAGAGACAAGAACACCTGCATTTCAGAAAGGGTTCAGGCACACACCCAGGAAAGGGAGTCCAACCTTGGGATCTCTGCTTTTGTACATTTTAGATGGATCAGCCACTAGCTGAAACAAATTAATAAATCCACTGCAGTGTCTGGAATACCTCTGCCAGCTGTGGGACCTGGATTGTAAAATGCCTCAGGCAGTGTGTGGTTTGTTGGTCACTTTCAGTGATAGTGCTATCCCTTTACACTAAAATAAAATATTTAGTTTAGACAAATAGCACTTATTTGTCTAAACTAAACTGTGTACAAAATTACTCTAATGGAAGTTTTTTCTTTTTAAAGAGAGCCTGTGCTCCCTTGGTACTCTGCCTGCTGGTGTGGCACGCCAAGTCTTCTGGCTGTGACAATTCTGTGTTGTTTTTGCTTTCTGTTGTGCTGCAGACAGCCTGAAGGGGACTTGTTGGCTAAATATCCGAGACAGCCACTGTGAAGTCAACATCAATGGTGCCACGCTGAAATCTGAGTGCTGTGCTACTTTAGGAGCAGCTTGGGGCAGCCCATGTGAACGGTGTGAATTGGGTATGCTCCACCATCCTGCATCTTTTGGGAGAAGGGAATACGTGTCACTAGATTCTTATCATCTCTGTAGATAAAAAAAACCCAAACAGAAAAACACCCCCAAAAAAACAAAACAAAAAAATCAACCAACTAAACTAAACAAAACCAACCAAAACCAGCTCCCGTCCCAAAAACCTATGGAAAGAAGTTTTCTTCTTCAGAAGTTATCTATTTTAGACTTGTAATCTGCACCATCAGGGATCATCCTAATAACTTTGAAGCATACCAGGAAATAGCATGTGAATCAACCTCTTAATGGCTACAATATGTTTCATCTCCACAAGGACTATGTATTGACTGGGATAGGGAGGTAAAGGACTAAAACAGTAAAGTGAAATATCTGGCAAAATTCATTTTTATGGTGTGGGCTGTTAACACTTTTTTCCCAGTTCTTTTCAAACATGTAGCTCATGTACCATTATTGGCTGCAGAAATAGGGCTGCTATTAGATTTCAGGGCTGGTTATAGAAGCTGGAAGCAGCAATGCTAACTGTACTCTAGTTTATGGCAAAACCACTGATCCCCTTAAGGTTGGAAAAGTGCCACTGGCAGCTGGACTGGTGTCAAGATGTTTTAGCCTCTCATTTTAATTGGAACAGTAACTGTGGGCGCATGTATCCCCCCTGTAACAAGCGGAGTGCAAGCAGCATCCAGCAGAGCTCTTAACTGTGCGGTGCAGCAAAGATATTCATTTGGACTTCAGGAAACAGATGGTCAGGTTAGACTGGTAAAACCGATCAAAATCTAATCAATCTAGACAGATAATCAGCACAGGTTGGGTGTGTTTGGGCTCTGAATTTGCTATTCTGCAACTAGTTGAATAACAGCAAGCTCTGAAATCATTACATGATGCTACATTTTCCATGCATGTCCTCCAGTAAGCTCATTGCTCAGATCCATTATTAAGCTTTGGTGGGGAAAAAAAACAAACTGAAAATCGACATTACTACAGTTTTAAATCTTCAGGCCTCTTGAAGGAATTTTACCTTTTAGCTACATGTGAGTGCAGGGACTGATCTGATTAGATGCTGATCATTTCACTAAGGAAAGCACATGAGAAAGTAACAGTCTAAGATTAATTTCAACTCAACTATTCATGTAGTTTAAACATGAGTCAGTACTTTAAATATGAGTCAATACTTTTCTTGATGGAGGCAAGAGCACTCCCCACCTGACAGAGTGAAATTATTACCAAATTCTATAAAATTAGAAAATTTAAATTTTCTGCTCCTGCCTTCCTGTCCCTCTAAAGCAGTAACAATATCTCTCTGACTTGATTCCAGACACAGCTTGCTCAAGAGGATTTGCCAGAGTCAAGGGTGTTACCTGTGAAGGTGAAGTTTTTGCTTCTTACTCAGTGTTATATGTAATAAATGAAAAAGCTGAATTAATAATAATAACGAAAGATTTTATTTTCGTGACTGAAAACGCGGTCCTCAATAGCCACAGTCAGAGACAGTGGTGCTGGGTGAACCCTGATCCTACCTCTATCACACCAGATATTCCTCTGCTCACAAATGCTGTTTTGTACATTTTTTTCTGCCTGAGGCAGAGGTGCCCCGATTTCTTTTGTCACCCCGCTTATGTATGAAGTCTCTTTTCTTCGTGCAGGGCTGGACAATGCTGTTTCTGGGAGGTGGCTGGTGTTTGATCGAGTTATGGGGACCCGGTATTCAGATGTATGTTCCTGAGACTCCGGTTATCTTGGTTGAAGATGCTTATCGAGTGTTCATGCTCTTGCGGTGCTCCCCGGATAGTCCCGGGAGAGGCTCATCACTGCACCAGCCACGTCCTTTTGCTTGCTAATTAGGCTTCCTTTCCTTTCTGCCATCTGGAGTTTCACAATTTCGCTGTGGCAGTCTGTCTCCTGAGTGTCAGGGGTCTCAGGCTTTTGGATTTTTGTTACATACACCATTTTATTCACAACGTTATTTTATACATATTTCATATAAGCATGAATTACCTCACCGTCACATATTACACTCGATATGTCGCTTTTTTCCCCCCCATTTGAAAATGTGATGAAAGGGGATTCACGGTGTTATTTCTTTCCTGTCACTTAAAATTATCCATAAAGCTGAAGCTCTCCCCTTGGAGCCAGCAGGTAACCGAACTCTTTGTGTCCCCGACAGACGTAAACGAGTGCGAGGTTTTCCCGGGGGTTTGTCCCAATGGGCGGTGCATCAACAGCAGAGGCTCCTTCCACTGCGAGTGCCCCGAGGGGCTGACCCTGGACGGCACAGGGCGAGTGTGTTTAGGTAAGAGCACACCCCACTCTCACAGCTGTGTCCCACAGCTGTCCAAAATCGTTCTAAAAGAGGCTGGAAAGAAAGCCTGGTTTATTTCTGAATTATCCCAGGTAAACGTGCCTGCTTAGATGTCAAATACCCGTGCCAGTTCAGAGAAGAGCTGTTGATTCCTTCGAGGAATGAGTTTGTTTTGAGGCTTGTTTTGTCCTCAGTGCAGTCAGTAGGCTGTGCTAAAGTGCTGTCCCTGCTCTGACTCCTGTTCAGGAGCAGCAGTGTCCTGGGTGATGGATGGTGAGCCCAAATATGCTGGTGCAAATTAGTCTTGTTTTTCCAGTGCATAGGCCAGTGTGTAGTTCTTTTCCTGACATTTGGGTACACAAGTACAGGATTTTGCCTGCACACTTGGTTGATTTGTCTTCTGGTTGACCTGCTTTGCTGCTAATGGGATGGACCCTTGAGTATAATGACCATAATTAACTTTTCTGGAAACCTTATTGTATTTTCCTGGTGTTACAGTAAGCCTAACAACACTCAGGTTTTTTTGGTTTTAATCTGTATTCACTGCACTATTCAATTAATTCAGTAACATAAATATAGGGAGGATTTAAAAAAAATTTTTTTTACCATTTCTTCTTTTTTCTTTTTTAACCACAGGAGCCACAAAAGGGTCATTTCATAAGTCAGAATGCCTACAGATGTGGCTGTCCCATCTAATAAAAGGGTCATTTTATAAGTGAGAATACTTGGTACAGTGAAGAAATACATGTGTCTGTCCTGTCAAATATGCACAGAATCCTAAAAAGCATAGTCATGTGAGGGTAAGGGTTTATCTTGATATGGGGAGACAACAAAATAAATTCTTGTACTTTTATGTGGCGCAAGAAAGATCCAGAAATTTAACTATAGTGCAACATCTGCAACTTCAAATGGCTGAACATTGTGCAGAAATGCAGAATCTTGAGCAGGAGCTGAGTGTTAATGTGTTCTGCCAATTGACACGGGGGTGATTTAAAAAACACAGATACTGATGGAAAGAATGGTGTCATTTTACTAAGAATATAAAAGCAATAGGTAAAATAATGTATTCAATAAAACTACTCGCTTGGCTTTAGCAATGAGCAAAAGTAAGCAAGGTAGTGCACCTAATCATTACTGTATGAGAAAAGAGGGTAGTGACTGAGAAAGATTAATCCCCAGTTTCCTAAATACTTTACCATTATCCAGATCCTCATTCACAGCGAGGACCTGGAGAACCCTTCCCACCAACTGGGAAAATCCTACATGGTGTGTCCACTTGTAACTGGGATTTCCAAATTCACCCCAAAAGTGAGTCCAGCTTTTATAGACCCAAATCATCAAGTTGAAGCAGCTTGATTATATTTTTAGAAGAGAAACTGCTGGATCTGGTGGCACACGTCTCCAGCCAGCAAGGGCTGGGGCTTTGCCAGGGCCCAGGCCTCAGCTTGGAGGGTTTCCTCTAAAATACCCCACAAACAGGCCTCTATTCATGGAAGAAACTGATGCCTTTTCCAGGGCTACCTACAAGCAGAGGCCAGACAAAATTAAGGGAATAAAAAGTGGTTATATTTATTGAAGGGCCTTCAGGTGCACTTCCTGAAGACAAAACCCCGCCAGGACTTGCACCCAAAATGGATGACAGGTCATGGGTTTTTATACTTTTATAAGTTTGGTCCAGTTGCATATTGGGGGTTAATCTAACAACTGCATTTACAATTCCATTACAGTTTCAGGTAATGAAGTAATTTACCCTAAGTTTGCTCCCCCATCTCACTTTTGTTTACATTTCTTGGGGCCTCAGACAGTGAGGCGTTCTTGATTCCCAGGCCTAGAGAGGAATTGTTTTGTCTGACCAAAATCTGAAGACAGTAGCTAGCACTGTGTATAGAGTTTAGAGTTATACACTAAAGAACTGCAGGATGATATAAAAATACATAAATACATGAAAAATATACAAGGTAAAATCCTAAGGCATCAACAGCGCTTAGGAAAGTTTCTTAAATTGATACATTCTTTATAGATAACTACATAAGGTTATGCAAAGCTACCATAAACACCTTTGTAATCTGTTTTTAGCTAAATAATACTGGTGGTGTTAATCACACAGTGCCCAGGATTCACCTTGTAAGTCAACTCCAGCTGGGGCCTGCTGCTCAGGCCTCAGCACATATGTGAAAAACACCAATCACTTGTTTTTAAGGTTTTAAAAGTTTAATAGTAATAAAATGGTTAGAAAAATAGCAATATAATTAGAGTAATAAAAATTTCGGACAGACTGGATTAGGACAATATGAGACAATAATGACAATATGAGACAATAAAAACGAAGAGTTATGGATGGTCCGGGTACCGTTTTCTGGCCAGCATAAACCCGAGAAAGGACCCATGTTAACAAAGGATTAACTCTTAAAAACCATAACCTGTTGCATATTCATACACCTTATACATGATGGATAAATTCCATTCAAACACAGGATTCTGTCTGGTCATTGTCAACTTCTTCCTCTTAATCCTGATGACATCGTCATGACTGAGTGAGGCAGGAAGTTAGTTTCTTCTGATAAGGGAGCAATAAATTATCTTTTTCTGAAAGATTTAGGTGTCCTGTGGCTGCTATCTCAGTGGGAGCACTTTCTTCAGAAAAAAAAGTGTCCTACATAGCACAGTTTCTATTTTAACATTTTGTTACAACCTAAAACTATATTTAACACACTACTTAAGAAAATTAACACAGCATAACTTTCTAACACAGCACACATAATATTCATTTTAATATTTGTGAAAATATCATAAGATATGCATTTTTCACAATGTAACAGCCGAGAAGAGGGATAAAAGCCTGGAAAAGCCCATCACAAAATACGCGTTTTTCACACTGTAGCAGCCGGGAGGAGGGATAAAAGCCTGTTTGTTGTTGTGTAACGCAGATATCCGCACGGAGCAGTGCTACCTGCGCTGGGAGGAGGAGGAATGTGTGCAGCCCGTGCCCGGCAGGCTCCGGATGGATTCCTGCTGCTGTGCCCTGGGGGCTGCCTGGGGCTCCGGCTGCCAGCGCTGCCCTGCGCCCGGCTCCCAGGAGCACCGGGCCCTGTGCCCCAGGGGCCCCGGATTCTCCAACAGGGGGGATCTTCTCACTGGCAGGCCCTTCTACAAAGGTGAGCCTTCCTCCTTGCACCTGAGGGGTAAGTGTGCATGCATCCCAGAGGGAATCTGGAGGGAATTCCTGCTTGAGAGATGGATAAAGGCCTGAAAGAGCTGGCGGTGCTAAGGGCTTGGAGTGTGTTGTGGGAATCTGTAATATTAGAGGGTTTTGAGAAAGCTGCAAAAGGCAGGCAGAAAAGCTGCAGAAAAGTATATCTAGCAAGATATTAGGAAGTTTGAAGCTTAATAATGGAGCTCTGTGCATTGTGTTTTAAGGCTCACAAGCTTATTTGAAATAAGCAAGCTTTAACCAGAGGTACATGTGCTTACAGTGGTTGGATGGAACTACTGTCAATGTGCTTTTGCTTTGTGTGATTGGTCAAAAAACTTACAAAGTAAGTTGTAACATTAAGTTCTTGGTCTGCTGCCTGGGATGTGAGCTGGTGGCATCCTCCCATTGTCATAACCATGTAATGAGACTGATGCTGGGAAATAAAACAGCTCGAGGCAGTTCCTCAGCAGTTCTGTCCCGTTTGTGATTTGTACAGAGACCCTCAGCCAGTGATATGAGTTCCTAGAACAGAGGCTAGACTAGATTAAGATAATTAAAGTGGGTATTTATTGAAGGTCTTCAATAGGTACAGCTTGTCAAAATGTTTAAAAGCCTCTGAGAAAGGCTACACCCAAGATGGAAAACGGTTGCAGTGTTGTGAGGGTCCGCAGGGCAAGGTGAGAGATGAGAATTGACTCCAAGTTCTCAGAAGGCTGATTTTTATATTATGATATTATATTGCATTAAAAAAATTATATACTAAAACTACATGAAAGAAAGAGAAAGGACACATTAGAAGGCTAGACAAGAATGAATAGTAAAAACCCATGACAGACCAGAGTCCTGACACAGCTGGACTGGGATTGGTCATTAAGTTAAAACAATTCACATGCTGGATAAACAGTTCTCCAAATTACATTCCAGAGAAGTAAAACATGGAGAAGCTGAGGTTTCTTATCTTCCCAGGAGAAGAAATCCTGGCAAAGAGATTTTTCAGAAAATATCACGGTGACAGAAAGCGATCACGAGTTTTTCACCCAGTTAAAGTTTGGTCCATTTACGTGTCAGGGGTTAATCCTCCAATTACAGCTTCAGGTAATGAAGTAATTTACTCTAAGTTTGGCCTCCCTGAATTTTGACATTTGTTTATGTCTCTCAGGGCCTGAGACAGTAAGGTGTCCTTCGGTTTCATGCCTAGAGAAGAATTGTTTTGCCTGAATAAAATGGGAGAACAGTAGATAAATGGCTATGGGGTTTTAGAGTTACACACTAAAGCAGTACAGGAAAAAAAAAATATATATATATATATATATATATATATATATATATATATACTGAAAAATATAAAACCTAAATCCTAAGGCATCAATTCTGGTGTCTGAGGATTAATTGTGGGTGCATCCGAGAGGGTATCTTGGGGAAATTCCTGGCTTTTGAGGCTGCTTGTTAAGTGTGCTTGAGAGATGAGATAAAGGTATTTGCCTGAAGGAGCTGTGATGGTGCAGGTGGGGAGATTCTCTGCTTTCGTGGGAGCTTGAGAGCAAAAGGTGCAAAGTCTGAACTGGGTAAGGAGGAGAAAGAAATTCCTGAAAGGAGAGGAGCTCTGAACAGGAATAGTGCAAAATGTGCATGTTTTTTAGGATAGTGCTTTGCAGGGAATGAGCCGAGCATCAAATGGTATGAGAAATAAGTTATTTTAGATGTAATCATAAAATATTACTAAAATTTGATGAGGGCTCTCTGGGAGACTGTGAAAAAGGAAGGATTCTTTCTCTGGTTTGCAAAATCAGTAAGTGATTAAAAGGAGAGGGTGTCTGCTGTATTATGATCATGAGGGCAGTGACAACAAGGATCTGCAGTGATAAAAGAGTAAATAAAAGTATTTTGTCCAGTTCTTGCTAGCTTCACCTCCTGTAGAGCAATGACAAAAGAGAACAGGCTGGAAAGTGTTAAGAAACCAGACCCAAGTTGCTTCAGATGGATAAAATCTGAGAAAAAAACTAGTTTTCTGTGTCCAGAAGCTCAGGTGATCCAGAAATTTGTTAGCATGGGGTTTTTTTGGTTTTTTTAAGGATATATTCTGAAGCATTTTTCTTGGAATATTTTGAGTTGCTTTAGAAAGCTATAACAGGTGAGACCTCTGCTTCACCATAAATAAGCTCTGCTTTTCAGGAGTCCTTACTCTCAGGCAAAGCTCTTGATTTTCTTTGGTAATTTACTAAATAAATAAGGAAAATAACAACCACAACAATAGCAACAACAATTTTACCAATATTTGTTTAATTTAAATTATTGTTTATTTCATAAATCTTGTCTACGCTGAGATTTTCTGAGGTTTGGCTTCCTGTTTCTGTTTCTTAATTTGGACCACTATTGTGTTCCGTTCACAGAAATGAGTGGGAGATAGATGCTGGTTTTGTTGAAGATGATTCTCAGTTAAGGACATTGCTTCAGGAAATTATTTCACAGAGTATAGGAGAGGTCATTCAGCCTTGTTCTGTGCAAGATCCTTTAACAGTTTGTGTTACTCAGCATTGAGGAGAGGTGAAACCTTTCAGTTGATACTCTGCAAAAAAAAAAAAATATCATTTTTAAAACAGCTCCAGATAAAACTCTGGCAGTCTCAATTTGAAAACCAAACCCAGTCAGCCAGGTAATGGTTGCACATTTTACAAACTGGTTGAGGAATGTCAGGAATATTGATTGCAGCACAAAGCAAACTTGAGCACCATACACATACCAGAGTTTCAACTCAGAGAGTATCCCTGAATTTCTTTGACTGCTGATAAGCATAAACTTTTAATTATTGGTTTGGGTATCGTGAAGCAAAGAAACCCAAAAATAGCCAGAAAGATTGGGAAACGTCTCACCTCCAGTCAGGTCTCCAGGGATGTTCCCTCTAACCCAAACCCTGCCTTTTATGCTCACTGCAGTTGCTGAGAGGGAACAGGAAATTCCTGTTGATTCCATATATCTTTGTGCTTGAGAATTTCTTAATTCTTAATTGTTTCCTTTGTTTTTATTCCTAGATATCAATGAATGTAAAGTGTTCCCTGGCATGTGCATGAATGGTAAATGTAGAAACACAGTTGGAAGTTTCAAATGCAGATGTAACAGTGGGTTCACTTTAGATATGGATGAAAGAAACTGCACAGGTGAGTAAGCCTTGCATTTTCCACAGTTTTCCCTAGAACAATGGAATAGTCCTGTTTGAAAAAGACCTGGAAAGACCAACCTGTTCCTTCAACCTCTTGTGGGGAAAGGGAGCCCAGAGGAGGTTATCTAGCACCAAGTCCACCTTGGAAAGATCCAGTGATGGTGACTCCACCAGATCCCTGGGGCTTTTTAAAGGGACTTGTTCTTGTGGCATAGCTTGGTGATGGGGAAACCCAATGCCACTGATTCCCTTCAGTTTCTAAGAGCTCAGTCTTTGGAGATAATGGCAAACAGTTTTCCATTCAGAAACAGATTAGTTAATAAATGCAACACTTTTATATTTCTATAGTTGATGTTTAAGGTGATCAGGTTATGCTGTATCAGTACAACCTGAAAAAATCAATAAGGATCACCAGCAAAGCCAAGTTTAATGCTCTAACACAGAGATATCTTAATTTATGCTCCTTACTCTCTGATCATTGTATCACCAAATGAATTTAGAGACTGCAAGTTAATTTTCATTTAGATTTGATGGCTGAGAACACGCAAGGGCACCTCAGCAGTTCTTACTCAAGTGCAACGTTAACTCAGGAAGACACAGACACGTGTGTTTAATTTACAGGTTTAGGGTTTTGTTCTTTACTGTCTGGAAAATCTGAAGATAAGCCTGACAGTTCTGTGGCTGTGGGAGCTCGGATGCTGGCGTTGTGGGTGGCTGGCTCTGTGCTGAAAATGAAGGAGGTTTTGTTACAATGTACAGGCGTCCATGAGTGTGTCTGAGTAATAACTATGAAGTGTGGGTGGTAAGGCATTTCACTGAGGTTGGTCTGGATGCTAATGTTGCCCTTACTGGTGATTTCCTTGTTTTTATAGTGATTGCATTGATGAAGAATGCATTTTACAAACTTTATTTCTAAACTAACCAGAATAGGTCAGAAAACTCCTTGCAAAAGCTTTTTTTTTCCCCCTTCTGTTTTGTGGTGATGAAATTATTCAGAGCAGCTGTAGAGGAACAGGTTTCCTGAAATGGATTACTTTTTTGCTTGTTTTAAATTAGCAAGAAATTGTTTTATAGAGTTTGTAGGAGCTCAGATACTCAGTAGTGTGACAGATCTGCCACATGGGTCTGACACCTCCACATATCTGTGAGGACTGGGTGTCATCACCCAGCAGAAACCTCAAGGGAGGTGACACAAAGTCCTCTCCTGCAACACTTAACCTGTTTGACATCCACATTATCATATCCACATTAAAATTCCCCTTTAGATTTCTGACTCACTACCAGTGTGATTTTAAAAAGAGCTCTTCTGTCTTTTCTGCTATCATTTTCTGTAGTAGGTTTCATTCAAACTTAACTAACAAGACAACGAGTTAACTGTAAATCTGGTATTGATCGGAGCTAATTCCTAATGGAAAGGGTATATGTAAATTTATAATGCTATTACTGGATAAATGTCCTCATAATAATCAAATTGTAATCAATGGCATTGTGGTAACGGAGTTACTTGATACCTCTGTAAGAATGATATCTTGGAATGTCTTACACTTAGTTATTTCCTTAAGAATCTAAACTTAAATTACACTTAATAGAAGCAAACTTGTTACATAGTTTCCTATGGCCTGAGAGCTCTGAAGACTCAGTCTTACAAATCTTTCATTAACTGCTTCACATAATCAGATGTTTCTATAAGTAATTATTATTTCTCTGTTGATTTGCATACTGTATATAGTTTCTGTAGACTTAATTTACAGTGGCATTTTTTTTTCTGTGAAAAGCAGGATAACCTTAAACCCAGTTTGATTTTTCTAACCTCTCCACTGCTATGAAACAGACATTGATGAGTGCAGGATCTCCCCAGACTTGTGTGGAAGTGGCACTTGTGTCAACACTCCTGGCAGCTTTGAGTGTGAGTGCTTTGATGGCTACGAAAGTGGGTTTATGATGATGAAGAACTGCATGGGTAAGTGTTGCCAGGATGCCCTGGAGTCCCCTTTGCTGTTATCTGAGCTGAGCGCTTCAGATGTGTCATTATTGTGGCTTCATGAGCAAATGAGTCAGATATGCAGTTTATAGAGACAGATAACTGAATTAAGGATATAGCCTTGCTTGTTCTGTATGCTAATTACTTGTGCCCTGAAGAGACACTTATTCTGTACAGATATTTTAGGATGGCAGCAGCTCTTCACATAATTCATTTAAAAACTGCTAATGGGGTTCCCAAATATTTGGTAAAGCTAGGAATAGAAAGCTGGAGTTTCAAAGAGTGTCAATCCCTTTTCATTGCTTTTTCTAGGACTCAAGAAATTCTCACATCATTTCCTGAAAAAAAAATTACATCTCTTTAATCTGTTTAAAGTTGTAAGAATAGGTATGGAGGCACCAAAAGGTGTCTAGCCACCCTAAAAAATCTTGCCTTAGGCTTCAGTCACCTTTTCTTGTTTTCCTGCAAATTGTGATGCTTTTAGACTTTCCTGGGTGTCCAGAAGTCTGAGTCCATCCTCCACCTTGAACATCTTTTGTTTGTATTTCTCTCCATCCACACCTGTGGTGTTAGCCGGTTGTACCAGTTTTGTGAGTCAAATGTTGTTTGCCTTCATGTGCTGTAGCCAGAATATTTCCCAGCCACACCATGGCACACACAGGAGTCACCAAGCTGAGGAGCCATTTAGGTAAAAATTTACACACAAACATCCACCATAACTGCATCCACAGGCAGGAATTTCAGTGCATATGTGAACAAGTTGTTTGATTGCCTTAAGCAATTTGAAAAGACATACATCACATTAATACATTGTTCTTAAAGGCAATATCCAAAAATTTGCTGCCTTTGCTTGTGTTCCATGTTTTCTTGAATATCTAATGTTAAATGGTGAATTTTCTGTCTCTCTTTAGAGGAAAAATATCCATCTTTACAATTAATAATGATATATAGTTTTTTGTTTGCTCTGTTGTGCAGCATGAGTAGAGGAACAACACCATGAAACAATCCTTTTGTTTTGTAGACACTGGGAATTGCTTTTCTCTTTGTTGCCCCTTATTATGTGCCCATTTTATATCTGCACGTGGTGGTTTCTTTGCAGATGTAGATGAGTGTGAACGCAACCCTCTGCTGTGCAGAGGTGGCACCTGTGTGAACACTGAGGGGAGCTTTCGCTGTGACTGTCCCCTGGGGCATGAGCTGTCACCATCCCAGGAGGAGTGCTTGGGTGAGTTTCAGCTCAGGAAAGTTATCTTTAGCAGGAGGAATGGTCAGTCCCTGGGAAAGGTGGGGTCTCGGGAATCTCTTAAACAAATTAATGCTCTCTTAAACAAATTAATGCTCCTCCTTTATATCAACAATTGTATCTTCAGATAAAAACCTAGAAGCCTGTAAAATCCTCGGTGCTAGTAATGCTGTTGACTCCAAAGAGGAGTGATTTATCAGGCCTCTTAGGGGTTATTTAGCAATTGAAAGGACTGTTCCACTCATGGGAGCAACTTTAATCAGTCATGAAAAGGTGTTGTCCTGTGTTAAAATGCATCTCTCCTTTTAGCACATAATCCACCAAAAATGATGAGGAAAAAAAAAGAAAAAAGTCACAAAAGAGGTATATTATCTATTTGGCTTATTTTATTGATGGAAAATAGCAAACTTGGTAATTAATGCCCACAGCAGACTCTGTAATTCATTCTCTCAGGCCTGAGTCAGAGAAGACAAATCTTTGGACACTAGCTTAAACATAGTGTGCAAAACTCCATTCCTTGAACTGGAACATGCCAAGAACAAGAAAGAAATTTAACAAACCTGAAAGCCACCACTTTGCAATATTACCTCTGATTCTGCCTGCAGCCTGAGCTGTTCAAGCTGTTAAATATCCTCAATTGCAACTGATCTGAACGATTCTTCCCCAGATGTAAACGAGTGCTCGTTGAGTGACAGCCTCTGCAGAAATGGCAAGTGTGTGAACATGGTTGGGACCTACCAGTGCTTCTGTGACTCTGGGTACCAGCCCACTCCTGACAGACAGGGATGCACAGGCAAGTGTTGGGCACCTGCACCTGGGATTTTGTGCTCCAGCTGCATTGTTCCGTCTGTCCTTGCTTTTATTTAACTTCACACCTTCCTTTTGGAAATCAGCAGGGCTGTTTTCTCATGTGCTTTGAGGCTTATCATGAGCTGTTGTGGGAATACAGAAGTATAAAGGAATATAAAGAAGGTATAAAAATATGGTTGCTGTAGTGAACCCTCCAGAATACTTTGAAATTATACTTCCTGTACTGCTCCATTAAAATCAGAGGATTGAGCTAACAACCAGAAAATACACCTGGGTTTCTTGATCAAGCAAGAAAATTGATGGTCTATCTTTCACTTTTTTCTCCTTATCATATGCATCTCTTTAATCCTTCACTATAATAATGTAATGAATTATTATCACTGAATTATGTAGTGCCCAGTACATCAACTCCTTGCAAAGGAGAGCAGCGATACTGAGAGGGTTTTCTATTTGCTTGTTATGGTTCTTTTTTTACAAAATCGCAAATTTGTGCCACGTTTCAGGCTTTAAGTTTCTCAGCGTTTCCCTTTTTTTCTTTCCAAACTTCTTTTCTTGAGCTTTTTTATACAGCCCTGGCAATACACAGGAGCAAAACCAACATTTAACTTAGCAGCTTGCTCCCACAGATTAAAAAGCAGCTGAAAGAGGGAAAAACGAACCAAATATAAATCAGAGACTGTAGAATGAGAATAAAAACTCAGAATTAAGCCACTGATGAACTTCTTTATGTAAAATGTAAAGGGAATATGATGTTTTTCTTAAAGAAGTAGGCTTACTGCTACCAATGTTGCTTCCCCAGATATTGATGAGTGTATGATCATGAATGGAGGCTGTGACACCCACTGCACCAACTCAGAGGGCAGCTATGAGTGCAGCTGCAGTGATGGCTATGCTCTGATGCCAGATGTCAGGACCTGTGCAGGTAGGTTTTTACACCTGGAAAGCTCCAGCATCATTATCTTTGAGCCAAAATCAAGGTGGTGCTGTAGCCCATCCATGCCAGTGACAGAATTATCACCTGGGGTTTTTGGTTTTTTTTTTTTCCTCCTCAGATATTGATGAATGTGAAAACAATCCAGATATCTGTGATGGTGGGCAGTGTACCAATATCCCAGGGGAATATCGCTGTCTCTGTTATGATGGATTTATGGTTTCTATAGACATGAAAGCTTGTGTTGGTAAGTAGCTGTGTGCACCAAATTTAGTGTAAGTCTTGAAGATTCTGCAGCTTTTTCTTTCTTTTCTTTCTACTGCGTCCTTGAAAGTGAATATTGAAATTATGTATATTATAAAAAAATAATCTGTATGCCTGTTGGTAATTCCTTAAAAATGAACCAGATCCTATGTTAAAAAACATTGGTGTGATTTTACTATAATGGAACATGTGTACTGAGAAGGGATCAGATGAGGGGGCTCAGAAGGGGGCACTTCAAAAATTGTTCATTGGAAGAAAATTATTATGATCACAAATATGTTTTAAGAAAATAATTTTAAGTGATTCTTGTAAGAAAAATTTTGCTTCATATTCCTTTAATTAGCATTCCAAAAAGAGGTGAAAGCAAATTGTATTTGTTTTACCACAAAACAGTGGTATTTGTACTACACATTTACCCTTACTTGTTTTAGGGAATTTACAGAGTGGAACAGCTGAAATATATTACGACCTCATAGAGCAGGTATTTTCACCTGAAATAAAGTGTTCCAAAATGACAGTAATGTCCAACTAATAATTAATTTATAATCACCTACAGATGTGAATGAATGTGATTTGAATTCCAACATCTGCATGTTTGGGGAGTGTGAAAACACCAAAGGCTCCTTCATTTGTCACTGTCAAGTTGGGTATTCAGTCAAGAAAGGAACCACAGGGTGCACAGGTAAAACAGATTTCCAGTGAATGTGTTACATACTTTCTTGATCAAGCAAGAAAATTGATGGTCTATCTTTCACTTTTTTCTCCTTATCATATGCATCTCTTTAATCCTTCACTATAATAATGTAGTGAATTATTATCACTGAATTATGTAGTGCCCAGTACATCAACTCCTTGCAAAGGAGAGCAGCGATACTGAGAGGGTTTTCTATTTGCTTGTTGTGGTTCTTTTTTTACAAAATCGCAAATTTGTGCCACGTTTCAGGCTTTAAGTTTCTCAGCGTTTCCCTTTTTTTTCTTTCCAAACTTCTTTTCTTGAGCTTTTTTACACAGCCCTGGCAATACACAGGAGCAAAACCAACATTTAACTTAGCAGCTTGCTCCCACAGATGAAAAAGCAGCTGAAAGAGGGAAAAATGAACCAAATATAAATCAGAGACTGTAGAATGAGAATAAAAACTCAGAATTAAGCCACTGGTGAACTTCTTTATGTAAAATGTAAAGGGAATATGATGTTTTTCTTAAAGAAGTAGGCTTACTGCTACCAATGTTGCTTCCCCAGATATTGATGAGTGTATGATCATGAATGGAGGCTGTGACACCCACTGCACCAACTCAGAGGGCAGCTATGAGTGCAGCTGCAGTGATGGCTATGCTCTGATGCCAGATGTCAGGACCTGTGCAGGTAGGTTTTTACACCTGAAAAGCTCCAGCATCATTATCTTTCAGCCAAAATCAAGGTGATGCTGCAGCCCATCCATGCCAGTGACAGAATTATCACCTGTGTGTTTTTTTTTTTTTTTTTGCCTCCTCAGATATTGATGAATGTGAAAACAATCCAGATATCTGTGATGGTGGGCAGTGTACCAATATCCCAGGGGAATATCGCTGTCTCTGTTATGATGGATTTATGGTTTCTATAGACATGAAAGCTTGTGTTGGTAAGTAGCTGTGTGCACCAAATTTAGTGTAAGTCTTGAAGATTCTGCAGCTTTTTCTTTCTTTTCTTTCTACTGCGTCCTTGAAAGTGAATATTGAAATTATGTATATTATATAAAAAAAATCTGTATGCCTATTGGTAACTCCTTAAAAATGAACCAGATCCTATGTTAAAAAACATTGGTGTGATTTTACTATAATTGAACATGTGTACTGAGAAGGGATCAGATGAGGGGGCTCAGAAGGGGGCACTTCAAAAATTGTTCATTGGAAGAAAATGATTATGATCACAAATATGTTTTAAGAAAATAATTTTAAGTGATTCTTGTAAGAAAAATTTTGCTTCATATTCCTTTAATTAGCATTCCAAAAAGAGGTGAAAGCAAATTGTATTTGTTTTACCACAAAACAGTGGTATTTGTACTACACATTTACCCTTACTTGTTTTAGGGAATTTACAGAGTGGAACAGCTGAAATATATTACGACCTCATATAGCAGGTATTTTCACCTGAAATAAAGTGTTCCAAAATGACAGTAAAGTCCAACTAATAATTAATTTATAATCACCTACAGATGTGAATGAATGTGATTTGAATTCCAACATCTGCATGTTTGGGGAGTGTGAAAACACCAAAGGCTCCTTCATTTGTCACTGTCAAGTTGGGTATTCAGTCAAGAAAGGAACCACAGGGTGCACAGGTAAAACAGATTTCCAGTGAATGTGTTACATACTTTGGTTGGCTTCCAGATAAAATAAATGCACAAGTGTTCACACACAAGAGAGAGCTTGGTATCTGTATATATTTATATATATTTATGAGTGTTTCACATGTGCTAGCATGTGCCAGAGTTTGGAAGGGAGTATTCCTTCAGCAGTATCAATGCTGGAGGCCCATTGCAAGCTGATTTTAAAGATTTTGGCAGCACAGGTTCTGTGAACACCCGTGTTACAGAACAGGGCTTGGGATGGCAAGGCTGCAGTTGTGTTGGAAGTTTTTTATCAGTGCTCATTTTTCACATGTACCTGGAGGATGAACTCATCTCAACTCAAGCTGCAAGAAATGGCCATGTGGTCTAAGGAAAGAACACGAGGGGAAAAAAAAAAGTTAAAAAATCCTTCAACCTTTGCCAACAAATTTTAAAGTTTTGTAGTCACTGATAATCACTCTACAAGTTCTGTGATGTTTGAGCAGTACCTTTTCTTCCAAGCTTATCCAAAAAAAGCTGACAGAATTTCTCCTACAATTTTGTGTTAAGGAATCTGTTCTATAACTACTACAGCCGTGGGTGTATAATTTTTTTATGACTGAAAGGTGTCTGTGCACCCAAAGACCTCATCCCAGTGTTAGACATAAAAAGATCAGCATATTTCATATTTCTGGAAAAGGGTGTTAATTTCATGCTGAAAAGCAGTTGTAGGAAAGTGGACTGATTGTCATGTTTGCAAACAAAGAGCAAAAATGAAATGCAATTGTCACTCCTTTTCACTAATACAGAATATGAAATAGCTTGCTTGAATTATTCTAAGTTCTTAAACATTTGTTTTTTAAAGGACTGAAAACCCTCACAGTGGAAAGACATAAAAGGAGCGGAATTTTTAATATTCTGATGTAAATACTGATAGTTTGTTTTGTGCTTGTAGATGTGAATGAGTGTGAAATTGCAGCTCACAACTGTGACATGCATGCCTCGTGTGTCAATGTGCCAGGAAGTTTTAAATGCAGCTGCAGAGAAGGTTGGGTTGGAAATGGCATTAAGTGTATTGGTAAGTATACAGAAAACAAAGATTTTTTCTCTCTCTCTCCACTTTTTTTTTTGCTTTTTTCTGAAAGCTTGTAATGTGACTGTGTGATTAGTCCATTAGAAACAAAGAATTATTCTTCTGTCTGCTGTAGCCTGTGAATAGATGGGTATGAAAGATTCTTATGTTTCACAGATTTGGTTTTCTAACGAAAAAAAAAAGATGTACTATCTCAGAAACTTGATGCTGTAACATCTTTCCAAATTAACTACATATTTTACAAAGTTTATATACAACTGCTACTGGAATGTGCAAAAAAAAGCAAACAACAAACCCCAGAAATTAAATAGATTTCATTTTATTGTTTCCTGTCAGATATTTCCAGTCCTTCAAATATTTTTTTTGTAAATGTCTTGTAATTTATCTGATTTATAGACCCTGATGTAAACCAGATTGGGACTGGAGGGTAGGGAAATCTGTATCTGCATTTGCTGAGCTGCTGTAATTATGTATGTCCCCTTGCCTTCATGTTTCTGCTTGGTGGGTAAAAGATTGTAATACTTGCTTTTTGTTTTCAGGACATTTTGGGATCTAAGGAGGATGAGGCTTTATTGATGTAATGTGCTAAAAAAATTACTGTATTAGGAGATTTCTTGTTTCTTCTTCTTTTTTTCTACTTTTCTTCTCTTTTTTCTTCTTTTTTTACTTCTTTTTTCTTCTTTTTTTCTTCCTTTTTTGTCTTTTTTCTTCTTTCTTTTCTTTTTTCTTTTTTTTTCATACATATTAACATCCAACTGAATAACTTGCCTCAACTCTCATGGGGCTGCATTGTTTTCAATTTCTTCTATTACTTGAGGAACCTTCCTAAATAAGTGGCAGATTTTTACCTCACTGCATTTCTTTGGTTCAGTTTCTTTTCTTTAAAACTAATTTTAGCTTTAAGCTCATTAACAGGACATTTACATCCAAGTAATGAGCCAGCTGAATTCCATCTATTGCTCACAAATATTTTGCCCACCGTTGCAATTTAAAGGAAGACATATTAGAATGGAGTCCCTATAGATTAACCCTGTATTGTCTAAATACTAAATATATGTATTTATGGAGACGCAAATCAAGTTTGCAGTGGTGCTGGTTATCTTGGCAGTTAATTACCAGCCCCTTTACTAATTGCTGTGCTGCTGCCTGCACTCTTTGACCCCCATGTGCAGATCTTGATGAATGCTCCAACAACGGGACCCAGCGGTGCAGCGCCCACGCCCAGTGTGTGAACAGCCCGGGCTCCTACCACTGTGCCTGTGCAGAGGGATTCACTGGAGACGGCTTCACCTGCTCTGGTAAGGGGTTTGGTGACACCTGGCTTGTCCCTGGTGGCTCTTCTCTTGTGTGGGACCTTTGTGGATTAGACCTGAGCCCACAGAGCAAGACAATGAATGTGAAAATGTGATTTAAGATCAAGATGCTCCCTGTCTGTCCTGTGTAAGAAATGGTGTCAGAGGCAGCTGGTTGTTCTTTTGGTTTGTGCCCCAGTTGGACCCACTGGGTACATATTTTGGGGGAAGTTCCTGTCTGCTGCTTCTTCCTCCTCCTCATCCTCATGTTATTTTGAGCATGCATGTCCTGCTGGCAGCAGTGCCTCTAGTCAAGAACACCAAATGCCAGCTCTATTACAGTTCCTCTAGCATATCTATTTTCCCATCACTCTTTTATTAGAACAGGATGTGATTATTAAATAGGACTTATTAAAAAGAAAAGCAAACTGCAGTTAAAAAACATTGCCCTGTGTTTAAATTTGTAGGTGAGAATGGACATTGTTATTCACACAGCAAGTGACTCAAAATAAACTGATATTTATTATATCAAGTGTAAAGGTTTTATATTAAATATTAATTACTGTGTCTTGGGTTATTCTGATCTTATCACTTACAGGGTGGAGATACAACATTATCTCTGCTCTCAACTTTAAACACATCCTGTGTTTGGTCAGCATATTTAGGTCTGAGAATGCATCCTAATCATAGTAAAATACCTAGAAAATACTGTGAATATATTCAATATTGGCTAATTATGAACAAAAATTAATTTAAAGCTTAGAAATGAGGCTTTCTGATTAGTAGTGTGAAGTTTTTTATTTGAGAATAAAGACCTACAAATATGACTTGGTTTTGTATTTCAGGTTTTTGGTTCATGAGCACAATGTTTTATCCATATATTGAGCTTCTGGGCTTTCTCTAAAAATTGGATGTAATGCTAATTATGGACTAAGAAAATGAAGAAAGCATGTAAAATCTTTTTTGGACAATCATAACAATACCTGACAAAATTATCACTTCTTATGATGACTGCAATGGTGAATGCCCTCCCTTGCCATTCTCTTTCTTTATAGCTCTTTTGGATCATATTAGAAGAACTTCTGGTGTACTTGTAAGCAGTGCTTGTAATGTTCCTCACCCTCAAAGAATATTTTCTAAAATGAATATGATGATAATTTTCTATGTATTATTTGGGAAAATTTGCCTTTTGAACATTTTTTTCTGACAAAATAACATAGCAATATATACGAAGATGCAAAATTTTTACATTTTATGCAAGGTATTTAACTTTTTTGTCAAGATTATTCAAAACTGAATCTTAAAAGCCTACATTATTTAAAAAAAAATTCATCTGTTAATGAAAACCAAGGAGTAAGGAATCATGGAAAGGTGAAAGGAATAATTTTAGAAACTGTGTTTGCTTTTCTGCATTCTTTCCATTTACTTCAGGATGATATAAGTGCTCTGTTTTATACCTTCAACGCTCAACAGCGCTATTATTTTGAACACCAGCATATGTTTTTGTGCATTTCTGCTGGTGCAACCTGCAGCTCCAGAGAGGTTTTCCTGTCTTCCACAGATGTTGATGAGTGTGCAGAGGACGTGGAGCTGTGTGAAAACGGGCAGTGCCTGAACGCGCCCGGCGCCTTCCGCTGTGAGTGCGAGATGGGCTTCACCCCTGCCTCTGACAGCAGGTCCTGCCAAGGTGAGCCTCTGCTGCTGCTGCTGCTGCTGCCGCCTCAGCTCTGCTCTCTGAGTCGGGGCTGGCTGCTCTGAAGCAAAGAGCAACCAACAGGGCCTCAGCCTGGGAGCAGGGAAAGCGCCACGTGTTTCACGTGCGAGGAATTTCTCCGGTGTGGGTTATGTTGGGAGGTTGCTTTCATCTTTTTTGTGATGTTTTCCTGGCTTTCACCCATCAATCCCAGAGCAGAGGTTTGGCCTCAGCAATTTCGTAATTTTTTTTTTAAAATTCCTTTTTATCACTATTGGATAGTGTGTGAAAAATCCTCTATTATCTTTCTAGTCCAGTTCAGCTTCTATTCCCTATTGTGTTCTTTTACCTTTTGTTTTTGTTATTTAATATGGCTGTACAGTAAATGAAAATATTTTAGCTGGTGCCCCAAGGCTTTTAGCTTACTTCATATTTAATGGTGAAAACCACATAACATCTTTGGAAATTAAAATTCTTGGTGAGATTCGATAAACAGGTTTCAAAATTTAATCTCTGTGATTCAGTCCAGAGCGTGGCATGTTCCAATACTCAGGTGTGCATGTATGAATCAGACTTCAGAATAATCCAGGTGCTTCTGAGGAATTACCTGTGCCACAGCCAGATTTGTTAATCATTATCAAGTATTGTCAGTCATCTTTACTGAATTTCTTGGTGCAGCTGATTTGTATTACAATGGTGCCAGTGGTCTAATAAAAATCCCCTAATAGATTGAATCTATTCCAGCCAACCAATAAAGTGTTCCAAACTGACAATAATGTCCAAAAGCAATGTAATTCTAAATTTTGGGTCAGTGTGTTGGAGAATTTGGATCCAACAATTGAAGGATTTTGGAGAAATGCTTAATGTGTTACTGTGATTGCAGCAGAGATCTGAAAGCATTCCATTGATTAAATTGTGCTGTTGGAGAACTAAAATATCTGGGTGCTGAATTCTCAAAAAAAGTTAGCTTTTATTTCTATAATTTTGAAGTTAATATATTAATCTGTACTATGGTAAGAAGAGTCCTTTGCTGATTTCTACAATCAAGAGGCAAAATCCAGTCTTGATGTAGTGAAATAATGTTAATAAAAATTATTAATCCACTTTCTTCAGAAGTCTCTTGAGATGTCAGTACATTAGCTTCTCAATGACCTGATTTGGAGGTCATTCCGTGGCTGTACTCCGGGGTATTTAGAAATTTTATTTTCCCGATGAAATTGACTCAGGACTTTTGGATGTTGACCGTTCATTTTCCCTAAAAAACGTGTCTCTCAAATGGTCCTCAGAATTTAACCTTTCTCATATATTACTATAAAGAGGCATTTTATCACTTCTCAGCCTCTGGCTGAGGTAATCCAGCCAGTTTAAAAGTAGATTTTTTATTACTGTAATAATTTTAATACGCTTTTTGCACATCTTGTGCAATGTTAGTTCATCAACAGAGCACTGTGCTCAGGATTTCAAATTAAGATTTGGCTGTGCTTTGTAAAATGATATTAATGCTTTCCACTTCCCTGACTGTGCTAAAAATAATTCACTAATACGTGCCAGGACAGCATTTGCCTTTTCCACAGCTGCTTTATTCTGACAACTTAAAAAGTCCTGCTGTCTGACAGTACATGGAGGGTTTTTTTTCCACTCCTATCCCACTTACTTTCAGCTCAGAAGTCTTTTACAGTTTGTGCCTAAAGCCATAGCTTTGCAGTCCGTGGTGTCAGTGTTCATCTCCTTTCCCCACTGCAGCTGACAAAATCATCCAATTTTCTGTCAGTGTCTTTCAACTTGATTTCATCTTCAATTTAGATGAGCGTGCAGTCCTTTAGATGCATTTTAGCTCATCTGTATGTAGTTACTACATAACTATTTCAATGTGGGCTTGAGAAAATCATAGATAATTCTTATACTTCCTATGTTCCTATTTTCCCTGTATTCTTCCTCCAAGGACATAGGACTTGGGATGCCTGCACACTCTCATTTTTCTTATTACACTTTCTTTACAAATACAAATTCACAAATAGAAATTTTGTGTAGTACTCTGCACAAACTCAAAAATATTAGTTTTTAAAATACTTTGCATGTGTCTCCTTTTGCTTTCCTTTTATGTGCTGTGACACATAATAACAACAACAGCAATAATAATAACAATAATGTGGTAAAGCTGTGTAACTTTCTGATTTTAATACATTCCTTCAGACACAGATGAATGCTCCTTCCAGAATATTTGTGTGTTTGGCACCTGCAATAACCTCCCAGGAATGTTCCGTTGTATCTGTGATGATGGCTATGAACTGGATAGAACTGGGGGAAATTGCACAGGTAAGTCATTGCTTTTCAGAAATACATCAGCAAAAAGGGTGGCTTCTTAAATATGAAAATGAACCAGGTTTATTTGTAATCATTTGGTGAATTATTTTTAAGACTCTACTTCA
The DNA here is from genome assembly GCA_024865655.1 of Emberiza elegans. Classification (NCBI taxonomy): domain Eukaryota; kingdom Metazoa; phylum Chordata; class Aves; order Passeriformes; family Fringillidae; genus Emberiza; species Emberiza elegans. Next base: position 3,513,514 of record JALJVW010000034.1, read on the forward strand.
GTTTCAGCTGAAATTCACTTGCATTTGAAACTTTATAAGACAACAATTTGTTGTCTTAGAAGGTAAAATTATTCTTTTCTGTCCAGTGAGCAGATGTATGAATGTGGATTTTCCTGTTTTAGATATTGATGAGTGCGCTGATCCCATTAATTGTGTTAATGGTCTTTGTGTAAACACTCCTGGAAGATACGAGTGTAACTGTCCTCCAGACTTCCAGCTGAATCCTACTGGAGTTGGTTGTGTGGGTAAGTAAAAAGCTTCCTGAGCCATCACTTTAAAAATCACTGCTTTTATAGAAATAAGATAGAACAATAACGGTTCCACAATTCTGCATATGCTGTTGCATAGTTTTTTAGTGTTGTCTCTCTCAACATCAATAATGTTCTTGAAGTGCCAATGCCTCCAAGAGCGCAATGTTGCCTGAATTCCTCCTTCAAGGTATGAAATTGCAGATGAATGCCTGCTGTCCTTTTGCCTGGATCGTGGTGTGCAGCTGTAACCAGGTGTGTTTTTCACACAGATAACCGTGTGGGCAGCTGCTACCTGAAGTTTGGGCCAAGAGGGGACGGGGGCCTGTCCTGCAACACTGAGATTGGGGTTGGAGTCACTCGCTCCTCGTGCTGCTGCTCGCTGGGAAAGGCTTGGGGGAACCCCTGTGAGACCTGTCCCCCTGTCAACAGCAGTAAGGAAATGTCCTCATGTTCTCCTGGTGCTGCCTTATTCCGGAAGGAATTTACAGTCTTTTGCTGTGTTGCTGTTCATTGGTCATTCGAGTCAAATTTCACTGTTAGAGGGACCAGGGGTGTGGACCTGAGCATCACAGACACGACCTTGAGTCTTCTGTGACTGACTTGGTGCCTGTTCTCACACTAATAAATCAGTGCTACCTTTAGGAGGCACTTCCCACCAGAGCAGGTGATACTTTAGGTAGTTTTGGGCATTTTACTTTGCTCTTTTCTCCCATTAAAAAAAATAATTTAAGAAGTTTGCAGATAAGAATGAACTAGAGTGCACACATCTGCTAGGCATTTTTGCTCAACAGCTCCAAGCTGGTAAGGAAATAAAATTATTATGCTTAGAACTCAAACCATGGCTTTAATTTGGAAGGCTTAATTATTCTCCAAAGAAGAGTGTTGATAACTGTTGTTATTTATATCTAAGTCACTCTTGAGTCCTTTAAAAACTATTACTTAATGATAGTTACCAGCTTTGTAGAGCTTTGAAGGTCTTTCATGAATATTGCAACACAAATGTCAAGTATGTTGTTCTTTACATTACAATAGGAATTACAAGTTTGACACTTACCTTTATCAGTGGCATACTGACATTTCATATTAAAGAACAAATCAAAACAAAAAATATGTGCCTCTGTAAGGACACCGTATGGAAAAGTCAATATTGTGCCTGCCTCAAGAGTATCTGAATTCCGGTAATAAAAGAAAGCATAACTCCTCATCTTACATTGGTTTTCTGTAATCTAATGCACATGTTTTGTTTACTGTCTATAGGTCAAAAAAGTAGAAATCAAATGACTGTAGGGAAGAACAGCCATTAAAAACACACGTGATATTTTATGATTCTGTTGTCATAATTTTTTTTTTTTTTAAGAGACTGACATGTCTGTTGTTATATTTTGCTTCAGCTGAATACAATACTCTCTGTCCAGGGGGAGAAGGATTCAGACCAAATCCCATCACTATTATTTTAGAAGGTGAGTTTCTTATAAATTACTGTGATGATTGATATTGATATAATAATAATAAAAAAGGGGTCATCTTTGAAGAGGAACTGCATTTTTTCAAAAATCATTATATTTACTGCAAAACTAAAAGCAACTGTTTATGTGAATTGGGAAACAACATGAAAAGGCACGCAGCAAAAGAATATTGAAGAAGCCCAACACCATTTCAGTAGGAAAACAATCTGGTGCATACCTTTCGTGTGCTTCCTTACTTTAACTGGATTTCAAAATTGGGCCCTGAAGGATAAGTCATTCATGAAAATTATAGCTCATCAGCAGAAAGTGCAAATGTCAGGAAATATTCATCAGGCAAAGCAGCTCTGGTTCCAATAAATGGGCAGAAGTGAGGAATTAGATGTCAAAATCCTGTAAACAGCAATGGAACATTGGGCTTAACAAGCTGAAACTGCTCCTTAAGGGCTGTTTGAATGGAAGAGCATGAGCATCTTACCCATACATTCCTGGAGAGCAATTTAGAAGCAAAAAAAACACCCCAAAAAAGCCACACATGACAGTTCAAAGCTACTAGTTGGCAAAATTTCAGGGCAGTACTTAAATTCTCTTCTTTCTTTTCATTGCGGAATGAAAATATGGTGAGTTGTTTTTTTTTTTCCCCTCTGTTTTCAGACATTGATGAATGCCAGGAGCTGCCAGGCCTCTGCCAAGGTGGAAATTGCATCAACACTTTTGGCAGCTTCCAGTGTGAATGCCCAAAAGGTTACTACCTCAGTGAAGAGACAAGAATATGTGAAGGTTGGGTCCTGTCACAGTGCAGTTATTATGAAAACCACTACTTTTTAGCCTTAAATCCATAAGTGGGCATGGTACACCCCATCCTTACCTAGAGTCTTCTCCAAAATCCATTATCTTTGGCACCAGTGATACAATTAGTACAAAGCTTGAAATGGAAAACCTTAATATATTAATGTTTATTTTAGATTTTTGACCACAGCCATGTGTATTCAGCAAACTAAGGGGTTATTAGTGATTTCTGGCTTCTCACTCTGTAAGTTCATGATGCTCTCTGAATTTTGGGTGTGAGAGTAGTGGTTTAATTTACTCAATATGAAGTAAAGTTCATACTGGTTTTCCTTTTGTGTTTGAGATTTTTCATAACTGTTACAACCAAGTTGTAAATTGACCCTAAATTGACCCTCAGAAGTGACTAACCCTGCTGTGAGAAGAAGGTTTGAATGTCTTTTGTGAACATTGATTTGATTTCCTATTTCAGTGGCAAGTTCAAGAACTTCTGGTTTATTGAAGAAGTGTTGTCTTCTAGAAGTGTGTTGTCTTGCTCTTAAGAGAGCTAAGGGTAAACTTAGAGCTTAAAATCAGAATTGTATTTTTCAAGGTATTCATTAAATGAAGGATTTTTGTTACCTTAGCATGGTTTATTATGGTTGTGTTTCTCAGAAATATTTTCTTGGCCTTGGACCTCTTCCCCCTCGTCAACTGGAGTGTTTTTTCTTGTTTTCTAGATATTGATGAGTGTGTTGCACACCCTGGTGTCTGTGGTCCTGGCACCTGCTACAACACCTTGGGGAACTACACCTGCATTTGCCCACCTGAATATATGCAGGTGAACGGAGGACACAACTGCATGGGTATGCAAAATGTCATCTTTACTAGAACTGCAAGATTATCAGGCTGTTTGAGGCCCAGACCCTGTGCTTTGTGTTTATTTTTACTGTTTTTAGCTCCCAGCTGGTGTCGTGTTGTCAGGAAAGAGATCCCTGTGACTGGCCTGCAGCATTTAGGGGCTCTGACTCCCTAACAGGGCTCACTGTTCACTGGTGTATTTCAGCTGATCATTTCCAAATGGTGGGATTTACCATGCAAATGGATCTGTTGAATATCTACACTGTGTTTATGATTTCTTAGGAGTTTGTCTTTTTCCCCCTTGTGTCTTTAAAGGAAAATAGAAAATATGTCACACAAGTCTACAACAAAGACTCTGGATTGCATCAATCCTTAAATTATTTTAAATGCCTGTGTTTACGTTGCATTCAGAAAACTGAGTTAATGAATCTTGTCTGGTTTGGTAGGGGGTTGATATTTATGTAATATCACAATTATCATAATGTTGGTTACTTCATAAGTGCTTCTTTTCTCACATCCAGACATGAGGAAAAGCTTTTGCTACAGAAGCTATAACGGAACCTCCTGTGAGAATGAACTGCCCTTCAATGTGACCAAAAGGATGTGCTGCTGCACATACAATATTGGGAAAGCCTGGAACAAACCTTGTGAGCCGTGTCCAACTCCAGGAACAGGTGAAGCCTTTGGTGGTCACCCCATTTTGTTACTTTCTTTGCTTATCTGCTGCTTTGACCTATTAATTAAAGTTAACATTTCATTCCAAAAGAACTTTTACTGAGCAGCAATACTGGTGTTGAAGATACTGGCTGATCAGAGATACCTCCTGTCTAGTCTGTCCTCCAGGATAATTAATTTAGGAGAGTGTAATTTAGTTCTTTATACTTGGAGACATGTTTATCCTGGTATTCCTAGTCTGTCAGAACATCAGGGTTGGGTTTTGTACTGAGTGTTGGAAGCTTTTCTAGATTTTTCAGCTGTGTTTCACATTTGATCCATGATCTGCTTGGTTGCATTTAAATTTTTTCTGCTGAAGGTGACTGAACTTGCAAAAATTGCCCAGTAAGTATGGCATTGCAATGGGAAGTAAAAAATTCTCTTCTGTAAGTGGAGGTGAAAATAATAAAGGACAGTTCATTTTCAGTCAGTCTTTATGGAATTGTTTTCCTGGAACAAGACATCCCTGAAAGCTCAACTCAGAAAAGTCATTGATGGGAGAATCACCAACTCAGAGGGAAACCTGACATCCACTGAAAAGTTCTTTACATTTGAAAAAAGATGCTTAGATAAAACTAAAAAACTCATGTGCCTGTTTTATACAAACACAGTTTGTTGTTTATTATACTTGCCCCAGGTTTACTGGTTTAGTGTAACTTAATCTATGCCTCTGGTGCTGCGATTTTAATATCATTTATGATTTTAGTATAAAGGATTTATTATTTCCATTCAAAGTGGTTTATCCTGGTGATTTGAGGTAAACAACAGATAATTTAAGAAAAATTTTCCCTCACAGTAAAGAGAAGGAAAATAGGACTGGAAAGAAGAGAAAAATACTTTTTCCTTTCCCTTCTTAAATAGGAGGAGGGAGAATGAAGGAATGCTCATAGCACTCAGGAATGGGAAATGGAAATAAGCTTGAGAGAGGAAATACATGTTTGCTACCACAGAGTGCTCATGAAATTCTTTCCCATTGTAATTTATCTAAATGTCATAAAATTGTCACCATGGTGACAACATGATGAGAAGAGTACAGCAAACTGCTAGCAGGGATTCATGCAATTAATGCTCTTGGGTGGAAGAAAGGATTCTCCTTTTAGATTTCTGACACTCAAATGCTCAAAGACTCCTGCAGCTTTTAATGATTTGTTAAAACCAAAACTGCTTGGTATTGTGCAAGCAGTTATGGGGTTTAAATATTTCCTGAAATATTTCAGTGTTGCATTGTTAGCTTTTCTAAATGACTTTACTGTTTTTGCAGGCGTGGTTGAACCTTTTTCACCATGGAAAGGGGTTGTGTGGGGGATCAAACACAACTCCCAAGTGGAAATGGTTGAATAGCTGCACTTGTGTTCTGTAATCAGTCGTTTTGCAGTCTGGGTGAGGGCTGCACATCACAGACAGGGGTTGGGGTACACTGACCTTACCCACGTCACCAGACTGGGCCCAGTGGCTCACTAAGAGCATTATTCTGCCCTGATGAGGATTGTGAGTGAACTTCACATGCCCATGCCTTTGCCTTTTTTCCCCTTGGTGAACAGAGCTCTTTCTTCCTTTTTTCTCTGTTTATTCTTAGCAATCAGTCTCTGTTTGATGACTTTAAGTAGTAAAGATTGTTTTGTTTGGTTTAACGCATTATGCAGATCATAATTATTAGCATACAGACTTTAACCAGAAATAATAGTCCTTTTTTGTTGGGTTTTTTACCCAAAGAAGTGTAGAAAGCTGCTTCACTGTTACAGGGTAACAAGGAACGTACAGAACTTTTCCATGGTTTGGTAAATTCAGGAGTGCCTGGTCTCAGTTTTTTCCTGTTATGTGACAGATCTTTTTGTCCTAAAATATAGTATAGTTATAAGTATGTGAGGTTTGAAAATATTTTTGAAGTCACTGATGTAAAGCCAAGCTTCCAGAGGGAAAATCTCTGGCATGCTTTTATGTGGATATTTTGGCAATTTGTATCAAGACATTTTCATACAATCCTTACCTAATTATATACCCTTTCTCAACACAATAAAGACTGGGGAGAAAAATTGTGAAAAGCTGAATTCAGTGAAATTCATGAAACATGGAGGTAGCATAACAGAACTAAAGAGGTTCTGGAATCCTTGGAGGATCCTTCCTCAAACTCCCAGACCTGCTGTGTTTTATCATGGAAGTAGGTGATCACACAGGTTATCCCTGTGTCCCACTAGGAAAGGGTAGTGAGCACAGGGCTCTGTTTTTTGTCTGGTATATTTACTGACAGGCTTACTAACAGCAGTCAATGGCATAAATCTCCTTGCAGAAGAGAACTAAGTTGCTAAGCCTCAAATCATACACATAAGTAGCATGTAAAATATATTAGTGTATTAAATTATTGTAGTAACATGTATTGAAGATGTATCTATGAAAGGGCAGTAAAGCACTGTGGTAGACAGCTCTGTAGCCCTGTACCCTGTACTGCAGGAATAACCTGGGTGAACATTAAGCAGCCATTAAAGAGTGGGACAGAAGAAAGTAGAAAATGCTGATGTTCAGATATGCTGGATCCTGCTTGGCTTAGAGAAATGACCAAGTCTGAACGTGGGAAAAAGATTTTGCCAAATATCATTCTGAGGAGTGCTTAACTAAATTTTTTAAAATGGGGATGTTTGGTATAAAGGATGCAAGAATTATTAATTTATAATGGTAGTTAAACTTTTCAGAATCACGAGCTGCTGGGGAGCTGCCATTAAAATGCAGATGGTAAGAAACTCAAACCACAGCCAGTAAAGACTATAACTGCTCCAGATTAAAGAGCATTACTTGTAAAAATACAGAAGGAGCTCTTGGTTTTTCAGGTTTTGGTGCTAGAAGAATTTGTCAGCATTTCAAGTCTAGAGACAAATCAAAGGCAGGCTCTGTACCCTTCCTTCTGTTGGGTAAAGAGGTTTCCTGTAAGTCCTCAGCAGCACCAACAGTGGACCAAGCACTCAAGGAGGTCTCCAGATATTAAACTTCCAGAACCCCTCTGAATTTTATGCTAATCAGATGTTTTTGTAAATGTTGCTCACTTTATTGAAGGATATTTCACATTAACCTAATGCCCTGAATGTAGAAATAACTTGCCACGGACCTTGAAATGCTTCCTTGGCAGTAGTTTGGAAACTGAGTATTGAAACATACTTTTTCTGGATAACCTGAATGCTGATAGGATCTAAAAAGGTGCTGAATAGTGGCTGCATGGTTATTGTTTGCAAACTGTTCATTCAAACTGGTTGTGTCTTCACGCTGGCATTGCCTCATTTCCCTCAAACAGGTACAAATTCCTCTGGTAGTATTAGGCAGTTTTGACATGTTTATAGTTGTAGGCCTCTCATTTTTTATATTTCTACCTAGATTAAAGATTATTGCTGTAAATGTGTAATAACTTTTTGCCTGGAGAGCACCGTTCTGCCTCTAAAACATCATCTGCAAAAATTAGTAGAATCCATGCTAGAAATTTTTCTCTGTATATTGCAAACTCACTCAATTTCAAACACCTTTCCTAGAAAACTGCAGGTTAATTTATTTAACCAAGCATTTCCCACTCTCCAAGTGCAAAAAGAGGATATAGAAGGAGCATATTAAAAAAAAAAAGTGGGGCTTTTGGAATACCTCTTTTTAAAGCACAGTCTCCATTCTGCTGAACAGTTCAGAGGAACTGATCTGCAGTAATTCCACAGAAAATAAAATAGACAGTATTGTAAAAGAAGCATAGGTACTGGTAAATTACATTTATTTCTCATATTTGAAAATGGTGCTGTAGATTGTCACTACAGCTGCTTAGAAAACAGGAATAAACCTTAAGGAGTTCTATTAAAAAAACCCACCAAACAAACAAAACAAAACCAAAACCTGACTGAATGACTGCATTCTCAAATCAGACATTTACTGACATGCTAAAGTCTGCAAAGATTTGAGGAAAGTATGTTGCTATTTCAATTTACATTAATGTTTTGGCAGTTTGAATTTTCAGTACAAGCTATATAGAAAAGGCAATTGCTCTCCTGAGTAGATTTGGCTTAAAACAGCTCTGGAGTAGCTGGGAAGACTACAAGTAATTCTTGGGAGATTTATGCATTCCCTGAAAATGCATTGCTCTATATTTTGCTCTAGTTGAATTCAAGACCCTATGTGGAAATATTCCTGGCTTCACTTTTGACATCCATACTGGAAAAGCTGTTGGTAAGTTTCCGAGTTTCATCACTCTTATTTTATTCTAAAATTGTTTTGCATAATGTTTTTGTGCCTGCATAATGTGAACTAAAATAAGCATTTCATATATAAAGTTGTTGGATTTCATTTTGGAGTTACAGCAGTGACACAAACTGCGACAAATTTTTATGTAAAATGTTTCCTTTTTGTTTTTAACTTCTACATTTTGTTGTGGTATTTTGCTCACCTGCCACCATTGGAGTTGATGATTTTGAGTTTTGATCAATAAGTTAAAAAGCTTTGCCTTCAAAAATACTGTGGAGCTTCTCTGCAGGATTGTGAGTTTTGCATCTTGTCCAATATTCAGTGTAGCTGTGTTTTGATCACTTCCTGAACTTCACATGCCATTTTCTGTCATAATGGGCATATGTGTGGTTTTGTAACCTGTGTGTAATTTCTGTGGATTAAAGGGAACGTCTCAATTTTTAAACACAGTGAAAATGAGAATCCTTGCAGTGTGTAAAGACATGATGAACTGTGTACTTAAAAGTAGCTCCTCTGCCTTTCAGACATTGATGAATGTAAGGAAATCCCAGGAATCTGTGCCAATGGAGTTTGCATCAATCAGATTGGCAGCTTCCGCTGTGAGTGCCCCACTGGATTCAGTTACAATGACCTGCTCCTGGTCTGTGAAGGTGATTTGAAATTTGGTTATTTTCTCCTTAGCCCCCTTAAGCTTACCCTAAAGGGAAAGGGAACATTTAATTCATGTGGTTTCCTAAATCTGAGAGACAGACTGTGAGCTTTTCTAGGGCTCAAGGTTATAAATCAGTTTAAGTGCTTGTCTTTATTACAGGTGCACAAGCGCCTAATGAAATTTGTAATTGTTTTCTGTAAAGCCCCTAAATAGGTAATCAATGCTTTGCTTTGTTTGATTTTAGGGAGAAAATTTAATTCTTGTTCTTAGAATTTCTCCAAAAAAAAGTATCTTGGATTCTTTTTTCCAACCTGTGTCTCTTCTGCTACAGTTTTAGAGGCAGAGATACTCACAGAAGCTGATAAAGTTTTATGTAAAGCCAGTAGGAGATTTGTCATTTATTTGTTCAAGGATTTTGTGCTAACATGTGCAACCTAAAAAGTTGCAAACTGTGCCGCTTATTTTTCCTGCTCAAAAGCAAAGAGGAAATTTTTATTCATACAAAAATTTCTTTAGGCAGATGTTGCAGATTTCCAAAGTGACCTTGGTGCATGGTAAGTTGGATTCGTGGGATGCTCTTTCATCCAAAAGGTGACATGGGTGAATGGTGTTGATTTTGCTTTTTGTGTGCATTCCTAGCATGCAGGGCTGGAGGTCAGGCTGCTCGAGCTTTGTGTGGGACTGAGGTTTCCTCTTGCACAGACAGACAGTACAGTGCAAATCTGAGGCTGGAGTGGTTTCTGATGCCTGAACTCTTGGTTTTTCAGACATTGATGAGTGCAGCAATGGGGACAACCTCTGCCAGAGAAATGCTGACTGTATCAACAGCCCTGGGAGCTACCGCTGTGAATGTGCTGCTGGCTTTAAGCTGTCACCCAATGGTGCCTGCATTGGTAAGAAATCAGATGACTCTTGTTTTCTGTTACCTGGTGCATTCTGCTGTTTTGCTTTATAGCCACATTTCTCAGTAAAAGGAAAGAAAAAGACAGAGTGATGTTTTTAAAGGACATTTTCTAGGTATCAGCCAAATCCTGACAGTAGTTTTATCCTCGAGGTGTGTAGGCAAGCACTTCCCATAAAATGAACTTCTCTTACAATTCAGATTTGCTTACAGATAATTTTGAATCTGGTTTTAATCATAACAATGGATTGTAAAAACATTATTTGTGTAAAAGGAGGATATAATGGAGGTCGATGGCGTGCACCATCTGTTCTGTGTTTTTGTTATAGATCGCAATGAATGTCTGGAAATTCCTAACGTTTGCAGTCATGGCTTGTGTGTGGACATGCAGGGAAGCTACCAGTGCGTATGTCACAATGGCTTCAAGGCATCCCAGGATCAGACTATGTGCATGGGTATGGAGAGAAAATACTTTGCTATTTGTGGGGGTTTTTGGGTGTCCCCCACACACTTTGCAGCAGAAAAGATGAGTCAAATTTTTCAATAGGTTATACTGACATTAAAAAACCAATTCAGGCATTTCTAGGTTTTTTTTTTTTTTGTGAATAAAGTCTGTGAAGTTGTCCTTGGAGGGGAAAAAATAATTTGAAAAAAAACTCAGAACAAAACAGTGTGTTCTGAAATAACTCCATGTTACTGAAGAAGTATTTCCACAGAAATACATCATAGTGGCTTATTCAACAGAGAGTTGTATAGGATGTATCACAGAGTGATAGATCTTGGAGCTAAAACCTCACATTTTCCAATGATTTAAATCTGTTGAGTTACTGTGTCATTTAAAAAAGCAGAATCCGCCTTTTAATGTAACTTTATACTAATTTCATGTGAAAATGATGGCATGATAGAGATGATACAAGAAATAAGATTGAACAGTAAGAATGTTCATGTTCTTTTAGTTCATAATCTTAGTTCTTAATCTGTTTAGTTCTACAGGGTTTTAAAATGAAAAGGTGATGCATTTCAACTTTAAACAGATATTTAAAACCTATTAATGTTGTAATACATATTCATATTTGCCTAGAATCTTCTTGTATTTAACCTGAATCACATTTGTCAGATGATTAGAGGAGAATATTTGGAAAAGTGACCTGTTTTGACAATGAAAAATTTTGAAGAACTAGCAGGACAAAATCTCAATAGCTTCCAGATCCCCATGAAACTCCAGAAATTACTGTAACACACAGGAGACATTGAACTTTACTGCCTTTAAAATGGATGTTTGCAAAAGTTTTTAAGCAGTTTTCTAATTTTAATGTTATATTGATACTTACACAAATTGAATTATATTGTCAACAGCTTCTCATGGGCTCTTAGGTGCAATATGTACATAACAATTGATAATTTCAGAGCTGTGATGCCTAGTCCTTTGTTCTCAATCTTGATCACTTGTATATGTTAACAAAATTAAGAAATGTTAGTATGGAAAACAAAAAAGGTGGAATGCCTTCAGATAACTGCACATACACATTTATTTTTAAATATGACAGTACCTTTTATTTTAAAACACATTCAAAATTACATCATGTAGTGTTTTTCTTTGTGTACTGAGAAGCTGTAAAAATCTGTAGCATAAACACAAAATGTGACAGATTAAAAGAGGGACCAAAGTTTAGGATACTGCAATTGTGCACAGACAACACATCACCCACACCTGGAAAAACAAGTTCCCACCTGCAGTTTGTCTCTCCTTGCAGATGTTGATGAGTGTGAACAGTATCCATGTGGAAATGGAACCTGCAAGAACACAGTTGGATCATACAACTGCCTGTGTTATCCAGGGTTTGAATTAACTCGTAATAATGATTGTGTGGGTAAGAGACCTAATCCAAGCTCTTATTTTCATTGCTGCTGGCTTGGCATGCCAAGGAGGACAGTGTGTAGTTAAAAGAAGAGATGCCAGGGAGTGAATGAAGTTAATTGGCGCAGTAGCTTCTGCTGTGACTAGCCCTGGAGATTAGTCCTTTCTGTCATGTTTTAAACTAATTAAAAGTGATTTTAATTACAGCCAATTGAGATAATATAATAATATCCTCACTATCTGGACTGCTGGGGCAACTTTTGGTTCACTGAAGTTTTAATGCATCTCTGAACTCCTTTAGACTACCTTGGTATTTAGAGCACATCTCTGGCTACAGGCACAGTCCACAGGCACCTCTTGTTCTGTCCCACCACCAGTGGGAATTCCTTTATTTCACCCTTTTACTTGACTTTTGCTGGGGTGAGAAAGAAGAAGCAGACCAGCAGTAAGAGAGGCAGACAGCTGATCTGTAACCTGCCAGATCTGCTCTCCTAAAATGAGCAAAATCATGCAGAGCTGACACAGGCAATTGCGATTTCGCATTCCCTAAAGCACAGGGCACCAGAGTATCTGGTGGGTTTGGACTGCTTTAAGTCCTGGGTTCTTGTGATAAAGCAACCAGCATCTTCCTGGGCTGATAAACAGGCTCATAAACCTGGAGATCTCCCTTGTGCAGAGCACAAGCAAAGAAAAGAGGAAGGCTTTACCCTCCTTCCTGCCGCAGAAGTAAGACACAGCAAAGTCTTCAGTTTCAGGATAGAACTAATACATCTTTTAAAAACCATTTTAAATCCTCTTCTTGTCCAGGAAAGAAAAAAATAAAAGTAACAAGAATGTGCTGCAAAGTACAAGTTTTTCTCACAGCTTGATGCTTATCCAAAATCCTTTTCATTCATTCTTCCTCATCCATAGTTTTCCTTATGCAGTGCTCCTTTAAGTCTGCATTACTGAAGTAACCCCACAAAATAACAAGAATTTTAAAACATCATTTTCAGAACTGCTACTAAGGAGAAACTGATGCTGTGGAAAGCGAATTACATAGTCCAAAACTTCAGATTGGCAGGGACAGGTTTTAGGAGGAAACTCAAGGTGCATATGGATCCAGATAAAATCTAGAACACCCCATGTAACATTTTCTCCTCTGTTGGTGGACTTGTGTAATTGAATATCAAGCAGTAATTGAATATCTCCAAATGTAGTAACTGAGTTAATGCTAGAAGCCTGGAAATTGTAATTCCCTATAAAAGAGGTGTGGTTTATTTAGACACAGCAAAGTCTTCAGTTTCAGGATAGAACTAATACATCTTTTAAAACCATTTTAAATCCTCTTCTTGTCCAGGAAAGAAAAAAAAATAAAAGTAACAAGAATGTGCTGCAAAGTACAAGTTTTCTCACAGCTTGATGCTTATCCAAAATCCTTTTCATTCATTCTTCCTCATCCATAGTTTTCCTTATGCAGTGCTCCTTTAAGTCTCATTACTGAAGTAACCCCACAAAACAAAATAACAAGAATTTTAAACTGCTATTTTCAGAACTGCTACTAAGGGAAACTGATGCTGTGGAAAAGTGAATACATAGTCCAAAACTTCAGATTGGCAGGGACAGGTTTTAGGAGGAAACTCAAGTGCATATGGATCCAGATAAAATCTAGAAACACCCCATGTAACATTTTCTCCTCTGTTGGTGGACTTGTGTCATGCAGCCCCTGCTTATTAATTGAATATCTCCAAATGTAGTAACTGAGTTAATGCTAGAAGCCTGGATGGTGGGTTTGGACTGCTTTAAGTCCTGGGTTCTTGTGATAAAGCAACCAGCATCTTCCTGGGCTGATAAACAGGCTCATAAACCTGAGATCTCCCTTGTGCAGAGCACAAGCAAAGAAAAGAGGAAGGCTTTACCCTCCTTCCTGCCGCAGAAGTAAGACACAGCAAAGTCTTCAGTTTCAGGATAGAACTAATACATCTTTTAAAAACCATTTTAAATCCTCTTCTTGTCCAGGAAAGAAAAATAAAAGTAACAAGAATGTGCTGCAAAGTACAAGTTTTCTCACAGCTTGATGCTTATCCAAAATCCTTTTCATTCATTCTTCCTCATCCATAGTTTTCCTTATGCAGTGCTCCTTTAAGTCTGCATTACTGAAGTAACCCCACAAAATAACAAGAATTTTAAAACATCATTTTCAGAACTGCTACTATGAGAAACTGATGCTGTGGAAAGCGAATTACATAGTCCAAAACTTCAGATTGGCAGGGACAGGTTTTAGGAAGAAATACATCATAGTGGCTTATTCAACAGAGAGTTGTATAGGATGTATCACAGAGTGATAGATCTTGGAGCTAAAACCTCACATTTTCCAATGATTTAAATCTGTTGAGTTACTGTGTCATTTAAAAAGCAGAATCCTTTTAATGTAACTTTATACTAATTTCATGTGAAAATGATGGCATGATAGAGATGATACAAGAAATAAGATTGAACAGTAAGAATGTTCATGTTCTTTTAGTTCATAATCTTAGTTCTTAATCTGTTTAGTTCTACAGGGTTTTAAATGAAAAGGTGATGCATTTCAACTTTAAACAGATATTTAAAACCTATTAATGTTGTAATACATATTCATATTTGCCTAGAATCTTCTTGTATTTAACCTGAATCACATTTGTCAGATGATTAGAGGAGAATATTTGGAAAAGTGACCTGTTTTGACAATGAAAAATTTTGAAGAACTAGCAGGACAAAATCTCAATAGCTTCCAGATCCCCATGAAACTCCAGAAATTACTGTAACACACAGGAGACATTGAACTTTACTGCCTTTAAAATGGATGTTTGCAAAAGTTTTTAAGCAGTTTTTCTAATTTTTAATGTTATATTGATACTTACACAAATTGAATTATATTGTCAACAGCTTCTCATGGGCTCTTAGGTGCAATATGTACATAACAATTGATAATTTCAGAGCTGTGATGCCTAGTCCTTTGTTCTCAATCTTGATCACTTGTATATGTTAACAAAATTAAGAAATGTTAGTATGGAAAACAAAAAGGTGGAATGCCTTCAGATAACTGCACATACACATTTATTTTTAAATATGACAGTACCTTTTATTTTAAAACACATTCAAAATTACATCATGTAGTGTTTTTCTTTGTGTACTGAGAAGCTGTAAAAATCTGTAGCATAAACACAAAATGTGACAGATTAAAAGAGGGACCAAAGTTTAGGATAGTACAATTGTGCACAGACAACACATCACCCACACCTGGAAAAATGAGTTCCCACCTGCAGTTTGTCTCTCCTTGCAGATGTTGATGAGTGTGAACAGTATCCATGTGGAAATGGAACCTGCAAGAACACAGTTGGATCATACAACTGCCTGTGTTATCCAGGGTTTGAATTAACTCGTAATAATGATTGTGTGGGTAAGAGACCTAATCCAAGCTCTTATTTTCATTGCTGCTGGCTTGGCATGCCAAGGAGGACAGTGTGTAGTTAAAAAGAAGAGATGCCAGGGAGTGAATGAAGTTAATTGAGCGCAGTAGCTTCTGCTGTGACTAGCCCTGGAGATTAGTCCTTTCTGTCATGTTTTAAACTAATTAAAAGTGATTTTAATTACAGCCAATTGAGATAATATAATAATATCCTCACTATCTGGACTGCTGGGGCAACTTTTGGTTCACTGAAGTTTTAATGCATCTCTGAACTCCTTTAGACTACCTTGGTATTTAGAGCACATCTCTGGCTACAGGCACAGTCCACAGGCACCTCTTGTTCTGTCCCACCACCAGTGGGAATTCCTTTATTTCACCCTTTTACTTGACTTTTGCACAGGGTGAGAAAGAAGAAGCAGACCAGCAGTAAGAGAGGCAGACAGCTGATCTGTAACCTGCCAGATCTGCTCTCCTAAAATGAGCAAAATCATGCAGAGCTGACACAGGCAATTGCGATTTCGCATTCCCTAAAGCACAGGGCACCAGAGTATCTGGTGGGTTTGGACTGCTTTAAGTCCTGGGTTCTTGTGATAAAGCAACCAGCATCTTCCTGGGCTGATAAACAGGCTCATAAACCTGGAGATCTCCCTTGTGCAGAGCACAAGCAAAGAAAAGAGGGAGGCTTTACCCTCCTTCCTGCCGCAGAAGTAAGACACAGCAAAGTCTTCAGTTTCAGGATAGAACTAATACATCTTTTAAAAACCATTTTAAATCCTCTTCCTGTCCAGGAAAGGAAAAAAATTAAAGTAACAAGAATGTGCTGCAAAGTACAAGTTTTTCTCACAGCTTGATGCTTATCCAAAATCCTTTTCATTCATTCTTCCTCATCCATAGTTTTCCTTATGCAGTGCTCCTTTAAGTCTGCATTACTGAAGTAACCCCACAAAATAACAAGAATTTTAAAACATCATTTTCAGAACTGCTACTAAGGAGAAACTGATGCTGTGGAAAGCGAATTACATAGTCCAAAACTTCAGATTGGCAGGGACAGGTTTTTAGGAGGAAACTCAGGTGCATATGGATCCAGATAAAATCTAGAACACCCCATGTAACATTTTCTCCTCTGTTGGTGGACTTGAGTAATTGAATATCAAGCAGTAATTGAATATCTCCAAATGTAGTAACTGAGTTAATGCTAGAAGCCTGGAAATTGTAATTCCCTATAAAAGAGGTGTGGTTTATTTAGAATGTGCATCTTAATGCTTAAGTGAGAGTTACTTTTCCTCTGGCTGATTTCTTGTTGCTACAAAATGCACCTTTCCACAGAAATACTAAGTATTGAAACTTGAGTGTGTTTGTAACATACTGTATGTAGTATGCTGGGACTCAGCTCTCATTTCTTGGGTTCAATTTTGAAATTTTAAATTTTTTGTTATCAGATATTGATGAGTGCAGTTCCTTTGGTCAGGTGTGCAGAAATGGACGGTGTTTTAATGAAATTGGTTCTTTCAAGTGTTTGTGTAATGAAGGATATGAGCTTACTCTGGATGGCAAGAATTGTGTAGGTAAGTATGAAACCACATGATATTCAAGTACTGGTGAGCTTATTAGAAATAAAATAATAGCTGCCATGTAGAGGGAAGCAACAGTCTGAATGTCTAAATATCAAAAGAAAATGATGGTGACTGAAATGAAAACACTTTTTTTTTTAAATAGTTGTTGGTCTTCAAGCAATTAATTGCCTTAGAAAAAGAAAATTAGTACAGAACCCTTCAATGTTTTTCATGTTTTGTTACCATAAGAATTACAAGATTCTAAAACTTTCTTGTTTTCCTCCATTCCCCAAAGATACCAACGAGTGTGTGGCACTGCCTGGCTCGTGCTCTCCTGGTACCTGCCAGAATTTGGAAGGCTCATTCAGGTGCATCTGTCCACCAGGATACGAAGTAAAAAGTGAAAGTTGTATTGGTAAGGCAATTTGTAACTGTTTGAGCAATTTAAGAATTTGTATGTGGTTCTAATTGGGTGGAAAGCAGTTGTACACCCTAATGGTTGTTAATGTTTCCTGACTTGAGGTGACAGGGAATAGGTATGGAAAGTCTTCAGGAAGAGATTTTAAAAAGGAAAGCAGAAGAATATTTTGTAGTGTATAGTACTCTATTTTGAACATTGATGTCTTCATTAATGCAAAGAAAATACTTTTGAAAAAGGATGTATTTTATTTTTCAGTGACTTTTGAAAAAGTATAATTCATGTAACATGTGTTCTCATGGTATTTATATAATTTTTACAGAAGGTAATTATTGGCAATCAATGCATGAACTAAGCATTTGGTTTCAGAGGGAAATGAAGTTGAAAAATCTTGATAAAATCATGGTGCTTATAGGAACAATCAGTTAAGTCAGTTTCCTCTAACAACAGTTTTCTGATTTTAATGTTTTATGTAATGTCTTTGAAGTGCTGAGATTCCCAGGGGGAGAAGGAAGACGCAGCAGACCAGTCATCAATTTTTATGTTCTAGCTTGTTCATACAGGTCTCACTTATAGCCTTGAATGCTATTCAGGAGATGAATGTCACACACTGAACTAAGATTTGCTGTGGCAGAGAGCAAGAAATAAATCCAAATTACCAAATTGCTTTTCCAACAGAGCAAAGCATGGGATGCTGTGAATTTATTGGGCATTTAAGATTTGACTTACTGCCACCTAATCTGTGTGGCTGCAGGAACAGGAACCATTTTGAACTTTCTGTCTTGAACAACAGGATTTATTTTTCTAAGCCCCAGAGTTCTCTCAGCCACTTGTATCATGCCACCAATATTCAGTTTGCCTGCCAACTTCATGATTTCTTTTGGCAGCTGCTGGCTGCATATTAGGAGTTATGTTTGAGGTGAATTCAAATTACCTACAGTTCTAGAGTCATGAATATAAAATAAAAGAAGCTTTTGGTTTTCAAGGAATGTTACTGTTTATGGCCACTTTAGTACCTTCTCAGAATCCATGTTTTTGGGAGCATCAGTGGCTGCCAGACAGATTTTTGCCCAGACTGAATGAAAGGGACTTGCTTGCATTCTTTTGTCATTCTGCCACGTGTCCAGAAAATCTGAGGCTAGATCTCCTAGGAAATGCCCAGATTATCACATGTGATTGCACTAAAACTTAGATTAATATTTTGACAGCCCTTGCAGCACATGTTCCCCATTACTCTCCATTGATGTTGTATGCAAACAGCTTTATGAGAACCCATTACTGCTGTCTGTGATGTGAAGGTTGGCAGTGGCTGATTGCTTTGTGAGCTCAGGGTGATTATATGCAGAAAAAAAACAGAACTGGGGCCACAGAAAAATTCTTAGCTTTCACCTACCCATGTGATTCATTCTCTTCCACTGTACAGGAATAAAGGGGAAAGGACTTGTTTAGTTCCACAGTCTGGCTAGTCACCTCTCCATCGTGGCCACAGAAAGAGCCTTAGCACCAAACCATTCATTGCAGTAATAATGAGCACTTCAAAAGAGCAACTTTCCTCTGCAGCTGAATTGCTGAGCTTTGTGTATTAACAGCTATCACAGCAACTGGGAAATTCTTTACCATTTTCTCTGAAAGAAGCTGATTTAGAATGCTCCACACAGAAAGTAGCCCGGGAAGCTACTGCAGAGTTCAGCCGAATGCCAGATTGTGCTGCAGTGGTTTGTCCATGTGCTGTACCTAATAGCAATTTCTGAAAGTGAGACTCAAGGTAGTATTTTTCAGAAATTACATCACAGAATCTACTCCCGCCTGATTTCTTCCTTCACTCCACTTACATTTTCCAAATAATGAAGATTGTATTTCCATTGTTTTCTTCCCTGTCGAAAACAGGGCAGTTATCTAAAAGTTTAGTACAGCAGAGAATTCAGTAAATATGGGCAAAAATGGCACTACAGATTTGAGTATTCAACATCCATGGAGCTAATTGTCATGGAGAGAGCCTTGTTCCTGCCCATACTTTGGTCAAGCTCAGTGTGGCTTTTATTGTAGAACGCTTGTATAGCCACAGGCTTCTGTGATGGTTCTTCCAGTATTCCTTACTGACTCAAAAAGCCTTATACTTTGAAGATTATTAAAATACATCCCATAATTTATCAGATTATAATTACCTTTAAAAATTACCTTAGCAAGGCAGCTTATGTATTATTTTAGTATTTGCAGAATAGGATAAGTCAAAATATAGTTTTGAATAATATGAAAAAATAAGTGCCTCTTAATATATTATTTTGCTGTTTTGCCTGTTGTCTGTACAGTGAGGGATGTGCACCTGATGCTGTTTGAGCTGCACAATTTTACAGGCACTTAGAGATTTACTAAATACTAATACTTTAGCTTAAGCCTTTAATAATTATTTAATATAATATTTAATGATATACTGCTATTAAAAAATAAATCTTAACTGTGTTCTTACAGTAATAGATTATAGATAGTAGATTATTCACTAGAACAGGAATACATTTTAAATAACAGAATGAGAGTGGCAGTAAAAGAGTGCAAAATATAAATCTGGGCATGTAAATACAAGTAAAGGTGTCACTCTAATAACAACTAGCTATAGTTTCAGTCCCAGAATCTGGCAGGAAGCGTGAAAAAAATATACCTTTAATAAAAAGAACTCCCAACATACAGATTTTAAAAAATAATCTTTGGATGTTTTATGGATACATTTTTATTTACAGAAAAATATTGTTCCTATGGGAAATATATTCTGAAAGCATTTGTGTCATGTTTATATTTTGTGCAAAATGAAGAGCAGAGAATGGAGTTTGGAAAAGAAGGTGCATGCCAGTGAGAAAATCTAATTTGAAGGAGTCAGTGAAACCTGCAGCTTTAACTCTTGGTCATTTCATTGGAAGCTGCTTCAGTTCAATCAATCAATCAATCAACAAATAAACAATCTTCCTGCCACGGGGTTCACAGCAGGTGAGGTTGTGGTGAAGGTTTCTCTGTTGCTTTACAGATATTAACGAGTGTAACGAGGATCCCAACATCTGCCTCTTTGGGTCCTGCACCAACACCCCGGGAGGTTTCCAGTGCATCTGTCCCACAGGTTTTGTGCTGTCTGATAACGGGAGGAGGTGCTTTGGTGAGTTCATGGATAAGGAATGCAATAACTCACTCTAAAAGATAACAGATACTCTGTGGAAACCCCTCCCGGGTTATATCTTAACGAGGATTGCCGAGTGATTTTTTTTTTAAAGTATGAAAATACAGGTCTTACATTATTTCTCTCAGGGCAGACAATCATCTGTTCTGGTGTTGTGAGGGTCCCCAGGATGAGGTGAGAGATGAGAATATGACTCCAAGTTCTCAGAGGGCTGATTTATTATTTTATGATATGATATGATATCAAAATAAAATGCTATACTAAAACTACTCTAAAGAAAGAGAAAGAAGACATCAGAAGGCTAAAACAAAAATGATAATAAAAACCCATGACAGACTCAGAGAGTCTGACACAGTTGGCTGTAATTGGCCATTTATTAAAAACAATTCACATACTGGGTAAACAGTTCTCCAAATTGCATTCCAGAGGAGCAAAACATGAAGAAGCTGAAGCTTCCCAGCTCCTCAGGAGAAATCCTGCAAAGGGATTTTTCATAGAATATCACAGTGACAGTCATCATCTGATTTGGGAGAAGGTTCTGTCTCTGCATAATGTATTTTATTCTCCTAGATACTCGTCAGAGCTTCTGTTTCACCAACTTTGAGAATGGGAAGTGCTCAGTGCCAAAGGCCTTCAACACCACAAAGGCCAAATGTTGCTGCAGTAAAATGCCAGGAGAAGGATGGGGTGATCCTTGTGAGCTCTGTCCAAAGGAAGAGGAAGGTACACATTTAAATTTTAAAATTTGTTGGTGGGGGAAAAGGAGGAGCACATTGGTGTTGTACTTTTAGTTCATTAGAAAGAGAGATCTTGCTGGCGTTTGCTCTCAGTGGCTTTTTCTAGAATGATTTTTCAAGTCAGCAAAAGAAGTAAAATTAAATGGAAGAAACCACAGACAAAAAAAATACTTATTTCTTGGTTTTGCTCTGTAGAGATCTGAACTAGTATCCTTTTTGGATGACTTTAACAATTTGTCATGTTTCTGTCTCTCCCTTGCTCTGATTTTTAAAGAATATGTATCTCTACAGTTGCTTTTCAGGACCTGTGCCCATATGGTCATGGAACTATTCCTGGAATTGATGATACACGTGAAGGTAGCTATTCTTCTAAATATAAAAAGTAATATTAATACTTAAAACTACACTTGGATATTATAGCATGTGACAGTTTACTCCTCACAGCTCCTGGTGACAAGAGGCTGAGCTGCAAAACATGTTAAAAAAACCCTTCTGAAGTGCATGGCTAGAGACAAACATGACAGGGTGCTTAGGTTTTTTTAAATGCTTTTTTTGATACTTGAAATGCATCAGCTGAGCGGCTTTTAATATCTTCCTGCTTTTTAGATGTCAATGAATGTCTTGAAAGCCCAGGGATTTGCTCCAATGGTCACTGCATCAATACTGACGGATCGTTCCGCTGCGAGTGCCCCATGGGGTACAACTTGGATTTCACAGGAGTGCATTGCATAGGTGGGTGCAGTTATAGGAATTTGAGCTCTTGAATTTAAAGCACAACTTGTCCCAGTTCTCTTCACTCTGCATTTGCTCATTATGAACAGATACAGATGAATGTTCCATTGGCAACCCCTGTGGAAACGGAACGTGCTCTAACGTGGTTGGCAGCTTTGAGTGCAGCTGTCACGAAGGATTTGAGCCAGGCCCAATGATGAATTGTGAAGGTAACCTGTCCTCTTCATTTTTTTTTTCCTTTGGCTTTTGTCCAGCTTTTGTCAGCATTCAAATTACTTCATTAGCCATGTTTTTCATGCTGTAATAACTCAGAAGAAAAAAAAAGCTTCTATGCTTTGAAATATGTCATTGGAAAAGAAATCTGAATTGCTTTAAGCAGAACCTTTAGTTTATCACAGGACTTCCCATACTCAATGGGAATGCCCAATGTGGGGCAATCTCAAAAATGTTATATTTTATGAATCATATTTAGTTTGCTTTCTGAAGCTGACATTTCTCATCACACAAAAGTACATTAAATATGAGCATATAATAAAAATCTGAAATAGGCCTGCCCTAACTTGCCATACTAAGCTCTAGTAGCTCTATATATATACACTATGTCATTATTCTTTAGCAGAGCATTGTTGAGTTTTCTCTAGTTACTCAAAAGCTAATGGTTTGAGTTACCTTTCTGAAATTTTAGCTGAAAAGAGAAACGCTGGTGTAATGAATTCTTCTTGGTGATTATTTGGAAACATGGTAGAGAATGCCTGTTCTGTTTCTCTCTGCCCAGATATCAATGAGTGTGCTCAGAACCCCCTGCTGTGTGCTTTCCGTTGTATCAACACTTACGGTTTCTATGAGTGCACCTGCCCCGTGGGATATGAGCTGAGGGAAGACCAAAAGATGTGCAAAGGTAATGGCTGACGTATAAACTTCTCCCCACCTTCCATCACCAGCACATAATCCAAATATTTCTGTGCATCTTGGCATTCAGTCCCTCCAGTGGAATGTAGCCAGCAGCCCAGCAGGTGATGATTTGCTCTTTCAGAACTCACAAAAAAGCAGTATTTAGTGTTTTTGTCAGCAAGTGTAACCCTTGATGGGGACTGCAAAGCCAAGAGTGGTGCATTTCATCTTTAACATGATAAAATTATACAGTTCATGAGGATCAAGATAACTCCATATAATTATAGATTTTGGACTTTTCCTTCAGTGCTTTTACTTAGGGAAGTCTGTACGTCCTTTCTCTTGAAGTTGTCTTCAGGAACTGAAGCTACTGGAAGAAAGTTCAAACACAAAATTTGTATTTTTTTCCCAGATCTAGATGAGTGTGCTGAAGGTCTCCATGACTGTGAATCAAGAGGCATGATTTGCAAAAATCTGATTGGTACCTTTGTTTGCATTTGCCCTCCTGGGATGATCCAGAGACCTGATGGAGAAGGATGCACAGGTAAAGCTTAGAAGGGGAAGAAGGAATGGAATATACAAAAGCAAAAAAAAAAAAAAAAATTTTTTTTGTATGTATATATACATACATATATATACATATTTATATATAAATGTATATATAATGTATATATATACACGTTTATATATAAATGTGTATATATTTTTCTGATTTTATATTTTTTTTTCTGATTTTATATTTTTTTTTTGTGATTTTTTTATCTATAAAATCAGAAAATAACAATTCATGAAGGACATTTAAGGTATCTAATGATACCAAGCATCTTAAACTTTCTATTTTGTTTCAATGTGAGTTGTAACTGACTAATAAGAATAAAAACTTCATTGCTCCAAAGCTAAATCCAGAAGATTTTGGACAGTTGTTAAATCTAAAAAATTAATTTGCCAAAAAAATGAGACCTCAGTTTATGGGTAGGAAGCAAGATTTTCCTAAATAAAAAGCAACTTTTCCTTTAGCATTAGTATAAATAATGTGTCACCTCTTTAAAGAATTAAGATTCCTAGGATTCTGAAACCACCTGTAAATGCCATAAAGGCTGAAAGATATGGAAAATGCCATGGTTCAAAACAATTTCCCATCCTGGAAGTAAACAAACACCTTTTCTCTATCATTTACTCAATTTGTTGAGAGGAAGACAATAGCTGTATTTTAGCAAATTGTACTTTCTTCTGGTATATAGAAAAAAACCCAGGACCATTCCAAAATTCTCTGGGAAAAAAAATCCAACTTAAAGAATGTTTTAAATAGAAGTATTTTATAAAAATGTTTCTTCAATGAGAGAATGAGTACTCTCTTTTAGAGATCTTTATGATTTTTTTTTTATTTTACAGAAAATAATCTTTATTAACAAGAATTTTCCCTTTCTTTTGGCATATAATTCTGCCTTTAAAGAACCTGAGGTTTTTCCTGAGGTTTATTGTAAGCATAAAAAAAATTTGTGTGTGTTTACAGTATCTGTGCCATTAGCTATGGAAGAAAACACATGAAGTCCATAAAGTTTCAGGAAAATATTATGTGGACTGAATTATGACTTATTGTGGGAGAGATCAAGTGTATTCAGAGACTTGATAATTAGAGAGTGAAGATTTCTCACTCAAATCATGCATGTGTTCCAATTTTATTTAAATTTTACTTACCAGCTAAATGTTGTGACTGCAACTTGCTCTGCTGTGTTTTCTGCTTCTTGTTACAAGCTATGAAGCAATTGAAGCTTCTGTTCTGTGATGAAGTACAGAAGGAAAGGATTACGATAATGGAATAGGATAATGCTCCTTTGAAAGCCCCTTCCAGGCTTAATCAGTTGATTTTTCCACATCTTGAAAACAATTTTCAAATGCTACATGGAATATTTATTGTATTCTAGAAATTCTGATATATTTTCCTGTAATGAATTGCTGTGGTTGTTGTCAATGTAATTATATAATTTTTTGTTCTTATTGTTTTCTGTTACTATTATAATTTTATTGTAATAGTAATTAGAATTGTTATTTTTATGTTTTTGGTAAAGATGAAAACGAGTGCCGCTCCAAGCCAGGTGTCTGTGAAAATGGGCGTTGTGTGAATGTTGTTGGCAGCTACAGATGTGAATGCAACGAAGGATTCCTGTCCAGCCCATCAGGCACTGAGTGCCTTGGTAAATCTCTCTCTTGTACACATTTCATCTCACATTGCAGCGTAAATGTGGGGAGAAAATCAGGCTTCTGAAAACCTATCAGCTCTCACATATACAGAAATTAAATAATTACACTTCTTAGTTATATAATGATACAATATTAAGTAATATTATTAAATATTATTAGATAATTATAGGGATTAACAGCTTGGAGCAATCAGGCCTCACATAGAAGCCTCTTAATTCCATAGGACATAAATGTAGGCAAAATACAGGGATTTTTAAAGGAGGAGAATTTAGTCACCTTTAGATAATTCAAAAATGGATGCAGAGTAAAGTTGAGTGTTTGCTTATTCAGAATGTGATTTTAAGAACCATATGGCAACTAGGCATCTGAATTCCTACACCTTTAATTCAGACATAAAATACTGTGATTTTACCAGAAAATTACAACATTTTTTTGAGGCAGGCCTGCAAGATGAATGCTCATGAAGGGTTTTTGTTCATCAACCTGTATTTTCTTTTTAATACATTTATATTTGTCATTTGCACTGCAAAATTCCTCATTCCCTTTTTGTAGTCAAACAGACCTGCAAAAATTTACTTTTTCTTGACCAGTGTTCAGGTGTACATACAGTACTGAAAGGGTGTATTTAATTATTTATGAATTCTTGCATGAAAAAAGCGAAATTATCTTATGCCATTACTGTAAAACCAGCTCTCTCTAAATTGCCATGAGGAGTGTGCTGACTTCATGGCTAAACAATAACATTGAAGTGCAGAGTATTTCCTGAGGATTAGAACCAGATGGGAAGAGAAAACTGCAGTCTGTTAACCCCAGCCAGTCATTAATGCCAAGGAAATACCCTGTTTGGAGGTCATTATTGCTTTTCTATATTTAATATGTAATTTTCCTATTATTTTCTGCCTTGGGAAGGTTTGCTTTTTGTTGCTTTTCCTTTTGTGTTTCCTGGGTTAGAAATTATAAAGAATAAATGGATCTGGCAGAAACACAGAATTTCTTCTTTATTTGATGTAAAAAGTTAAATTACCAGGTGGACAAATTGAGTCTTTCCTAAAGCCAAAGTTTGCTTTTTGCCTAATTCTTGTAAGAAATGTTCAGATTTTTTAATCTGAAAGACGAGGTCAGCTGAACATTTTACACATTCTGAGGGATCACTGTTGGCTTTGAGAGAGAAAAAAAAGAAAATCTTTTTTATAAAAAAACATAAGGATTCTCAGATCAGTAATTGACAGTGTCTCCATTTTAATCAAAAAATAAGGCAGGTGACATAGAAGATACAAGAGATTTTATCTTCTATATAGAAGATACAATCTCTGCAAGATTTGTAGTTTCTAGTAGCACTGGAAACTGGGATCTCTTTTCTCCTCAGCTTCCTGTTTGAAGGTAACCTGTAGGAGCCCCATGACTTTAAAATTTTCATTATTGATAGGCGTTAACCAAAAAGTTTAAAAATTAAAATTGAATTTGCCAGGGCCATACCAACAATAAGGCCATACAATTCTATTTTTTTCCCCAACAAAAATCTAGGAGTACCACTGAAAAAGCACTGCTTTGCATATACAAATTAAGTTGTAAGGATTTTTTATTTAAACCACAGCAGGATAATTACAGATGATCAAATGTGTTATTTTGGCCAGTTAAACAAACAAACAGAGCAAACTTCTAACCCTATTGCAAATAAATCATTGAAATGCAAACACAACATAGCCAGCTGAAGTGGAAGCTCAGTTTTACCCTCAGCCTGTTCTACTACCAAAAGCACAGCTTTCCTAGAAGCAAAACTTAAAAAATAAGAAGCAAAACTTAAAAAATATCAAAACCCTTCATCAGCATTTATCTTGTTCTACTACCAAGCTTTTATCTTGTTTTACTACCAAGAGCAAAGCTTTCCTAGAAGCAAAACTCTTACCCAGCTCAGGCAGACACTGAACATAAGGGGTGTCTTGGATGTATTTGGAGTGGCAGCATATTACCAGAACACACAGCAAATCTGAAAGGCTAAATCAAGATGGACCTGATGGTAGCTAATAACCTTCTGCTGCTTGCCTATGTTGACAGAGAGCCAGAATAATCCACCAGGTGCTTAATGGAGCAGATCTTTATCTCCTTCCCTACTCCAGCCTCTCTCCTTCTCCCTCTCAGATAATCGGCGGGGGTTTTGCTTTGCTGAAGTCCTGCAGACCATGTGCCAGATGGCTTCCAGCAGCCAGAGCCTTGTCACCAGGTCCGAGTGCTGCTGTGACGGCGGCCGGGGCTGGGGGAACCAGTGCAGGCTCTGCCCCCTGCCCGGAACCACCCAGTACAAGAAACTCTGCCCACACGGGTCAGGCTACACCACAGATGGAAGAGGTATTTGCAGGGATGAAAAGAGGAGGAAAAGGGGAAAAGCATGTGCTCGCATGCTTAAGGAAAATGCAAGAATTCTCTTTGAAGTTCCTTCGGAGAATTTCCTGTTAAACAACAGAGTTTGATTTTTCAAATAATGCCAAGAGACCAGAAATTAAAAACACATTTGGCAGTAGCTGCAAACAGATCAACTGGGCAGAAATACCAGGATTAGGATTTTGTTGGAAGTACCAGCCAGTAACTAAAAGCTAGAAATGATCCCAAAGCTTTTGTATTGCTGAAAACTTGGGCACACGGCAAAGGCAGCCACCATCTCACTTAACAATGATCTCACAGTGCTTTGCAGGTACTATTCCCACACAGAAAGAAGCTAATGTGTATTTTTTAATGTTGGTGATAATTTTTGACATGGAAGTAGTCGTAAGAAAATTCTTTTGTATGGGCTTGTATTTGGAGTTAGCCAAACTGGAATCTGAGTACTCAGTGAAACAGCAGGAAGGTGTTGGTGCAAAGAACAGAAATCAGATTTGAAAGACATTTGGCTTTTGAGAAGGGGGAAAGTTCCAGTCAAAAGCATGATGATGAGGAACTGCAGAAATGGAAGAGAAGAAAAAAGTAGAATTTAAAACTGAGACATGACATATTTAATGATTTCTATACAGATATTGATGAGTGTAAGGTCCTGCCAAACCTGTGCAGGAATGGGCAGTGCATTAACACCATGGGCTCCTTCCGGTGCTTTTGCAAAGCTGGCTATACCACTGACATAACTGGCACATCTTGTAATGGTAAGATTCACTAATTAATCATCAGTTGAAGTAATCATCAGTTATTTTTTTTAGTTGTTACACAGTGATTTACCAACCTCTGTAAACACTTGTTGCAAACCATTTTTTTTTCCCTCTTTTATCTCATGTCCTTTATTTCTTTTCCTAATGTGCATTTCTGGTTGTGTATTCGATTTGGGGAAATGGAGAAATAAGCTCTGCTGGCAGAATTCCTGCAGTAGAATGATCACTGAAGTTGGTTAAAGCTGTGCAACCATTTTAAGTGGCAAACCAGCTCATTACTTCACTTCTACATTTCCCCCCCCCTTTTTTGTTTGTTTACAGGTACAAGTATACCAAAAAGTAAATATTTGTTGTTTAGATGCAAATGCCAATGCCACTCTCACTCTAGTGTATTACTCCTTCAAGACAGTTTGTTGTGGTAGTAGCAGCCCTACATAAATTCCACAGCAACACATTCATGGAGAAAGGAATAGGAACCCTGAACAAATGTAAATGGGTGGGCTTTCTTCTGTGAGCATTTTTATCTAAAACTTTGAGCTGTGTAGCAAACGTCTTTCTGTCAGAGAGATGAGGGCAAAAGATAACTTAATATTTTCCTCTTGTTAGATCTTGATGAGTGCTCCCAGTCCCCCAGACCGTGCAATTTTATCTGCAAGAACTCAGAAGGGAGCTATCAGTGCTCATGTCCCCGGGGCTATGTCCTTCAGGAAGATGGAAAGACATGTAAAGGTAAGAAGGTTATACACAGTACCTTTTCATTTGGTTACAACTTAACTTAAAAAGGAATTGGTTTTGAAGTGTGGTATTTTTATCAGATTTGATTAAATATGCCTCTTTATTGACTTTTTAAAGACAACAGCATCTCTTACTTTCAGATCTTGATGAATGTCAAACCAAACAACACAATTGTCAGTTTCTTTGTGTCAACACCCTTGGAGGCTTCACATGCAAATGTCCACCTGGTTTTACACAGCATCACACAGCTTGTATTGGTAAGAAAAACACTGGTTTTCTTTCATAACCTTTTCTGTAAGAACAACATTCTCAACCATCTCTTGTGCTCTTTATGCAGAGCAATAGTGTCAAGAGGGCAGAAAACAGATTTTAAAAGGCAGCGGCAGCAATTACAGCTAAAAAAAAAATGAGTCTATCCAGTCTGTCCACTATTTTTATTTTCTTGGTTAGTAAAGAGTTGTACATATTTAAGACATGTTATTTTGTTCTAAGTATAACCACATGGAGACAAAAGGGTGAATTATTAAAATCTCATTTAAAATGTAGTTAACCAAAGCCAGACTGCATTTTCTTTTTTTAGTTGATACAGATGTCTCCAGATCTTAAGCATATGTATAAATCTTGCCTAACTGAAACTGTTTTAGTTCAGCTAACACAAAAGGGCAGCATTTTTCCAATATCAGCAATTACATGCCTGCTCTTCCACACTCATATCACAACTGAACTACTGCTAGCAGTTCCAATTAATTAATTACTCATTGCTCTGCAGGAGTCTCCAGTTCATCTGGCATTTAAAAATGAAATGTACAAAATAAAATGCTGCATCTTTATGGATTTTATTTTTATGGTACATGAAAATTTCCAACATCATGCCACAAGGTAAACCAATCTTCTCTTTCCTCTGTATTTTGAAGATAACAATGAATGTGGTTCTCATCCATCACTGTGTGGATCAAAAGGAATTTGCCAAAACACTCCTGGAAGTTTTACCTGTGAATGTCAAAGGGGATTTTCTCTGGATTCTACTGGATTAAACTGTGAAGGTAACTAGGAACAGTCAGATTTTTTATGGTGTGAATCCTTACTTCAGTTTCTAGTGAACCATTTGATGTTAAGAGAAAACAGAGCACCTGCCATAGTAAAAGTAATTACAGAAAGAAATTGGAAAGTATTAGACTGATTGTAAGTATTAAAAAAGCATATGCAAGAATGTACTGTCTCAAGTAATTTTTACAGAAATTAGGATAAAAAGGTGATTGTTTAGTTGAACTCTTCCAACAGTTGTTTTCAGCTTCACATAGGTTTATGCATCTAAAAGTATAATAGTTGTGGGGCTTTTTTATATTGATGTCTTTATATGTCTAAACAGAATCTGTCTACAATTTTCATTTTGGCTAATTCTAATTAGATTAGATTCTAAATTCTGTACTTAATTCTCCTACCACAGAGTTACATACTGAGAAGGCAAATTCACTGTATTCAGAAAGATAATTATTACACTTAAAATGCAGATTATATTGATGAGCTTTATCTCTCCCTGCTGGTCCAAGGGGAAGCCTCAGTTAGGAAATATCTATTTGAGAGCTCCAGACTTCTCAGTGGGCCTCAGATATTGAGCAAAGAAGAAAATAAAAGACAGTACAAGGCCACCTGGCTGCTGAGAATTAAAAATGCAAGAGCCTGCATGAAGAAATTTATGACCTCTCAAAATACCAACAATTCTGATAAAGCATGTTAAACAGAAATTGATATTTAGAGCCTATTTCTAGAACAGCAGTGCAGAATATATGCAGCTATAATTTTTACTAAGATTTATCTCCTGTCAGTTTACTTTGTTCTCATAAAGTGCATATGTCCTGGTGTGCCTATAAAACAAAGATTTTTTTTTTTTGACTTGACTTGAATACCTTAAAAATTAGGTTGCTTACAGTCTACTTTTTTCCTATGGCAGATAGAATGTAAGATGTCTGAATTTTTAGAATTTGGAGGGTGGGATGGTTGTGGCTGACACCTTTTATTTAACACTTGTCTCAGAGACTTTTTATGTGGCTTTTTATTTTCAGTTGCAAAGACATACAAATTTGACATTCAAGCACTAAAATATGTCTCAGGAAACGGAAAGCTTATCCCTAAGTGATTGGTTGAAAACTGAAATTACAAAACCCTTAAAATTCTAAGCATTATGCTAAAGCAGCAATGTGGGATTGCTGGGAATAGTGTTTATTCTCCAAAATTGAATACCGAAAAGGCTCAAGAACTAAAATCACATTATTGATGGAAAGAACTGGACATCAGTTGACTTCCAGGCTTTCCAAAAGAAAAACCTCCATGGTCCTTCTATCTTACATCAGTGCTCCCCTGTCATAAGTCCTAGAACCACAAAATGGCTGGAATTGGAAGGGAACTCAAAGCCCATCCAGTGCCACCCCTGCCATGGCAGGGACACCTCCCACTGTCCCAATGTCCAGCCTGGCCTTGGGCACTGCCAGGGATGCAGGGGCAGCCCCAGCTGCTCTGGGCACCCTGTGCCAGGGCCTGCCCACCCTGCCAGGGAAGAACTCCTTCTGAATATCCAGGTTAAATTTACCCTTCTTCAGCCTAAAGCCCATGTCCCATCACTACCTGCCCTTTCCAGCCCTCCTGTACCCCTTTAAGCACTGGAAGGGCCTCGAGGTCTCCAGACTGAATATGCCAAACGTTCTCAGTCTGTCCTTGTAGGAAAGCTGCTCCGTCCCTCTGCCCATGCTGGAGCCTCCTCTGGCCTGGCTGCAGCAGCTCCAGCTCCTTGCTGGGCTGGCCCAGGGCTGGGGAAGCTCTGACTGAGGGGCAGAGGGGCAGAATCTCCCCTGCCCTGCTGCCCATACTGGGCTGGCCCAGCCCAGATTTGGTTCTTGGGCTGCCAGACCACACAGCTGGCTCATAACAAACTTCTGATCCAGCAGTGTTTGGCAGTGGGAGTAATCCTGTGTCATGCTCTGCTTCCCTCCTGAACACACAGATGTGGATGAGTGTGATGGAAACCACAGGTGCCAGCATGGCTGTCAGAACATCCTGGGTGGATACAGATGTGGGTGCCCACAAGGATTTGTCCAGCACTACCAGTGGAATCAGTGTGTTGGTAAGGAAATAAAACAGCCCAGAATTTAAACAGCAAATGTATCAGAGTGTTTATAGGGACAACACCAGGCAAGGCAAGAATGAGCAGAAAAAAGGGTGTCCAACAAAAATGGTTTTTATCTGTCTCCCACTCCTTTCATACACTTAACTACTCCCAATGTAAATCAATGGCAGGAGGTAGCAAGAAAACACACTCAGCCTTTTGAAACTCCCTGTAACAGTTAGCTGTCCTAGAAAGGTCTAAATTCTGACCTGTTTCTTCTGTGAAAAATCCCCATCATTGAATGTTCATTAAATTCCTGAAAGTATCAATGTAAACACCTCTGCTGAGGACAAAAAGCATTGAAAAACCATACTTGTCATAAGAAAAAAAACACACAAAAAAACCCCCAAAAACCCAAACAAAAAAACATAACAAACCATTGGCAATTTAAGAATGCTACAGAATAGCATCAAAAGCAAATGGTGAGAAAAAAAGTCAACAAAACCATTAAGGATTTTCTTCTTCCAAAATACAGTCTTAAGAGCAAAATTAGTTCTTTGTGCAGGAATGGGGCAAATTAGGAAGCTCAGGAGTTCTGTTTAGATTTAGTTCATTCAATTCATCACTTTACTAAGCTATATCATATACAAAACAAACCGTGGGATTTTTTGTTAATAGAAACCAGTTTACAGAGAAACAATGTCATCCCATGCTGTTCACGAAGACCAATACAAAATATTTACCTTTTCAAGTTTGCTGTCATGGTTTTCTGTCAATGGTATCATAATCAGAGCATGACTGTGAGCACTCTCATACATTTCATTTAGGCTGATTTTACTGTTCTGATTCTATACATAAAAATTAGTTAATTCCACCCATTTTAACATTGAGTAGCACACCAGCCAGTTTCTCTGAAGTCCAAATCACCACAATCATTCCTGGCTTAACATTGCTCTTCAGCAAAGAGAGCAGAGGACTGGGACAAGAGTGACAGAACCCACAATAAACAGCTCCCACAAAACCCCAAAGCAGCCCAAGTTTCTGTAAATCATAGTCCTCAAAAGAATCTCCCTCCAAGTGACTGCAGGCAAGAATGGCAAAGCATTCACTAGTGGCCTTGGTGAGGAAAACTGAGGTGAGGAAAACTTGGTGAGGAAAACCTACAAGTTTTAGAGAAATACCTTGGTGAAAGAAAAAAAATAACCAAGATTCCAGCTACCAAAACAACTTTCCATACCACAACATCCTTTTTTTTTTTTTTTTGGCCTGAAACTAAACCAAGTCACACTGACTGGAGGTGTCATCTTCACTGTATTTTCACCCCCACAAGTGAAGATGATACTCCTTTTCTCTTTCAGAAACCAATTGCCTATGGGATGATGAGGTCAGGGATGCAGCAGAGCCCTGGGACTTGCAGATGTTCTGATTTGTTAATTGCATCACGCTTACCTGTTGTCTCTCAGACTAGAAAACACCAATATTTTTGTGTTTGCTTGCCAGATGAAAACGAATGCTCCAATCCTCACATGTGTGGCTCTGCTTCTTGCTACAACACCCTGGGGAGTTACAGGTGTGTGTGTCCGTCAGGGGTTCTCCTATGACCAGTTCTCCCACGCCTGCCACGATGTGAATGAGTGCTCCTCTGCCAAGAACCCCTGCAATTATGGCTGCTCCAACACTGAGGGTGGTTATCTCTGTGGCTGCCCACCTGGCTATTACAGAGCTGGACAAGGGTGAGTTTCTCCACACAGCTTTTCACCAAAGACACATTCAGAAGGTGCAGAGGTGCAAATTAAGGACAAGCTGCTAAGTCCTTTCTAGTTTTGAGCTAACTATGCAGAAACTAGAAAAAGAAAAAAAAGTCTATACATGCAATATGACATTAATTTTAAATGTAGCATATAAATAACCCTAAACAAGTTCTGCTTTCTCCCCCAGTTTCAGCACACGAACTCCTTCAGACCTGCTGAGTGGGGATTGATAATGCATAAGGATAGGTACCATGTGTACTGAGATAATTAAGGGGTTTAAGTATCACTGGTCAATCCAGGACATTAAACACAAATTAACATTGTTCTGGTACAGGGCAGGCTGGCTTTGTTTGGTTTCTCTGTAGAACGTGTAAATGAAAATCAGATCAGGCTAAAAGCCTTTGACAGCATTTGCATTTCCCTCTGTAAGCCACTGTAGTGTGAGGGAAATTAATGCCCAGCCCTCCTGCTGAGGAAAGGGCAAGGAGGGGGATGCAGGCACTGTGGCACAGATTACACACACTCCATTTAGCAGGGACAGCTCATAAAACTGCAAGGAGTGACTAAAACACTTGTTTTCATTCCACAGGCACTGTGTCTCAGGGATGGGATTTAACAAAGGCCAGTACCTGTCACTGGATGGAGATGCTGATGGAGAGAATGCTTTGTCCCCTGAAGTGTGTTACGAGTGCAAAATCAATGGCTACTCCAAAAAAGACAGCAGGAGGAAGAGAAGTGCTAACAATGTACGTACCGGGATAAAAAAAAACATTGCAATGTTTCTTGAGGTATTTTCAGAGATACGACACCAGTAGTAAATAGAGGGAATCTTTTAAACAGGTCACATTCAAGGGTGAAAATCGCTTCTCTCCCCCTGCCTCACTTAGGTCCTGCTTATCTGACAATAAGACACACATCAAGAGCTGTGAAAGGATGAAGTTTTTGAAGCTTGCAAAGATTCCTTAGTACTGTGAGATGTGTTCTAGTTCCTCAGAGTAAATTCAGGGAAATAATTCTCCTTTAATTACAGAGACCTGGGGAATTGGACATGTCTGCAGCATGTTCTGCTGCCAGGAGAAGGTTGGACAGCATTTATGGTCTGGGGCAGCTAAACAGATCTTGCAGAATATCATTTTAGTCTTGGTGTCTGTTCCATAGTTCCTTATAGAGATGGGGGATTAGACCTGGCTGATGGAAGTCAAATGTTCATCAGAATTGGTGAAGTTTTTAGATAATTACACATTGAATTATTTTTCTTGCTGCATTTTGTGGGGTTATGAAGGTAAGTTACAGGAAATCACATCAAGTTTGTAATGGTTACATCTTGTTATTACACTTTTAAAATACCATTTACCTTTTCCGTTTCTAGAACTTTCTAGGCAGTAAAAATGACATCCATAAATTATGTGAAAAAAGAAACAGTTTTTAATCACTATCATCATCTATGGGGTTCAAGTATTTAAAGCACTGCATTACTTGCTTCTGTCCTAAAATTTTCCTTATTTTCACTATGCTTTTTCAGTTGCTTTACATAGTGGTACAGTATGGTGCCAGGGAATTTCCATGCAGTGTTGTGACATGAATTTCTCTGTTGTTTCTGTTGGTCATAAGAACATTACATTGTATGTAAACACAGTAAACACAGGTTTCTCCTTGTGGTGGTGCATTCCCCCGTCTCTCTTTCCAGGCTGCAGTGCAATCTGAGAAACACTCATCTTGCCTCGGCCTTGAAAATGAAATCTGACTTTTGCTGATACCCTGATGGTTTTGTGGGTGATCTCAAACACTTGCTCATAACACTCCTCTACATGGCCTCTTTGCAAGCATGAAGCTAAACAGGTTCTCAAAATCATCTGAAATCAGAGCCTTCAGAGGCTCTGCAAGGCCTGCTTGAGGCCTTTAGGCTTCACAGGCCGTGTCACAGGGAATGGAGGCAGGAGCTGTTTAATTATCAATTCCTGTTCTAATCACTCTTCCCTCCTGCAGCTGGAGCAGGTGAGCTGGGGAAGCCTGGACACGGAGAGTCCCCTGAAGGTGCAGGTGGCCATGTCCAGGCTGGGCAGCCGGGAGCCCATCCTGGAGCTGCTGCCGGCCCTCAGGCGCCGCGCGCGCTACGCCATCGCTCGCGGCAACGGGCGCGGAACCTTCCGGATGCTCCTGAGGGACGGCGCCAGCCGCCTGCATGCCGTCAGGGGCAGGGCAGCGCCCGGGCTGCACGCCCTGGACATCACCAGTGTGGCCCTGCCCGAGGAGAAGGAGATGGAGAAGCAGGGGAGCAGCCATGAGGACAGCGGCCTGCGAGGGGAGAAGGGAGAGGCCCTCAGGCTGAGGCTGTGGGTGCGCCTCTATTAGCCATGGTGCTGTTCTTCAGCCATTTCTTTTTGTGTCTACACACCCAAGAACATATTTCAAAGCAAATCTGCTTTGGAAAAGTGTATTTTGGGGGAGGAAGGCAGAGGGGAAGAGCCCTTCCTTTGCATCCTGCCAAGACTGCAGAACCGCCCTTTCAGGAGGGAGACTTAAAACTCTGCCACTCCCAAAACTTCTATTTACAAGGGCAAATCATGGTTACTGTATCTTTGATATAACCTCGATTTAAAGTATATTTTAAAAGCTGAAGTTCAAGAAGTCATCATATGGCACTAAATGGCACAAATATGTG
Organism: Emberiza elegans; assembly: GCA_024865655.1. Classification (NCBI taxonomy): domain Eukaryota; kingdom Metazoa; phylum Chordata; class Aves; order Passeriformes; family Fringillidae; genus Emberiza; species Emberiza elegans. Next base: position 3,549,687 of record JALJVW010000034.1, read on the forward strand.
AGCTTTTTTTTTTTTTACCTGTTAGCAGTCTGTAACACTTTGGGTATTTTGCTATAATTCCTAATGAAAAAAAAATTATAGAATTTTATTTATTTTTAATGCAGTAATATATGGAGAAAATAACAAATTATGTAAACAAAAAGGGAATCTTGCTTGTTTTTCTGTAGTTTTATAAATTTGAGGTATAACGTTTTAGAGGTACGTTTGTAATCAAGGAAAAAAGAAGTAGATTTGAAAGGTGTTTTCTTTTCTACTTGGACCAGCATCCAAACAATACATAAGTAATTCTAAAATATATCAGAGCTGAAAGATCAGTGTAGTAAGATATCCTGAAGTGGGAGATTGTAAACTGTTCACATAGTAGGATATTCTAAAGTTCTCTTGCAAATGAGAACTAAGGAAAAAAAGGGGGGGGGGAAAGGGTCATAGAGGACAAGTATCACAGTATCAGCCTCTGCAGAGATCGTATCTCACAGCAGCTCAATGGGTTTGTGTTCTGAATCACCCACAAATGGTGGAGGAAGCACAAGCCCTGTAGCAAAATACCTGGACTGTTTTTAATCCCCTTGGAACTGCAGAACCAAACTCTGCTGCCCTTCCCTCAGAGACCTCAGGAGCCAAGACAGGCAGCCACTCCTCATGCTCTCAGAAAGGGTGCTCCACAAACTGGCATTAATTCCTGCAGGCAGCTGAAGGAAATGTCTCTCAGAAGAGAATGCTTCACCCTGTTTGGTGCTGGCTTGAAACCAGGCTGCATTTCCTGAGCCCTGAGTGCTCTGTCAGGACTGCCACACCTGCAGACTCAGTTATGGCAGAGCAGGTGGGGAGAGTTATGTATTTGAAGTTTCATTTGTTAGAAATCTCATTAATGCTGTAGTTGTACACGCCTCATTTTATCATAGCTAGTTCTGTAAGAAAGATGATGGTACAACGACTTGAGTTTTAGTTTAGTGATATTTTGGTTTCGTTTTCTTTTTACTGTACTGTAATTTTGTACTGTAATGTGTTAAGTGTATATGTCAGTGGTGCTTTCTGTGGCAGCTGGTGCCTGTCACTGGCCATGCAACAGAATCTCACATATGAAAATAGCCAAAGCACATCCAGGATTGTTCCAGTTGCATGTAGGTGCTGACCAAAGACTTTATACTAAGTTAAACTCAGTGATTTTTCTTCTCTTTTGTTGAGTTTGGGGATTTTGAAAAGAGATGTTTTAAGAAAAAAAGCTTTCTCTTGAACATTTGTATCAGTAAGACAACACTTTTCTTGCAATAAAGCTTATTTTTTTTTTTTTTTTTGGTCCTTTCTTCTATTCAGACTGGTGATTCTGGAACCACATTTATTTGACATTGCTTTCAGATATGATTGTGCAAGTTTCAAAGGATTCAGAGCTGCTTCTGGTTGAAATAACTGACATTACGGAAATAAAGAGACCTCTAGGGGTCTGATAAATACATACAGCACTGACCTAAAGGCTTAACAACTGCAACAGGTGGTTTAGAAAAACTGGTTTAGAACTGGCTCCTCTTGCTCCAAAATGGGAGTTTTCCAGGAAACCCTGCAGGAAAACCCATCAGACTTGCACACAGCAGAGAATTTTGTCCTTTGCTGTCAGACTCTCAGGAGAGACAGTAACAGCAACACTCACCCGTGGACTGCTCTGAGGCTACAAATTCTGGAGGATTTTCTTGTAACTTTTTTTTTTTTTCAAAATTCTACCTTTTTACAGCTGCTAGTCTTTTAATCAGAAAGCTGACTGTACATGCACAGACAGCCATGGTGTCCCAGGAAGCTACAGAGCCCCCACATTTTTTTTTTTTAAATAAAATTAAAATCTTGCTATTTAAGAGAGCCTCCAGTATCTCATGGCAACTCAAACCAAGATTTTAGGGACTATTTGTAAGACCTAAGGCAGCCCTAAGACCTATTTGTAAGACCTTGGCTTAGGCAGCAGGGACTATAATTGTCCATACTGTGTAGTAGAGACACAGGTTTGATTAAAGTCTTTTAGTCTAATTACCATGATAAATTTTAAAAAAATTCATCTGTATTGCTCACATAAATATGTCTGTTTTGCCATCTTTAATCCCAGTTGTACAAAAGGCTCACTTAGACACATACAATCCCCTGTACATGAACTGTTGGCATAGCTAAGGCATTCCAGAAAGGGCTCTGGGATTCTTACATGGGATTTTACTGCACTGCCTTGGGATCAGCAGTCACACCTGGCATGGGAGGGCTGCAGGTGAAGGGTCCTTGTGCTAAACCTGGAAAAGAACCCAGGAGAGGCAGTGCTCTGCAAAACTCCATGCAGCAAAAATCTCACTGCCCTGACTGTGCTGCTTAATTCTTACCACGTGTAATAAACGAAGATTACACACCTAAACAAAACTGAAGCTGCAGAATGGGCACGCCTCAAATCCAAGAAGAGGGCTGGGTTTGTGAGCTCCACTCTGAAGAGGTGGATATTCACACTTCATAAAGCACGAGGTGATACTTTGTCAGGATTTCTCCTGGAAAGCTTCAATTTCTCCATGTTTTGCTCCTCTGGAATGTGATTTGGAGAATTGTTTGCCCCTGCATGTGAATTGTTTTTAATTAATGGCCAATCATAGTCCAGCTGTGTTGGGAGTCTGGTCAGTCACGGGTTTTTAATAATAATTCTTGTCTAATCCTTCTGATGTCTCCCTTCTCTTTCTTTAGTGTAGTTTTAGTATATAATTTCATATAATATAATTTCATATAATTTCTAATATCATATCATATCAGCCTTCTGAGAACTTGGGAGTCAAATCCTCATCTCTCACCTCGTCCTGGGGACCCTCCCAACACCACAACAGGAGGGAATGAAAACCTGAGAGGGAAGAGCAACATTTCATACCTGAGATAAAGTCCTGGGTCCCTATTGTGACTGTTCGGAGGTTTGACCCCAGATTGCTGTGGCAGAGATAGGAAATGAGTTCTTTGCTCCCACAGGGTAACAGAGCTGGGGGAGGAGGTGGTTCCTCACACTTTCCAAGAAGCCAGCCCCATCTCAGCATGGCTGGTCACAGGGAGGTCTGACCTCTGTGTTTGGGCACAGGTTTAGCACGAGCTAAGCCCTCCCAAGGCCTCCTTCCTGCCTGGGCTTGTCAAAAATGAGGTGGTGGCCCAAATCCTATGAAAATGTCAGGGAAAACACGACCCTCCCTAACACTGTCTTCTTGTGCTAGCAGGTCACGCTTGGCTTTATTCTTGGCCAGGGTCTGTGAGTGTGGTTGTCAGATTTTCACCCTCCACACTGAGGCTGATGCAAAGATTTTCCACTCATTTATGCATTTCTTGCAAACACTGAGATTATTGTTGGTTCCAAACGACATAATTCTCTTCATTAATCAGTGCTCTTTCCTCTGGTTATTGATTTTTCACTCTTCATGCTCATTTGGCCTACACTCTTAGTCCTTTTGTCATCTTTTTCTCAGACAGAGAGCCACCAACTTTCCAGGCCTTCATCTCCTCTGCATCTTCTGGTTACTCCAACGTCCTTGAAGTGCCATGAATTTAGGATCCCAGATGTCCAGTTCCATTTGGTTTTGTTTACTGAATCTCTTCAGGGTTAGTTTCAGCAAAATTCAGTTCTCAGTGATTTAATGATTGAAGTAACAATAACAGTCTGTGAAGAAACCTGACTAGCGCTGGCTAAAGGTGTTCTCAGTTTACAAAGAAAGCAACTAATTAAAAATTAGTTAGGAAAGTTACAGCATTTCCATTTCCACTCCAAAACCAGACCTCCAGACACAGATAACGCCAGCAGGAGCTGCTCTTGTGTGCCATCCCTTTGCTGCCCCAAAAAGCACTTGTTACACAAGCAGGGGGTTTTGGTGCATTTTAAAATCCTGTGACTAACAATGTTTTTACTTAAAGTAAATATGCAGCGCTTTTCTGCATTTTTGTCCAATTCTGGTATTTCTGTATTGCTCATGTACTTATGGAAATATTTGGTATTTCTCTGCTTCAACCTCTTGCATTTCCTGAACAATGTAGACTCAAAAACCACTGTCAGCTGTCACTAACATTTGCCCCTGGGCAAGATTATTAAACTGCCAAAAAACCCCAACATTCAAAACCAAAACCACACAAATATGCACATGGCTAGACAGACACTCCCTCTCCTCTGCAATGATGAGAACTGGGGGATTACTGTCACCACTACACCTGATTTATGGGAATACTTGGGATTTTTAGGCCAGATCACCACAATAAGCTGAAAATGAGCTTGTGGTTTTGAATCCAAAGAATAAATATGCATTCAAGACAACAGGATCCGACCCTCAGTTTACTTATTTAGCAAAAAGAATTCTTTATGTACCTAAGTGAGGGAAATACAAAGGCTTCTCTGCATTCTGGAAAATAATTTTCCTATCTCCAGGCCTTGCTGTTTTTCATGTGGATTCAGCCCCACACAGGATGGGGAGGGGGAATATCAAATAAGCATCTGACCATAGCATTCAAATGACTGTTCAGTTTTTTGGGAAAACATTTGCTTTAAGGTAAAAGTCAACATGCAGAGCAACCATAACACCCAAAGGCACAAATTTCACTGTTGTTCTGTCTGCTCCAGAAAAATCATCCAGCAGAAGGGTGAAAGGAACTGACTAGAAATTTACCAGTTCAATAGAAATCCTGGCAAGTAGTTCACCCCCAAGGTTGAAAGGTAATGGAACTGTTTTCCCCAAATCATATCCCATTTTTGAAAACCACAAATTCTTATACATCAGAAATAAAAGCAGTTTTGGAGCATGTGAGGTTGACGTTTGAGAAGAACTGCTCCCACACAACGCTGGCAGGCGCAAATGGCCTGAGTCAGGTGTAAACATTTAACATCAACAAGGAAAAGTTGTGTGGTAAAAACACAGCACATCTGGTGTGCTGTAATTGGGGAGGAAGCTGAGATCAAAATTTTGTGCACGTGTTTTTACCTGGGTGTATGCACAGCCAGAGAGAAGCAACGTCAAAGAGCAGTCAGGTCTGGTAATTCCGAGATGAACTGGCAAAATCCAGCAATTCCTCCCTCTTCCAAATGGGCTTTTAAACTTGTATAGGTGTCATATTTTATTCTTAATTTCTTAAAACTAAGATTGGAATGTCTCCTGCTATTGAATCCACGTTGCCCTCATTCCCAGGCCCTGGTTTTGGGGATAATCACAATTATCTTCAGTTCTAGAATGAAGTCTGCAATCCCACACCATCTGATAATCGTGGAGTTCCTTTCCCCAGCTTCATCTAAATTACTCATAAATTACCCAAACACTAGCTTAACAATTTCTGTGTCACAATTTCACATTTTGAGCTGTAAAATGACAGCCAGTGCTTGGCTGGATGCCTTCTTTTCATGGCATTGTTTCAAACACACAGCTGGGAGACTGAAAACCCATAGTTAGGAATGGAGATTGAGCTTGAAATGCCTGTTTGAAAGCTATCAAAGGTCTCACAGAGCTTAGGTAACATAAATTAGAACCAAAAAAACCCACAACTGCAGTATTTTTAAGGCCAAAGTCACTGCTGAGATAGCTCAGCTCCCTGTCCCTCAGTCTTGATCAGTAAAACTGATCACCAGACAGTTGTGCCAGCAGCACCCACACCTCTGGAAAGAGCAGAGTGTTTCTCCACAGGCCTCTGAAATTGGTAGAAAAACCCTTTTCTGAATGATTCATTGAATCCTTAGGCACAGCATTTCAGACTTCTGTTTTATTTCAGCATGCCTAAAACTTAGTGAAGTCCCCACATTGTGTGCTATTTTTGCACAGGGTGATGGTCTCAAACAGCTGCTCCTGAATTAGAGCTGAGATCCACAGGGATTGGCTCCTGGTGTAGCTTGTCTATTAATATCACTCCATGGAACATACCAAGTGTACCAGACATGCCATCAATTAAACAGATTGAAATTCCTCTTCTTTCCCATCACATGATGCAAAGAAATGCTATTTCCAAGTGTTCCATCCAGTCCTAAAACAGCTGTTTTTCTGGCTAAACAGCAGCTGTCGGGGAACCCAAGTTCCGAAGCCAAGATGGAAGCAGAAGATTTATTCTAAAATAAATTTTATTGTTACAAGCAACTTCTCAGCTGCTGACAACACAGATGTAAATTGTATAAAGACACACACACACACACACTTCAAAATACGAGAGTTTTGGGGAATATGGAGCTCATCACATATTTTTTTCCTGCTGGGTGAACTGAATTACACCCTGTCGCAGACATCTTTTATGAAAAACCCTTTCCTTAGGATTTTTCCTCCTGAGAAGCTGAGAGGCCTCAGGAACAAAATGTAAACAATGGTTATCTGCTGCTGTGGAATGCAACAGGTGCATCTGGGATTGGTCTCATAGAGTTGTTTCTAATTAATGGCCAATCACAGCCAGCTGGCTTGGACTCTCTGAGCCACAAACCTTTGTTATCATTCTTTTCTATTCTATTCTTAGCCAGCCTTCTGATGAAATCCTTTCTTCTATTCTTTTAGTATAGTTTTAATGTAATACATACCATAAAATAATAACTCAAGCCTTCTGGAACATGGAGCCAGATCCTCATCTCCTCCCTCATCCTGGGACCCCTGTGAGCCCCGTCACAACCCCCAGCACCTCCTTAGCCCAAACCTCCTTTTCCCAAGGGAAGGAGCCACGCTTGGTTGAAGCAGCACTGAGCAGAAGGTGGTGAAACAGCCTGAGCTGGCTCCTGGGCTTGTGTTTGGAATTGTGGCTGCTCCCCTGTGTCCCCCAGCCTCCTCCAGTGAGGGGAAAACCGAGCTGCCCTTCCTCAGGACATGCACAAGGGCCCAAGGAAAACAAACCGCAGCAACCAAACCTTGAATGGAGCACCAGCAAAAAAACAACAACAAAAAAAAACCCCAAACATGAAAAGCATGAAAAGATCTTATTTCCTTAAAGTTACCTACAACACACATGGAAACACTGCTGCTGACAAGAGCAGGAAAAACCCGGCAAGTGACAGCATGAAAAGGGCATAAAATATGGATATAACTTGGCAAGGTCAATAAAAGCAAACAAAACCACAGAAAACAAACCTGTCCTTTGTGGAAAGCAGAGGTTTTTAGAATGTTTCTGAAGTTCCAAGATGAACACAGACAGAAAATGGGGTCATATCTATTTATCCACAGAACATTAAAAATGTTACAGGCACAGTGCCAGATCTGCCTTTTCCATTGTCCAGACAACACTTTCCAATCAAATTCTTTGTCTCCAGACTAAATACTGAAAGTATTTATGTATCATATAAATAATTTTGTTTGTGAAATAACCACCACCTTCCTAAGAACGGTCCTTAGATTTGTCTTTTGTTTAATGTTGCTACTTCATTAAAGAAAAAACCCACTTATTTTCTTCATTTTTCACTTTCAGGCATGCAGTAGCATACAAAGAATGGTGCACTCAGGTGTAGAATGCAGTCTGCACCAAACAAACTGGCTATGGGGGCGGCCAAGAACAAATCTGATAAACTGACACAGAGGAAAACCAAGATCTGTTAAAAGTGAGAGGAAGCAGAATCTAGAATATGGCCCACGCGAGCTGTCGAAACCCCAGATTTTCAGTGATCAAAAATCAAGCGTTCCAAAGCTAAATGGTTTATACTGAAAAAAAAGAGAGAGGCCAAAAAAAAGAAAACAGTGAGAAAAAAAAAAAAAAAAAGGAAAACCACTTTAAGCCCTTCCATAGTACAAAAGTGCTTTAAAAAAATAAAATTCAGTATGCAGAGAAGGTATTCGTGCACCCTCCTTGTCCTGATGTGTTATTTCCTTGCAGCACTGTTGATGTCCTCTCCAAAGCAGAGCTCAGAACCGCAGGATCTCGTTCTCAGGGATTCATCTTGGCCACTTCGCTCCACCAGATCCCACCAGAGCCACTCTCGTGGCTGACACACAAATTTTCACAGCTCTCAGCTGAGACCTGAGATGCCTCCAGCAGTTCTGCAGGTGCCTGTTCCTATTCTATCCCTATTCTATCCCTATTCTATCTCTATTCTATCTCTATTCTATCCCTATTCTATCCCTATTCTATCCCTATTCTATTTCTATTCTATCTCTATTCTATCCCTATTCTATCCGTATTCTATCCCTATTCTATCCCTATTCTATCTCTATTCTATCTCTATTCTATCCCTATTCTATCCCTATTCTATCCCTATTCTATCCCTACTCTATCCCTATTCTATCCCTATTCTATCTCTATTCTATCCCTATTCTATCCCTATTCTATCCCTATTCTATCCCTATTCTATCCCTATTCTATCCCTATTCTATCCCTATTCTATCCCTATTCTATCCCTATTCTATCTCTATTCTATCTCTATTCTATCTCTATTCTATCCCTATTCTATCCCTATTCTATCCCTATTCTATCCCTATTCTATCTCTATTCTATCTCTATTCTATCTCTATTCTATCCCTATTCTATCCCTATTCTATCCCTACTCTATCCCTATTCTATCCCTATTCTATCCCTACTCTATCCCTATTCTATCCCTATTCTATCTCTATTCTATCCCTATTCTATCCCTATTCTATCCCTATTCTATCCCTATTCTATCCCTATTCTATCTCTATTCTATCCCTATTCTACCCCTATTCTATCCCTATTCTATCTCTATTCTATCTCTATTCTATCTCTATTCTATCCCTATTCTATCCCTATTCTATCCCTATTCTATCCCTATTCTATCCCTATTCTACCCCTATTCTATCCCTATTCTATCTCTATTCTATCTCTATTCTATCCCTATTCTATCCCTATTCTATCCGTATTCTATCCCTATTCTATCCCTATTCTATCTCTATTCTATCTCTATTCTATCCCTATTCTATCCCTATTCTATCCCTATTCTATCCCTACTCTATCCCTATTCTATCCCTATTCTATCTCTATTCTATCCCTATTCTATCCCTATTCTATCCCTATTCTATCCCTATTCTATCCCTATTCTATCTCTATTCTATCCCTATTCTACCCCTATTCTATCCCTATTCTATCTCTATTCTATCTCTATTCTATCTCTATTCTATCCCTATTCTATCCCTATTCTATCCCTATTCTATCCCTATTCTATCCCTATTCTATCTCTATTCTATCTCTATTCTATCTCTATTCTACCCCTATTCTATCCCTATTCTATCCCTATTCTATCCCTATTCTATCCCTATTCTATCCCTATTCTATCCCTATTCTATCCCTATTCTATCTCTATTCTATCTCTATTCTATCCCTATTCTATCCCTATTCTATCCCTATTCTATCCCTATTCTATCCCTATTCTATCCCTATTCTATCCCTATTCTATCTCTATTCTATCTCTATTCTATCTCTATTCTATCCCTATTCTATCCCTATTCTATCCCTATTCTATCCCTATTCTATCCCTATTCTATCCCTATTCTATCCCTATTCTATCTCTATTCTATCTCTATTCTATCTCTATTCTACCCCTATTCTATCCCTATTCTATCCCTATTCTATCCCTATTCTATCCCTATTCTATCCCTATTCTATCTCTATTCTATCTCTATTCTATCTCTATTCTATCCCTATTCTATCCCTATTCTATCCCTATTCTATCCCTATTCTATCCCTATTCTATCCCTATTCTATCCCTATTCTATCCCTATTCTATCCCTATTCTATCTCTATTCTATCTCTATTCTATCTCTATTCTACCCCTATTCTATCCCTATTCTATCTCTATTCTATCCCTATTCTATCTCTATTCTATCCCTATTCTATCCCTATTCTATCCCTATTCTATCTCTATTCTATCTCTATTCTATCCCTATTCTATCCCTATTCTATCCCTATTCTATCCCTATTCTATTCCTTTCTGTTCTGACAGGAGCACTTAAGTGCCCCAGAACACACCTGAAACGTGTGCGCTCCCACAGGTGGGGGAGTGGACAAATGTCTCCTGCATCTCTCGAGAAAAAGGAATATTTCTGTTTCTTAAAACAAGGAACCTCCCAGAAAACTGCAGCCTACCCCCCAGAAACTGCTGAAAGAGGACAAACAGCGCCAATTTCCAAAAGCTGTCAGACAATGTGGCCTGAGCAGCCTCACTGTTACTGAAACCATCATGAAGATCTGAGATTTTCGGGGGAACATTGTCATTCCCTCAAGCTGCACACACCCAGGCCAGTTTAAAAGGACTGCACGTATATTGCAGTGAAGCCAGTGAAACCACACACACCTTTGCCTGCTTTTGTTCAGATTTGGGAAGCATCTTCCCTTATGCTCAGGGACCAAAGGAACGAGATAGTTTATGTATTTGATTTTTTTTCTTTATCAGAAACTATTAATTATCCCACAGGAGTGTTTTAAAGTAGATTACAAAGAGTAATTTTACAGTGTTATTTTTAAAAGGACAAAAAAAAAAAAAAAAAACAGGTGTTTTCCATTAAAAGAAAGAGAAATTATTATTATTATTATTATTATTATTATTATTATTATTATTATTATTAATTATTTACAGAAAAACAAACCAGACAAAAACCAAACAAAAAAAACCCCAAAAAACAAAAACAAAAAACCCCAAACAAACAACAAAAAAAAGAAAAAACAAAACAAAACAAAAAAACCCAAAACAAAACCACCAAAAAAAAAAAAAAAAAAAAAAAAAAAAAAAAACAAAAAAAGGATTTTATCCTTTAGGATGAAAGGAATTCCAAATCTACCACTAAGTTGTTTCCTGGCATAAAAGCTGCCATAGAATATGGTTAATTACTGTCAGAACAATGACAAAAATACCAGCTCAGAGCTCACTGCCCTTTATTTAGAGACTGACTACAAACAGCCAAAGCTGCAGTAGGAGAAGATTGGTTTTGTTACCACCCTTGTTTAATCCTGGGAAAAGGGAAAACTTCTTGCCTGTGACGCGTTTGGAGTGATGGCACACGGGCGCATTTGCAAAGGGAGGCTCCAAACCCACAAATTGATGCTGGAATGTTTTGTGTCCGGGGCAGGATGGGTTTTCTGGAGAGACTGATGGGTTTGAGGGTTGGCCAACAGGATGGAAAAAGTGAGATCTGTGTTCTGGCTGGAGAGGGAATCGTAACCTTGCACTTCCAAGTCTCAGCTGAGAATCAAACCTCATTTTTCTAGACCCTTACAAACATGGCAAGAACATGAAAGCTTCCCCCAAGCCCTGCAATACAATGAAAATAGAAATATCCTCAATGAAGAGTGCTCAGTAAGGTTTGTCATGCATTTGCCAAAGGCTGAACGTTTCCCTCATAAATCCTGCCATGCCTGAGTTGCTACCATTAATGCTGGAAGGGTACAGAAAGATTTTAACGAGAACAAAGGCTCTTAACAACGCTCCAGAAAATGAAATCTGCATGAGGTTAGCCAAAACCCCACGTGGCAGCCCACGCCAGTGTGTGGTTATCCTTGATTTCACCTGTTAATCCTGCAAATATCTGTCCTTGGTTGACTCTGCTGTCTGCTCCTCTTGGCAGGCCCTGTGCTTTGGCCTGCCACGGTTTCCAGGTGCTTAAACCACAAGCCTGACTTTTGTGCTGGCATTTTTGCACCTTCCCAAGTGGTTTTGATTCAATTTTTCTTCAGCACTGCTGCCCATGAGGGAGGAGTTGCATTAAATCGCCCCCAGGGTTTACAAAATTATTTTTTTGCGCAGGTGTCCCACCCCTTAGTTGATGTGCAATTATATTTAATACTACTGTAAATGTTGTTTTATGCAATTGGTAACAGCAGTGCAGTGGAATTGTTCAAGAGTCCCCTGTAATTTGCAATGCTGTGGTTAAACCATCCAGCCAGACAGCTTGGTCTGAACAAAATGAGTAACCTCACAGGGAGGACATTTCAAGGCTAATCCCAGCTCTTTAATTTTCAGCCAGAGCCTGTGGAAATACTTTGCTCGTGACTGACTCCATGTTACCATCTGTTTTGCATAGACCAATTTAATTGCAGAGATGTTCCAAGATTTAGTAGCTGTAAAACAGTTCAAAAGGGTGATGAAGTTATTTTCAAGCTAAATTGACTTGAAAATGTGTCTCATGCAATAGGATTCAGTTTCCTTCAGTACTTTAAACAGCCAGCAGTACCTGAATATTTCAAGATGACACAAAGCATTTTCTTATGTCCAGTTTTTTTTTGTTTGTTTGTTTTGGGTTTTTTTTTATCAGTTGGAAGTGGCAGACAGTTGTCATTTGTTAGTTATGAAGTAAAGAGCCTTATTGGAATGTCACAGATCACTCTGAAACCAGATGGGATTTGCGAGTGTGTTCCAACATCTCCTCTCCCTCTGCCTGCAGCATTTCTATTTCTGCTCTCTCAGGGTTAACACAGCTGGGAAGAGCCACTGAGAAAAGCAAGGTTGGTAAAAAGGGTGTTTGAACTCATAGGGCAGCTTCTGCTTGAAGGTTCCTGCATCTCTCCGGAGCAAAACCACAGCATTTTTCCCCACAGGGCCTGGCAGATTTAATATTACACTCTTCACCAATCTAATCAAAATTATTTAAAAAAAATAAAATATGGAAAATAATGTTAATATGACGATATTTGTTGTTTATTCAAAGTACTAAGTTGTTTAAGGAATGAACCCAGTGGAACAGGGCAGGAAGAGTGCGTTTGACAGAGCAGCTCCAGGCTTTCCATGAAATGCTGAAAGGCAGTGGTGCCACCTGGTGATAGGATTTCAGCTGGAACTCCTAGAAACTGTACAGGAATAGGATTTCCCTCACTAAAAACGATGTGGCACTAGCAGGAGTTTCATTATCACTGTGCACGGATCTGAGGGGCTGCAGGGGATGCCATGGAGCCTCACGCTGGGGTTTTCTGTGGCTGCAGCTCAGCCGGGTCAGTTTTTCCCCAATCCCAGGGAGCAGGATTGTGACAAAAATCTCTCTGAGCCAGGGAATAGTGCCTTTAATTGCTGTCAACGGGGGTGAGAGGGCTGTGAGGGCACAGGACAGGCTGCTTCACTTTTATTTTTACAGCACCAAGGCAGAGCAGGCTGACATTGCCCTGCAGGCCTTCGCTGCCTTCTCTCTGTAGATTGGCTCACTACTGAGAGATCTTTAGAGGAAAATGTGTTGAAAAGTTTAATTTAACATGGCCTGACAGTTTACATCCTGAGGGATTCCCTTTCCCTGCTCCCTGTTGTGTTGGGAGGTGCAGTTAAAGCTGGCTGTGCAAGCAGGGTGCAGAGAGGGTTCCTGGGGATGGAAAGCCAATGTTTTCTGGAAGAGACAGCAGGCAGATCACGGGAGAGACAAAGAAATGGCTCTCGGGTTCCTTTTGCTCTCAGATCAGTAAGGACAGGGGTGCAAGAGCCAGGACAGGCTCCCTTGGTGACTTCTGTTGGTGCAGCTGTCAGCGAGTCCAGAGCAGCCCCAAGGATGGAGCACGGTCTGTCAGCACCAGATGCTCCTCTGGGTGTAGGAAGCCTCCTGTACTCCAGGAAAAACATCTTCCCTGGGGCTGTTTGGAGAATGAAACATCTCTGGAGAATGAAACATCTTCCCTGCTGCTGCTTCACTGTTTTCTCCTTCCACATTAACCCTGAAAGGTTTGGATCAGCTCTCCTGCCCTAAAACCACAGGGAGCAGCCTCCATCAGCCTCAAGTCAGAGTTCACTCTGGAAAGCTGCCGTGCAGCACACAGAGGCAGAACAGCAGGAAGGATTTGAGGTGCTCCACTTGCTGCCTGTGTGGCTGCACTGGCCTGAAGCAGGGCTCCCACCCCAGCTGAACACAAACCAGAAAATCTCAGGTTTTGGGATTTACAGGACCCCACAGGGGCTGTGTGGGAATTGTTAATGAGGCTGGTGAGGAACAAGCACCAGGGTGAGGGGTGTGCTTCTTCCCTGCTTTAAACCAAAATCACAGCACTCATTCTCTGCAGTGTGTGAGCCTGGACTCTTCTGCAAAGCGAAGGGGTTGACCTTGATCAAATCCTCATTTTTTACCTTCAAACGCATGCCTGAGGTCACTAAGGCATGAATTCAGCACAAGGCAAGGTCATCGTTCAGACCCAGCTCCCCACACCGCTCCCAGCAAACAGGAGGATGTAGACAAAGCTGCTACCAACCTTCTCTGCCTCTTCACAGAATAAACCAGGGTGGAGCCAATGCCATGGGAGCTGGCAGGGAATTCTTCACAAGATTTCCCTTCCCAGTGGCCTCCAAACCTGAGGTTTGAACACAACTGACACTGGATATGCAGAACAGCTCTGGCTGTAGCAGGGATCAAATACCAAAACTGATGAGATTATCAAGTTTTTCAGGGTTCTGTAGGATTTTAACAACAGAACTCACCCCCTCTTTATACTTTTAAACTTCAAATTTTCAGTACTTCTTAGTGGCGCGTACTGAAGTTAGCGACAAACGTGTCTTGCTTACAAAGCAACTTTGCAACAGTCTGAGAAGCTCTTTTCCCAACACACTCCATATCCCAGCGGACTTTTATTTTAATGGGAGAAAGAGGAGTTAAGAGAGTCCTTGTGTGTATTCAGGGGTGAAATGAATTGGAGCAGATTTTCAGATGCCACCATTGCAGCTGAGACACACCAGGGGCTGCAGATGGGTCTGTGCTGTCTGGCAAGCCACGGCAAATTTTACAAGGTTTTACAATTTTATATGATAATTTCTTATTTTCTTCTAGACCTATGAGAGGCAAACATAACTCCCCAAAAAACAACATGGTTTTGGTCTTCTACCAGACACACGAATTGCTTAAGATCCACTGGTCCTGCACAAATTCCACTACAAAGGTAATTTGTAGATGGAAGCAATAAGCATATTCATGTCAGAAACCAAATTCAGCATTAACCTGTTGAATTATGAACATTATACCCACCCCATTAAAAAAAAAAAAAAGCTTTTTTAGACAAGACAGTTGTATTGAATTCACTTCTTTTATTGCAGTGACATCCCCCTGGTACAAAGTATTAACTGCAATAATTACGTTAAAACATTAGAAAAGCATTTGTGTGGGACAGTTACAGTACAGTGTCAAATCTTACATCCTCAAACCAAGTGGGCCACGACCCACTAACGCTCAAATCTTTTAAATTATTTTTAGTTCTTTTTTTTAAATATGTAATGTCAGAAAAAAAGCATATAAAAAGAATGTATGTAAAAGGAAACCTAAATACAAGTGAACAAATAAATAATTGATTTTCACCAGCTATTATTGTCTTTCTAAACCCATACGAAGGAACCTAATCTATAAGAAGGTATGAATTGCCATGTGTAAGTGATTTAATTTTCCACTTAATTAATGATGATTGGAACGTAAGTAAATTTGGCTTCAAAATCAAAGCAGGAGCTGGAGTGACTGCCACTAACTGACATCTGTTGCAGACAATTACCATTAACTGTTCAAATTAAGGTGAGCAAATAATCCTGGAACTTGCCCTCATCCCTAGCATTAGTGGACTCCTGAGAGTGCATGTGAAAAAGCATCCTATGGTATTTCACAGACATGACCTTAACTATCCCCATTATGCATATTTAGATATACTTTATATAATTTTATACACATATATGCATGTATACACACACTTCATTTGGTTTCTGTGTTGTGTTTACAGATCACAAGCAATGGTTTCCTGAATGGGCAAATAAACCTTTTTTAAATAAGTGTACCTGTGCACGTTTTGTTTTTGTGGTTTTTTTTTTTTTTTAAGATAGCAGCACTAAGTCCATGCCATACTGTCCATCTGCTCAAAAGAATGTTACCCACAAAACAAGGAGAAACGTGGCAAATGATTCCATATGCACAATGTGACCGCCTTATCCCCTACGGAACACCGTAAAACCTGTGATATTTATGTTGGTAAAGTTGATCCACATCCCCTCACCTGGAAGGAAACATCACTCTGACCCCACACTGTCTGTCTTGTCTTACAATGTTTTTATCATAACAAGCTGGGCTCATGCTGGCATCAGTTATCTCACACTTAGCAGCAAGACATGCATGTTTGTTTTGTTTTTTCTTTAGAAGTTCTGAAAAAGTGAAATGATTCCATAGTCTCAAATCCAATTGGCAGAAACGAAAAAAAAAAAAAAAAAAGAGGATTTTTAGCAGTTTACCAAGAACTTGACAGCAGTGCACACTGCACAGTGTATTTTTATCTTTAGTCACAAGAAGTTGAAGCTCGACCTTGCCACGCAATGATTATACTTTGTCCTTCAAAAGGAACACTTACATTTCAATTTGATCCTGTATTTAACAAAAAAAAAAAAAAAAAAAAAACAAACAAAACAAATGAACAAAAAAAAAAAAAAGCAAAAAAAATTTTAAAATCCAACCAAAAAACCTTTTCTGTGCATCCTTAAATGAAAGTCACTCACCCACTGGTAAACTGATCCAGTAGCATGTCCAATGCTAATATCAAAAGCTTGTGAAATGTTTTTAGGCAATCCTTTCCTATCCAAAAAAATATTAGGAATTTAAAAAACAGTTCACATTACTAACCTTAATACAAAGGCTCAAGTGAATTTTCTTTTGCAGGTGTTTGCAGTAGACTAAATTATGAAATTTCCAAAATATACAATGAAAGGGCACACAAGACTGGCAGTTTCTTTATTGAACATAGAAAATGTATAAAGTAGGATGTATGGAATAGATCAAAACTGCTAGACGATAAAACCTGAGTATTATTTAATAAATTTATTTTCTGACAACTGAATGAATTGACCTAAAAACATCTCCCCTAAGAACTTAGTGGTCCGTTTAACCATTTGTTGAAAAATGCGAGAGAACTGCAGCTTTTACATTTCATACTGGATAGCACAATTCCACATAGTGTTTACTGTTTTCTGTTAGATAGCATCACATTGCTTATATTATCCCCATTCAAGCCTTAAGTCGAGTTTTGTTTCAAAAATAAGTTGAAAGTGACACTAAAACGTAAGAGGCCAAGAACTAGGACAGGTCTTTTATTTTCTTCCAATTTTGTATTAAGATAGGAAGCCTCAGCCAGCAAGGTGAGCTTGATTTCACAGCAGAGCTAAGACTAGGAGGATACTACCCTCTGCCAAGGCAGATAAAATCAGCTGTCTGTCTCAGACTACTGCCACAGTAACACAAACTGTCAATTTTGAGAAAAAGGACCCTCTCTACGAGCAGAATTAGTTTTATTTTAACTGTTAAAAAACTTAGTGGCAGTAACATCAGGGATTCGCTTTAGTTCAATTGACCTGCCCCAATTCTCACCTTTAAATCTAACAGATATAATAATTAAAAACAAAAAAAAAAAAAAACCAAAAAACTTTCTGATGATAGAAAACATACAGTACTAAGAACTAATAGCTCAATGGAAGACTGAAAAGCAGCATTCATTTTTATTGTAATATGGAATAGACTAAAAACTAAAGGAAGTCTGATCGAAACTCTTAGTTGAAGGCAGATTTTGACATTCTATATAAATTTACAAAATAGGATGTATGGGTGAGATTTGGTTAATTTCAGAAGGCACCTCAAGGCTAAAAGGCTTTTATAAATCTATAATCCTTTCATTGATCAAAAATACATTTTATTGCTGCTATTCAAATAGCAAACAAAAAGCTCGTCTTGTTCTTCAGTCTAACAAGGAATCCTCCCCCATTAAGCAAGATTAAATTACAGAAAATATAGAATAAAACTGAAGATGTCACAACTTTTAGAAATACAGTGACTTTCCTTGTGTGCTTTCAAGTCAGTGAAATAGTGAAAGAAGAGTCACTTTTTGCCTTTGTGATGTTAATGAGCTGTAGACCACGGCAGCCACTCTCCCTGGGCACTGCAGTACCATTCCATCTCAGCTGTGCCACGGGCAGCACCCTTAGGAGTAGAAGGTGAGGACACTCTGATGATTCCCACGCACCAGGAGGATTGGTGGCAGGTCTTTAGAGAGGACTTCCAGCCAGGCCATGTACAGTGCACTGGAAACTGCCCCTTTCCGTGCCACTGGCAAGCTCCTGCAAGGCACAAGGGAAACAGATTTCACTGAGCAGAAACACCGGGCCAGCTACAAGTCAGATCATAATAAATATGACAGATGATTCTACAAAGATCTGAATGTTAAGTCAAATTTCCTGATAGTTTTATTTTTTACCCTCCTCATGATTAATGAGTTGAAAGTTTGTGTCTGAAACATCACAGGCATTTACATCTATTTCCCCCTCAGTTTTGGCCTGTTAACATCATTTAATATTCAAGCAGCTTCAGGAAGGATATTTTACTCATCTTCAGCATTTTAAAATACAGCAGTAAGAAATCTACAACCTACAAAGAAATCTGCCTCTTGCTTGTTCACACCAGAAGTAATCCCCCAAAAATGTGTAAGCAAGATAATGGCTTAATTTTATGTGGAGAGATCCTCTAGAAAAGGAAATCAAAGGAAGGACTTGAGAAAGAGGGGAGTAACTGCACACAGGAGCAGAAAGAATTTGAGAATCCTGAGCTGCACCCCAAATGTGGAGGTGATCAACTACAGCAGCATAACCAAAAGCTCAACACTAAAAAGAACATTTTTTTCTTCAGCAGAATGGTGGCTCCATAGCTCTAATAAATAAATAGCACTGAAATCTTGAATATGCCACGGCAAAGACCTGTTTCTGATCTATACACCCATTTCTATTTTGAGTTACAGCTCCATATCAATTCAGGTAGCACCACAAGTTAAAATATTTTACTTACATGACAATTATGTTAGCTGTACTTGAATGTTCTTTCAGCAACTCGTTTAACCTAATCTGTCGGTAAGTCTGTAAATAAAATCAAACTTGTCAGGAACAGCTGTGGTTTAAAAACTACAAAAAATTCTCTAAAAAAATAAAGAAAGGGAAAACAGTATGACCAACTGGAATGAGTAATAAAAAGCTGGTAATTCCATCTCAGTGTGGAAACTCCTCATTATCAAAAAACCTATGGCTGTAAGTTTGGGAAAAAATCAAGCAGCAACCTCAGAATGTTCAAGTAAGCCAAGGGCTTCCCTGCTACAGGATGCCATTTATTTTCTCATGCAAAGAAACACCTGAGAAGAAATACTTTTGTGTCTCTGCGGTGCACAGTGGTTTAGGAAAGACGTCAAACCTTCAACTGCTCCTCTGCACCACAGAGTGTTGCTTGGTTTTAGTGGTTTAATGTTTTTTTAAAAATAACGAAGCAATAAACATTAGCTTGATTTTTAAAAAAGTGACAAACACCTGGCTATAGATGAAATGATCCTAAACTAATTGCTGAAAAACTGAGGGAAAGCAGTGTGGCCTCTGCTCATACTCAAATGCAGAACCTTTTTCCCTTTGTGAGCCATTTAAATGGTTTTAGATGCTACTTTTTATCTGCCATTCATAAAAAAAACTGCTATGGAAGAGAGAGAATAACAGGAATTAACTCATCACGACCATAAATGAAGTAGGAGAAGGAAGTTTTAGCTGAGGTAACATTCTAAAAAAAGCCAGAACCTTTGTTTTGTAAAGCTCAAGCTCATTATCTGTTATCCTCCATGGTTCATCCTCCTTCATTTTATCTGCAACTTCTTGTTCTTTATCATCCTCGTGAAGTCGGAAGGGCTCTATCATTTCCTCAAAAGCTGCAATACTGGAAGGATTAAATGAACAAACATTAGAGCAGATAGGAGTCTTTATGTCAAAAATTGCTTTCACGGTACCAGAAATTAAGTTTTACTGGTATGTAAAAATGAACTGAAGGTTTTTTTCCCCTGCCTGCTGCAGCTGGAACATCAAATCAGCTTTTTGCACAAGCAGATGTTGTGATTCAACAAACAATTCACCACACAATTAAAGGTTTACTCAGTTCAGAAATTTACCTCTACTTTTAAAAGGTGAACAGTACCATCCTTAAAAAAGGGACAATAACTGGGAGCACATTCTTCAGAACTGACTTTGAAGGAGGAGGAATTTACATGTTCCAGTAAAAATCAGCTATCAAGTCTCATGTCATTCTGTTTGGATTCTGGCTTTGATCTTTCTGCTTTGTTACTTTTATCTCTTTCCAGTACAGTCCAAGAGCCACATTCAGGTGAAAAAACCACAGATATCTAAGTTAGTCTTTCTGCTGCACTTGTAAGAATAGAAATACTTTGGATTTACCAGGACTTTAGAGCAAAAAGTTCAGAATAAAACATTCAGAAGATCAAGGAGGAATCAATTTCTGCTGGAAGCCCACATTACCCTACTTTTTTACCTACATTTCCTCCTCAAGAAATACCCACACCACAAAACATCTTTATATCTCCCCTTGGTGGTCTTTACTGTACAATGACCTCACCTTAATCCAAAGAAAGAAAACAAATGTGATCTGCTATTCTTTGGCTAAGCAAAAAGGGAGATCTAATAATAACACTATTATACAGCACAGCACCTGCTGAAAATTAATCTTCCTCCACTTGGTTCCCAGCTGTTGTTAATACCTAAATGGCATTTAGGAATATTTTGGATATGTTGTGGGGATGTATCCACAGAGACAGAAAGAAAAATGCTCTCAGAAATAATCCATGGATCACTTCTAATAAACAAAAATAATTCCACACGATTCCAGGATCTCAGCTGTGATGCATAAATAGGTGCCACTCCATCAGAGTTTACACCTCTCACAGCAGCAGGCTCCTGGAAACTGCACATCCAAAACCACCTGAGCACCAGGAATACTTTGTTTTCCTTTGTTTTAGTTGCTCAATGTATTCTATACACTTAAGAAAAAACTACTAAAAAGGGTACAAAAGAACTCACATTAACTTTAGCATTTAGCCAAGTTCTAAAATAACAATTCCCAATTTCCATGGTGTATCAAGACTTTCAGATAAATGCATGCCCAAATAAAAGATATTTTTACAACTTCAGCATACTCAAGAAGGCCTGAAGGCAAAGGAGGATAATGGCAAAGGAGGGTATTTTTAGATAATGCACATTCTGTTCTAAATCTGTGCTGAAAGCCATCTAAATTAATGCTTTTTTGAACTTGAAAGTAAGAAATGTCATATGTATGATCATCCTGTGTACACTGAAAGTCCAAGCAAGTTAAAAAAGGAGAAAAAAAAAAAAGAAAAACCCAAATCAGGCCCTTTCAAGACCAAGGTTTGTTACACTAAACTAAGACATTATGAGATTCAGATAATTTAAGTTTTGGTGAACATCTCTCTTTAAGAAAAATGCTCCAGACAAATCAGGTTTGGTTTTTTTTTTAAAAACTTCATTTTTTTCTGAATTTATTATTACAATCTAAGGACCAGAGATTTCAAAAATAAAGATTTCTATATTCTTGGACATGGGAGTTACTGTTAAGTAATTTCCCACATTTTTGTGGAACACTGAATAACACAGGATCTTCTGTACCATAACATAGGCAGGAAAGAATCAAATGTTCCAACTTAAAGAAATCACAAATTCAATGAACAAACAAGATGTGTTTTGAGACTTACTTTTCTTTCTTTGGCTTAGTATTAATATCCCCAAGGACCATAATATCTGAGAAGTCTATCCGAAATTTGCTGAGCAAAGTGGCCATCCTGCATCAGAAAAACAAGCTTTTATATGTGGTCATAATTTTAATTATTTCACAGATTAAACAGATAGTTGTTTGGTAATAACACTGGTTTAAGAAACAAGGAAAAAAAACCATATTAAATGCAACAAGGACAAAAACCAAACTGACTTTCTATGACTATAAATCAACAAAATGCTTTGGGAAAAAAAAACACAAACAGTTTTATGGCTTTAAAATAAGAGCTCTCTCTTGAAGATAATATCAGAAAATATTTGGAAATAGTGTCAGATAATATTGCAGAAAAATTAGTTTGAGGTAACTCATCCAAAACCAATCTTGGGGAAACAAAACCTTTTTTTTTGTTCAGAAAGGCAACAGATTATGATCACACCTCCAAAGAAGCAAATAAGGCAAGCAGGAAGAGAAGTAATCCAATGTGTACACATTAGCATTTGAAACTGAATTTGTAAGGCAAACTTACGCTCTTCTGTCATGATCAATCCTGTTTATTTTCCCACCAATGAACACCCTGATCTTGCAATCCTTCCACTTCTTCTTGGTTGTGATAAGGTAAGGAATCAACAGTGTCAAACCTGTGTTGTGAACAGAGTTTCAGACAAATTTAGAAAACTGTACTTTTCACATAGTACAGATTTTATATTAACTGACACATTATCTATTAACAGCTAATCCAGAATTACTCCGCTTTTTTTTTTTTATCAGCTGTTAAAGGTTTAAAATTATGAAACACATTACCTCCATCATCAAAGAGCCACCAGACGTCAATATTGCTCTTGCCTTGTTTCTTCTGGAACTGAGAACTGGCATCAAGAAGTCTTTGGTCAGTCAAATTTAAAGGAGAGGAGGAGCTCTTTGCATCTGGAAAAAACAGATGGTGAAATTCTGGTTCTGAAGTGCTTTGCTTAATCGCTTTGAAAATCATCAAATGCAACTCTTAACATTTCACGATATACCTACTTTTAAATTAAAATTTTCCTTTACACCCCCCAACCCAAGTCCAAATTTTGATGGATTGGCTACAAACTGAACTGGCTGTTTTCAGGGGGTCTACAGACTCATAATTTCAGCAGCTGAAGTCTTTTAGCAGGCATCTGAGAAACAAAGGATGTCTGAGGTCTCTATGCAAATCTTTGCCTGGACAATTTAATTAAATTTGCTCCAGAGCTTTAGCCATGCACTCTACCTCCTGCAAATGACAGAACTTCCCTAAAAATATCTAGGTAACTGATTTTATAAGTAAATGTCTTGTCCTAAGCAATTCTCTCCTTAAATCCAGGTTTCTTTAAGCATGTGGTAAAATTAAAAGCTATTTATGCATATTGGGCCCTTTTGCAAGAAGTACTGATTTGCATAACAAAGTTATTTGATTTACTGAGAACAAGACAATAATAGCATTTTCAGTTAGAATAATACAGATCCCATTTTTGAACTGCAGGAGAAAATCCCTGACCTCTTTCTCTCTTAATTAAAACCTGAGTCTGAGCAAGAGCCAGGAGTCTGACATTTGTCTCTGTCCTTATTTTATTAGGAATTTTTTAAATTTAGAGCACATCTGTGACTGATTTACATTAATATACTACTTTATTGCATACTGGGACTTCTTCCAAACTGCCATCCTGTGCTTCAAGACATAATCTCACTTTCCATTATTAAAACACAAAAGCCCCTAGCTGCTGAAATTACGAAGACAATGTCAAAACAGTTCAGATGAATTTCAGTTAAGGCAAAAATACCTGATTAACTCAGAACAAGTTAGTGAAAACTGCTCAGTTAATTTCTCAAAATGATGATTTGAAAGAATACTTTGCATTATTTCAACATGTTCACCTCACTGGGTAGCTGTACTACTAAGCCTTAATTTTGAGGATATTGAACTATTTGCAAATAACAGAGCAACAACCACGACTATGGAAGGTACACTGAATAAACTGAGAGCATTTCCACTGCACCATCAGATGCTGTTTCCTGAACCAAGCAAGGACCCACAAAGACACCTGAGACACAGAACTGAGAAAGCAGAAAGGTCATGAATACATTTCAAATGTTACTTTACGAAAAGAGCTTTAAATTAATTTTTTTTTTTTTTTAATTCCTACGCTTATGCAAAACCCTTTCTCAGTAGCAACCTCTTGTGGGAATTTCCACAATGTTGCTTTTTTTTCCCCACAGCCTAGTCCCTAAGGATGAAGCACATCTTAAAAGCAGATATGAAGAAAAAAAATAAACATTGCATGGTTGGTATTTTCCTCTCTGCTACTTAGGTGTAGAAAGAATTACAAAAGGAAAACTAAAATCACTAATGTGAAAGAATGATTTAACACAAAAAGATGGAAAATGCCTGCCTTTATTCAACAGTGGTTGTGTTGGAGTCTTTCCATCCTCATCCTCCTCTGGAAGGTTTTTAAAGATACAAAATAAAAAGGTTAATTTCCTTTGTGATATTAATGAACACAATACAAATGTAAATTGAAAAAAAATAGAAAGTAAAGAAGTGAAATGAAGCAGGTTTTGTTGCACAGAGAAAAGCACACAAATGCAGTCTACCAAACCCTAAGATTCGTTTCTACTTCCAAAAAATTACATATACCTCCACCACCCATCTACCTATTAAGGCTTTTGCTTTGTAAGAAGAGTAAAGATGTTTATTGTCATGTCAAAGTACCTTGAAATGATCTGAATCTGTTAATATGCACATAATATTCTAGTCTGAGATTAAAAAACCTCCATAAATTTAACAGCCTTCCCATCACTTGTAAGATGTGGGGCATAATCCTCAAGCACTTTTGACTGTCTCTCAAACTTGGTAACACAAAAAAAAAATTCCATTGTAAATCACTGCCTACCAGCTGGTTTATTTAGGGGACTAGAAACAAATATTTATTTTACGTACTGGTAAGGTCTGACACAAAGCACTTAAGAGATTAGACATCAGCATCCATAAAAGCATAACCCTTCTACTCCACAGATGAAAAAATCCCCTAAATAATCCCTGGGCAAAGAGAGAGAGGAACTGAGGAGGAATGAGAGAGAGAAAGAGTGAGAATTCAAGGTCCATTGCTAACTGGCAGTTACCTTTGCGTGGAGTGGGAGTTCTTTCACTGGCTGATGGAGCAAAAGCTATGGAAGTGTCTGTCTCAGACTTCTTGCTATAATCCACTTTTACTATGACATCCTTGGCACAGGGAGACTTCTCTTGGGATGACAGCAAATCTTTGTGAAAGCAAAAACCTATTAGAAACCACTCAATTGTTACAAATGGTATCAACAGAGGCATGTGCCTGTTCTGAGTCGGTTTGCAATTAATTACATGCTGCTGCAACTGTTAGACCACAGCAAAGAGGGCAGAGGGGGGAAAACCAACACAAAAATATTCCGTGAACTTCTTCGGAGCACAAAGAAGCTCCTCCCCTGAGCCAAGCTGTCATTTTCTGTTCCTTTCCCAGGTCGTGGCTGCTGATTGCAACCACACCACCTAAAACCAGAGCTAGGTTACACTGTGGAACTACAACTAGAAAATGATTTAAAAAAAAAAATCACTCGGTGAAGTATTTTCTGTTTCTGCTTTTAACTCCAAAGGAAGATGAGCCTCAGGCACAGCACAGACCAAGTGTGTCTGTCTCACTGTCAAGCCTTTTTTCCCAGGTTTGGTTTTTGTGGAGCAGCTGAAGCAAACTCACACAGTCCCCAGTGGGCACCAAGATCCTGCTGACATCCTGGTGTTACATTCCCAGTTTTCTCAGCAGTGTTGTTTCCACACTGCAGGTTCACTCCTTGCCACTTCTCACACTCCTCTGCCCTCCTGCACATGGTGACAGGCTCCCTGATTCTCTGCAATACTAAAACATTAATCTTTGGGATTAAAAATACTAAAACATTAATCTTTTCCAGTGAAGGAACCTCCTCTTTCAGGGGGATGCTCCTCCTTGTGTCATTTCCCCTCAAGGCAGCAGCACTGCATGGAGCAAGCCACAAATCACCCATTATCAAATCAGGCAGCTGCACCAAAGCTCACAGGCTTGGAATTTAACTGAAATTACACCATCCCACTTAAGAACACTAGTCAGAAAGCATAACCAAGTCTTCTCAACAGAAACCTTTCCAAATTTGAATCAGAGTCCCTAAACTAGTCTGTGTAGGGGTTGGCAACCCACACCAAACTCAATGGCATCCCTGCATAGTGCAGTACTTGTTGTGATTTTACAATTTCTGGGCTTGAGCCCCAAATATTTGATGCCAACCTGCCAGCATCACTAAATAGTTTCAGGAAAGCAGCAGATCTCCTGGAAGCAGTTGTATACAATTTGCAAATACAAAAATGTGAAACACAGAAAATCCAAGTCCTGCTGCTGACCAAGGGTTAGTTACTATCTTACAGTTCAGATTTACTAATTTCACTGAATTTTATTGTACCACAACAGTGGTGTTTTGTTGATTTTTTTTACTGAGCTTTGATATTTTCAGAATGCAGTTTTAGAAGGGAAATTAGAACAGCAAATTCAGCAGATGGAACAAAGTCATACCTTGGGCCTGAAGGTGAGAAATGTCCAGGCCCTCCTTGAGGCGAATGACGACTACACCATACTGAACATCAAAGGCATCACTAAACAAAAGGGACAAAATTAAAGTATTTTAAAGCTTTTTCTTTTCCAAATGAAAAATGCACCCTCCCTGAGCAAATTTCAGTGACTAAGCACTGCCTTTGGAAGTCTCAAATTATAAATTTGCCTTAGCTTCAAATCCAAAATATTATCTGAACATCACTTTAGGAAAAATAGTATTTAGAAAGGATACCTATTCCTTCTATTCCCTCTCTCCACTATGCAAACAGTGATTAAATAAAGTGACCTATTAATGATGATTTAAGTTCTGCACAGGTAGTAAGATCCAACAAGAAATTTACATTTTTATCTCCATCCATCAAAAAAAAGAGATTTGAGTAGATCTTTTTGATCTGAGAATTAAAGATTTCTGACATCTTTCCAAAACGTTTGGATATTAAAAACACCTAAGATGATGCAATTTAATATCAAATTAGCTGTAAGTTAGCTATAATGTGCCTAGTCCCATTACATCTCATAAGCTGAAACTCACTCCAGTCAAAAATAGAGGCAGAACTTCATTACTGCAGAAAAGAGCAAAAACCCTGAATAAATTGCTGAGTAAAAGTGGAGTAAAATTAGTAACAACCCCACCCACAAAATATAAGACAAGAAAAAGATGAACTTAACCATATCATACAGTTTGCATTAGTCATTAATCACCATCCTTTGCATATAAATACCTTGTTCAGTGCAAACAACCATAAATCAGAGAACTCCCTCCCATATCATTTCCACAGACAGAAATTTCTCAGGATTTCACTAATTAAACACTTTCCTTTAGAGGTGGTAAGACTTGATTAGAAATGTTTGAAGTATCAAGATATTCTATAATAAGTGCAAGAAAAATTGAGGTTGATTTAAGATTTGTTTTGTCTATTAGTGAACATTTTAATTTCATTATTTGATGTGTTAGATTTGTGGAGATTAGATGTGTTTCTATTTTGTGTGCTTCAGAAACTTTTAGTTTTCCAGAAATACATTTGACCTGCAGTTATTACCTCCTGAGGTTTCTTTAGGGATGTGGAGAACCACATGACTTGCTGACCTTGACAGATCTTCCTGCAAAAGCCATCCCAAAATAAAATAGGAAAAAAAAAGAAAAACTAACCAATGTGTTTCTTTATTTTTCCACTGTATTTGGTGACCCTGCTTTTTCTCTTTAAGACCTAGGTGAGATTACTTTTTTTGGTCCTTTCCTAATATCTGCCTGTAAAGCTTAAAGCCCCATCCCCACTCTCTTTTAAAAGCACAGAAAATGAGAAATATAAAGCACAAAGGAAGTGGGTTAACCAGCACTTCAGCTGAACACAAAAACCTCTAAGTAAAATAAGCATTGTTTTTTTCCTTAAGTGTTTGGGTAGGAGCACAAGTTACTCTAATTAAATTTTTCAGCCACAACTGGTCTGTCTTTCAGTACTGTCAAGTTTTTCGGGATTTCCCTTCTCCTTCCCGTATTAGCCTGGTGTCAGTGCTGTGTATCTTGTGAGCAAAGTGATTCTCCTCCTTTTCAGCTCTCAAACCCCTGCCACAACTCTTTTTTGATACATAAAGTTATTATGGAAATTTCTAATGTCCTTAAACTATAAAGATTTGCTTAATTTCCATATCCCAAGGTGTTCCAAGCCTGCTGAATGGAAAATCTAGGTCCACTTGAAGGAGACTTCATGTAACTAAGAACTTTCTTACTACCAAACATACTGAAATGGAACATAGCAGCTAAAATTTTGTATTTTCTACTTACTGAAATAAATTGATGTAGGTTTCAACATCTCTCATATCACCTTGTCTCCAGTTTTTCTTAAATCCAACAACAAGGGTGTTAGGTCTCATTCTACCCAAACCAGCAGCCTAGGAAGAACAAGAAGTACTTTTTAAAATAACATGTTCCTGACACAACTAAAGGTTCTGTATTCTGCTTAAGAGAATAATAAAGTACTTTTCATCAAAGCTTTAAGATAATTTTGCAAAAGGAACATATTTCCATTTTGATGTGCATCTTCAGCACTGTAACACTTTTTTTTAAAATACCTGCATTAAGTATTGTCCTCCATCCCTCAAATCCTCTGCATGCACTGGTGCATAGAAAGCTTTCATCTTGTTTTTAATGAGCCATCGCTGGTATTTGGCCAAATCAGTTGACAGTTCCTTCATGGCTTGCCTCCGAGGACCCTTCCAAAAGAAGGAAATAATAAGAGGGGAGGGAACCAGAATTAGGAATATGAGTAATGGGAGTAAAAAAGGCCCTCCCAATTTTTTAGTCACTGCTGGAAACAAATTCAAATTCAGAGAACCTCAAAACATGCTTGCACACTATCAACAACACCCCAAACCACAAAAAACCAGGCACTGTCAGCAGCAAAAACTGAAAAACTTTTACCATCTTTAGGAAGAGGGTTGCTCAAACTTTAGCAATCTTGTTCCTGCAGAGCACAACCCTCTTCCCCAGGGAGTGGGAATCAGCTTGTCCTCCAAAGCATTAACATGGTTTTAAAAGAAAAGAGCTTTGTAAAAAAATATACACAAATGCAGGATAGGATGACTTAATATTACACTTTACAGGAGTCTTTGTATCCTGCAGTCAAAGTCACCTCCTCTTTAAATATTTCCTTTATGCTATTTCTGTTGGGGTGAATCTTTTGTGTTCTTCCTGGACATCAAAATGCAGAATACAGGACAAGGAATAATCAAGAACACAGCAGCCCAGTTTTTGCTGAAGGACACAGACTCAATCAAATGGTCAAAGCTACTGAAGAATGAGGCAGTGCCATTCTTCCTGAAAGAAAGTAATTTTAAATAGGAAAAAGAACATCCTCCCAAAGAATCTAGAGAGTTGCTTTCCCAAAAGGATGACACCAGCTTATTCTTTTCTGTATAGCCCTACTTTTAAATGGCAGTGATTACATCTGTGATATCTCCCTAGCATTCCTCAGTTTGTCCTTTTATATTCACTGAAATTTTAAGTTTATATAGACAGAAATTTAAAGCTTTTTAAGACAGAGTATCTGTATGTGGATTGCATTAACCTGATTTGCTTTAATCTGTTCATTAGATCAGAAGTAAGTCACACTTGCTAAGTGTAATAAATTTAAACACATTTAAGAGTAATACATGTTTTTATTCAATGTCTTCCAGGTGTGTCGCCAGCACCCTCAGCTTGGTGTCAGCTGCAAACCTGTTGAGGGTGGCCCTGCTCTCCCTGTCCATGTCACCTGTGAAGGATGCCCCAGTCCCAGAACAAAGCCCTGAGGGAGACCACTCATCACCAGCCTCTGGCTGGACATGGAATCATTGACCACTGACCACATCTCCCTGGCTGTGTCCATCCAACCAACTCCTCCTGCACTCAATCCTACACCCTTCAAACCCAGGTCTCTTCAGTTTGGACATGTCAATGTCACACAGGACTGTGCTGAAGGCCTTGCAGAACTCTGGGTAGGTGACATGTGCCAGTCCTGGATTACATCTCTTAGTCACACACTTGCTTAAATGCTCTTAGTGATGTGACGGAAATTTGGCTTTTAGATGTGAAGCAAAACTACACAATTCCAGTGTGGTAAAATGCATTTATCTTAAGTTTATCAGAGATGCCACAGCCTCTCTGTAGCTAAATGGAAGCTTTGGTACAGATCACTGTATGACAGCAACCCTATATCTCAATCAACACAACTCACAACAAGCTGATTCTGAAGAAAAGCTACTTGAAAATTCCTTCCTTCCCACCGTCACAAAACCACTCAAGTTTGCCATGTAATACACTAAGTAGCAAAAACTATTAGAATTATATCCTTGCAGAACCTCTGCAAACACATCCTCACTTGATATTCTGACAAAAATACCCAAGGATACTTAGTGAAATATCAGGGGCTGGTCAGAAAGGGAAGAGCAAACACTTGACGATTAAATTAATCTGATAACTGAAGGAATAAAAAGCTGCTTGGAAGGTTAAAAGCAATTTTTAGCTATTGGCTAACGTGATATTGAGTTCCCTGCTCAAGAAGGTTTCTTTTCTCCCAGGCTTTTTAAGAACTCTACAAGAGAATCAATCTCCCAATGTTCACTTCAATTAGAAGTAAAAGGTCCTTCAGCATTTAAGCATCAAATTATCAAAGGTAGCGATTTTTTACAAATTTTCTCTGTAGTACACCTAACTGGCATAGTCATGACCCATACATTAGCAAAACTTACCAGTAAATCTCTTCATGCACTTTTTACTGTCTAATGATGCTTTCATTTAAAAAGAAAACAACCCAAACAAATAAACAACCCAAAACTTAAACATGAGCCACAAACAAAGTCAAACAGGTTAAAAAAACCAAACCAAACAACAAAACAGAGAGAAGAAAAACACCACCGAGGCAACTTTATGAAGACAGAATAAACTTACCATATGTACATGGCCACAGATCATCAAGCCCACATTCTTGGTGAAAGCATGGACAAGGTGAAGCAAAGCTGGACGTGCACTTGGAGCACCTGTCATAATTAAGCACTGAGGTCTAGAATTATGAGGGGGGAAAAAAGAAGATTGGAATTAGAATTAATCTGGAGTTCTGGGGGTTTTTAATAACATAGAAGGTTCATCCAAATATAATCCACAACCACATATTTATCACTGCAAATGTAATCACCTCATCCACTTTTACCATGCTATGTTAAATTAAGAAAAGTTGAGTTGTTACCCAACTCTCAGCAGATCTATGACTAATTGAATAAAAATTCAATAATCCTATTAAATCTCAATCTACAAATTTTAAAAGTTCAAGAACAGATTTTAGACAAGACTAGGTCAGAGGGATTAAGTTTTTTTCCCCACTGGTAAGTCACATCCCTTGCATTTTGTAGCTTAAAATCTTCTGTGTCCAGCAGAAATTCTGGCAGCATCTGCTAATTTTTTACCTTACCTTCCTTCAGAAGGCAGAGCCAACCTAGTGCAAATAAGTCAAAGGCAACTTTTAAATCAATTTTAAAAGAGGATGTGTCCAAACTTTAGAAGTCATTACAGGAGATCACTTATCATTATCATCATAACTAATAGGTGATATCATATGAATCCCCTAAAGTAATCTCTCTCAATCTCCTTAGCTGTTCCATTTCATTTTCATGGGTGCTTTGTTGAAACTGTGTTGCTCCCAAATTCTTCATAACCTCAGAAGATGGCCCCTGTACTATGAATCCCACCTAATCTGTAATTCCATTTACTTGGATGAATGAACATGGCTTTAATGGAAACCCTGACAGCAAACCTTGTGACAGCAGCCAAGTGAACAGAGAATTTCCTGTCTTTCAGTGTTACCTGAAGTTTTTCACGTGATCTTCCACTCCTGAGAGCCGAATGGAGTGCTGCAGAGCATTCAGGTAGGTCAAGGCTTGAGTTGAGGATCCCCAGTTCACATCTGTTCAAAGATTTGAGGTTACAACGTGTTACTTACAGTTGTCCTTTGTAAAAAAACCTCATGATCACAAAATGAATGCTGGACACGGACTAAACCCACAGATTTAAGCTACACCTTGCTACATTTTATACAATACTAGTCAACAAACCCTACGGCTTAACAGGCATTATATTTAAAGGCAACATTTCTGTAGAAGTTTCAGCAAAAAAGTGAAGGAAGAGAGTATCTGTTTTTTTTTATCTCCACATTTCAAAGACCTGAACAACTTCACAGCCAAAAGAATACCACCTGAGGAAAAAATGCTGTGCTATTTTATACCACAGCAAAGAAAAAACTGAATCTCAAAACATTGCCTAAACAAAGTCAGATACTTTCAGTGGAAAACTGCTACTTAAAGCATACCCTTTCAGATTATTATTTTTATGAGGAAAAGGAAGACTTCACTATCATCTTTTTCCTCCCATACACATCTCTTGATAGTCACAATGAATTTACCATTTTCCATATGCACCTTTTCATCCAATTATCATTCAGACATTTATGCCTAAGTGGCATCTTCATAATTTGGGAAGAGGGGGAACAGCAATGACTATGCAGGAAAAATTCCATTTAATTACAACTAAAGAGGCTGACACAGAAATTTAATCTAGTGGTCCAAACACAAAGAAGTTGCTGGGGTTTTTCCCTGACAAGGCCATATTTTTTTCCCTTCTTTCCCCCTCCACAACCAAAAGAAGCCCCTGTACATACCTGGCTTCTTGTAAGTGACATAGATGTAAAGCCCCAGGACTATTACATAGGTTAGAAGTGCTGCCCACCAATTAATGACAAACATTACAATGCAGCACAGAATAGCTCCAATGAGGGAAATCCACATATTGTAGTATTTGAAAGCAGGCCGCCAACCTAGTCAAAATAAAATTTTGGAGGGTATAAAAAAGAGAGGGAAAATTAATTTAAATTTAAAATGTAGAAGAAGGAAGGCACTGCACTTTTTCCCCCTTCCCTTCCCTGGTATTCTGCATCCATTACATGTTAACATCTTGAGTTTCAGAAATGCAGACTGGCACATTTATTTATGCTTTCTGTTTTCCAACACCTTTCAAATGAATTTGCAGCTTTCTCACACAGACATGAAAATGCTCCTAATTTTTCCCCCTAAAAGCACAGCTCAGAAGGGAAGTTTGAGGATGCTTGTCCCAGTATGTCTATTGAACCAGGCTCAGAGAACTTTTGGCAATAGTTTTGCCTGACAACATTCGATCTTTCCTTTCAAAGGTAGAAAACCATAAATCATCATCTCATACCTCAGTTTCTTATATACTTCTATATACTTTTAGTTGTGCATTTTTACTGTTTTCATATGGAAGTTCTCACTACATGAAAAGGACAGGTATATCCAAACAGAACTCAGGTACGTCCAAGTACTAAATGCCAGTTTTACATTATTTGCCACAAGTTTATCCAAAAATCAGATAAACACACCTCCATGAACACATCCAAGATTAACAAGTGTATTAAATATAGAGTTATTTAAGTTAAAACTATTGCACAAACTGTTATACCCACCCTATGAGGAAAAAAATAATAAATCTATCCATTCAGTAACTTAAGAAGCTTTTAGGGGATTTATTCCAGTAGAACTGCATGTGGACTGGGTATAATATACATCTGTTCTGCAGGTACCAGGTTTTGGCTTATTCCTGCAGTTTAACCCACAGTAAAGACTATAAAAATGGGGCAATACCACTAGCAATTCCTGTTTCTTCTTGTCTGGAATATGAAACACATTAACAAAAACTGAAGACAACAAAAGGTGGTTTGTCAGCACCAGCTACTGAATTAGCAAAAATGCTTTCTTCACGAGTTTTTGAATAAACTCTGAATCATCTTGTGCTCCCTCAGCAAAGATGACAAAATCAGTAGCCCCAAGCCCTGCTGGATCACCCAGTTCTCAAAACTTCAGAAGACACACAAATACAACATATTAAGCTTTTAATGCCATGAGTAGTTCCTACCTGGAGATTTTGCAAGAGAAGCATGGAATACAGAGAAGTTAATCAAGGCATATGAGGCCAAGAAGAAATTAGAAATAATTGGAGCAATGACATTCAGTTCGGCTGTAAAATGAAAAAAAAAAAAAAAAAAGAAAGCAAGGCGTTATCAAAGGTATCACCCAATGGTTTTGAAGATTACAGAGAAAAAATTCTGCTGCAAAGAATCTTATTTTTTGATATACTCTAAGAAAATGCAGTTTACCCTTTTGCTGACAGAATTTATATCAATGATCTCCTATTTACTAAGTCATCTTTTTAACAGGAAGTGTAGCTTTCAGCTTCAAAAATTTAAGCACTACCAAGTATTCTAGAAGCACTCTGGACATGCTACATACTTTTTCAAGATCATTAATTGAGAAAATTTCATTCCCAGCAGGGTTTGGATCAAACAGTGCACTAACACACTGGGTTCTGAAGAATTCCAGAAGACTTAAATATTACAGACCAACATCATCACAATAGTGATGCTCACACCCCCTTCAGTGAGAGGGAAAAACCTGATCCTCTCTCCTTTCCTTGAGGCAGCGTGGTACAAAATACTTTTATGTGTATTCTCACCATCATTTAAAAAAAGAAAAAAGTGATCAAAATGCAGAATGTGCCATCCTAGTCTGCAAGTTTCTAGCTGCAATCAAGCTTCCAGTCAGCATGGCTCAGCAGGGACCCCAAGGGTGCATCTCTGCCTCAAGCAGATGTGGAGGAAGGAGGACAGAGCAAATTGGGAAAAGAAGTTAAAAGCAGTGGCTCAGAACTCATAAATGGACACAGCACAATTAGTTCCCCACCTACAGAGAACATGTGTCATTAATTATAACCTAGAGAACCTTTAGCAACAGCAGTGTCAGCACTCAGCTCTACCATTAGTAACCTAACAGAAAAGCACATTTAAAATAATATTGCTCATGCAAGTTTGTATTTTACTGAAGCTGCCATTATTAAAAAT
Source organism: Emberiza elegans (assembly GCA_024865655.1). Classification (NCBI taxonomy): domain Eukaryota; kingdom Metazoa; phylum Chordata; class Aves; order Passeriformes; family Fringillidae; genus Emberiza; species Emberiza elegans. The sequence goes on from JALJVW010000034.1 coordinate 3,584,190, forward strand.
CTGAAATAAACTTCCATATTTACAGGATGTTAACACTGTCTCAATCAAAGGATGTATTTCTATTGACTGGTAGCACCTAAAGACAGATACCTATGATTACAAAAGAGAAGTGCAGTTAAAATTTACTGCAGCTCTTGACAGAGTTGTATCTAGGAGATAGGACAAAGTAAGCCTCAAAATAACCAGATTTAGAATGCTGACTTAGAATTAAGTTGTGCATTAGATCTCTAGGACCCTGTCATCAAGTTCACAACATGCACTAAAAATGCTTCCTAAAGGACAAAAGGGGACTGAGATTCACAAAAATTTCAAACTAACCGATTAGTATGAATCCAAGAGCAATTAAAAATGTTAGAATATATCCTCTCAGTGGTTCATTGTTCTTCCCATAGCCTTTAGCAAACATCTGAAATCCTGGATAAATGCTGTCCTTGCACAAAGCCTAAGGGAAAAAAAATTTTTAAAAAATAAAAAAAAAATCAAGAGTCAACATGCATTTTGCTCATGACATCTTCCATTGACTAGTATCTTTCTGAACACTTCAGGATAGTTTATAACCACTATACACTAATTGTATTCTCAACTGCCATTGCATCTTGACATTTTGCATTTCCACTTTTCTATCCTTAAGTAATGTCCACCTGCAAGAAGCAAATTTGCTTTTCTGTAACTGTCTATTTTACTTCACTACTGTCTTAAAATCACAAAAAGTCTTTTTTTATGTATTTTATTTTCTCAGGAAGTGGAAACTTTGCCCAGTATACACACTAGGTTCTCTGCATCAATACAACTGACTTCCCACTTAACTTCTTTTAACCCAAATTAAGACAGAGAAGGAGATTCAATAGTTAAAAAGAAGATAGAGCAAAACACACTCAGGAACCCCAACAAACAGTAACAAACTGTTCTCCCATTCTAAACAACAGGTAAATATTAGAACAATCCACTGATGCCATCTGATATGGATAATGACAGCAGTATGTCAAAGTCCCCTTCCAAAAACCATGACTCAAGATTAATTATTCTTCAAAATGTTACCATTTTCTTCCCTTACTTACCTGGAAGATCTTAGGGGCACTCACAAGAGATGCTAATGCAGATGACAGTGTGGCTGAGAAAATGCCTGCAGTAATCAGTGGTGCAAATCCTGATACCATGCTCATGACCTGAAAACCAAAATAATTTTTCAAAAATATGTAAAAAACACACTAAACAAACAGATGGCACCATAACTACACAAACAGAAAAAAAATACTACACACTCTTCACTTAAAAGCTGTCTGAATATCATGCATTCATATAAATTAATGAGCTACAGACATATCAGGGAATATAAATGCATCCTGATTTCAGGACAAGAAGTGGTGGCTTTTCATAGAATATAATTAGAAGCTCAAATTATCAAGGGCAAAAGTCTTCATGGGTGCATAAGAAGATTAGAAGGAAGTAATGGAAGAAGAAATACTTTGCAATGTATTACATATTCCACCTAACCTATTGCTGACTAACATGGTCTCAGAAATCCCAAGTGATAAAACATGTGAAAACCACATTCCTCACAATCTCCATCATTTTAAGTTAGACTTCTTTTTCCCAGTCAAAAGCAGAAGGTCAAGACAAACTTGCTTCCTATCTCCCCAAGATCAAATCCCAGCACATCCCTGTAATCTCAGTAACAGAAGTCAAATGTAAACTGGATGAGTAATGAGCTGGTACCTTCCAGTACCTCAAGGGGCCTTAAAAAGGAGGGAGATTATAAAAACTGAGTGCCATCCCTGTCCATGGCATGTGGATTGGAATATCATCTTTAAGGAACCATAAATCATCCTAAGGATCATCTTAAGATCATCTAAAGGAACCTTAAATCTAAAGGAACCTTAAATCTGTGACTCCACTTTTCTACAGATTACATCTGTACCATAGCTGCCTGCAGCTTTTCATCTATCATGTGATTTAAGATACACAACTGTGTAATTAAAAACCGTTCATGGTTTAATAGAATACTTTCCTTTACGAGGAAAAAAAGCTGAAGGTGCTTTAAGACAGCCAGTGCTGAAGAATTTCAGTCAACACACCAAACTCATCAGGGTGCTTTTCAAGCACAATGTGGTTCTGCATCATTTGCACTGCTTCCTTGCCTTTTTCACCCTGGCAATCTCATTTACATTATCAGGAGAGCAACCAAAGGAAGGCAAGAAACAACAAGCAGAAGTCTCCTGTTTTGAAGTTACTGTCACCTGAAATTGTAAAATCTTGCTGTCTAAATTAATCTTACTAGGTCAGATGTTCTCAGACATAATGTATAGATGGACTGGTGAAGTTTTCTTCACTAAGGCTAAATTCATGGTAAAATTCAGTGGGTTTCTCCAGACCAGGCTGACAATGACAGCTGGGCCTCTCAGTCAGCAGAATCTGTGCACTACACCAGGTTTCACAGGTCAGTCCAAGGCATGACTTACTTGAAAAGAGAAATTTAATAAATGGAGGTTGCAAAAAATGAGACTAAAGTGTCTGATAGAGTAGTGTAACAAATGAAGGAGAGAACTTCCTGAAGCCTACTTGCAAGGTTATAACAAAAAAAAGGCATGCCAGGCCTATAATCATAGGGGAGAGTAAGACTAACAACACATCTATTAAGCTATCTCTCCTATTCCCCAGTTCCATGTAATTTTGTAAGGAACAGAAAAAGTTACAGTTTTCAATGGTAGTTTCTAATAACCCTACATTATGTTACAGAATAAAATTTAAGAGGTGTAAATGCTTTACTATAATTGTAGAAAGAAACTTTTGCTAGAGCAACGTAATTAACAAATGCACAATAATTTTTTACAGAAGCAGTATGTAATTTTTTTTCCCTGTGTCCTAGGGTGACGTTATGATGCTTGTATCCCCATTCATGCGTTCTGTTTATGCTGGATATTATGTTCTGTGCCTTTAAGACTGGCTCTGAAGAGTGAAAAGTTTTGTTTGTTTTTTCTTATCAGCCTGGCGGGACACAGAGATGGGCAGTACATGGTGCTGCTTTTGCTTTTTTTGCTTTTGCTTTGCTCTCTCGCTCTTGCTTCTGCTTGCTTTCTGCTTCTGCTCATTAGCTAATTTAGCTAAACAGTCCAAATTTCTTCCTGGACTGTTTCCCCTCTCCTTTTGTGGACCATCTGGAACCTGCTCCAGACTGGGACCTGGGAACACCGAGAGTTTCACCCTGTGGCTGCAGCAGCTGCCCCAGCGCCGGAGGGACTGAGAACAGAGCCACCACCCCCTGAGAGACTTTCTGAATTTGCCATCTTTGTCAGAGCGGTGTCACGGGGTATTGTTCATTCTGTGTGCTGGGGGTGCTGTGCCTGCCTGTGGAATAAACAGGTTCTTTCCACTTCTCTCCGAGGAATCCTTCCCGAACCGGCTGTGGGGAGGGGCCCTGTGGGTTTGCTTTCTGGAGGGGCCCCTTTGGAGATTCTCTACCAAATTTACCCTAAACCAGGACACCCTGCAAGGATGACTTAATCAATCTTCCCTCATTATAGAGGGAATCTGTTACAAGTCACTTTTCTTCTCACATGTAAAATATTTTGATGCCTTTACATTATTACACTTGCCTCCACTTGCTATTTGCTTCTGACAACTAACTCATATTTTACGTTCTCTTTCTAGGTTCTGTCCAATGCCTCCAATTACTGACACTCTCTATTTCTGATTATTACCCTGTTTTATAAATTTGAGAGATATCCCAGCAAAGCCTATGCAAATAATATTTGGCATTTTAAAAGCTAGCAAGTTATGCCTTAGGTTAGTTAAGTGACTTTAGGAAGCTTCTCTAAGCTAGGAGAATACAGGGGGAACCAGATCCAGCAGAATCAGAGCGCCATGGTGTTAAAATCCCCTTTCTCCGTCCCCAACACAATCCAGACTTCCTGACCATGAACCAAGGAGCCCACAAATGCAGTTACCCATAGCACTGAAATTTTCATCCCTGCAGAGTAAAAAGGCAGTGTGGCCCTGCAACCACTGGTGTGCTGACACAAACATACAGTTCCTGCTGATAAGGGCCTCATCATGTTTGCCTGGAATTTACAGTTAAGGCAGTTTCCTAAATTTCAAGCATTTAGGATCATGAAATACTCTATTTTGATACAATTCAGTTCCTTGGTCCAGCACTCTGGAGCAAAACAAAAATGTTGTATTAAAACAACTGAGTTTCATCCTACTTTCAACTTTCATTCAAAGCTGAAAAAAAATCCGCATTTTAATTACCCAAAGCTGTAACTTTTTGTTGGGAATCTCCAGGCTGAGGCTGTAGAGCCCAGAAAAAATTTTTGCAAATACTCTTCTACCAGGTGACAGCCCGGGCACAGAATAACCACTGAACAGAAATATCAGAAGCCTGTGAGGACCTATAATTCACTGTAATAGAAACTAAAGATGGTCTTCCTAGGCAGGTCTGACTAAGCCTGTCTCACCTCCTGTCCTCATTTAGAGTTCCTAATCTAAGATTTGCACAGGTAAATCATATTACAAATCATCCATCTGCTGCCTGAAGTCACCCAAACCCTGAGCTGACCCAGCAGAACTTCAGATCAATTCTGTGCCAAAAGAACTGACTGCAGCACAGAGTGTCCTGAAGTCATTACACTGTGAACACAAACTGGCTCTTTCTGCCCTAAAACCAGCCTGTTTTCAAGCTGGAAGAGAAATGAAACAATCTTCCCTCACCTCAGGGATTAATTTTAGTTTGTGCAGTATTTTTGTCAATTATTTACCATACAGAAAAGAACCTGAGAAGTGCACCAGTGTGGACACCCCCCTTTCCACACACACCATGCACTACCTATGGAAAAATAATATCTGTCCTTACGGCTAACAATCAGAGATACAAAATTGTGAGCAGTTCAGTTATGAAATGGACAAGTGTCTCATTAGATAAACAGCCTCTCACACAAACATTTTCCTTCTCACACCTTCTGAGAAGACAGAATCAGACTCTTCTCAGAGACGCACAGCAAAAGCTGGGAGGGTGAGAGAAGAAACAGCAAGGGAGATTCCCAATGGGTATTAGAAAAATGAGATTTCACAGAGAAGGCTCTCAAAACGAGGGGCACCACATTCTCTGTGCTGGCTCTGACCTTTAAAGTGACTTTTCCTAATTGACAAAAACTTTTTTTTCCACAGAGAGAGGCAAGAATAATTTGGGAGACAGAAACACCCTGAAGTGCAAGTAAATTTTATGTTAAGAACCTTACAATAGCCATGAGTTAAAGACACAGAGGAAACCAGTTACAGGCTATTCACAGCTGTGTATCTGACAATATGCTGGTTCTTTTGAGCTTAGAAGAAACAATGAAAGTCATCAGATTTTGCAAATTTGTCAATCCCACAACAGCAATTCTGAATTCCCTGAACAAGAACAAGGTTAACACCACAGAAGATACTCACATTATGCCACTATAACAATTTCATTAGTGGATTTCAGCTCAATCTCTAGCCAACTTTTGGTTCACACATTAGAAAAACTTTGGGCAAAGATGGGACTACCATAGACCAGGCTGGAATCAGTGGGCAGTAACTTAATTTTCCTTGGATTTTTTCAAACCCTTACCAGTAGCTCATGAACAACCCAGTTGGCCGTGGTGGAAGACTATGAATTAACTTGTAGAGGATTTGTAAATACTGTTAACATCATGTTTAATCAAAATTCATGACCTTGTTACCATTAAAGGGGAAGCTGTGATAAACACGTAAAACAGTCTTTAAAAATTTAGCGTATTTTCTAAAAAACTTTAAAAATTTAGCAAGCAAATTATTGACAGAGGCTACCTATGATTAATCAGCATCATTACTGAAAAATCAGTACATTTACCCTCACTGGTGAATGATGACATTGAGGTACCTAAAGAAAGCTGCAGCAGCACCACCTAAATCCAAGCAATTTGCTCAGAAAAAGAGTAAATATTTATGCCACTTGTTTGCAAACACCTAAGAGTTTTCAACATGTATTCATTCTTTTGCATACCAGCTAGAATGTACCACACACCTATCCCAGATTAAATTATGGAGGTGAGTATATATGGCCTATGACTTTTCCTGACAAGCACTAAAAAAAACACAAGCCAAGGAAGAAACAAACAAGACCTGCTAAAACAACAGGCAACAAAAAACCCCAAACAACCCAAAAAACCAACCCAGAAACCTAAAAACGGCAAAAAAAACCCAAACCAAAAAACCTGCACAGCTCCCCAAAACAACAAACCAACAAAATCACACCAAAAATTCACTCAAAAACAACAACCAAAAAAAAACCCACCAAAAAACCAAAAAACACCACCAAGATACCAAATCAACAAAAAAACCCAAACAAACAAACAAAAAAACAACACCAAAAAATCAAACCAAATCAAAAAAAGGAAAAAAAAATTCCCCCCCAAAAAAACCCCCAAAAATCTGAACACAAACCCCAATATAGAGATAAAGGAGGAAGTTTTATACCTGGAAGTTGTTCATCAGCCCATAGTGACACCCTGCCCCTGCCTGAGACTGACAGGATGAGAAGTCATAGTTTAGTTTGCAGGCTGCACTCGTGCAGTTTGCCAGCTCGCTGACAATGGTGTCGTTAACATTCCCTGTGGCATCTCGAACTACACAGGAACCTGCCACGGACACAACAATAAAATAAAACCATTAACAAGCTGAACCTCAATTTAAGGATATGTGTTAATTCCTTTTTATGTAAGCATTATCTAACAGAGCAACATTAGAATACCACATTTAGTTTTTTAACGTGCTACAGTACTAAGCTCATCTTCACTAAGAAAAACAAATACAAATAGCAACTGCTGCCTTGGCTGAAACAATCTTTAGTTTTTCAATAGACTTGATTGAAGGAAGAAACAGGAAGTTTTAGCACAGAGGAAAACCATGCCAATAAACTTGCAGAAATTTAAGAGCACAATCTGTGGCAGTGCCCAAGGCCACATTGGACACTGGGGCTTGGAGCAGCCTGGGACAGGGGAAGGTGTCCCTGAAATGGCAGGGGTGGGAACTGCATCATCTTCAAGGTCCCTTCCATCCCAAGCCATTTTATAGTTTTCCGACTTTATACTTGCTCTTTTGGTCAATTTTCCCAGATGAGTGCAGACTTGTTTTGTGTGTATAGATGTTTGCAGACAGGTATACATTTTGTTGCAGTTTTTTTTCCCCAGTCACTATGACTCAGCCATTAAAAAAAATAAGTTTCATGAAAGCCTGTTACAAGCCATTTCCCAATGTTTAAGTAAGCCATCTCCTATGTGGCCATGGTATTTTTCAGTTGGTTTCTTGGTGAAAAACAGACAAAGAGTACCATTTCTCCCACATTCTTTTATAATCATCACCTTAACTACTGTCTTTTGTTCATCTATTATTACTTTTAATTTTGCTGCTCAAGTAAATGCTGGAGAAACAGTATTTCTGCTTGTAAGTATTAAGAAAAACTAAAGGGTACTAAAAGACCATGAAGTCTTCTATTTCATGGGGGTTTTGTCTCATATATGACAAAAAGTAGATCAGACTAAGTAATATTTAATATTCTGTGGTCTAATAGTAGAGGTAATCAAACTGTTTGAACACCAGGAAATACTCTGGGGATTGGAATTAAATGGGGAAAAGTCAACAGAGTCAATAAAACTCCTTTATCTTTTAGGAATCTGAATGACAAGAACTGCCTTGCAACAAAACCCCATGACAGCTAAGGATGTAAATTAACTACCTGCAAAAATTAAGTAAGAAGGCAGAGATCTGCTGCAAGTTTAAGTTTATTCAGTAATATTCCTAGGCATCTACATATGTTGTCTCTCTTCCAGAGGGAAAATTAATTCCTGATTAGTTATACCACATTTAAATTCTTGTGAGCCATTAGAATTTGATAAACAGCCCACCACAACACCTGGGCCCAGTAGGTGGACATTAATTAATCCTTCCACTCCCTATTTCTTTTTTAGTTACTTATTATACCTAACTGGTCAAATTACAATAAGTTTCCTACACCACACACCTGTCTTATGCTCTTCTTGTGAGTATGTGGAGGAGCTGAGGCTTTTTGTATTGTTTTTTTGTTTAACTGGGAGTAAGAGCTCTGTTAAGAGGAAAGTATTTCCCTTTCTTCACTATACAAGTATTTGCCCCAGCCACTCAAGCAGTATATAATGGATTTGACAACACACTTCTCAGCTGAACTATTTGTAAACAACATTTTGTTGGTGACAAGATTGCAGTGGCAGGCCAATTATACTGAACAACTCATTAAATTCCTACAGTGCATTATCACAGCCCTCCTCTTCCTCATTTTGTCAAAGTTCAAATTCAGCTTTGGCAGGACTTTCACACATGCCATCAAAATATGGCAGAAAGAGACATGGCTGTAGGAACAAACTTAATGTGGGCCTTACTGGGAGAGAATGCAGAGCAGGCAGGCAGGCTCTGTTCTCAGCAGAAGACACTTAGATAATACTAACAATAATGTTATTTTCTTAAAGACTCATTCAGAAAAGTTTTATTTATTTATATGATTCTGGCAGCATTTTCCCTAAAAGTCTTTAGGCTGTCCCTCCTGTGAAAATAAGATTTCACCTTTTCACAGGCATTTATAAGCATGTTCCTGCCAAAGTGAAATAGAGCTTTGCCAGGCTTTAAGCATGAGAAAGTTTACAGCCACCTCTATCAAGTTATCTCCTTAATTTACCAATTCCAGAGGTACTACAGCCCTTCAGAGTGCAGTTCAGAGTGTTTAATTTTACTAGTGCTGCAAACAATTACAGTTTGGCTCTTGTGAATTAGTTTTGCTTTCATAACTACAGGAAGCAGGTCATAATGCTACTCAGAACTTTGTTTTTTTTTTTTTTTTTTTTGAAATGTATCTTCCAAGATTTTTAAAGCAAATTTGCCTGTGAAATCTGCCTCCTCATGCTAACTGCATGTCTGCCTTTGTCCTTTGGTGAATTATGAAACTGAATTATGCATACCCATGTCTCAGTCACCCTTCTGAAATAGCTGCCTAGCTCTAGCAGCAGGATCAGTAGTTTTCCTTCTTTCTTTTCTACTCAGTTTAGCCCTCTTACTTACTACAGAGCATACAAATAGTGAGTTAAGTTCAGAGTATCTTTCTCCTCTTCAGATATGACTTCTCTGCAACATTACTAGCCCCTTCAAATCTTTAGTGACTTGCTTACACCACTCCTCTGGGAAAGGAATAAAGGTATTTTTGTTTGTCCAATACTCCTAATCCAATGCCTCAAAAGGAGCTGAATTTCACTCATGATCTCTGACTCCTGCTGCCTTTTTCTAATGAGCAGAATTCAAACTGTAAGTCAGTACACAGCAGAATGTTTCCGATGAATCAATTTCACGTCCAGTTGGTTTTGCAAACTGCTTCTTTTGTCAGTTTTTATACTGCATTTTTCACGTTTGGAAGCTGATCAAAGTATTCCATTAATAAGCGAGTATTAACAATAATTTCAGTCTTGTGTGGGTTGAGCTTCCAACGGATTCAAATTTGGTAGCAAGAGGTCTACGCAGTCAATCTAATTAGGAAATGAGTGTAGCTCATTATGCTGCATAAAGCACAATCACTACAGAGCAACTATTTGGCAGAGCTACACTCCCATGTTAGCCAACAGAGGCAGACTAGCAAGTTTGGTATCTTTGGAAAGGAAGTATCATTAGTGGTGAGATCAATGGTCCTCTTAGAAATGGGAATTTCAGTCAAAAGGCACCACAGCTATTATAAAACAAGGTCTTTCATTTAAGAAAAAATATTATTGCTGTCAGAAACTAGTTTATGTGACATGACTAAAAAATGTTTCCAATCACAGGCAAGAAATGTGCATGATTCAATTACAAATGATCCTATAATCTTAAAGTAACCAGAATTATTTTAGGTGTCAGAAAAACATAGTAAACCACTGGTGCTCTACAGCAAGACTGGTATCAACCCCAGGGCAACTTCTACAGAGGACTTCAAACAACTGTGGGGTGGGAAAGACTGGGAAGAGAAGACTCAGATCAGTCTGTGATTATTTCTCTCCTTTATAGAAGAACATGACACTTCCAAAAGTGGGCTGATGAGAACTGAAGGCCTTTCTTGCTCTCCTCCCTCAGCTGGGGAATTAGTGCTCAAGCATCCTCACCACAGCGCTCTCTGATCATCCCACAGCTCCCTGCAGGTATGTGGCTGATTACCATAATCCTCAAAACAATACAGGTGTTTTTTCAGTGGGTATTTCCTGAAAACATGCTTTACTAATCCAGGGATTATCCCACTGCTAAACTGTAAATCCTTCAATGTAAATAACTGCAACAATGAGGCAACACTGATAGAAGTCTTCTGTCATATTTAGTCTGAAGAAGTCACTCTTCTTAGAAAAGCATCAGTTATTTCACAGAATTATAAAACCAGCTGAAAACTGAATCTCCCAACAGCAAAAACAAGAAACCTTTGGCTATTACTTTCCCATGCAGGAAAGTCAATTACATAACGACTTTGCATAACAAATTACATAAAACCGTATCAAAACACATCCTCGGAACGAACGTGAAAGGATAAAGTTAAAAACATTCTCTATTTACCTACAGATACTGCAATTCCTGCGTAAACCAATGTAGTGATTAAGATGGCCAACAGCGTTCCTTTAGGTATGGCTGACTGAGGATCCTGAAAGAAAAACGTCAGCAGACAGTGATGACAGAGGCCAATGCACACTTGAGTGGTCATGAAAAATGTCTTTAATTCGCTACTTACCGCCAGGTCCCCCGAGATATTTGCACCAGCAAGTATGCCAGTTGCAGCAGGGAAGAAAATAGCAAACACAGAAAAGAAGGTTTCCTCTTGTCGGAAATCTGGCCCAAAATTCTCCATGAATATGTCGGCTGCAGGGAAAGGTTTAAGTCTGTCAATATTCACAAGGAAGATGAAGTTTGAACCCATTCCAGCCACTATCAGACCAGTAAAAAAGCTGACAGTCACAGGACCTTCTTAAAACTAAATGCAGAACATTTAAGCCCTAATTCATCACTTCAACTCAAAGTCAACACAGTAAACTTAAGCAGATTTAAATGTTACATGTAAAAAATGTAAAAAATACTTACAGTATAATCCATCTTTTTAAAATTTAATATATATTTAATATTAAGCAATACTCAAGTTTTGACCCAACTGCAGAAGTTACAAGAAATCAGGAAAAGTCTCCACAGTTAAATAGGACTGTAAGATACACTAGATGTGTAATTTAATAATAGCAGCTTATTTTGCAAAGGAAGGAATTGTTTACCATACTGCAAAGTGTTCCAACATACCACTGTAACCAAAGAAACCTTTGGGCTTCTTGCTCTCCAGAGGAATAAATGTTCCTATGACAAAGTCTCCAATAGCAAGAATGAGGATCACCAGCAGGACTATCTGTGCCTGAAATACAATGACTGCTGTCAGACAGGAGAACTTGTTCTTTTCATAGTGTCAAGTGCTGTGCTATAAAATGTAAATGTTTACTTGATTCCAAATTCAGCTTCACCTTCTCAGCATGTTCTCTGCAAAAAAATGAGGAAAGCTGGAGAGAACTTGTACAAGGATTTTTAATTACGAAATAGGAATAATTTCCAAGTTTTATGCCTCATCAAAAAGGTTTATTATTACTAAATGCCTCAAATTATACCTGTAAAGACAAAATGCTTAAAAGAATAAATTTCTTTACATATAAGCCTTCCAGAAGGAATGCATTTGAAGATATTCAAGAAATTTACATGGAAATAGCCAAATGAAACACAAATGCTACTACTGCATTATTAGCCATGGTCATGCTTTGTCTTATACTTTAGTATGTGGTATTTTCAAAAAATTTATTACATCCCGAATGACACAGCTCTTGTCTCCTATTTTATGCAAAGAAATAGTTTATTTTGCTACATTCTCGTTTCTCAATCCTTACTAAGGAAATTAAATTGCAAACTGCAACAATTACTTGTTAATTCCTAGTTTTGACACTCCACTTATTACAACCTAGATTTTTATTCATTTTTTCTGCAGAACTATTATAAGCCCTACAAGTTGAACAAGAAGTACCTTAAACCATCCCACACCTCTAAAGTGTGTACAAAGATAAATCTAAGTACTGTAGAGATGGTTCAGGTCTTCCATTTAAATAAGTAATTGCACTGCTGTTACCTTTTGGGCGATTTGATTCCTTAGAAAGGAATGCCAGTAGCTTGGGGGAAGCTATTCACAGACCTTTTCCAGGCCTAGGATCAGGAGTTAATATGCAATATCACTGTGGCATTGTTCATGCCTTCAAAACAAAGTTTTCAGTTCACAGGGCCTCTCAGGAAAAAAGGGTGGAACTGTGATAAACAGAGCAAAATGGCCCGGAGCAGATTTAAAAGTCCACCTGAAGAAAACAGTTTGTGCCCTGTATTTAAATCTTTACAAAGCCTCTGGAATAGGTGAAAGGTGTGAGGAAACACCTGGGCCTTCAGTAAGGCAGAAACATAAACAAGAAGTTATCACAGAGCAATTGCCACAAGTGGATTTTTCCAGTAACTAACTAGGCTTCTCCCTGAAGCTAGGGATGTTTGCTGAATATCTTACTCGAATTCCAAAGTCTGAAAGAATGGGATTCTAAGACTTAACACAAGGAGCTGAGCAGTAAACACCACAAACTCTAAAAAGCCATTTTTAAAGCAAACTTCCCTGGAATCAATCCCAGTCTCTCCTCACTTTAAGATCTGGTTCAAAGGCATTATTATAGATTTCCCTGCTCCATTTTCTCTAAGACATGGCTGAGGCATAGGAGAACACCACAGATCAAGATGGAGACACTGGTGTTTCGCTATGCTGAGTTCTGCTAGCCCACATGAAATGCTTGTTTGACAGGTTCAGTTGCAAATCGTTGCTCCCACTTGCCTCCTTCCATGACAGAGAAACCAAGTCTTGACTTTTACATTGAGGACAGGACTTTTGAAATCTACCCCTAAAATAAGGATGGCACTGCAGTAATACCACATTTCAGGTTTGATGTAAAAACATTAAAGGGCATTTTCATGCAAACTATTGTTATATAAATGCTTATGCTATACAGCAAAATGAAGGTACTACTTGTGACTTCAAGTGGCAGCAGCCAGATTATTAACAAATAATTCTCTCAAAACAGTTCAGAATAAGGAGGTCAGCATTGTCTGCAGTTGGGTGTATAAAGAGAGCATCACAAATTCAAGTTATAGACAGTGAAGGGCTACTTGAGAAAGGTAAACAGTTTCTACAGAAGTTCAATTTAGAAGTTCACGCCCAAGTCACTTTCTGTAAGTTTCTTTTCTCCCCAGCAGATCAAAGCAATGCACTCGATCTTCACTCGCTTCTTCTAGGATCCCTACTCCTTAGAAGCAACAATGATTAAAAAAAAACCTCTCACTTTTAGTACAAATAGCATCATCTTCTTGATGCAGGATCACAGGAAACTTACAACACTTCATGAGGAGGTTCCTTCAGCTGCCTCTCAGTGAAGAAAACAGGAGCTATCGTGATGTAAGTTGGGAAGGAAGCCCCAGTGAGAGGCTCTTCTCAATTTTTTTTTTGAGCACATTAAGGACAAATATTCATAAAAAGCCTACAAGGTGCAGGAACCAGAGAGCCTCGTAATGCCAAGCAGAAAACTGGTAAGGGAGAAGAGCTTCTCTGTTGAGATCCCTTCAGTCAGAGCTGACCCGAGACTGTGCAGCCACAAGGTGAGGGAAAGAGGTTTTCCCTCCTACACATTCATCACCAATGTTCAAAACCCTTCTCCATGCTGGGTCTAATGAATGCATCCCACTGTCTGGCTGTTTCCAGGTGAAAATCAAACCAGAAAAGAATGAAAGAGAAGGGAAGCCAGCCCTGTGTTTTTCACCCTCAGAATTCGCCTAAAGTTCATAGTAAGTGAAAATTCCCATGCCGAAGTTCTTACCTTCTCTTGTGCTGTAATTGCCCAGAAGAGGGAAATACCATTAATCTATTTGACAATGTCATTAAGAGTGGATTATGCTGGAGTTTAGGTTCTCATAGGTGCTTAAGCTTGCAGTGAAGTGGTTTAAGATCTGAAATGCTGTTCAGAGCTGCACATGCTAGTGCCAGACCAAGAGATACTGCATAAAAGTCAACTGAGTTCTAAGGTACCATCATGCAATACTGAATACACTGAATATACTAAAAATAAATCAGACAGCTAAGGTACAAAAGTGGAATCAAAATTATGAAGCAGAGAATTAAAAAAAAAAAAGGGAGTTCCTTACTTTTGCTTCCCACTCCATTCCTGCAATGGAAATGCCCAGCAGTATGACCACTGTGATAGCCCCTATGATTCTGATATCATTCATTTCATCAATCATCAACGTTCCATTTTCCTAAGAAAACAAACAAAAAATACACAGTCATATACTTCATCAGGTAAATACCTTTCCTAAACAACAGCATTTTATTCACTATAATTTATTAGTAGCTTACCTGCACACCACAAATTTACTGATTGTAAATTCCCTTTAAGGATACAAGTAATTTGATTTAAAAACAAGACAAAACCCAATGAATCTTCCAAATGGAAACTAAAGGGGTTGTTCAGCCTGGAGAAAAGGGAGTTCAGGGAGACTTTACTGCCATCACTTAATATTTAAAGGGGGCTTACAAGAAAGATGGGAACGGACTTTTGGAAAGGGCTTGTGGTGACAGAACAAGGAATAATGGTTTTAAACTAAAAGATGGCAGATTTAGGCTGGATGTAAGAAAGAAATATTTTGCAGTGAGGGTGATGAGGCCTGGGCACAGGGTGCCCAGAGAAGCTGGGGATGCCCCTGGATCCTTGGAGGTGTCCAAGGCCAGGCTGGATGAGGCTTGGAGCAGCCTGGATAGTGAAAGGTGTCCCTGCCCATGGCAGGGGGTGGCACTGGGTGGTCTTTGGGGTCCCTTTCAACCCAAACCATTCTGTGATTCCACCTGGATGGGGGATGGACTAGGTGACCTTGAAATGTCTCTTCCAAACCACACTGTTTCATGATCAGATGAATCAAAAAACCAAGTATAATCTTGAACTTTATATGTAAAGTATACACTCAAACATTCTATATGAGGTGTAAAACTTTATAGATAAAAGTATAATCAATATAAGCACTGTCATCCATGTACCTTGAGTAACTCGACAACAGTCTCTGCAAAACCAACAACATACATTGCCACTGCCACAGCATTGGCAAATGCAAAAATCAGACCTATGGCACCACCAAACTCTGGCCCCAGACTTCTGGAAATTAAGTAATATGCTCCTCCTGAAAGAAAAAAAAAACTAATTACAAAATTACAAAAAATCTTCTTCATGATAACAGCTTATAACAAACAGTCATCAGCACTTTAACATTTACAGAAGCCAGGATCTACTCACTCTTTGTTCCCTGATGTATTAGAAAATAACCCTTAACTCAGTATTTTAGGGAATGATGTGCTGAAGTTTCAGGAATGTATTTCAAGTTCTTAGGCAAAGAGACCAGGTGGAAATAACCATCAATCATGCACCACATCATATTAATGCATATTAGGTATGCAACCAGCTCTTTGGTTAAAGAACTGTAGAACACAAGCTGCAGTATAGCTGGGCTTTTACTTCAAACTGCTCAAAGCACTCGGGCAGTCAAGATCAAGGAACTGACAAAACACACTGCAATAAACCCACTGAAGTTGCAGACTTCCAAGACCTGTTTCTAAAAGCTCTGCTGTTAAATGAATTTTCTGCCCTCCAATGGGACTCTCAAGAGCCTGTTCTTTGTACTTTTGAGCCAGACAAAAACAACAAATCCCACACGACAAATGAAAATATGAGTATCTGGAGTATTACAGGAAGGTAAAGTTTAGAAAATGTAGCAAAGGCTTATTCCTCAAACTTTAGGTTAAGCTTTCTAGAAGCAACAAAATCCTCCAGCTCCAGTCTGAAATAACTGAGTGCATCTTAAAAATCTGCAACAGAAAATACTTAATTTCACTGCATTAGACTTTTTGTGGAAATCCTGCATATGTACCCAGCTTCACCATCTTCTACATTTCTTATTTCTTTCTTCTTAAAAAAAATCTTACTGTAATATAACATTTTCATAGGAAAAAATGTTCCTATGAAATTCTGATTCTTCCAATTCATGACTTCAAATTTTCTAATGAAGTACTGTTTTTCAAGAGTGACTTAAAAAAAGAAAAGAGGTTCCTATACAGATGGGAAAACCTGACATACATAATAGAATTAAAAAATAGAAAGGCATTCAGAAACTAAGCTTGACATAATGCTAGCACTCATAGCTGATTTTTCCCATTTGGTCTGTTTACTTTGTGATCATGAGGCTTTTCTCTTCATTCTTAATCTTAATGAAGATAGTTTTGTAACCTCCTACTTTCATTCCACCATTTTTTTTCCTAGTAGCAGTCTTGTAATGTCATGAAGCAGTCTGATCGTGTCAGAGGCACCAACCATTTCCAAAAATAGCTGACAACACCACAAAAACCATGGAAGAGAATGAAAGCCATCACCCTCAGGAAAACTGGAGCTAACAGAGTTTGGAGAGTTACTTGTGTGAAGGTTTATTTCAGGACATGAACACATACAAACACACTCTCAACCAGCTAGTGCAGCTCAGGAGAATATTAAGACCCTACTCATTGCTGGATATGTAACCTTAAAAATGTTTGTATTACAAAAATTTACACCAATAAAGTTTCTTTTACAGCACAAAAGCAAGGTAATAGTTCAATCTAATTAGAAGGCTACCTACTGACTTTTTGGTAACTATGTGACTGTTTAATCACACACAGAACACAAGGAAGGCTTTGCTCCTCAGCAACATTAAAGTGTGCACTCCAGAGTGAGGAAAGCTTTAAAAACTTCATGAAAATAGCATTACCTCCTCTTACAAACCCATTTGTGGCTATTGCTGAAGTAGACAATCCTGTAATAGTTGTCACAACAGTGGCCATTCCAATAACCAAGACAGAGAGACCTTTTGGGAAAAGAAATGAAAACACTGTAAGCCCTGCAGTATTTAAGAGTACAAACCTTCAGCTTAATTTCATTTAACTACTCAAGTCTTGCAAATAAAACACAAATTTACTTTCAAGCAAAAGGCTGCCTCTTTCCCCTATCAAGATACAAATAAAACTGGGCAAAGATTCTCTTTCATCAGCAAGGTAAGAGCTGTATTCTACAGATGAATCCAACACTGAAGTCTTTGAAAAGATTTGCTTATGTACTACAGTCTATATGCAGGGTTTCATAATTAGAGATCAAAAGTTTATCTCTACAGTTCACTGAAGACTTACAAATGTCAATTTTAAAGTACTTGCCTTGTACCTAAATGAAAAAGTCTAGTAACTGGTTGAAGTTTTTGATAAGATAAATTACCATAAAAATTTGCAATATTAAGGTAATTTCCTATTCCTGTTTAAAGTAAAAGCTTAAGATCAACATGTCTAGTGGATCACATTTCAAAGTCACTGAAATAAAATTACAGCATTAGTCTCCATACCTATCCCAGCTTGTCCTACAATCCATGATAGTCTGATGAAGAGCATCACACCCCAAATATTTAACATACATCGTACCTAGGATAAAGCAGAAACATAACATAGATTAGTTCTTGCATCTGCTGTCATCTACATTAATTCTTCCTTTAAGTTCTTAATGTTCTTGAAATTATCTTGCTGCATTTCCTCACCACTTTTAAAATTATTTCATAAGAATATGATGTTATCATAAAAGTTTAAGTTTGGTTAAAAAAAGGGGACTTAAATATGATTTAAAAGTTACTACCTTAAACACAGACTTAAGAGCAGTTCAATATCTGACACTTGTAGTATGTCATAAGCAAACAATAATAGTAATTTAGACCCTAACCTTTAGGATCCAAAATTCACTACAGAATACATGACTTAAAATAAGATAGAAGTCTATGATGATTGTGAGGTCTAAAACCCCAGTCTGCATCTCCCACAAACCTCTCTTTCTCTCAAAAAAAAAAAAAACCCCCATCCACTAAAGCAACACCCTACTAAATAACTTACTCTTCTTAAAAGAACAAAAACCCTGCTGCAAGTTTGCATTTCTGTAACTTTTGTATCTTAAAACACATCTGCACAATAACAGGATGGAAAGGTGTGCATCTTTTTTTTTTATTCTTATATTTACAACTCTTAGAGTTCCATAAAAATAGTTTGCTTTGTACAGAAATCAGACAGGAGACCAAAAACAGATCTTGGGTCTCTCCTCTTCCCTAAAGAGTAATATATCAATCCTACAAAAAAGGAGATAACCTCTCCAAACCACAGAAATACAGCATGTATTTTTCTACTACACTATCTTTTTCCTTCTTGGAAATCATGCAATGCAAAAACTCTTAAAACCTGTGTTAAGAAACCATAAGCCATTGAGAACTTAAAGCCCTGAAGTATCTATTGCCTTAAAATTTGGTTGAAACAGGAGCAACTCTTCCTAAAATTATGGCATTCATCACACCTCTCATATATGCAATCTTTATACTACACTATGACAATGCCTGTCAACAAAGAAGGTGGTTGGAAAGATTTGTAAGAACAGATCAGCACCTGTAAGAAACTGAAGCACCATGTATCAAACTTACCAGCACACCTTTTATCCAGCCAAACTTGACCACCCCTTTGCTGTCAGGTGTGTAAGCAGCAGCTGCATCCCCAGCTGGTGTGCCCTCCTCACCATTTGCGTAGCCATCCTCAAAAGGCTCCTTTGAAAACACAAAAAAAAAAATTTGTATTTTGTGTAACTGACAGAGCAGACTGGGCATGTGAAACTTATCTTAGTAAAAATAAAAAACCCATCTTACTTGTGTAAACTGAAAAATTAAAGCATGACATGGCAGAAGTTTTGAGCTGCTCCCTTGCATGACACACATCTTGGATTTAAAGGAATGTAAAACAAACTTACAAGAGCAAACCATTAACAGCCAGTGTGGTAAATATAATTAAGAATTAGCCCCAGATCCCTAAAAAAGTAATTTTACTTCTTAATCTGAAAGCACAGACTGTTCTACCACAAGTTAGTGGTCTCTGCTGTAGCATTTCCTGTGGTTCAGACGTAGCTGTCATTTGATCAATTTTTCAGGAAATAAATTATTCATTTCCCTGCAAACTATTCTACTACTCTTTGTAAGGTGATGCTGCCAGAAAGAAGGATGGGAGATTGGCATTTCAGGGAAAAGGAGGGAAGAGAAGTCTCTTCCCAAACACTGCTCTCCATTTAAATGGGAAAGGTCACAGATGGAGAAAACATCAGCCCCATGGATAAAGGCCAACTTACGTCTTTTATTTACAATTCAACTCTCAACTTCAAACATGCAGAAAACCTCAACTTTAAACATAAATTGAAAATATACGTGTATACACACACATATATGCTTGCTTAAAAGGCAATTTTGTTTTGCCAAGCCAGGCAAGCACCAGAACATTTAAACTCAAACATTTCCTACATTTGCTGCAAGAAAGCAAGAAGCACTCTAAGTAGTTTATCCAAGGCAACAAGTATTAAGAATGGATACAGTAAAAAGACCCTGAACAACTTTCAACAAACCAGTTCAAGCAGCATACTGTGAAGCAGCCCGCATCCCAGGGCTCAGAAAGCATTTTAACAATTAGAGATTCAATCCCAACGAGGTAAAGGGCAAAACCCACATTTGCTAAGTAAGACACAAAGCAGAATGGACACAAATAAGGCTTCTAAGAGTATGCAGGGAAAGACTAATAAAGACTAAGGTGAGGTATTTTATCAAATTCTTTCTATTCTTGATACACTAGTACCAAATATATTTCCTCTGAACCCTGCGCTGAGGATATTTCTTTCTAAACCAGTCAGTTATGAACAGTGTCATCCATATGATCTTATTATCAGCAATAAATATACAAACCAGATTTTTAAAAACAGATTATGTCAACCTTATCCAAAGGTCAGTAGCACAGATTCATGCCAGTGCTTCTCTCACTGATGTGGAATTATGAAATTCTCATAGAAACAGATACACCTGCAACACATCTGGTGATCCTGTAAGGCACAAGACTTCCACTGTTAGGCAGAATCATGATCAGTTTCCAGATCATCACCTTTAACAGTTTACTCTCTTAAAGAGTACAGTATGTTGCCTCCAGAAGGGATTACAATTAAAAAAAAAAAAAAAACCACCTTATGTGTTACATATAAATACTTTTTTTCTTTCATGTGTGTGTATATGTATTATATACTGTATTATATATACACTAAACAGAGGACAAATAGAAACCTGACCAGGAGTTAGCCAGTTTGCTGAACTGCAGCTTCCCTGGATAGAACTAATGGCTGTAATTCTTGGGAGATTTGCACAGCCTTTGACCAGAAGAATCTATTGATTGCTGATTATTTGTATTCAGGCACTCAAGCCAAATCAAGTGGTGGCACATAATCATTTAGAATGGAAAAGAACAGCGAGGACCAAAAAGAGAATTACAATGCTGCTACATTTCAGAAATGCTGACCTTCCTGAACCAGAACTAAGAAAACATCTCCTACTCAAGCCAGAGGTGCATGCCAGAAGAGGATGAGCCGACCAACTACCCTGCTCCAATAGCTTAGAAGTGCAGAATAAAATATAAAAATCCCTCTAAGCATTAATGTATCCCTTTATGACTTCTTTCAGAAGTGGGGAGGAAACAGAGAGAAAAAAGATGCATTAAAACAAGGGGCAGATTATAAACATGTTCATCACTATGCCAAAACCTCCAATCAAGCATGAGACAGCACAACCACTTATTACTAGCTCATATAAAACCCATTCTTATTCCTCACAGAAAACCACCACATTATACTTGGAACAAACTCTATTTTAAACCATTACATAAAAGGAGTCACATTCAAATTGTCTAAACAATTTTTAAGCTTTGGCCAAAAAAACTTGCCAACATTAGGTAACATCTTCTGCTATTACAACACCATGCATCATGTCTGTAATAAGAAATAACAAAATTATTCTCTGAGAAGACTGGTCAGGGAGGATCAAGGAACGGTAGGAGGAATCTTTATCTTCATGTCTTAAAATAGTGAAATGTGAATAAAGTGGTTAATGCCTTTTTTTTTTTTTTTTTTTTGACCAAGCTTGGAGTTTGTTTGCTGCAAGTTCAGGTTTGGTAGAGAAGGTAGAGAAATATTTGTATCTAGTCTAAGAAAGGATCACATACATCATCATGTGAGCATGGTGGACCAAGTATTGGTAAAACCTGCACACATTGCCTACGTGATCCCCAAATGTCACCCCAAAACCTCAACCACCATGGGGCAGCCACACATTTTCCTGTAGTGCTCAAACAGGCCCATAGCTCAGCCTGCTGTGTGCTGGGGAGGAGATAGATAATGGGTCACAACTGGTATTTCTGAGTTATCAGTTACCAGATCAACTCCAAGATACTGCACACTGTGAACACAGGGAAGTTTTGTTCTGTATGTCTCGTCTCTCCACACCGTGCAATATTTCTTAGGAAAATATTTTGAGGCACAAGCAAAATGTAATAACTGAAAGGTTATTCCTGGTTATCAGTGCTGGTGGGTGCCCAATAAAGCACCACTGAGAACAGATATTACAGAGTGTGGGCACAAAGGAATTTCACTCCAGAAAGCTCCAAGTTCAGCCCTCTAAGGCGATATTAAGAAAGAACCACTGTGGTCTCAGCTGTAAATCAAGCAGGCGTAGTATTTTTCATGCTCGTGTTCATGAGGAAACAATGCTTCTACTCAAGTCAGGCACTGAATGGAAAAAACTGCCCTAGCACTATTTTAGAACAGCCAATACATGCACGATAAGATCTTCATAAACAGTAAAAAACACTAACACACTGTGGATTTGGAGGGGGTGTAACAAAAGAGGAAAGGAAAGGGGGTTTAGCATTTCAGACCATAAACAATCTTATTAACACAATTTTTAAAACAAAATAATCAGTCCAAAAATAGTCATGGCGTTAATTTGTGCTGTTAAAGGAAAAATAAGGTATGTTTATAAGCTGACAATTCTATCACACACTGACAGGACTTCAGACAAGAAACAGTTAACTTCTGCTCCTACACAGATAATCTACTATTTCATCTCCAGTGTTGGATCATAACAATAAGTTATTTGTGACAACTGTGAATAGCCTCCACATCTATTAGACATAGATTAGTAATGAGAAAATACTTGATATTTTGGTAGAGGAGATCTGAGATTTTTCACAAACAGCCTGTAATACACTGGTCCATCAAAAAGTTCAGTAAAAAATGGCTCTATTTAAGAGTTCTTGATAGTGGTGTATGTCATGCAGCATAATTTTTTTTTTTTTTTTTGTGGTGAACTTATCTAAATCCCATCTTAATGGCAACATACTTGGGCTATGTTGCACTGTATGAGGTAATACCAGAATAAACACACATGAAGTCTTGTTTCTTTTCAAGAATCACAACTTGGAAGCCGCAAGTAAAGGGCAGGACCACCAGCAAGTTTGTATGTAAGACTGTTTTGTGGATCTCCAGGCAGATTGCTGTCACCATGAACTGCCTGATTTGGTGTGTTCCAAGCAGTCACGGACTTCCATAGCTAATCCCTCCCATTGCCATTAGTCCTGTGCAAAAACAAGAGGCCAGAGAAGCACCTCAGACTACAGCACTGAATTGCTTTTCCCATTCCTCAAGTTTGGCCAGTTACAGATTTAGCACATGCCATGTAACACAAGGTTCTTCTCACATAATCTCCCTAGAAAGGCTTCACAACAGCAGCTTCTTCTCATCTTGGCAGGATACAGCACTGAAGCTGGTTTCAATAGTTTATATTATCATAATGCTAAAAATCAAGAGCCTAATCTTTTCAAGCTGCAGCTTCTGCAAAGAAATATAAAAATGGCCTTACACTACATCTAATCAAGCTGCTTACACTTAAAACTGCTTTGTACCTGCATTCCAAATTCTGATACTATATCCTGATACATACTTCATTTTGACTACATATCTATATTCTGTTAATGCTCATAGCTCTCTCACGCTTACTGAGAACAGAAAAAAAAAATAAAGGAATCTACCCTGAGAACTATCTTTGCCCAAAGAGTACTGACAGAACAATTCTGTGCTCACACACCTGCTGCAGTCCTTCACTGTGCCTCACAGCTCTACTGCCAACCTGTTCACCAGCCCTTACAACCACCATTTCTTGTTTCCACCTCCCAAAGGTTAATTTTGTAGGCATTGCCATTGTAAGATGCTCCTTATTTTGTGGAAGGGAAGAAGCTGTAAAATGTATTGATCCAGATGCAGCAGCCCATCTGTCTCAGAGGCAGAATCATTATTTGGAGAGATTATACTCCCATATATCCCAATTCCAGTCCTGCACACTATTAAGACTATGGCTACAAAACCTGTTTTGTTTTTTTTTTTAGAATTAACACAGTTCAAAACACACATTAAAAAAGAGCTTATAAACATTTGCTTTGGTTTTCTTTCTTTCCTAACTAAAGGACACTTTAGCCAGAGCACAGGTACAGTAAAAATGACAGAATAAAGAAATCAAGTTACATAAGAATTACTAGACATTTTGACTCAAATGATGTAACACTTTAAAGGATTTTTAAACACTACCAAAGATCTTCTCCTTCAAAGAGCAAATGAACTTTTGGACTCTAGCTCCCACCACCTGCGACACTTCCAAGGAGCTGAAGAAAAGACTTTAGAAGTGCTAAATGTATTTCATGCATAGAATAACTATGAATAATAGAATAATCCTGCTGCTATGGTGTTTACCTCTTACATAACAGAACTTCTGAAAACAGTCTGTACTGGTACAAGTATGATGCTGTCTGATAAAGAATACATAATAAGCTAGGTATTAAATGCTGTCTGAAGGACACCAAGCCGTACCAAATGTATCTGTTCTTTAAACATTTCTTTTGCAGCATGTTAATGTTTGTAATCATAAAATTCCCAGTTTTTGTCTACAAGTCAGTTTGATAAGCTGCTTTTATCTTTTACTGCTCTTATCTACACAGTTGTTAAAGAAATCAAGAGGACTGAGCTTCCTTTCCAAAACACCTAAAACCACTGAATGGTTTTGATCATATTGCTGCCCAGGGGCACCAGACAGTCTTATGATAAGTCCTCTATCAAGAAAAGCCTTGAGTTTGGTTGCCTGAGATTCCAGAGTATTTCAGTACTTAAAACACACAGGAGGCAATAGAAGTTTTCACCAGTTTTTGACTCGAGCTGGTGACACTGACGACTGTTTGTAACCATTTTTTCAGGAAACCACTTCTCAAGAGAGACTGGGATACTATTTCTAACTTTGCTCATAAACTACAAATCACAGTGAGTTTTTAACACTAAACTTGGAAAACAGCTCTGCCAAGTCTGACAGTTTTCAAGTGGTTTTTATTCCTGTAAGGGAAACAAACAACTCCAAAGGGAGGAAGTATCACAGGTAATGACTTTTTAAAAATCTTACTCTATGTAACACTCTCTTAAAGAACAATCTGACTGGTCAGTATTTTGTAAACTAGTCCTGCTCTGCTGGAAGAAGGATGGCGACAGGTATGGAAACCAAGAACAACTCTCAACTACTGCTTTATAACTGACATCATATTGATGAAAGAGCAATGAAAGTGTAAATTCTAGAAGATGTAACAATTTGAATCTTTGGTAATTAAGACAGGGTTACCCCTCACTTTGAAACTGCTACTCAGAAAGCCAGTATCTTCCAGAGAACAGCTGGAGCAACTGACAGATTTCTGATTATTTATTAATTAAAAATAGTTAACCAAACTAACAAAAAAGATTCAGATAGTCAGGTTTTTCAGGAGTTAATGGGAAGCTTGTCTGATCATCATTGCTCCCAGGGGGCAAGAAAACCCAGTCAGAAAAGAAAACATGGCACAAAGACACGTTCAAGACACCTCCGTCTGCCTAACACCTTCTTAGCATTTTCTTCAAATAAGTAACTCAAAAAATGAATACTATCAGGGAACAATGACTAGTCATTGCTGTTGACAGCAGTTCAGAAATTTCAGCAGTCATATTAGGTATTTTACTACTTGGTTATAAAATAGGAATGAATTATAAATTCTATGAGCAAATTTGCCCTAATTCCCACCCTGGTGTCTTTACAGTCATAACTTAAAAAAGCCTACTAAGCCATTAAATGGCATCCAGAAGTTACCTAGAACAGCAGGAGATAAATTGCCCAGATAAAACACAGTCAGTTCTTAAAACTTGGGATTCCTTGGATTCAAACATGAACAGCTTACAAACATTGGTTACTCACCTCAATCAAAGGAAATCCTTTGTAGGTTTGCAGCCAAGAGACCAAAACTTAAGTGCTTTGACTATATTACCTTCTCTACAATTATACATTTAAAATATAGTAGCAAATGCCTTTGGCATGCCCTTCCAGAGATTTTAAAAGAGATTGCATCAAACACTAAACATTAATGTTATCTTAAGCTGAAATTAAAAGTGTTGTACTGTGATTGCAGCAGAGCAATTTTACACAGAATAAATTTATAGTTGCAATTAACATGTCAACTGAAGGATTAGCTATGTGTCTCTGCCATCAGCTGGTATTTCTGTCTTGCACACTGCTTTTAATAGAGAAACATTAAACAGTGTGGCTTTTTATGTGTGTGCATATATATATTGTATATATAATGATTTTAAAAGCCATTTTTACTTTAATTCTTTTAAAGGGATAATCATCCACTCATCCCCCAGCTCTTCCATGTAGTATGATGTATTAACTAAGTTAGCAAGACTTAATCAGGAAACTTACTCAAGCAATTGATTTCAGCTTAGTTGTAAATCCTTTCTTTCAAGGTGGTATACTTACAAATAAAGAGATTTGTTGATGAAGATCAGCACTAATTTAATGTCTTACTTGAACACAGTTTTCTTGACAAATCTCTAAGCCTATTACATGAAGGCTACATCCCTCTGAAGCAGTTTTGACATGGGATAAAGCAGCAAAGTTTTGTTGACATCTACAGGTATGCAAGACCAGTATCCTATCAGAAATATAAACAGTATTTGCTTTTCCCCCTAGCATAAACATTAATTAAAGAATGAGAGCACTCTGCAAAATAAAGAAAACTTCCCCACATCTTTACATCTTGATTCATACATCCCTCCTAAGCACAGGAGGGCATGAAAATTCTGGGCAAGCTGATCATGAAAATTAGAAACAAACGAGAAAAGGCCTTTGTTCAGTAGCTTTGCAGGGTGGAAAACTCAAATGCTTATGGTCTGCACTCCCAGAAATTTTGTGGCTAAAATAAGGCCTTCCTGCCAAAAAAAACCAAACTCCCCCCCCAAAAAAAGCCGAATTTCCTTTTCCAGTATATGCAGTTCTGTTTAACAGAAAGCTGCAGGAGGCATGACTTCCTGCACAAGTGTAGGGGCAACCAAACCCTTCACTTTAAGGGGAAGAAATGCATGCAGTCTACTGCACACCTCAAGCATGCTCCTTCATTTCTGCACTGATGTGTACAACCCTTCCCAGAACCACCACTGCACTCTGAATGATCTACAGAAGTAATTATTCCTTACTGTGCACTGACTGCAATACTCCTTTGGATATCCATTGTCCTGGAAGGAGAAACCACACTTCACAGGAAAAGTGGATCCAGGCTCTGAACACGGATAGTTTTCACATCAGTATCTGAAACACAGAAGCCTGACAGACTCCAGAATGAAGCAGATGCAGCACTTGATTGTATGAGAGCTGAAGTAAATCCAATTAGGATGCCTCCTGCAGAGTAGTTTAGCATACTCAAGTGCAGTCCAAGAAATACAATGTTCTGCTACAAAAGAGAATCCATTTCAGTCTTGTCAAGAAGTTGTTTTGGACACATCAGATTTCCAAGCCATCATAGTTTAACCCCAGCAGCCCAGCCCCAAGCAGCCACCAGCAGGACTGGGGAGAGAACTGAAGGGTAAAAATTCACAGGTTGAGGTGAAGACAGTTCAACAGGGAAAGCAAAAGCCACACACACAGAAGCGAAGCAAAGTAAGAAATTAATGCCCTGCTTCCCATGGTGGGGCAGCCCCCTCCAGGAGAGCAGGGTCCCATCACACCATGGTGACTTGGGAAGAGAAACACAATCACTCCCTTCCTCCTGCTCCCCCCACTTTTTATACCGAGTACGTTGTCACCTGGCCTGGAACACCCCCTGGGTCAATCTGGGTCACTGTCCTGGTTGTGTCCCCTCCCATGCACCCCCAGCCTCCTCACCAGTGTGGCCACAGGAGGAGCAGGAAAGGCCTTGGCTCTGGGCAGGTCATGCCCAGCAAAAAGAAAAACATTTCTGAATTACCAACCCTGTGTCCAGCACAGATCCAAAACAGAACCCCAAAACAACAACTACTGGGAAGGAAACAAATTCCACCTCAGCCGAAAGCAGCACACAAGTCATCTATTCTCCACCCCAAAATGAAGGTTAATTTGAGGCATTCTTGCTCATAACAGCTTTTGGTTTTCGACTTCTGCAAAACATAATGCACTTTCTATTCAAGAAGTAGGAAGCAGGAGCAAATGACCCTATGCAGCAATAGTAAAACCCTAATAAAACATCCCATTTCTATAAAAAGTCTAGCTCCAATGTAACAAGTTCCTGAAAAATTACATTTTACCTGTTGGCTTACAACAGACTAAAAAGCCCAATGAAGTAACCCTAAAAAATCATTTAAAGTACCACCTGAATTTTTAATGTCATCTTCTGAAGTGGTGAATGCACAGCCCTGAGCCAGAAGTGAGCAGGCCTGGTACATTCACACAGAAAAGCACACACTGGCACTGGCACAGCACCACATTTCAGCCAAAATTGCCAAACTGCTTACAGTTCAAAAGCAGTATTACTCAGAATAGTCTTAGGAGTCTCTGCCATGCAGACTGACAGACCAAGTCGAGTAGCACCACAGTTCCTTCACAGCTGAAACAGACAGAGCTATTTTCTTTGAATTTAAAAGAAACCCAAGCAACTGAATCATCTGAAGCAGGAGCAGCGGATTCAAAGAAGGGAAGTTAACTAACGAAATGCAGATGCAAGAGATAACACCTCTTATTGAAATGGTACTTAAATTTTTTAGAATTTCTTTACTCTTTTTGTCACCTTAAGCTTAAATCAGTCACGTTTACAAAGCACAGACAATACATCCAAGGTTATTTTTTTACACATAAATGAAATGTCACTATGTTTGTCAGGTATAATCCGTAGGGTGCAGTGCAGAAATAAATCAAAGATCACTCTGGATTTAAACTGCAAAAACTGGATAGCTCCCAAGACTCTGAAAGGTAAATAATTTGAAGTCAACTAATTAAAAAAATTCTTAATTGACACCAATGACCATAGTGTGATTGCCATTACCTATACCAAGAAGTGGGGAAAATGGGTTTGGGGTTGCTCAGGAAATGAGTATTATATGAAGCTTTAGGAAAAAATCTGAAGAATTCAATAGAAGATGTAGTACAGTGGTTGAAAATCACTTCAAGATACTGATCTTGCCAAGCTCCTCCCCTGCAAGAATGTTCTTCAAGAATGAAAATCATTTGACATCTAATCAAGTACAGTACCAAAAGAGAAAGAAGTTAATCTGAAGATGAATTCTGCAGCCTTCCTCTGTAACCAGCTCTGAAACAGTCCACTGGGAGTGGGACACTTTTTTTGTAATGTTAATAAAGAGGAAAAAAGGAAGTGTGAATTTCATCTTTATATCACTATTGAAGTTTTACTCTGTGCTATACACATTATTTGTACAGCATACGTAAAAATTTGTATCTGTACAGCATATTTATATAGTGTACATGTATATAAAATTTTAAATCAACTGAATATATTTATATTAGGAGTGCACACTCAAACGTTTTTATTGATGCCTGTGTGCAGTGAAAAGACTGAGGAGAACCCCTAAGTATTGGATTAGGGAACTGAATCACCACATGCAGCACAAGATTTTGCAGCTGAGGGGGTGTAGGCTTTCTGTAAACCAGATCGGATCTGTATCAGATCCAGCTGAGATCTGTGACAGCAAAAAGTTCACTCCTTTCAGCAGCAGTCCACACTTGTGCTGTGAGCTATATAAGCTGCTAGAGGTTCAGTTATTTCCAGCTTCCCTGGGACATGGGGGAAAAGAAAAAGTAGTAAGAACAATATTAGCAGTTTGCTGAACACAGGTCATGTTTTTTAGCATTCCATGGTTGTTCTGGAGTAAAGACTTACTAAAGATACAAGAGAAACAAGCATCACGCAACATAAAAATACAAATTGTACAAGGTCTTTATAAAATACAAGCCCTGGAACACTAATATTATTTACTGCTGCAAACAGAGCAGTACACTCATTTTTTCCTTGATAAAAATAGTCGTGCTTAAGTGGGGTATCAGTGTAAGTAAAGTGAGGATTCTTGACAGAGGCTGAAAAAGCATAAAAACATTCCTCTGCATGGTGCAAGTAAAGTGCCCTCAGTGAGTACAGGTGCATTAAGGTCACTGCTGTTTAAAACTGATGAAAGAACAGTTACCAATTATAGGCTTCTGGGACACACAACAGCACTGAGACCAAGACTAAGAGAGCTTCCCTTGTTTAATTTTAGTACAGTGAACTTCAGAAAGAAGACTCCAATTCTGCTCACATATATGAAGGACAGCAAGAAGGAAATGTAATTTAAATTAAAAATAACAGGGACTGAAGAAAGAAAGAGACCTCCAGACTGTGGACAAGATTCAGCAAGGTGGTGCAATAAAAGCCATCTGCAAGTGGGTCTCAATCTTCTGAGAGAGGGAAGGAAGGAGCTCTTACATAACAGGGTCAGCTAGCTTGATATCCTACAATCATCTTTTAGCCTTTTATGCATCTTTAGTTGAGTTCTGCTTTCATTACAGGCTAAACAAACATAAACCATGAATTGAAAGAAAATACAACTAAACAAATATTAGAGATGCAGCAGTTGTTCAACATTCTCAAGGCAGAATTTTTGTTAGAAAGCAGTGACATACACAGACGTTTTCACTGTGCTTATGTTAAACATCTGAAGTCATCAGGTCAGAGGAATAATTGCAGTTTGAGAAAATACTTAACAAAGCCCAAAAGACAACAATTACAGTCATCCAACTTGAGTAAAAACAAACAACCCCCCCCTCAATTTGTATCAGGACTACCAGTAATTGCCTTTTTTTCTTACACCTGTCTCCAAATCCAAATGACAGGTGCACAGATTTTTGTGTGGGAGGAAGCAAAGCATATTTCTGTTTTTAAATACCTTGGGATTTCTTTTTGTTTTGATTAATAATTTGATCCTGATGGGGGCGAGGTGGAGGCGGTGTAAGGACCTTCCTCTGAGATCAGTACCTTACCCTGTCAGTGCTCCCAGCGAGTATTTAAGAAACAGCAGAGCAGAGCTGCCAGCAGAGGGCTTGGTTCACACCGCATCCACTCACCACAGCTGCGAGGGACTGCACAAAGATCAAATCAGAACCACTCATACACAGCGAGATCTAGTCTTAAAGGGAAAAAAAACCCCATAACCTCCTCAAATCAATCCTACACAGAAAAATCCTAAATTGTTTCAGTGGGTTACAGTGTGCAGGTCTGAATACCCTAACAGTACACACTTGTCAGAACAATAAGGTCTGTGATATTATGACATGGTATTGATACACTGAGGGGCCACAAAGGCATGTGTGCAGTATTTCTACAGGCTGTATCTTTATGTACAGGTGTAGCTGACCCAAGAAAAACTGTAAGAGAGGAAAAAAAATAAGAAAAGAACACTTTTAATCTTCCCATGGTCTGAAGACAGATCCCCCTCAAGAGGGCAGGGGACACCACTGCAAGAAAAACCTGCATGTCATGGTATGCTGACTTCCCTCCCACTTCTTTGCAAATAAACATCCTCTCACCTCAACATCTCCGGAGACCAGAGCTCCTGCAACGCATTCCCTTTGCAAGACAGAAACTGCAACAGCATCACCAAATTCTCTCATCTCTCTAAAGCAGAGAGAAATCAATACATAACAACTGGGTAAGGAACAGACTGATCACCTTAGTTATCTGCAGTCAATGACACAGTAAGGCAAGACCCCTCACCTGGAGTTTAATGTGATCAACCAAGAGCAGTGTTATGCAATTCATCCACCTCAGAGTACTGCAGCATCACCCAGCCGTGCTTCCACAGCCAGTTTCAAGAACAATCCCTTTCCTATGAGAAAAGCCACTGCTGGAATGACCACACAAACACCTGTCCCACCAGGACTGCAGGACAAACCCTTTGGAAATGGGACCCCCTCCAGTACACGTGTGTGTCTTCCCCAAACAGTCACTCTTCTTCCAACACTGCTTTTCTGTGAGAACAGAATCAGTAGAAGTGTTAGACAGATGAAGCTTCTAAACAAAGCTAAAGGAAAAGAAAAAAATCTGTTCTATATTGGGCACTGGCATCAACAATGCTCCAGTGTTGCCTCACATTTATGTACTTATTAAAAGCAAACAGAATAGCAGGAACTCTAACTGCTGGATAAAATAGCTGCATTCAAAGCAGTGAACCATACCGCTGGTAAACAGCTTTGGATCACTCTTTACACAAAGTATCTGCCACTCTTGATGCTCTGGGTCAAGAGCAGAGGCACAACAATAGGCTGTGCAAACTTTATGTAAGGGCGCTAGGATGTACCAGCTGCCTTGCACAGACGCGCTGTACCTGATAAATTGGTACAAAACCCACAGCTGAAGAGCAAGGTTAATTCTTCAAGCTGCTTTCCCAAATGCACAGTAGAGACCTGCTGGTCTGCAGGAACTGAAGTCACTTTGAGAACGGAGACAAAAAGCCCCCTGGCAACAGAAAAAAAAAAACACAACAGCTTTGAGAACGTCTTTCACATACAAGGACAGCACCATCTTGACTTAAAAGTTATCAGGGCTCTGTGTTCCCAAACCAAATACATAATCAGAGATGGGATGTACTTCACACTCCCGTGAGATCGACACGCGATTGCCAGGAATGCAGGTATCCCAATGCTATTAGCATGCACAACACACCCTCATTAAAAGCTTTTGTGTCCACAGCTTTATCTGGAAGGTGTTTTGCTAAGTTGGAAGCAAAAATAATGGCTTCCCTTCTTCTTACAAGCCTAAGTAGCTGCTAACACCTTAATTGCTCTGGACATTAAGCATCCTGCGACAGAAAACTTGAGTTACTACACTGAACTTCCACTGAAAATTCTGAAGTTTATCCCCTGACCTTTTAAAAAAATTAATACTTAATATCAAATGCAACCAAAATTCCATATTCCACCCTAATATTTATTTGATGGGAGGAAGGGGCCAAGCAGACAGGGTATGGCTTTAAAAAAAGAAATATCTTCACATGTACATCTATCCACACTGCAGAATGAATTAATGACATTTAAGAAATTAATAATTTGACTTAATTAATGCTCACCATGGAACTGTTTTGATAATGATCCTGTAATTAGGTTGTCTACCACTCCTCTGTGCCACAGACTACAAAGAAAATTCCTTGCCATTAATTTCTTCTTAATAAAGGAATTACAATTTTAGAAATTGTAGTTCCAGAATATGTCATATTCTGCACTGAAATATCTTAATGGTGGCAAAGAGCTTTCCACAGTGCTGCCACATTAACACACTGAAAATGCCATCTGCCAACCTTAGAAATTTGAGAAATGTCCTGCTTACAATGCTGAGTATCCAACACCTGGTCATCCCATCAT
Organism: Emberiza elegans; assembly: GCA_024865655.1. Taxonomy (NCBI): domain Eukaryota; kingdom Metazoa; phylum Chordata; class Aves; order Passeriformes; family Fringillidae; genus Emberiza; species Emberiza elegans. The sequence goes on from JALJVW010000034.1 coordinate 3,616,980, forward strand.
GGACCAGGAGTCAGAAACTTGGGGGACTAGGAGGACAGAAAACCAGTGTGGTTTCACATGTACTATGAGCACACATATATGTGTTTTATTTATAGTTTACCCACGTCCAAACACATGGCAGTAATTGTCAATTTCGATGTCATACTAACTTAAAATCACATCACAGATCATCATTTAGCTCCATCAAAGGGAACCTGGAAGGCAGGAGTAATTTGCAGTTATGGTTCGTAATTAAAATCTGACATCTTATCTCAGATGTCACAAACAAGTATCTTTGCAATACACCAACCAGTTACTTCTACTGGAACAATTCCACAGTCAGTGTCAAAAATACACTTAAACGATCACCAACACTCCCTAAAAAAAATCCAAACGCCACATATGAGTGCTGATGCACTGAGCAGCCTAGTAATGGTGTGAAACAAATAAATCTGGAAAGAACACACCTTTCCTCATGGAACTCCACCTATAAGGAGTGAAAAGTGGGATGTAAAAAAAAAAAGTTCTGGAAACAAAATATTAACTTCCTTGGCCCATGCATTTCTTTATTTCCCTAAAACTAGCAGAAAGACCTCACTCAAAACACAAGCTCCTGAGCACAGCCATACACCAATTTTCCAACTGTGAGGGAAACAGCACTGCCGGAGCTTAATCTTTATCTGGAGTTAGTTTAGTGATGATAGTTCAAAAAAAAAAAAAAGTCTAGGAAATTAATTCTACGTTCAGCTAAAGCTGGTCTTCTAGCCAAGCCAGCCTGCAATGCAAAGAAGGCTCTCACTGTCAACTCGTCTCAAATAACACACGGACTCGTAGTCCAAAATAGAAAAAAAGCTTCAGATGCACAGCTCCGAAATTTTTCAAGCCTTGACGGCGGCGCAGGAGGCACCGAGCAGCCCTGGGAGGGCTCGCTCAGGATCTGTGCCTGGGCAGATCCAGCAGCATCCGATCCGGATCCCATCGGATCCAGCGGGCTCTGCCTCGGCGCCGCAGAGACAAACCTCCGGCCGCTACCAAAGCGAGCGCATCCTTATTTATTTACTTGGGGTTTTTTTTGGGTTTTTTTTTTAGCGTCTCTACCAAATGTTTTCGCTTCCCTTCCCAGACTGATTCCCATGGCGAGCCCCCGAATCAATACCCTATCCGAATCAGTACCCTATCTGCTGGAGGCGATTTGGAAATGGAAAACCTGTAAGAGATCCCCGCTCGGTGACGGGGAGAACAGACCTACGGCTCTAAATACCTCTCCCACTGGGCGACCATCTCCCAAAAGCACGTGTGTGTGTGGGGGATGGATACCACTGCGTCACGAAAAGACAAAAAAAAAATATATATATGTAACAGAACTGAGACGCAAGCTATGCACCCGCGCTATTTGCGCCTGCTCGGGGCTCGGCGAGCTTTCTTCTTTTTTTTTTTTTTAAGCTTTTCTGCCGACACACTCCGAGAAGCCGCCGCACCCCCAGCGCCGGGGGAGCCCTGGGGCCGCTCTCACCTTGTCCAGCTCATCGTGCAGCTCGGCCAGGCTGGGCCGGAGCAGCTTCTCGCCCAAGTCGGCGGCCGTGTGCCGGTAATGGTCGATGCGGGGCACGGCGTCCATGGTGTTGTGGCCGAAGGTGCGCAGGTAGTAGGTGTTGGTATGGGTATCATAGTAGTAGTGGTGGTGCCCGCCCGAGTGCAGGCTGCCCTCGCTCATCACCGTGTCGCCGCCGTTCTGGACGCCGCTCACGTTGCCGCCCTCCGAGCTGCCTCCCCCGGGCTCGCCGGGGCTCTCGCCGCCGGCCGACGGGTCCACGAAGTTCACCCGAAACCTGCCCTTGGCTTCCTCGCCTCCCTTACCCGCCGCGCCGATGTCCCCGCACGACTTGCGGGGCCCCTCGGCCACCAGGTCCACCTGGAAGCGGCTCTGGCTCGGCGTGGGACCCAGCGGCTTGCCCAGCGCATCCTTGGAGCCCTCATCCCCCGCGGACCCCGCTGCCAGATCCTTGCCCTCCATGCCTTCCCCTCGCTCTGCGGCCGCCACTGCTCCGAACGCCCCTCCCGGCCGGCGGCTCCGCTGCTTTAAGCGGCCGAGCAGCGCCCCGGGGCTGCCGCAGACACAGCGCCGCGCCCCGCCCCCGCCGCAGCGCCAGGTGACGGTGCCTCCGGTCCCTCCGCCCGATCCTGCTCTGCCCAGGCAGGAGCGCGGTCGCTTCCTCGGCTGGCGCGGCGGGAGGGATGCGGGGGGGAAAAAACCGGCGGCGCCGCGCAGGCTCCGCCCGCTCCCGGCTGCGGCGGAGGGGGCGGCGGGAGTGCGTCCCCGGCCGGGCGGCGGCGGCTCCTCCCGCCCGCACTATGGCGGCCCCGCCGCATCCGCCCCGCGGCGGCGCTGGGAGGGGCGGGGGGGCCGCGCCGCGATCCCGCCCGGCACAGCCCCGCCGGCAGCCGCCACGTCTCGCGAGAGGAGCGTGGGGGCGCTCGGAACCGCGCGGTGCCTCACAGAGCCCGGACCCCTCGGGAGCCCCTGAGAGCCCTCAGGCACCGGCCCGGTCCCTCACACAGCCCCGGACCTCGCATGCACACCCCCAGATCCCCTCAGACACCCCCGGAGCCCTCACGCACCCCCGACCTCTTGGACCTCCCCCTCAGACACCCCCGGAGCCCTCACTCACCTTGGACCTCCCATGCACACCCCCAGATCCCCTCAGTTCCCCGTCTAGTCCCTCGCACATACCTTCAGACTCATACACACCCCCAGATCTCCTCAGAAACCCCTTGATCCATTACACGCACACACTCCTACACCCGGACCTCTCACACACCCCCTGGGCCCCTCGTAAATACCCCCAGTTCCCCTCACACACACACCAGAGCTCTCACATGCTTTGGTGCCTCACACAGACCCTTGGACCCCTCATACACCCCTACATCCCCTCACATCCCTCGTGTTGCTCACATACACCCCCTGATCCCCGCACACACACATCCCCTAACAAACCCCCGGTTCTTCACACACCCCACAAACCCCCTCACACCCCCCAGTTCCTCAGCCATCCCACAGAATCACAAGACTGGGTCAAGCTGGAAGGGACCACACGGGGTCATCGGGTCTGGTCTCCCTGCTCCGGCAGGGTCATCCCAAAGCACATGGCACTGGATTGTGACCATAGGGCTCTGGAATGTCTCCAGAGACAGAGACTCCACACCCTCCCTGGACAATCTGTTCCCGTGCTCGGTCACTGCACAGGGGAGAAGTTCTTCATGCTCAGGTGGAATGTTCCCGTGCCTCAGTTCCTGCCCTTCCTCTCGCCCTGGTGATTGACCATCACCAAAACGAGCCCCTCTCCACCTCCCTGGCACCCCCGTTTGGATATTTATAAACAAGGATGAGGTTTTTTTCTCAGCTGCCTCTTCTCGAGGCTGAACAGGCCCAGCTCACTCACCTGTCCTCATGAGAGATGCTCCAGTGCCCCCATCATCCTCATTGCCCCCAGACCTGCTCACACATTCCCTGGTTCCTCAGACACCCCCTGAACCCCTCACCTCACCCTGGACCCCTGGTTCCTCACCACCCCCCCCGGACCTCACCCTTTTCACACCATTCCTGGAGCCCCTCTGGACCTTCCAGCCTCTGGATGTCTGCCAATTATACTGTAAAAACCACTCGCATAATAGATCTAATGTCAGTAATGCCTTTTTCTGTCTCCTCTGCTGCTGCTTTTTCTCCCTGTTCTCTTCAAGTTTATTCTTTCTCCAGAAGCATACATGGTTCTTTAATTTGAAAAGTGAAGTCGTTCTGCCTCCTCGCTCTCACTGGAACATAAGTGCCTGGATAATCCATTAAAGCATATGAAGTTGGCTCTTTGTAAAAAGAAACCTCAGATGGGAGTAAAATACTTCAGCTTCCATAGTCAGAATTTAAACAGGGGCTCAGCAGTGATTTTTCATTGTGTATTTCTCTTGTCTTTATACTTGAAGGTAGCAGCTCACAGAATATCACCAGTGGTGGGCTATGTCTCCAAAACAGTTTCACCTTATTTAGGTTGCTACAAATCACCAAGCAAACATTCACTTCAGCCAGGCCTCTTGAGCAACGCCACCTCTTTATGTCAGCGACATTTTAGTTGGTACTTCTGGCTTCCAAATCTTTTTTTTTCCCCTGATGTGAAGTTCTGTATATTTTCCCCCTCTGCCTAGCAAGCTCTGAGAGCAAACATCCATTTTCTAGCTCACCACATCTCCACTGTTTTATTTCAATTAACAACAAACCTAGTGACGTCATCCAACAGAAAATGACTGGAACTATAAAACAAAGCTCACTTTTCCATAACAATTAGAGGAAGAAGTATTTCAATTCTAGGGATGTGTACATGCCTAAAAAAGCTAAGGATGCCTCAGTAGGTTAAAAAGAAGGTACACTAATCCTTCTTTGTTTAAACACTGTTCTAGAAAAACAGAAAAAATTCATACTTTGAAATAGTTTGAGACATTATTTGATAGACTCACAAATTTAAAAAGAAAAAAATAGAAAATATTTGAAACATTTGGCAAATTTTCACAGTGTAAAGAAAAAAAATCTCTGTATAAGCTGGAAAATAAAAGATTAGGCCATGGTGAAGTTTTTTTTACTTTTGTCAGGGTGCAAAGACTTGTAAAACAGTGGATGATGAAGGAAACGAGTCAAAATAAAAGTTCAGAACTGAAAGTAAACAGCACCTAAACAACAGATGATACGCAAAGAAAATCCACCGTACAGTTTTTCATAAGCAGACATAAATAGTTCTTGATCAACATCTGCATAGAATGTCATGTGATAAGGTGTTTGGAAACAGTTTAGACTTGGAAATGGCAATTTCTGTCAGTTCCCTGTATGAATAAGTGAAAGCAGTGGAGACAAGCAGCTGCTGAAATCCCATGGATGTTATACAGTTGATGATGGTGGGATGGTACTGCAGTATTTAGATATTTTAAAGGATGAGTGGGTGTGTGTTGGCTATGTCTGCGAGGCCCATGGCCTGCCTGGCATCAGTTCTTAACATTTCTGTGATTCCATGGTTTTATGAATGTGAGATAACGCTAAATACTGGCTTTGAAGAAAACAAAAAGTTGAGGATGCTACCACAGCCCCCAAGAAAGACAAGGGAATGGAGGCACGAGGAAAAGACTGATGAGGAAAATGCAAGCCTCTCAGAATTAAAAGGGTCAAAAAGATGAGGAATTACCACTGTATGAGAAGCTGGCAACAACAGCAAGAGGAAGATGAACCGAGATTTCATCAGAGTTCTGGGACTTCATGTAACCCATGAGAAGGGTGAGAGATTCTGTAGCTGTAAGGAAGAATAAAGGGCACATAAATTCCCATTAACTGCCAATTAAATTGTCATCGATAGTAAGAAATACACTTTGAGGGGAAAAATAAAAGAATATTCACTTTAAGCTCATAATTAAATGGTTTCTGACATACCACTGTTTAAAATACCACTGCAGTAGAGTTTGGGTTTCATTGGTAAAGGAAATAGCATAACACATTAAATAAAAGCAAGCACTAAATTACTCCTATTTTGGCCAAGATTGTTTACCACAGAACATTAGTAATTGTTTTTTTTTTTTTTTAGAAAGGGAGGAGGGAGGAGCTGTGGAGGTTTTCAGTATCTTTTGACAAACTTTTCCTGCTTTGAGCTTGCCATTTCCAGATACTTCACAGGGCTCATTTGATAATTAATATGAAACACTGGAAAATGCAAACACTTTATGCCATTATGATTGTTCTGGTCATTTAGACTAGATCTCACTCCTGTGTGCCTCTTTGCCAAGTAAAAGAACTGTAATTTTAAGTCTTTCTCTTCCAAAGTGCAAGCAGATGACAGCAACTCATTTTGCCGACTGGATAGGGCCTTTTCTTCTCTGAGGGCTCTTTATATCATCATCACCATCATCATCATCCACTGGCCTTAAGCTCTTGATGGGCATGCTGTGCCAGATCTATGTCCTAATTTAATTTTTTTTTCTGTATATTTTTCTGTATTGTGGCACTCATCTCATGCTCATGATCTCTTTTGACTTGGTTTTAATTCATTTCATCTTTTGCACGGAAAAGGTTTTCTCTAGTAGCTTGCCTTATTCTTGCTGTTTGTGCCAACTTTCCTCCCAGCCTTTCTCAAGACATTCTTGATTGGTGATACAAATTTGTTGTCTCTCCGTAATTTTTTTTTCAGCAATTGGCACCTGTAAGAATTCAACTCCTTTTAGTCTCCTCATGAACTTTGTCTTAGATCAGTTTCCTCATTTTGATGGTTTTTGGTTCTGTTTTTTTTTTGTGAGCATAAGTGGATTTTGGGATTTTTTGTGCTTTTTGGTCCTGTAGAGTAAGCTCAATCCACTGTTTCTGTGCAGTTCTTCACTGCTAAAATTTTAGAGCAGGCTCTGTGCATGTGCTACTTGAACCATAATGAGGGTATTTGCCCTGTTGGATTGTTATCTACCTAGTTATTCCTTAATGCAGTCATCATTAGGATCTAAAAAGGTTGTTTTTTTGCATCTTGTCCCCCATTTCCTCAGCTCATACACAACCTGATTCTTTGTTCTGCTTTTTTTCTTCATTTTCTTTTACTGTTTCTTTCCTTCTATTTTTCCTTCCTGCTCCTTAGAAAATAGAGGCAGAGTTAACATTTGTATTCTCCTACTGCGCTGTTTATTGTGTCCTTTATAATTATTACAGGTGTTCATCCCAAATCAAGTTTAAGTAATAATTTATTTTCCAAGAAATCTGGATGGAGTCCTAACAAATACGGTATTGTCATGTGGTAACTTACCTGTATTTGTATTACACTAATCCTAGCTTACAAGAAAAAAAAGGTAATTGCAGCAACACTTTTGAAAGGCTGCCAGATAAATCCTATGATTAAGACACTTAGAAATGAAATCCGTTTGCTGGCAGCCGGATGTGGTGCCGGAAAATCTCTTCCAGGGGGCCTTTCTTGTACTATTCATGCCTTAGATGTGTCCCTGTGTGTCTTCAGTATTTCACTGTCCTTGCTTTTATGGACCTGGAGGGAGTGAGACCACCACCATAATTATGCTAGTCCTAAAATTTTAGCGTTTCTAACATTCTCTGAAGACTGACGTGCAAGATAAACATTTTAGATAGCTTCTTCAATACTCTGTCACCAATGCATTTGCTTAGGAGAGAGATGCAGGGTACATCTCATGTCCATCCAGAAATGTAAGTTTCTGCAAGATGCTGTGTGATTTTGGTAGCTGGAGGAAGGATATTCAGCGCGTGCTCCCTGCCCTGAGTGTGAGCTCCCATGTCTAGTTTTAGGGTACTGGTTTATCTTTAAAGTTCTGGTTGTCTTGGTACCCAAGAAACTGCCTTTCATCCCGTGCCCATAACAGTCTGGTTGAGACCAGCAAAGCCCACAGGCTCTAGAAACCTCTGCCAAGGTGTGCATGTGACACAGGGAGATTAAATGCAAAGACAGACCTTATAATTACGAACTTCAATTACCACATATCATTCAGAGCACTTAGTGTCTGACTCACTCCTCTTTTTGCCCAGCATTTGAAAATTGCAGTGTGTACGTACATGTGTTAGGAAGAACAAATTATTGAAAGGGAGATGGAATTAATTATTTTAAAGTGCTGTCGCTATAGGCAGATGCATCAGGAATGATATGAGAATATAGATGAACTTACTGCAACAATTCTGGAGATATGACAACAAACAGGCCTTTTGTGCGGTATAATGTATTTTCAAGATAAGATTTTGTTCTTTGTGATTTTGGTTTTTTTGTTATGTTTCTTTTGTTGTAAAGTTTTAGTATTTTCTATGTCTCAGTCTCTAAGGACTTGTTATCACAGGTTAAGCTGCAGGCTATCACTGAGGTGCTGCTGAAATGTAAAGTGGGCAGCCTGAATACTCAGTAGCTTCAGTCCAGACTACAGAGCACTAATTTTGATTCCAAACCAAGCATCTGAGCTGCTCAGGACAGAGCTCATACAGCCTATCTCACCAGAGAGCCTCCTATTTCATTTCTCTGTGAGCCAGGAACCGGTTCTGATAGTTTCTTTCTGACACCTCTGTGTGAGCAAAGTCCATTTTCAGTTCCTTCATCAGTTCATCTCTCTGCTCTCTAGGACTACAAGCAAGAATTCCTCTCACACATAAAACTTCTAGAGATTGTAGCCTGTAGTCATGAGATAGCCAGAGCACAGGGATAAGGAAATATGTTACCTTTCGGGGATATAGCTAAAAGATTTCTGTTTCTCATTTTTCCTTTTCAAAGTTTTTAGTTGTTGTTGCTGGGGTTTGGGGTTTTTTTTGTTGTTGTTGTTGTTGTTTTTTGGGTTTTTTTTTTGTTTGTTTTGGTTTGGTTTGGTTTGGTTTTGGGTTTTTTTGTTTTTTTTTTTTTGGTTGGTTGGGCCTTTTTTTGTTTAGTTACTTAATTATGTTTCCAGAAGATAAAATAGCTTCTATGTCTTTGTGTCCCATTCATTATCTGCTGAAATGCATGTCCTGTGGAGCAAATACCCGTTCTGTAAAGAAGCCAAAGGAGACAGATTGGCCAGCAGCCCACCACTGTCCACAGATATCTATATTTCCAGAAGCTCAAGCCAGCCAACGACTTTCTACTCATACAATTAATTTTCAGTCCTTTTCTTTTCATTCTTCTTGTACTGTGACAGTTGGTCCATTAATATTTTTTATTTTTTCATATTCTATAAACACTCATTACCAAAATTTAGTGGAAGTTACCAATTTATGCTACAGTTTTTTCTTTTTTTTTTTTTTTTTCACTTTGCCTACATAATTCAGTGTTTAGAAAACTCCTTGTGTTTGTCCTGCCTTGTAACAGCTTAAAACTGAGTGGTTCAGGGTGGAAGGAAAAGTCCAATTGTTTGAAAGGAAATCATGATACTCTCCTCTGATATGATGAACAAAATGTGTTCCATATACCATCAGCACCAAGTGTAGTTAATCCAGTATTTTATAGATTTTTTTTCATGTTAATGTATGAGTTTGTAGAATTTACATGTTCAGGAAGTTAAGGTTATGGGAAACGAGGATTGCACTACTTCTATTGTGTTACATTGTTACCAATGTAACCTCTTATTCCTTAACTTTCATCCATATTCAGATCTTTGGGAAAGTGTGGTGTATGATTGTGATGTGTATGGTACATATTTGGCATCAGAGGATGGAATCCTTGGAGACCAGGCAGGGAAGATGAACCTTTACCTCATCCCTGCGGATGTCTGCACAGGGAGCATGTGTCCAGCCTCTGGAGCGCAGCCACTGGGGGCGAATCAAGGAAGCCTGTTCATTATCAGTTTTAATAACTATTCTCTCCTATCGTCTCCAGAACAGGAAATTAGTGTGGGAGCACAAAGGAACCAAGGTGCGAGAAGATACAGTGGCAAAAGAACATATTCTGACTTGAACCATTTCACAGATGGGAAAACTGAGGCATAGAGAGATGACAACCCGAATCGACTCTACTGTGTGATAGTGGATGTGGAGAAATGGCTACATGACAGAGGTCACATAGACATTCCCTTGTTAGCCGACCAGGAGCTGGGAAAGTACCGAACACAGTTCTGAGCTGTTGCACCTGTGAGATATTGTGTCCTTGGGCCTAGCAGGGTATGATAACAAAGTCGACAGAGAGACCTGGGAAAAGAGAAGGTAGGCCCAAAGGAATGGGGAAGAGTTGGTGATGTAGCATAACCAATGGGTTGCTTAGTTTGCAGAATATTCATGAGCGTATTACTTGTGTGTATAAAAGTTTGATGCTTTTGTCTAATAAACGGAGCTTGCTGATCTCATATTGAGTGTACGAGTCTTCCCGCACCCGACAAATGGAGGTGGATTATTTTGAACACACAATACCCTCTCAGTTTTCATTTCCACATTTTTGTTCCACCCACAGATTCATTGGGGAAATTGCTAATACAGAAGGCAGTCAAATCCATTCTAATCTTATAAGCAGTGGAAGCTGAAAATGCAGTTTTGTAGCAATGTACTTGTTTTTCCCTTGCTTTCAGGCTAAGAAATACAGATTGCATTACAGATACTAGTTGTAGGTCCTTTGTGTAACTTTTAAAGATATGTTGGCAGGATAAGTTGCTGTATATTGTATTCCTGAACAATGCTAAGTATTTTGGTCAAGTGTTCTTTTTTGTTGGGGTATTTTTGTATGTGCTATTGAAGCCTTTGAATGCTCAGATAGTGACTCACCTGCATCCTTTCAAAGAGTTTATCACTAATCTCTGAAAATCATTACACCAACATTTTATTAAAAAAAAAAAAAAAAAAAAAAAAAGTAGCCCCATGTCTTTTTATAGGGCTAGAATCCAAATGCTTTTCTTCTTATCATTAAAAATGTCTTTGAACTCTTTCCCTAGGATAAGTTCAGGGTGACCTGAATGAATGGTCCCTGGGAGTGCTAAGGAAATCTAATGTTTATGAAAATTAATTGAAAAAGATAGCATGTAGCTAACATGTATATGACACTTCCAAGTAAACATGATTGTTTCAAAAAAAAAAAAAAAAAAAAAAGAAAACCCAATCATGGTGCAAAAAGGTGAAAAAGGGATGAAACCTGTGAGGGTGGTGAGGCCCTAAAAGAAGGTGCCCAGAGAAGCTGTGGCTGCCCCATCCCTGGAAGGCCAGATTGGACAGAGCTTGGAACAACCTGGGATAGTGGAAGGTGTCCCTGTCCATGCCAGGGTGTTGGAATGAGATGATCCTTAAGGTCCCTTTGAACTGAAGCCATTCCATGATTCTACTACTTTATTATTCTATGAAATGTTATAATAATATTCAGTCAGACACTCATCTCCATTTAAAATCATACAGTTTGATTAGTCTGCATTAAAAAAAAAAGGACAATAGACAAAAATTTCCAGTTTTCTAGAAAATAGAAGTAAAAGTGCTTGGAAGTGGAAAAATGAGAGACTGAAAAAGGCTGTGGTTCTTAGGAGGGGTCAAATTGGAAGGAGCTTAATACATGTGTGCAAAATGCTGTGAGACACTGGAAGAGGGGAAAATAGGGAGCTACAGTTAATCTTTCAACTGTAATAGAACAATCAATTAAGTTTAAAAATGGTGACATGCAGCCTAATAAGCTTGCAGATGCCATAGACTTAGCCAGATGGGAAGAAGGGGCTAGCCATTCAAATGACCAATAAAACATCAGCAGTTTACAGGCAGAGGAAAATATTAGAGCTCTTAATCTTTTCCTGTCAAAATATATGTGAACTCTTAGCAAGGATTAGACAGAATTCCTCCTCAAAATCAATGCATAAGTTGCTATCTGAATTTCCTCATGCTTGCAACTGGCACTGGTCCCTTCAGAGACTGGATTTCCAGATGATGTTTGCATTAATTTACCTCATGTGGTGCTCCTGCTCCTAAGAAAACACCCCTATTCAGAGGCATCTGGTGGAGAAAGTGGACGTCAGGCACCTTTCTAAATGCTGGGAAACTGAACTGGCAGCACAAAATATAATACAAATCCTGGTAGAAATGTTCAAAAGAGAATCTTCTTTTATCATTTGCTTTTCCCTTGATGAAAGGTACTTAAAGCACCATTGAAACAGACACTGACTTGCTGCTGCTTTGATCGATTTAGTGGTTCATATTTTCAAAACATCCTCTAGGCAGCTCATTCAGACCAAGAGGGAGAACTTCTGCTGCAACTATAGCTCATTCTCATCCCACATGTCATATTGTAAAATCTGTTTTATCCAATTTCAAAAATAACTCCTTCAACAGTGTCAAAAAACATATGGCAAACATCACCCCCACACATCACAGTCTATTGTCATCACCCATTTATGTCAAAGGGAATTAATATCCTAGGCACTCCTTAATCTTCAGGATGGACTGGAAGAAAATGCAGTAGAAATACTGTCCTGCAGTATTTCTCTCTGCACATCCTCTACTTTTGAAAATCCTCTACTTTTGAAATCTGGTTATCCTTCTCAACTAGAACATCAAAATGCAAAAATAACTAATTTTGTCTTTTGGCAGTGCTTTTTCTCATCTCTTTATTCTGTCAGCAAGCAGCAGTTTTTCCTCCTGTCCCTTTATGGTATGATCTCTTCAAATAATATTTTTGTTCTGTTTTGTAATGGAAATGATAACTGATTCTTCATTCCATTTGTGCTTCTATTTGCCCTGTAAAGACAAACCTTGCTCTTTGTGTGACCAGCTACCTACCACAGCAGAGACTCATCTTTGACAAGGATTTGCCTCCATTCTGTCACTGTCTTGTCTAATTTATGTGAGAAATTTTGAATCCCTATCTGTTTGTTTCTCCTAAAGCTATTGCTACTATCCTGTTTTATATTCCTTGTCTTGTTCTCTTCTCTCTTTCCTCTCGGCCTTCTTCAGCAATAGATCTTGAGCTTTATCAGGTTGAAAGGTATCTGATCCCAGATTAAAGTTTTCAGTACTCTAGGCCACTGAATTTTAAAATAATCTTAATGATCTGTACTGTATTGAAATAAATATCAATTGAATAGTTGATTTATATATATAGCTAGACACCCAACTTGGCAAATTATGTAAGCATGAGTTTGTCTCCTGTGCTATTCAGCAAGGCACTGAAGAATGAATTTAGCATTAAACTTGCCGAGGCCCACTAAAGTCAAGCAGTTTGTTTGAGAGACATGCCAAACAGAGGTGGATTGCTGAAAGAAATCCTTCATTTTGCAGTTTGGAGCATAGGGAGAAAATAAAAGAGATAAAAAATACAGACACTAACAAGGAGATTGGATTTCTAGATTGAACACTTCCCCTCTCATCACATATATTTAAATATTGTCACTGAAGTTATTAATTTGGTTGTTCTTTTTTCTTTCTAATTTTTTTTTTAGGAAGTATATTTAATAAAAAATAGAAATAGAACTGAGTAATGATATTTACATTGAATTTATCTGGATTTAGTTTTCTAGCAACTGAGCCTAGTTGAGAGGCACAGACAAGGACCCCCAGAAAAGATTCTCTTATAGTTCATATTGTGTTTTTCCATTTGACCCTACAACTCCTGCTCCTTGGGTGAGCACACACTGTCATCCATCCATAGCATTGTAACATGCCCTTGTATTAAGTATAAGGAAGAATTTGCATGCTGTTTGGGGGAAACCTTTGCAGGAATTAACGCTCAGCATATTTAATGGGAAGCAAAGTATATATTTCAGAAATGTAATTGTAGATAGAAAAATATGAGTATTTTCCTAAGTTGCTACTTTTATTACAATATGGATGGCACCTTTCCTTTGCTGAGCTAACAATTAAGTTTGTTTATGTAGAGTAGTGACATATATATTTTCATGTTCCAACAGGAAATCAGTTGTTCTCTTTTTTAAATGAGCAAAATAGGTAAATGCTGAAATTGGCATTTTGGAAGGCTTGTTGCTCCACTCATTCCTTGATTCTCTGTCAACAGGTTGAAATGTTGACATTTCAAGCATTTGGCAACTAGATACAACTCAATTGTCTTGTCAATTTGCAAAATATTACTATGTTATCTTCATACTAAAGTGTAGACATTAAATATAATTTAAGACACCAGAAAGGCCTTGCCTAATAAGATTATCTGAAACCTTATACTTAGCAGTGCTCTGTAAAAACTGCAACTTTGACTTCATAATCTGCAATAAATCAATTTGTTCCCAAAGAGAAGGAATTACTTTTCTCAAAGAAACCAGGATGGCTTTAAAACATGATGTAATATTATCATTTTACCACCTTGAACAATGAAATGAAAAAAATAAAATGACATTAAAACTGCTATGTTAGCTATGAGTACTTCACATTATGTAGTCCTTACAGTTCTGGAAAAGAATTACTTGTTTGATAAATAATATTTTAGTGAATTAATGACTTTAAGATAACTGACTCATAAATCCAAATATAATTCCCTGAGAGTCCACAGTAAAAATTTTGTTTTCTGTTTATCCAGTATGCACAGGAAGGAAAGGTCAGGGCTAAAGGCAGAAAGTTTAAAAATCCAGGACAAAAAGTTATGATACATAGCATGTTTTAAATTTGTGCAGCTGTTGCTATCCCTCTTTCTGTACTATCCAGATGGACCAAAATTCTTGTTTTTAATCTGGCTAATGTCAGATTGAACACTAAACATTTCACACACACAATTGAAGTCACTCTTGATTTCTTCACCTTCATTCTGACTTGGACATGGGTCAAATTCAAGACCTGTTTCTTCCCAGTTGACTTACTCTGCAGATATCAGGGCCAAACAAAATACTAAGAAAAATCTTAGGTTCTTCTGGATAATTTTTCCATTGTTCTGCAGTGAGATTGTCTTTAACTTACATTTATGTTGCGCTGCTTTTTTAAAATCTAATTGAAAAAAAGTGAGTAAATTAAATTAAATGCTTTGCTAATTTACCCTTATTATTTAAAAAAAACAACAACCCAAACCGATCCTCAGGTGAAAATACATTATCAATCTGTTTTAGTCCTGATCTGTCTGTGAAATATTGTAACTTTTATTCAAATTCTTTTCAGGTTTGGTAATAGATACCCCTTTACCTTGTTCTGCATTTGAGTGGGTCTGTAAGTTAATATTGTTCTGCTAGTTGTATTTTCCTAGCATTTATTTTTTAAATGTAAAGTGGTATTTCTTCAAAATAATGAATTTTTAGAAAAAGCTCTAGAGGTTCATCATCACAATGCACCAGCTGAGATGCACCCCAGTAATTCACAGGAACTATGAATACATAGGGAAGATAAAACATTACCACTCTTGCATTAAAACTTTGTTGGAAATGAAAACTCAAACCCTCATTTATTTGCTTATTTATTATGCAGGAAAGCAGGGTTCTTTAGTTAAAAATAAGTTAATTATGACAGTCTGATTTAGGTAGTACAACATTAGAAAATTATGAATGTACACGTAGACATTTGCCAAAAATGTTATAAGCCTTGTGACTAATTTGGTCTCAATAATTCGTTGTCTTCTTTAATTTTGCAAAAGAAACCCTGTACTTTGTTTTTTTCTTGGCTGGTAAATATAGGAGTAGCTACTTTGAATGCCAAATTATTGCCAAAGATTCAAGGATGCAAACAACCTTCAGACAATTAAATCAGATGCTTCCACAGTGGTGTTCCTACTTGGGAAAGTATGCAGGGAAAATTCTTTCCTCTCCTTCTCGCCATTCTTCTCCTGCCAGGGTAAAATTGTTCTTTTTCTTCCTCTGCTTTCTCTCTCCCCCTCCCCACTGTCACGTAGAGGCAGGTCTTTCTTTTCCTCCCCACCTTACAGAGCCACCACCATAAACATGACTTTTAGCCAGCAGAAATCCACTCTCTGTGAATAGATTTGCTGCTTTTATTCCTCATTTCTTTTTTGCAGGACTTGCCTGGATGGGAATTGCCTGAAGACAGCAATAGAACACCCTCTTCCAGAGCTCCCCTGAGAATTGTCTCCCAGTGCCTACAATCTGGCTGTGCCAAAGCACCTTGTCCTCCCCTTCTGATGGGAACACTAGGAACTTGCCTGCCCTCAGTAGACAAAGCACAGGGTTAGCCGTTCCAGTTAAAGGTTAACTCTAAGAGCCCTTCAGTTTTGCAATCCCATTCTCTGGGGGAAATAATTTGTTTTACTGCACGGAAGCCGCAGTTCACATGAAGGGAATTATTCTGTTCAGCTGAGGTACCTCGTCTTCCCAGAGTCAGCCTGGAACTGGTGTGAGGGGGAACTTCTAGGAGGCAGTCAGCCTGACTGGCTGCTCCAGCCCTCCCTCCAGAGGGTCCTAGCTCCTTCTGCTGGCTGTGCAGAGCAGATTGGCCAGCCAGCTTCTTAAACTTTGCAAAATAAGGCATCTGGCATGCAACCCAAGAGGTTTACATCAAAAATCAGGATTGCCGATGCTGCCAGGTAAGGAGAGGAGAGGGCAGGATTTTATCACCTGTTCTGTGAGCAGAGACCTGCTTCCCACAGGATTCTGCCACTGGAGAGTAGAACTTTTCCTTCTGGATGCAGTGTGTGCATTTTTCTTCTGGATTTTTTTCCCCCCTCTTGAAAAGCAGTAGGGTTATTACACCCCAAGGTGATGTAGAGAGGCAGATTTGACCAAGAAAAATGTGCAATGGACTCAGATCATGAGAGAACAATAATGGTCAGGGTGAAGAGGAAGGAAAACAGATTTTTCAGAGGGTGTGTAACTGTAGCTTTGGGATAAGACAAATCAACTGCCCCAATGACATTCAGAATATTTGTCCAATAAAACCCGCAATGCTAGATTACTCACTGCCTCTCTCTCATCTGGTGTTTGGGCAGCTTTGATTTTCTGCCCTTGGAGAGCTTTTGAGCAGTTGTTTCCATCTGCCCTACCCTCACACCACAACGTTCTCCAGCCTCTCGCATGAAGGCGTCATTGTTGGTGTTTGTTCTGCCTTTTCATATCTAGGCAATCTTTCACCTAGCCAGGGCAGGTGTAATGTCAGGCTCATTCCATGCCAAAAGTAGCAGATACATGTTCCTGGATCAGTCTTTGCATTCTTATCCAATTTGTCAATACCTACGTAATGTGTTTTCATGGAATTTTTTTTTTTTATCTGTACCACGAGCTGCAACATGTAAATGTTTGTGTCTGCAGTCAGTAGGTACTTTTCAGGGACATTTTTGGAAAAACAGGGTAGTACTTCTTAAAAGACTGTCTCCTTGTTAAACAAAAAGAGCAATTAATTTGTGTTACTGCCACCATATTTATAATATTTTATTAATAAATACTGAACATTTTAGAGGATCTGGTTTTGTTGCTGCAATATGACATCTCCTGAGGAGGTCATTCCATGGTATTTTCAGGATTAAATCATGTTGCCCTCTTTACAACTTCTGACTTTTAAAAACAAATCTTGTATTCTCTGTTGGAAGCACTCATGTGAAAGCAGGTAATTCACTATGTGTCTTTATGGGTGTAGATACAGAAAGGGATTTAACAATGATGGTGGGACAGATTATTTGTTCTCCTGTAATATGGACTAGCAGCCAGATTTGTAGGGTCCCAAAACTGGGGAGAAAACTTAAATCCCTTTGGTCCTTCTTTAGATTCAGTCAGTTCAATAAAGCTGAAGAGCTAAAATGCAGACACGAGTTTTTGTCAGAACTTTCTGAAACTCAACAGTTGTTATCAAAACACTGTGTAAACTTCATAACTCCACAGTCCCAGGTTTTGGCTCGGGCTCTGATTGCACTTGAATTGTTTCCGAGTGATCAAAAGAGAAATTAATAGATGCCTAGTAAGAAAGTTCACTTTATTCTATTTACAGCGGAGCCTAATCTCAATACATTTAGATAACTGCGATAAACATCCCTTTGAACTGAACCTACCTATTCCTGAAGGATTACAGAATGCTGGAGTCCGTGACAGCATTAAACACAACTGCTGGCTCAGATTAATTAAACTTCTGCATTTAAGGGCTCACAAAGGGTTTCACAGAACCTACAGAAGTGCACCTTGTGCATCCACGTGGATATTCCCGGTATATTACGGGAGAGCAGCAGATTGTTTTCTTTTATTGAGAGTAGGTGGTCTAAAAGATGGGGAGCTGCTGTCCTTAGCCCTGGAGAGGTTGGGTAGGACAGAGGGAGGTTTGTGCTTTCCAAAGCAGGCATCTATTAATAGAAATCAGAGCCTGGAATATATCCTCTGGTGTAGCCATAAGCGATTCAAAAACACAATTAACAAATATTCAGCGGATGTCATTTGTGTTCTAGGTTGTTAATGCCAGAAAGCTATTATTAGAACTCTGAAGTACTTTGACAACTTGCACTTTGAGGAATACAACATTTTCCTTTGTTTGCAGTGTGCTGCTTACTAAGTTTTGGTGGAATTTAGATGTAAACAGTATCCTCTATATTGTCAAAAGCTAGAAATCTGCATTAGAAACTACCATTACCTGTGGATTGAAATATGGTGCTGGTTGGGATTTTTTTAAAGTCAAAATTTAAATCTAACCCTCATGATAACAAAACTTAATTTCAGTAGAATAACCTCAAACTAAGTGTTGCATGAGCAAGGTTAAAATTAAAAGTGAATGACATCATCTTCAGTTTAATTTATGGTATTTACATTCATGTGACATAAAATTATTTGTCAGAAGAGCAGCCACTTTGAGCCCCTCACTTAAAATTACAATTTTTATACAGACCTAAACTCTGTCAAAGTTGACTAGATGCTTTGTTGATCAGGAATATAATTTGTTTGTGCCTAAATGCTGGCATTTGCTGGAGAAGTTTGTTGCACAGGAGGCTAAGTGGTTCTCTGCAGAAACACTGGTTTTAATAACAGTAAAGCCAAAGATGGTGCCATCTTTCCCACACCGTCATGAAATTATAAGCTTTCACATTTCTTTTCACCTTGTTTTCCATTGAAAATGTTAAACATGGAACAAGCTATCCCACATCCAAACAAACTACTTCTTTACAAATATCCCTCAAGTAGAATTGTTGAGATTTTATATGCATTCTGCTGTGTTTTCAACCTTGGGTTATATTTGCTGTATTGGTGTGATCCAGATATGAACAATTTACTTGGCATGTCTTCATAAAATCTTACATACTACAGCAGAGCTTAGAGTTACAATGCAACATAAGTATTTTCATGCATTGTTATATTCCAAAATCCAGGAATATATTTTCTCTAAGTCCAATTTCTATAAAATAGATCTCTGGATTTTAAGAGGGCTTTCTAAAAAGTATTTTTCTTATGACTATGAATACATTTTCAGTATTATTAAGTTAAATTTTAACTAACAACCATTATTAGTTTATGTATGGATTTTCTCATATCTTTGTGAAAATACCCAGTATGATGCGTGGTGATTTTTACATGATGCATAGTGTTTAAAAAAAAAAACAAAACATGACACACACAAATATTGTGTGACTGTAAGGTAATGGAAATGTAGACACCAGGATGTGTGCATGCTTATGTCAACTGGGTATTATGCTTGTAGCCAGTAATTAAATATTTACAGAGGGAGACAAAAGAATGTCCCTTAGGCTGAGAGCTCACAGAGCTGTGTGCGTAGCAATATTGAGGGTACTGAAATATTCTGGAGATGCCCAGTAGTCAGGGAGTTGGAAACAACTCTCATATTTTGACAGCAATAATGACAATAAAATGGTTCTTAGAGCCTTGTCCCCTTGCTCAGGTGATTCCCTGGGAGACTTTTGCCAGGATCAGTTCTTCTGTGCCCGTTCTTGCCTTGCAAGCACCACATGTTCTTTCTCACCACATGGGCAGGGCCACCCCAATGCCTGTGATCCAGATATGAGCAATTTACTTGACATGTCTTCATAATGCATAATAATGTCTTCATCAAAATGTCTTCACAATACAAAATAAGGGGTGAAAGCAGAGATAGAAGCAAATATTCTGAAAATTTTCCTAGGCAGCAGTGAGAAGGTTTTTTAATCCTGTTGCAGGATTTAAATTCAAGTGTTTTAAGTATTAAAATTCAAGTGCAGGATGATCATTCAAGTGTTGATAGGAACAAGGTGGATCTGAAGCATCACATCACACAAGGTGCTACAGAGCATTATTAAACCTGAAGTTTACTTGGATGAGGCTGATCTCTGTTAAACACAGTGATTCTGGTCATTTACAGTTTGTCCTAATCATCCTATCACTTTACTTCCACATTAACAAGTAAGATTTTTCTTATTTGATGATATGCAGGTTTGTACTCTTGTAAATTGCTTTCAGGCTAATGTTGAGGAGGTGCAATGTTCTCAGAACGTCGGTTTTGCATAGCACAGAATGCCTGATCTTCTTTACTGGCTGTCTGGCTGCAAGCAGGACATCATGTACCTCAGAGAGGCTCCAAATATACTTCAGATATAAAGCACTAAAAAAAGCAACAATATATATTTCTACATATTTAATTTTATACAACGATAAGCAAGGATCTGTTCCTGCTGACTTTATAGTCATTACTGGGGCAAAAAAAAAACTAATAAATAGATGAAGAGAGGCTGACATGCAAGTTATGGTAGCAGTTTCATGGGGTTTTTTGCTATCCTGGGCCAGCACAAAACCTCAGAATTACTTAGATGACTCTCCTCTACCATTCTTCTTTCTAGCTTTTCATATTTAGAAACCACAGTGTGCCCCCCCAGTACTAAAACATTATGGAAAACCCAACTTCTAATGTCCCAAGCACCCCAGAGTGGATTGCTTAGTTAGGCTGAAAAGGCAGAATTCATTAAACCAACCTTCCAGGTGTTACGAACCATCTCTCAAAGAACTCACAAAGGCTGGACACCAGAAAACATATGGAGAGGCTAAAAGAAAAGAGCTCTGTGGGGTCAGAGGCAGACGACATGAGTTTCCAGTGGATTTAGCCTGGATGTTGGCTGGACTGGATGTTGCTGACATCCAGGAGCTGGCTCTCAGGATAACCTTGTTACCAGGGTTAGGATTAGGAGTTCTCAGTCTAGCCACACAGTGAGGTAGACTGTTGTGGGTTCAGCCACAGCTGAAATAGTCACAACAGGAGCCCCAGGCAGCCTTTCCTTATCGTTGGCTCTCTTACAACATGCCTGATAACTATTACTTAACAGTCATCAGGGAAGACAGATCCATAATAGTGAGAGACAGCAGGGGACTGGTGCAGAAAACACTTGGAATTTAAGGAATACACAAGAGGAAGCCAGTGCAGTGAATGACAAGTACAGGGGTTTAGCAGGCCCAAACTAAGCTTCTTGAATGATTACTACCACCGGGAAAGGATTGAAGGCTGATTATCTTGAGAAAGAGACATGACTATCAGCTGGCTGAATCAGATTAGTCATAAGCTCCTGTCCTAAGCTTTTCTTTCAAGCTTGTGCTCACTTTATCTTCTGAAAGGCCATTCCTTTGAGAAAGAGCTTTCCCAAGCACTGTACCCAGCTCCAAGAGAAATATCAAAATGCCAGTGCCTGAGATGGTGCTTTGGGCTTGGGTTATTCTGAACTACAACCTGGAACAGGAAGGGATGGATTTAGAAAGTAGTGTCTGAATATCTGTTGCCAGGATCTTGAATAATAAAAGACTAAACCTGTACTTACATGGATTAAGTACAAATAAAGACCTACTAAATGTTAGCATTCTAATATCTGAAAACAGGCCATGAGATTGCCACATACATAATTATCCTTTTTACAGGCCGTATTGATGTGCAAAATATCAACAAAAAACTGCCTAGTGTCCAGTCCCCTACCACTTAATGCTTCTCATTGGGATGTGGCCATATTTACACAGTTCATATACCTAACTTTTTGATTTGGGCCTGTTTCCCAATTCTGTCAGCCATGGGAAACATAAACAAGAAACTATCAAACTTTATACAAATGTACAAGTGTTTGAAGTTACACACATCCTCCAATTACCTCTCCTCTCCATAATGTTCCAGACCAAAAAAAAAAAAAAAAAATCACAAAAAATTACTCTGACAAGGATATGGCAATGTGTAAATTGATGTGGAAACAGAATTGCTTGTGAAATCTCATTAAAGCTGAAAAGCAGAACAGGGAAAGTACAAGATAAGAATAGCTGGGGCACTGCTCCTCAGATGAGAGTTCTGCTTTTTCCACAGCCTCTGAACCCCTACGTATGTTAGAATAGATGTTCTGTTTTAAAACACTAAGTAAATATTAAACTTCCACACTCTCTGCCTTACTGTTTGCATTCTTTGATACTTGGCTGTAAGGGGTCGCAAGTTTCTGGGATGAAGTCACTTTGTACCAAGATGGCAGACAGCTCCAAATAACACAAACAAGCAAAATTTGGGGAAGACAGGCATTTCCTGGATGCTGCAGTGCTTCTCCCTCTGCAGGGATCAAGCCATGGAAGTTTTGTGTTCCTTGAGTCTGCAGTTGTGTAGCCCCAAGATTTCACTTTGCTGCCTGGCCAAGGTCATAAGTCAAGGTCCTGATCAAATAAAGTTTGCTTTTTCTTTTGTTATTGGTAAGAAAATAATGCTTTCAGTTAATGATTCATGGGGATAAAATGAAAAAAAAAGGGAGAAAATGTGTAAAGTATGGGAGTTAACCAAATATTACACTGAAGTGTGAAAGCCTCTGGGAATTTCATCCATGCATCCAGGGCTGCCTTGAATACATGCTGCACAAGGTGTTGGTATTCTGGGATTATAATTCTCCAATTTTGTGGTAGAAAACTAATCCTAGAAAACAGGAAAAAACATCATGTTTTAAACAGCAAGCTGAGAATAAGTAGGCTTTGTTACCAGGTTTGCTGGTGTCTTTGGGGATCACCTTGAATTATCATTCAAAGGATCATTCAGGGAATTTCAAAAGCATCCCCTGATCCTGAAAAGCAAAGGAGAGATATCTAGAAACTGATATTCCTGTGATAGTCAAGGCTCCTGTACATTTCAGCAGAGTATCAGAATTCAGCATAATTCAACACAGAATCCTAGGATAGAAACATAGGGACATGGGGATGTGGTATCAGAACTCAACATAGGAAAATTAATCTCATGCATCTGAAATGGAGCACTGCCAATAAACGAGGGTTTGATTTAAAAATTATTACATTCCCCTTTCTAACTCTTGCCAACATAGCAGAATGGTCCTAATATTGACCAGAAAAAGAAAATGGTCTAGTCAATGTACTCTGAATATATTCTGGACACTAATGGGTTAAAGATAAATGCTTTTAATAAAGATTGCTTGTCCACAATGTTTGGGGTTTTTTTAAAAATCTATTCACTAACAGACTGATTTACTTGAATTTTAACCATCTAAATTTAAACATCAATTTTAAATTACCTGCCTATTCTCACAGTGCACTAATGGAGAGAGATAAGCATGTCCACTGGATGATTCAGCCACCTGAAGATAAAAATGTAAGATAGATGGGAAGTGCCTGTCTTTCCATTGGAGAAGCCACCTAAATCTTATGGAGGACATCTAACTTTCAAACAGGTAAAATTAGTTGAGAGAAATCCCACAAAATTACATACTGCAGAGCAGGAAAACTTCAGAAGAATTTGTCAGGGAATTATTGTCATCTGACGATGAGACTAATGCTAAACTTAAGCAAATAACCAAATCCTGAGGCTTGAGGAAACAAGAAACAATAAGACTTTTTTCCTTGCTTTACACTGATTTTAGTGTCTAACAGTGGAATGCTGGAAGGAACTCTATTCCTGATAATTTTGTTGTCACTTCACTGCATTTATTCTTGCTTTGAAGAATTTTTTTACATATTCAGTGAGTGGCTAGAGACAAAATGCAGCGAACTGCTGTCAGCCATATGCCTGGGACTTCTGGGCCACACGGAGGCAGAACCAGGCTGGAAAGGGATTCACACAAGGCTAAAATGTCCTGCATTGCCTGGAAAAGGAACAAGTCAGCTGCTGAAGTGACAAGACTGACACAGGAGCTCATGCATCTGAAATGGAGCACTGCCAATAAACGAGGGTTTGATTTAAAAAATTATTACATTCCCTTTCTAACTCTCTTGCCAACATAGGCAGAATGGTCCTAATATTGACCAGAAAAAGAAAATGGTCTAGTCAATGTACTCTGAATATATTCTGGACACTAATGGGTTAAAGATAAATGCTTTTAATAAAGATTGTTTGTCCACAATGTTTGGGGTTTTTTTTTAAATCTATTCACTAACAGACTGATTTACTTGAATTTTAACCATCTAAATTTAAACATCAATTTTAAATTACCTGCCTATTCTCACAGTGCACTAATGGAGAGAGATAAGCATGTCCACTGGATGATTCAGCCACCTGAAGATAAAAATGTAAGATAGATGGGAAGTGCCTGTCTTTCCATTGGAGAAGCCACCTAAATCTTATGGAGGACATCTAACTTTCAAACAGGTAAAATTAGTTGAGAGAAATCCCACAAAATTACATACTGCAGAGCAGGAAAACTTCAGAAGAATTTGTCAGGGAATTATTGTCGTCTGACGATGAGGCTAATGCTAAACTTAAGCAAATAATCAAATCCTGAGGCTTGAGGAAACAAGAAACAATAAGACTTTTTTCCTTGCTTTACATTGATTTTAGTGTCTAACAGTGGAATGCTGGAAGGAACTCTATTCCTGATAATTTTGTTGTCACTTTACTGCATTTATTCTTGCTTTGAAGAATTTTTTTACATATTCAGTGAGTGGCTAGAGACAAAATGCAGCGAACTGCTGTCAGCCATATGCCTGGGACTTCTGGGCCACACGGAGGCAGAACCAGGCTGGAAAGGGATTCACACAAGGCTAAAATGTCCTGCATTGCCTGGAAAAGGAACAAGTCAGCTGCTGAAGTGACAAGACTGACACAGGAGCTCAGCACTGGAGCTAAAAGGAGAAAGGGGGTGCTGAAGTACTGCTTCAGTTAATTTCCTGACAAAAAATGGGTCGTAAGATCTATGAAGTTGTTAGCTCTGGCATGAAGAGGATGGGGATAACAATAGAAGCATTATATAATTTGAAGATATATTAACTTGTCTTTCTCTTTCTGTGCCTTCTCTTCTGTGCCTAAATTCAGTCTTTCCAAAGAGACTTTTGGATCTAGACAGGCTCCCCACAGCTTCTTCTGCTTGTTTCCTGCCTCTGACTTTTTCTGAGATCCTGGCTTGTAATCTGCTCTCCTCCTACAGTTCCTTATGGCACTGTCTTAGTGCTATCCAAAAATACACGTGTTCCATAAAGAAACCGCCTTTTTTTTTTTGCTTGGAACTGATACTGGTATCCTGGGTCTTGCTAGATTGTACCTTCAGCTCATTAATTTCCTTCCAGAAGAGCTCTTTTCCAATGTAATGATCCAGGTTCAATGAGTCATTCTGGCAGCCAATTTAACCCAAACTGCGCTGAAGTGCACAGTCCAGGTAGAGCTGCATCTACAAGTGATCTGCTGGGTTTTTTGTTACAGGAATTGTTACACATGGATGGTCATTTGATTAAAACACCCAATTAAATGAAAATAAAATTACTTCAGACTGAGGATATACTAAGGATATATGTTTTGGACTCAATCTTATAGGCACAGGTATCAAATTCTTGCCCTCCTTACCCAGTTTTGGCAGTACTTGGGGCTCAGAGCCACAGTTGGTTGCTTGTGCACAATTTGTACCCCACTGCATTCCCTATTTGCCAGTGATTTATGATGTGAAGAAGTCCAAAAGATGACTAAAAGATGTACAGAAATTTGGACTTCTAGAGAAGCTTGAAGCTTTTTAATTTTTCCTCCAGTTTCAGCCACAATTCTCTCTTTCCTCTGGCATTATGCACACAGACAGGCACGCTAATACCTTTATTACATAACTGTTCAGAAATGCTCCCATTTCACAGGAAAGATGCATCTCATTCACACACCTTATGCAAACAAGATATAAATTGCTGCACAAGTGAGGACATGCAACATTATGCCTGAAAAGGCTACTCAGCTGCAGTCGTCACGGCCCTTCCCTGTGCCAGAGAGCGAAACCCTCCCTTTGGCTTGTTTTCCTCTCTTTTTTGGGGCTGACAAAGCTCTGCTTCTTCATCACTAACGGGGAAAAAGCTGTGCAGTGAAAAACAACCCCCTCCCCTGCCCCACCTCCACGTTCAAGGTTGGGTCGACCCCTGCACTGACCGTGCAGCAGATTTGGTGCCAACGGGGCAGTTTTTAGAAACGCCAGCCCAAATTACGCGAACCGCGTGATTAAGCGTGTGGGTGAGCTTAAGCTCTTGTAAACCCTTATCATCACCTTTGCCACAGTCTGATGCAGCTGTGGAAGCGTGGACTGCTCGGCGAGGTGAACCACGGTTGAGGGATGGTTTTGATATTTGCAGAGATGCGTGTTCTTCCAGCTGGAGGCTTCACACACAGCTGCGGCTCATAAGCTGTTGGCCTCAGCTGCAGATCTGCAGTCAAATCACAGATTTTTTTTTTTCCCCTCATCTGGTGTTTCTGTCCTCTCGAAAACCCCCTTCACGATGACTTTGAGAAATAAGTGATTGAAAGGCCTCTGCTGACTGGTAGATTTGTGCAAAAAGGCAGATGATATGATTATGTTTTGACAAGAGACTGACCTGTGGTAATTCCAGAAGGTTTTCTTTTATTAATACCTAGAGGACAGGAGCTGAAAGCAAATTATTTTTTGGGATTTTCAGATACTAAAATACTGTAACCTTTCATTACAGTTTGATAAACACTATTCTCCAGGAGAGTGCTAAAACAATAATAATTGTCTCATCCATCAGTAGTAAACTATTAATATTGGTTCAAGCAATGAATAAGCAAATTGAGAAAAGAGCCATCTTCATTAGTAGTTCACTATTCTTAGCAGTTCATTATTTCTGAGTTCCTTAAATTCATTATTCTAAGGAAGTTTCTATATGCAGCAGAGGATGTACTAATACTCTGTAACTTGATTTAATTAAACTTTGCATTAAATTTCCGTCAATTTAAATACACTTCTTGAAAGAAAAGAGGAAGTGCAGTGAAGTAAGAACGGGGAATACACACAGCAGGTAAGATGCTGACAGCTGCATTTCCCTATTCCTTGGCTTTTCCCCCTCCCTCTGTCTAACTGGTACTTTTCCTGTAATGCTCCTCACTGCAGGGCAGCTTAGGAGTGTTTTGGCAGGGAGCAGTCTGCTTATTCTCCCTGGAGACTGCACAGGGATCATAAATCCTTTTGGAGTTCTTAACCCTTATATGTAACTGACAGCTTTAATCTTCTTCATTACTAAATTCAAGCAAGAGGCAGTGCAGGCACGCGGAGAGGAGGACACATGTTCGAATTGCTGGGCAGCCAGTCACACACTTGCCAATGTTGTTATTTAATGGATTTTTCAGGCAGAACCCACCATGCACTGGAAGTGTTTTTGAGACACACCAGCGTCCTAACAAATGCTTGTGATAGAAACAGGCCCCTGAACACTCTTGTGTTGAGGAATTCTTTGGTTTAATCGCGCTGGCGACTTCCGCCGCCTTTTCCCTGAGTTATAATTTGTGTTGCTCTCCTTCCCCTCATTCTTTCCCTCTTGGCATAACTGGCACATCCTTCGTGCCTTCTGCTGTCAGAGGGAGCCAGGTGCCAATAGTAATGGTGACGTCAGGGTGATCTGTGAATGCTGGTGACCTCCTCGCAGGAAGAAAAGAATGATGACCCATTAAGGCAACCCAGTCAACTGTTTAGATGACTCTGTGCAAATAGTTTTTCCAGATGTCTAAATACAGCAGAGAAATCTACCCTGGCATACCTTACTCCTCACTTATCACTATTATGATGCTATACCAATGAGGTTTTTCCAGTGGCACACCACTGTAACGTGTGCATTTCAGAGCATTTTAGTGCATGCAGAAAACATTTTCCTGCACATGAGACAGAAAAGATAAATTACGTGTCCCAAGTGGCATATGATTTTATTGTTGCAGATAGGGAAAAGATTGATGTCTTGTGTCTTCTTGTCACAAAGCTGCAAGAATCATTTGTGAATGCTGACGTACAGTGCTTGGGGTTTTTCCACTGTTTTAGCATGGTTGGTGTTATTGTTTGACTGACTGTGTGTTTCTGAAGATGACAGAACATTGTCTCCTCTTCAGTTTACAGGGTTTTTTCACCCCTTTTACATAAGGATTGCTTTCACAGCACCGACTGCTTGAGGCAAGTGCTATCTAAATGTGTTTGAATGTATGCAATCATCGGAGGCATGTTTTGCAACTCTTTGTCAGAATCCAATAAATGCACAGCAATTAAAAGGGAGATTATGACAAGGTAGTAGGTGAGCAAACAAGTTTCTAAAAAGGACACTTTCCCCCCTTTAATATTTGCCAGCATAATTTTTAGAAGAATCCAGCAGTTCATAAGCTGCTGTGAGGATTAGTTGTGTATTAGATTCGATAAAAGCACATTTTATCCAGAGTTCGAAGACCCAGAAACAACGTGAGAAAATTGGTACACTGCTGATAAGGTTGGATGTTAGAGTTTTACCAAGGTCCCATATTTCATTTGAGCACAGAACACCCTCTGAATGTCAACAAAACAAACACAAACTTTCAGGATGTTTAAACAACCCAAATTCCTTCAGTGGCAAGCTGGGCTGGCAGTGAGTGGTACATGATGAGGGAGCAGAAAGGGATATAAAGCTCACCCTGTTAGGTCCTGTACAGGTCAGATCTCAAATGATTTCAAGTGACAAATTTATTGTCCATGGTATGCACCAGGGAAAAACAAAAAGCTTCTATTTCTGATTTCTATTCTGATTTCTTGTAAATCAATGTTCCCAAGAATGGTAGAGAGATAGCAAAACACAGATTCTTCCAGCTTTGTTCCAAAAACTAAATTCTGCCTTTTTAATATTGTTCAACATCTGCTTACAGCTGTTAAAATGTCAATAGTGGGTGCTCTTAGGGTTCTGAGAGTTTGATTTGCTTGTGGTTCCCACTTTTCATGTGCAGTCACTGATGGGAAATTGCCCAGGAGGTCCAGTGCTTGATGGCAAATCTGGGATGTCTTAAGTACTTTGAGAATATTTCACTCATATTCACTCAGTGTTTATATAAAAAGTTGACTTCCAGTCTACAGGAATGTCTGAGGCACCATGTACCAGAATAGCAGTGACTTCCTAATAATTTCTTAGAATTTTCAGTAGTGTGTATGTTATTAGGAAGCTGACTCCTACCTATTTCAAAGATTTGAAGGTCTTACTTGGAAAACAGTAAGAAATTATATATTATTTGCCATGCATAAGACTCTTACAACACAAAGACAACAGAATATCAAACAGTCACTCCAGAAAATGGGTAGGATATTTCAGATATAGATTTATAAAGGACCATTTTTTACAGGTTGTATGTAGGAGATTTGGATGCCATCCAGGATGACTCAAGTTTGTAAAGCTTTTCTGAGTCTGTGACAACTGAAGTGACATAAATTTGAATTATAATCACAACAAGCCAATGCTGCTTTTCAAAGTCTCTACTGTGCCTTACAACACTTGCTTTACCTTAAGCAGCACAAGTGTCCTTAAGATACCATTTTTTATTCTGACAAGCAGCTTTCCT
This sequence comes from Emberiza elegans, assembly GCA_024865655.1. Classification (NCBI taxonomy): domain Eukaryota; kingdom Metazoa; phylum Chordata; class Aves; order Passeriformes; family Fringillidae; genus Emberiza; species Emberiza elegans. Next base: position 3,646,006 of record JALJVW010000034.1, read on the forward strand.
GGTATGACAGTCTTCAGTTAGAAAGCTTGTTTGCACATTGACAACATCATTGTAAGTAATTAAATCAGAACTATTTCTTCTCCCAGAATCCAAGCACTCCAGTTGGCTGAGCCCTCTGAAGGTGGAAACTCTCAGCTCATAAGGATCTTAAAAAAAAAAAAAAAACCAACAAAAAAACCACAAAAAGCACAAGCAACAAAAGAAACAACTTCTCTGTAAATGCTTCTCCATCCATACAATCAGAATGAGAGGGGAAAAACATTCTGAGGAGTATTCCAACCCACATCCAGCACGCTCCAGAGGAAAAAAAGTGTGAGGAGAAAAGGAGTCGTTGTAGCAGGATGCTCTGCCTGGAGTGGGGGTAAAACAGCTCTGACGATGCACCCTATCAGTGGTGGATGGAGAAGGGGATGCCTCCTTGTTTTTAGTGCTGAACAGTGCTGAGACCAGCCCGACTCATCACTGGCAAAAGGCAAACATCTGAGAGTGAGGTGAGGATGTGGCAGGCGTGGTGAAGCACCTGAAAAAGGAAGAACAAGTGATACTACTGATAACTTATCTGAGGCTGCTGAGCTGGGGACAGCTGGCCTGGGGACATCTGACTGACAGTCCATCAATTGGTGCTGTAAAAGCCCAGGTCCATTTTTCAAAAGCAGGATATTATTACACATCCCATCTTGGAGTGTGTGTGGAGATTCATCCCTGGAGAGGGGACTCCCCTCCAGGTTATCTCGTGAGGCTAAAGGCAGAGATTTACCCCATCTGGGTGTAGATGAGCAACACAAAACTCTACTTAAAAACTGATTTGTCTAGCTTTAATACAATTGCTTTGATATTATTTTAAAAATAATGCACTATGCTATACAGTAGCTATAGCTACGTGTACTGCATAGTAAAGAATTCTGATTGAGATGTTGTAGTCCAATCATTATCATCTCACCAAAAATAGGGGAAAATAAAAACTCCTTAATATGAATATGGAATTAAGAAGCAGGCATTCTTTATTCAGCAGGATGCACAAAATCTCATCTGAAATACTGAGTGCAGGAAAAGCTCCTGTTTATACATTGTATTTTACATACATATTCATAGGTTTTCCCAGGAAAAACATACAAATGATAATAATTTCTCTGAAATCATTGGCATGGGAGTGGAATGCTCATGCATTCCTCCGTCCTGGGGGTCTCTGTGGTGGTCCCTGGTGGGTGAGCCCAAGTCACACCTGACCGCCCAGTGAACTGGCGAAACTTGGCACAGCTGGGCTGGTTGCTTTCCATTTCTTCTTCCTACAGAATGAGCATTGTGTGGTTCCATAGGCCAGTGATTTTTGAAGAATAAGCATTGTGTTTACCCACCAGGTGCAAACAATTATTCACCTGGCAACTACAATAAATAACTTACTTTCAGATACATAGGTCTGGTGTGCCATCCTTAATCCAAAGGTTCAATTACACCCATGCAATCGTTCAGACATAAATTGTTGGCTGAGTCTGGGGTTGGGATTGGATCCAGCCTCATTCTGAGGAGGAGTTTAGAAATCCAGGGGGTCCCTTCCACACCCGGTGACTCAGTGGAAGGTTCTCCCTGAAAAACTCTTTCTGCAGCTCCCAGTCTGACCAGGGCAGTAATATTGGTTATGTCTTTCAACCTTGACCCATGGGATGTTCTGATAAAAAAAAAAAAAAAATGTCAGTCCACGGTATTATTATTCCCAGGATCCATGACTTGGTGTTGGGAGAAATAATTTCCATAAATGTTTTTAGCCTTCTAGGCTGTGGTATGCTGACATCACAGAGGAGCAATATCTTTATCATCACCCTTCAGATAATTTGCCTCACCTGAACTGGGAAAAATTAAATGCTTTCATCTTATTTTATTAAACACTGAGTCTGATAGCATTACAAAATTCAATTCCTGAAATTACAATGCAAGAATTTTTTTAAAATTTGTGTTAAATACTAAATTTCCACTCAGTCTTTCAAGGAATTTTGAAAATCACTGCCAGAAGGGTTTGGATTGAAAGTTGTGTTCCTTCATAGTTGTCAGATGTCTCACAGATTTAAAGGACCTTGGAAATGGTCCATCTCAGAGTGTACTTGTGAAACTGCAAAACTATTTTGTAAAGCAAATGCCGAAACGAGTTGATCTCTTCTGTGCTGCTGCAGAAATAGCTATGTTCCAGGCCAGATCTATAACAAATGCTCATGTGGAACTGAGATGGAATGTAAAACACAAAATTCAACCTCACCCTTCCTCCCTCCGCTTTGTTTCAGGCAGGGACGTTTCTGGTGTACTCCCTGGGCTGGAAGGAAACTGCAGTTTGTTTTTAGAGCTTTTGCCTTGAAATCTTTCTGTCCTTCCCCAGCTCCCTTTCCTCCTTCTCGCTGCCATGTCTGCAGCAGGATCAGAAGTTTGCAAGGCTGACAGTGCCTGGAGCAGGTGGTGCTCATGACAAAGGCCTGGCACTTTGTTTTCTCTCTGCTGCGCCAGATATCAGCAGTCAGCACCATGCCGGAGTCATACCTGCAACTGCCTTCATTATTTCATGTTAAAAAACCCAAATCCTGTGATGGTCTTCTGCGTGTAAGGACTTCAAAGGGATGTGAAAGAAACATAAGGCTGTTCAGCATGTGTGAAACATGAGTTTAAGACATCTGATGGGCTTTTCTGTAAGTTCATTAAGATGTTAATGGAGCAGCGGTATTTATCTTTTCAACACTCTGGCATATTCTGAGCATCACGATTCCAGCTCCTCCTTTGTTAGAGAAAAAATGATTTGTAACCATGTGTCTACTCAAAACATCAAATAATGCCAAGCAAAAGAACTTCTTCTGGCCCTGAAAGTGGAAATCTGTGTGGAATGTCGTAGAAATGGCAGTTTTCTGGACAGGAAATTAAAAAAAAAAACCTTCAGGAAATATATAATGTTTTCTTTGCTCTTCTAATCTTGCCACAAAAACAGTTTAAAAAATGTACACTGTGGATTTCCCAGGGAGAATATGCTCACATTTTGAAGGAATTGCTTGGACATGTGCTTGTACCATGGGGTGGAAGAAGCTCTGATAAGAAAATCTGTGCTTTGACCCAGGGAGGACATTCTGGAGAACAGTTCAGGAGCTTGGAGACTCCTGCTTGGTCACTTGGAGCCATTTCCAGAATAAAGTAAACAACTTTTCTGTCACCAACCTCATACCAAATGGGGACAGCAGTAGGTGCTACATGTGTACAGTGATCCAGGCACATTTCCTGAATGGTTAACTATCGACCAATTTCAGCTTTGTTTCAGAAGTTTTGGGGTTTTCTTCTCCTAACAGAACAAAAATTTAGAAGAAAATCACTGAAAGCAGCAACATAACATGACACAAATAATTTTTAGATAAAAAAATTGGGGGAAAAAAGCAAAGCCAATGAACTAATTAAAAACAATGTTGCTGGTGTTACCCAACAAGTTCTTTAAAAAAGAGTCTATGCAGCAGTGGGGGAAGATGTTGGAAAATTCTTTTAACTTTAGCACAATAATGTTTTGTACCTACATGTGTGATTAATATGTGATAAAATGTAGTAGCAGACTTCTTAGTTTTGGGATTGTGTGTCAGAGCAAAGAATGGCAACAGAAGAACTTCTTCACCTGCCCACATACTCAAGATATTCTCAAGAAGAACAGATTCATTAGAAGATCTGGAACCATAAAAGAGAAATTTGGGAAATGGTATGTTCCTAAATGATCACCAAAGACCGTCAGAAGACCCCTACTCATATCCACGTAAGTCCACTGATTTTGCATATATGCATATATTCAGGAAATGTAATGAATATCCAGCTCAGTGTGGCAGAGTAGGTCACTCCCAAAGTATAAAAATATGAAAATGGAAGGAAAATATTGCAAGTAATTTGTGTCTTTTACCAATCTGCCCTCATTTTGAAAAGGATTCAAATGGAAACCGGAAAAACAAGTTGTAAATACTATGTTGTCTTCAGTGGGAGGAAGAGAGTACTGGGATGAAAGAGGAGAACAAAAAGAGAGAAGGGAAATGTATCTGACAATTCATTTCCAGTAAATTTTCAAATACCTCCCTTTTGTCAGTGAAAGACATTTTTGTAAAACCATCCAATTCCTCTAAAACTACCAGAACCACACCACCCTGTTTCCTCCTGTGGGCTCAGTCACCTTTTGCCTGTCAATTTGCCACAGCAGCAGCACTTCTAAAACCAGATGAGCACCCAGCCTGCCCTCTCCATTTCGTGCTGCAAGAAAGAGAGGTCAGACTGAGTGTCAGCTGTGAGTCAGGGCCTTCAGACGCGCCCTCCTCTTCCCCTCTGCAGTGCTCCTGGATTCAGGGAGCACTCCGTTAATTCCAAGTGGCTGGATGCTGGGTGCCTCTCACTCAGCCACCTGCAGTCCCCTCCCTGCAATGGAACACACAGCCATGATAATTAAAAGTTAATCCATCCCAGCGACGAATCCATTGATGCCCATCCAAGAATTTAATCAACGGGACACGTTTTCTTCAACTGCGGCGTCTCGTTAATTAATTACTGCAATTCAAGGTTCTTATGTGTTGAAAAATGTGCTTGGTTATTTACAGGGTAAAGCAAAACACTTTCAGCTGGGAGAGGTGATTTGCCCTGCCAATCTGGGCCATGGTTAACCCAGGGTTTAGTCACTGAGAATAAATACCATTCTAGTAACTTCCTGAGCAGGAGGTCAGGAAGAATATCTCATTTTCTTTTTTGAGTCTAGTATCCTAATTCCAGAAGCACAATGCCTTGCAGTCCTGAGGGAAAATGCAAGCATAATAAAAGATTAAGTACAACTTCCATGATTCATATATTCCCTTATTTTGCAGTCCTAATTTTGTGGAAAATTTATATTGCTAGACTCACTTTCTCCTTAAGAGGCAGAAGGCCAAAATGAACCTGAGGGTTTTTTACATCTTCTAATTTTTATAATTTTTGCCAGCTGCACAGGTCTGTCTGGTTTATCTTTCATGAGAAATGAAATTGTCATGCTCCATTGAATCTGCTGCAGTAATGTGAGAGTTCACTGATAACAGATGTAACAGAAATCAAGGTTTTAAACCTGCCCTCAATGTTACCAGGTTTGGTTTCTTATTTTTGTTTTTGGTTTTTGTTGTTATTGTTGTTTTGTTGTTGTTTTGGGTTTTTTGGGTTTTTGTGGGGTTTTTTTATTTGTTCGTTTTTGTGTTTTGTATTTTTTTTTGTTTGGTTTTTGGTTTTGTGTGTGTGTGTGTGGTTTTTTCCTTGGGGTTTCTTTGGGTTGGTTTTTTTTGGTGGTTTTTTTTTTTTTTGAATTCTGGTGTTTTTTCTTGTGACAAACATGAATATGGATCTTTAAATTAGTCATCTGTAAAAACAGTTTAGTTTATTTGAAAGCTCTGTGCAGGTTGTTATACTGGGAAAATCTTCTCACACATGGTTATTATAGATGGACAATATATATAACCATACATAAAGGGAAATAAATAACAAGAAAGCTAATATTAAGTATATAAACACATTGAGATCATCAACGTGTGGCTATATCACAACTAGATATCACATTTTTTCTGTGACTTTCCATGTTGTCTCCATGGTTTTCCTGTTGTCTCGGGTTAGACCAGAGGTCAGACTGTTTTTTACTGTGCTTGCAGTAGCAAAGTAGGAACTCAGTCCTTCTTGAAATTCTGAAGTGCTGCTATTATATTGAAAAAAACTCCATTAGTGTAAGCCAAGAAGATTCTTTAAAACTTTATTCATATCATTAAAACTAGCTGTTTTCCACCCTCACCACCATATTTAAGGTGTATCCAGATTTTGAGATGATCAACAGTCTTAAACAACTTTCTAACCTTTAAATCAAACTGGTAAAACAGAACATGCTCTTGATTCAAAGCTGAAAAGAGAAATCTGGCTCTTGTAGGAAATTTGGGCTGAAATATCACTATAGATGAAAATTACTCCATTTCAGAGGAGCTTTAGAGAAATTTTTCTAATCTTTGTAGATTTTCTCAGCGAAAAAGGCAAAAATGTTGGAACACGAGGAGCCTAGAATCAGATATTTGAAATGAATTTGGTTGACAAGTTTCACCTTGTGAGAAATTGGAGGGTAAAACAAATTCTGTTCAGTGTGGAAGAGAAATTTCAACAGCATCTGACCTTTATAAAGAAAGCTGTGCCTGTTTGGCTCAGTGCTGTGTACTGAAAGGTCACATGGTGGTAAGAGTACCTTATTATGACTAAACTGTTGAATGTATTTGTGATAAGCTGGTTCTTTTCTTTCTTATCCTTCTCATTAACTAATTAATGAGAGCTATTGTTGTTTCAGCCTACATGGCTGAAAGAACAGCGTAATCCATGACATTAATTTAAGGAGGAAAACTTATGAAATACTTGCCTTAGACAGATTTTTCAGAGACCAGGACTTTGGCTCCACACACTTGCATTGCCTTCCAGATTTAGAGACAAATATATCTCAAATATTTTTCAGGATTTTGAAATAAGGTTGTAAGTACCCAAAAATGAAATAGACATTTTAAAAACTTGCAAAAGCAAATAGATGAGAGGACCTTGGAGAATAATATTAAAAATCATATTGAAATCATATGTCCTAAAATCATGAGACTACTAGAAGAAAATCTAGGAGGAAATTAATCTTTCTGTGTGTGCAATGTAATATCAATCATGGACAGTAAATAATGCAAATGATTGCTTAACATTACTGGCTGAATATTCATTTTGTCATAATCATCCATTCTGGAAGCTACAAAAGAAGGGATTGATCTGTTCTATATAAAAATATCCTAAACATTTCTTTTCAATTAATGATATTTACAAAAGAACACAGACTACCTAAAATACAGGTTACATACCTAAAATACTTTTCTGCACTTTTGGAAATAAGTAATCTAAGCTGAACTAAGCTAAGAAGCAACCTAACCTGGAATAACATGTATAAGAAGAGTACAGAGAATAAATTATGTTGAGAGAATCAAATCTGCTTGTTTTGCCAAATCATAACCTGGGACCATCACGCAAGAGAAGATGTATCTCTCACAGTCAAAACTGGAGGTATTTTTACGCAGGAGCAGTCCTGAATTTAAACATGCACTTTGGGGAACAGCAACAAATATAATCATAAGAATTTAACCTAAGCATGTCTGTGTTAAACAAAAACAACCAACCAAACAAAATACCTCAAACCCAACCTGAACCAATCAAACAAACAAACAAACAAACAACAAAACACCAGCTTAATTCATTAATCATCTGCATATGCTTTTTCTTAGTATATGGAAATTTATTGTTCTTTAAAGCCTCTTGGCCTGGCTTTTTTAATGCTGAATTATGTGTATCTGAGTATTGTAATAAACTAAGTTATGAGTACTATAAAAAAAGGCCTCAGTCAGTGAGATTTGATTGGCATGTACTTATTTTTCCAGGGAATCGCCACCTTTTCAAAGAGCTTGAGAACAGTGATTTAGAGTTATGGAAGTTGGGGCTCTCCTGGGACTAAGAGAATGAGATATTCTCCAGCTGATTTAAGTGAATGGTTTTGTGGGTTGTGGGGCTATAATCTGACCTTTTAAAACAGAAATAAAAATGACAGACTGGATCTGGTTAATCTTAAAGAGTGAATTTTTAAAGCAAATTATAACAGTTTACTTGAAAAATACCCAGATTTTTCAAATCTGGGAAAAGGCCTTGGAAGCAGCTGCTGTGTGTGCTGCATGGAAGCTCCTCTACACAGAGATCCTGACTCACTTTGCTTCGGGCAGTGACAACCTCTGCTGCCACTATGTCAGTAAAACCATTTGAACACTGTGCTTTTCTTCAAACTTAATTAGACTACCTGGAAAAGAGAGCCCTTTCATCCTGGGTTCCTGTTCTTGGAAACATAGAATCAGTTAGGCTGGAAAAAAAACCTTAAAAACGTTGAGTCCAATCGCGGACCCAGCACTGTCAAGGCCAGCACGAAACCATGTCCCCCGGCACCACATCCACACGATTTTTTCAAATCCCTCCATGGCTGGTGATTCAACCACTTCTCTGGGCAGCCTGTGCCAAGGCCTGACAACCCTTTGGGTGAAGAGAAGTTTCCTAAATTCCAATCTAAACCTGCCCTGGCCCAGCTTGAGGCCGTTCCCTCTGCTCCTGTCCCTGTTCCCTGGAGCACAGCCCGACCCCCCTGTTGTGCTGTTGTGAGGGCCCCCAGGATGAGGTGAGAGATGAGAATTGACTCCAAGTTCTCAGAAGGCTGATTTTTTATATAATGATATTATGTTAAAAGAAAATTACATACTAAAACTGTACTAAAGAAACAGGAAGGAGACATCAGAAAGCTAGAAAAGAATAAATAATAAAAACCCATGACAGATTCAGAGTCTGACACAGTTGGACTGGGATTGGCCATTAATTAAAAACAATTCACATGCTGGGTAAACAATTCTCCAAATCACATTCCAAAGAAGCAAAACATGGAGAAGCTGAAGCTTCCCAGCTTCTCAGGAGAAAAAATCCTGGTGAGGGGATTTTTCAGAAAATATCACGGTGGAACCCCCCCGGCTGTCCCCTCCTGGCAGGAGCTGTGCAGAGCCACAAGGGCCCCCTGAGCCTCCTTTGCTCCAGGTGAGCCCTTCCCAGCTCCCTCCCTCAGGGCTCCTCCTCCCAGCTCCCCCAGCCTCTCCCTGGGGGCTCCATTCCCTCCCAGCTCCCCCAGCCTCTCCCGGGGCTCCATTCCCCCTTCAGCTCCTGGGCTCCCTGCCCCAGCTCTGGGCCCTGCTGCAGCTGCAGCCCCTCCATTCCCTGTGTGAGGGCCCAGAGGTGACCCAGCCCTCGAGGTGCGGCCTCAGCAGGGCCGGCAAGGGACGGGCCCTGCCCCGCTCCTGCTGCCGCCGCACGGCTGGCACAGCCCCGGGGCCATCGGCCTCTCGGCCCCCGGGCACCCCTGGGCTGTGCCCAGCTGCTGGCACAGCACCCCCAGGGCCTTTTCCTGTGGGAATCCACACAATCAGAGGGTTTTGGGAAAGCTGCAAAAGGCAGGCCTCAGAGACAGCAGAGCTGTGATTTGAGCTAAGCATCAGCCATGAGATAGGTCAGCAGAAAATGATAAGAAGAAAAGTAAGGCAAAGAAATTAAAGGACAAATAGAACAATGGTGTGTGTATTAACACTTGTCTAGAATAAATCCCTAAGCTACAGAAAAGTTTATCTAGCCAGATATTAGGAAGTTTGAAGCTTAATAATGGAGCTCTGTGCATTGTGTTTTAAGGCTTACAAGCATTGTATTCAAAATAAGCAAGCATTGTTTAACCAAAGGTACATGTGCTTATAGTGGTTGGATAGAACTACTGTCAATGTGCTTTTGCTGTGTGTGATTGGTCAGAAAACTTTTAAAGTGAGCTGTAACATTAAGTTCTTGGTCTGCTGGCTGGGATGTGAGCTGGTGGCATCCTCCCATTGTCATAACCATGTAATGAGACTGATGCTGGGAAATAAAACAGCTCAAGGTGCGTTCCTCAGCAGTTCTGTCCCGTTTGTGATTTGTACATAGACCCCAGTGGGTGATATTTTCCAGCTCCTTTCCCCCATCTTGGAGCTCCATGGGGACCTGAGGGCAGGACCCAGCACTTCTCCTGGTTGTCCCTCACCCCACTGGCCTCATCCCATGGATGCAGCCTGTCCAGACCCCAGTGTCACCTTCAAACTCATGTTTCACGAATGAGGATTCTTCTCAAATGCTTAGCAAAATAAAAAGTATTCCCCCGCCCTTCATCCACCTCAAATTTCTGACTAGAATGCGCTCATTTGGTCCTAGAGAGTCTTATGGACTCTTCAGTATTTTTGGGTAGCAAGGCAAGGAAGAGAGTTGAGCATGCAGAAAGACATCCACCTCATGTGCTGCTGCGTGGAAATGGCAAGTCATCCACAAAGAATGTAATGCATGACGCTATTGAAATCTCATTTTCCTCAACCAGAAAGCCTTTTTTTTTTTTTTAAATACCAAAGTTTAAATAATGTCATTTAGCGATTGTTTGCTCTGATACGTTCCTTATTCTCTCCATGAACATTTTTGATTCTTCTGAGCATGCAAAACTATAGACACCACATACTAATTATTTTGTTATTCTTCTTAGCATATGAAAATGCATTCTGCATTGCATATCAAAAGCTCCTGAAGCAGCTTTCAGAAACCTTTTCTGTGCAGTGCTATTGATATTTCCAAAGAATTTCAGAAGCAGAGCAAATTACTTATTCAAGTTCTATTTTGGGCTTGCATCAAGTAGTCCTTAACATACAGAATAAAGCCAACAATCTCTCTCTTTTGCCCATTGGTGCCTAGCACTAGAAGTTTAAGACAAAACTTAAGACAAAGTTGGTATGCAGCTAAGAAGGAAGCTAGGAATTTGTGATTTGTAACTCCTATTGATACATTTCCCTTTCCTTTCTCCATCTAAAAAAACCCTTTGGACATTTTTTCAGACGCCTGTAAGATAGCTATTTTTTCCTGAGAATCCTGACTCATTTCCTATCTTCCTGTAAATAATTTTACCCAAGAATTTGTCATCCAGTATTCTCCCTATTAACAAACCTTCAGTCTGTTTACATTCAGAAAATATTGCAATATGTTAAGTCTTGAAAGCAAAGAGATAATTAGCTCCAAGATCATTTCTGAAGTGTTTTACTCCATATGTTTTTCTGAAACTGGATGATTTGTCCCCGGCAAAGTAATGCCCTTAATTATTTCTTTATACATCAAGACAGGGATTCTCTCTTGGTCCCTTGGCTTAGTGTCAGCTCTGTCAGAAAGGAAATGATGGAAAATAAGAGCGTGCCCTGTAAGGTTTAACTGAGGTCATGGATGCATTTAAGAACACGTATTACATTACTGGCCACATGAAATGGGAGATAAGCGCTGTTTCGATTATATGTGTGTATATACTTTTTTTTTTTTTTTTTTAAAGGAAGTAAATGTTTGGAGGCCACTCAAATTTCATCTAGAGATGCAAAGTGCTGTGTTTTACACCATTTTTGAAAGGAAAATACAGAAGCAAGGAAAGTTTCCTGCAGGGAAATACAAGTCTTGGCAACATTTCACTTTCGTGATGAATACCTGAATAACCATTGTTATCTATGTTACAGGGCTACACTTGAAAAGGCGCTTTAAAATACAGAAAGTAAATAAAAAGCAAAACATTACCTGTTGTGCCTTTTGTGTTTTAGGTCTCTATGTTTTGCTAAGGAAAAGCTACCCAGAAGAATTAGTCTGGGATCCAGAACCACACCATATCACATTTACTGCTTTGGCTTCTGCTCTGCATCAAAGCCCTGCTACATTGCTGCAGCAATTTTGACCTGCATTTAGTCACTTAAGGAAGTTATTCCAGTTCATACACAATAAAGCAATTTGGGGTCTGTTTTAAATTACTTTAGCAGTTGGGTTAACCTCTGTTTTTGCCTGAAAAAAAAAAAGAAGAGGGCTCTGGACCAGCTTCTTGTATCCTGTGGTGTGGTTTCACCATGCTTGGAAGTGACCCTACATATAGAAGTCTCATTTAAAGATTTTTTTATAGTTCAGGTACTTAGAAATAACTTATTTAAATAGAAATATCCACCAAAAAAAGCCAAATCAACCTAGCAGCCATAAAGAGAGGGGTCCTTATTTTTTACACCATGTCTCCTTGTTGATCTTGTTTTTGAAGTTGCTTGTGAGTAACTGATACTAAATCCACAGAGAATAAATCTGATAAATCTGATTAATTCAGGGGATAATACGACTTAAATAAAGCACAAGTGCAGATTGCCAGCAATGTCATTATTTTTAGAAAACGCATCTGTAAAATGTCAAAGTTTGCAAGCATGCAGACTTAACTCACTTCTGTAACTACCAGTTTATTTCAGGCTATTCATGTGAAGTTACCTACTCTGATACCCTTCTTGTGGTGCAGCACAATTAGTTGTGTTATTCTGTGTTTAAAGCGTGGAGATAATGGAGACCAGGCATTGCACCACAGAGAAGACAGAAATACCAGCATGACTCACCTGAATTAGAAAAATCCTACATTTCGTATCTGCCTCAAGCATGATTTAATTTCCCTGATATGCAACAGCTGTTGATTAAAAAAAAAAAAAACCCAAAAAATAAAAAACCCAGGCTCAGCTACAATCATAACAAACAATGACCTTGGCTTATATCTTGTAGCCATGGCAGCAACTGAAAGGACTCTTCCCACAGTGTGTTAGGAGGAGGATTTTAATCGCCCATTTCCCATGACTGGGTGTCTCAAGGAGGGAGCAGGGCTGAAACAAAGAGTTCTGCAGCAAAGGGGGTGATTCTGAGGAGTGACACAATTTGTGATCACGCCGAAGGAATTTTGTTCCAGTCCCCCAGGGAATGTGCCTGCCCCACAAGGGCTGCGTGCAGCTGCTTTTGGAGTCCTAAAGCTGCACCTATGGACAGTGTGGAAGTTTTTGTGTATTTATGTATGTGAGGGTTTATCAAAGGAAAAAGAAGGTTGGTGAGAAGGTTTTTCAGTGTTTGCTGTTAGTTTGAGCAAGATTGTCAAGTCAAAGTCAAAACAGGAGATTGGTCTAACTTTTGGATATTTCTTTGCACCCATTTCATTAAATATGGGAGTGCTACCACTCTCATTTTACAGGAATGGGGAAAAACATAAATAATTGATCCCTTTCAAAGCTAAAAAAAGTGTGAGGAGACTTTTCTGTCTTTGTCCCTGGCAGGTAAAATGAATGGCTCACTCTTTTAAGTCAGTCAGCTGGTGCATTTTTTCTTGGATCCCTAGGGAATGCAAAAAGCACAAATACAATGTGAAAAACTCTATTACTATGTTCACAGCAGATGAAAAAAAAAATTAAATGGGAAAATAGCTACTGGGAAGTTGATTAGGAGTTAACATAACATTACATGTGGGATTTATTTCTGTATTTCTCTTCAGGCAAGAAAACTTTCAGATCAGTCTATAGTTGGGCACCAATACTCCACGTACCACAGGTTGGCACAGAGTGCATGTGCTGTGCTGAAAAAACCAGACCCTCTCTGGTCTCACCTTGGACACAGTTCCAGAAGTCTTTCCTTAGTTTTTTGCAGGGAAGCTCAGAAAAAATCTGCAGGTTTTTCCTTTCAGGCTTTGCAGTCAAGAGTTTTTGGTGTGTGGGTATAAGAAGCGCTGAAGGCTATGCTGTGTAAGACACCTAACTTGCTTAATTTTCCACCTAATTTGCTTATTTTGCCACTCTGTTTAATCCTCTTGAGGCTTTCCTCTTTCCATTGGATCCAAGGCTCCACTCAGCAGAAGTCACCACCACCACCAGGCAGAATTTTTTTTTTTTCTGACAGCTCGTCAGTCACACAGGTCTTTGTAAAGCTTCTCGCTTGACCTTCCTGGCACTGTAATTCTGTAGGATCACGTTAAATACCAAGTTTGAATGGAGTGGATTCCATGGTAGCCCCTCAATCTGCCTTTTTCCAGGCTATGGGGAGTGGAAGCTACCCAAAGAGCATGGAAGAGTTCTGGCTACACTCCACCTGCAAACAGGAGGAAATGGGCTGTGTAAGGTGTACAAAGAAATGGCTGCTTGCGTGGAGTCTTTAATAACCCCCAAAATGTGTAAGAATAAGTACGCTAAAGAAATACAATGATTTGTTGTGAAGGGAAGCTGTTCCATGACTGAGAGTTCTTGTCTGTGGGGTTTGCTTCACTGATTTTGCCCCATAAGCACAAAGAAGTCAGATATAAAGGATGACCAGTGTAGCAAAATGGAGGAGAGAGATTGGGATTTCCCAGTTATCCAGAGGGACAAAGATGGTTGTTGCCAAAGGACCTGAATGAATTAAACCTGCCGTGCTGGGAATCCCTTGTTTTTGGGAAAGAATCACCATGATAGATGCAGTGATATGTGTGGAAATTTAAAAAAAAGGAAAAAAAGTTAAGACAGCAGCAAACAGTGTCAGCGTTGTGTTTTCAATATTTGCAGAAAAGCCCAAAAATAACTGGAGTAATAAAGGAAATGGCCCTCAACACTGGATACCTAAAATAAGAACCGAGGACAAGTACTTTCCCAGAAAAGCCACAGTCTGCAGTAATTGCCCCTCCAAGGTCTTCTCCACTATATTTAATAGCTCTTGCTGGATTGTTCTTCCATTAAGTTTTTATGGTTACTTTTGGACAATTTTCATATTTCCTTTTTTGCTTTAGCTGAACCTGCAAGGCTGTAGCTGTGTTTGGTGTATGTTGCTGGATGTTTCCTAACTCTCTTATTTGAAGAAGCAATCAAGCCATTGCCTACCTGCATGTTCCCTGTGATTTTTATGGTCTGCTGCCTGAGGAGCTTCAGTGTGTATGTGTTCCCACTTCCCTGCCATTCCTGTTCATGGATCTTATCCTTTATCTGGACTATGTGAGTCTTTTCTCACCCTGCTGCTTTTCGAAATGAAGAGATGCACGCAAAATTCAGGATGTGGCAGCTCCTGGCTTCACATCGTGGCACCACGATGCTGTTGGTGGACACAGAAGGGATGGAGGGCAGAGGGGAACAGGACAAGAATCCCAATTGTTTATTTTTAAACTCATAACTGTGATACTCAGTTCCTGGATTCTGGCCGTTTGAGAAGTTAATGAGCGAGCAAGCAATACCACTTGTAAACACCCACCCTTAAAACTGGTTTTACAGCCAGTCTTGCAGAACCCACCTAGGCAGGACCGTGCATTGTCAGTGGAACAAAGCTGCTGGGAGAGCTAAATGAAAGGTCAAAGAATGTGGCTTCATTCCTCTTTGGGAAATGCACAGTATCTAGTAAATGTCAGCAACTGGGAAGGGTGGTCCCTTGGGGATGGAAGCTGTGTGGAAATTCCCATGCTTTGGGCTGAGAAGGAAAAGAGAGAGGGACCTATTGCCTTGGTGTGGACAAGAGGGAATACAAGAGAGAAGTGTCTTTACTGACCTACAGCTGTGTGACACCAGTGGCTGGCTGAAATGAAAATAATCTCACAGGTGCTGGAGGTAAAGTGGGAAATGGTCGCTGGTCCCAGGTGCTGTGGTGCTTGCCTGTTCAGAACACAATCAGTAGAAATCCCACCACTCATTGGACCTCATGTGGGGAGAGATTTTCAGAGAGAGACAAGATGTCCCGAGAGCTGAAAGACCCATGAAGATGGCAAGCAGGACTAAAGTTCTCAGTGGAGCTGTTTGTTTATTCCTTTTTATTATCCTATTCCATCCTACATCTGGCAAAAACATCTGCCTGAGCCCCTCTTCTTGCAAGAGTTAAAAAACAAAACTTAATCTTATATTCTCCATGCATTGTTTTAATTTGAACAAATGGCAGTATACATATTTCAATAACTTACATTTGATAGTAGGGCTTATGTGCTTAGGTGTTTAATCATCTCTGAAATATGTTTTTATTTCCTACATAATCTGTGTAGCAATCCTACAAACTTCTTTGTTTTTCCCACTTTGTAGCCTGAAATAACCCATTTCTTTAAACCAGTGAGCATGTCCAATAAATGTCAGCTAGAAATTAATTTTGTTCTACAAGGAGACCTTATTACTTCCTGGAAGAATGTCCCTGAAAGCTGATACTGGTATTTATCAAGGTGCTGGTATTTAGGGGTTTTAAGGGTATCTAAAAATTATACACCTACACAAAATTTACAACCCTCCCAGCCCATCTAATTAATTTAAATATAAATGTCGGCTTATGAAAGTCACACTGAGATTTCTGTCCACATCTTGAGTTATTTCAGTGACTTAAAACTGCAACGTGCTCAGGTGATAGTTACCTTCAAAGAAAAACAGCAATAGAGATGGCTAAAGCATGGGTAGTTTAAGGCACTGTATTTTGGGTTTTCCATTGTGAGTTCTGCAAGAGATGCACTTCTGTACACACAACAGTGAGGAAAGTACACTTACAGAAGGCTACTGCAAACCTTTGCCTCCAGAAGAGCATGCAAAACTCCAAAACAGCTTGGAAAGGGTCTGGGAGAGAGCCCATAATCAAGGCTTTTTTTCCCTTTTTTGTTCTTCTACCCTCCATGAGATGAATCCAGTGAACGCAAAACAAAAGGGGAAGACTTTGCAAATTTATTCCAAAATTTGCAATCATTTCCAAAATTCCTAAGATCAGGCCCCATTTTCTTTAATTCAAACACATAAATATAAATAAATAATGTATAAAAATGATTAATACCATTGGTGGTCAGCAGAGATCCACCCATATGTATCTGGTGTTTCCAAGGGATCATGTCATGGTTTGAGTTGGAAAAGGCCTTAAAGCTCCTGTGGTTCCACCCCAGGCATGGCAGGGACACCTCCCACTGTCCCTGGGTGCTCCAACCCCAATGTCCAACCTGGCCTTGGACACTTCCAGGGATCCAGGGGCAGCCCCAGCTGTGCCAGGGACTCAGCATTCCCACAGGGAACAATTTCCTCCTAATATTCTAATATCCAATCTAAATCTACCCTCCCTCGTGTGAAGCCATTCCCTGTGTCCTGTCCCTGCATCCCTTGTCCCAAGTCCCTCTCCAGCTCTCCTGGAGCCCCTTTAGGCCCTGCAAGAGGTTCTGAGGTTTTTCTGGATCCTTCTCCTCTCCAGGCTGGACACCCCCAGTTCTCCCAGCCTGTCCCCCAGCCCTCTGATCCCCTTTGTGGTCCTCTTCTGGACTTGCTTGCTTTTGTTATACAAACAGATCATTTTACACACATCAAAGCAATTTTTGGGTCTCTTCTTCCTTCCTATGTTGCTTTTTTTTCTGTTTTCTCACAACGGACATATGCTTTCTTCCAGAGGTAACAAAACAAAGCATAGTATAAAGCTCTTGGTCCCCTTGTGCAAACATATCCTTTCAGGGACATGTTCTTTAAAAATGAACAGTTCTTTTATTCAGGGCTCAGGAAAAGCTAAATAATTTACTTTCTATGTGGTTCTCACACTGATCTGGCAAACTTACTTAGGACTTCAGTATTAATGACAACACTAATTTTTCAACTCAGACAGCACTTTCTAAGTTTTGCAAAGTCATTTATATTTGCTTGTGTATCTCAGCTGCCTTTCCCATATACCCCCTCTGCATACCATTTATTTGGCTACATCTTTGGGAATTGGTACTTTTCCATCATGATTAAGTCGAAATAAATAGTTGTGAAGTTTGTGAGTTTTCTAATTTTCCAAGGTTACTGATAGAACTCGACCATTCTCACTTTTGCTCTCACTGCCTTGTAAACCTGTAGGAATGAAAACAATGGGAAAAACATTCCAATCATAAGCCAAATTTTGTATAAAAGGGTTTTTCCTCCCCCAAAATCATGTTCATAGCTGCATTGCTGTGGTTCAGACCTACTGCCAAAGTCTCTTTGTGCAATGCTTTCATTTGAGCTTTTCTTCCTTCAAGTGTTGAAATGAGTCATTAGCATGTCTGTATGTATGGGATGATCTCATTTCACACTGAACAAAGGGGAAAAAATTATTAAGAGTAGGGTACAATCAGAACAATTGTTTATTCTAAACAGAAAAACCCTCATATTTTGTGTTCAGATGGTTGTGACTATGAAATAAAGTAGTGGTAGATCTGCAGAAATGCTCAACTTAATATTTATATTTCTTATTAATTATTCTTGAAGATATTTTCTAGATGTCCTACACAGGGACTATGCAGACAGAGGGGTAGTTTTGTGTGGTTTTGTTTTGTTTTTTAACTATCTGACTTGACTCTACATTTAGCTTAACCTGCTGAATTTTTCCTCAGTGAGCAAATATTACACTGGGCTCTGCTGATGAAGCAATCCCAGACACAAACCTACACATTATTTTTTTTTTTTAAATCACAGGAAAATCAGAATGAACTTTTTTTTTTTTTTTTTTGTTTGGGTAGGATGTTTCTTTTGTGTAATTGCTCTGAAGAGATTTCAAAGGGTAAGTGATGCTCCAAAGAGTAAGGGAAGTTTTAGAGCACCAAATTCCTTGCAGGATCACATTTCCACATACATTATCCTGTGTACAAGGGATGCTGGCCAATAAGAAGTGTGATATGATGCTGCTTTGGAATCTTTGGATGGGTTCCCTGCCTCAGGATTTGGTAGCTAACCATATGAAACAACAACCACAGCATTTGTATGCAAGTAGGCAATACAACCAACTTGGGCCCTGCTTTGCATCAGAAAAACACAATAAAGGGCATGAACACAAAAAAGCAACTGACTCAAAGCTCATTGAAGGCAGAGGGATTAGATTATGCTGAAGCTCTGTGCTTCATCAGGGCCTAGGCCATAAGTAGCAATAATCCATTCCAAAAATTTTAAATATTGCGCTTTGGGGTTTTTGTGGGGTTGCTGTACCAAACCCACACAGGCTGTTCTGGGCAGTTCCTCAGCTGTCCTCGTTTCTGATGGGATGTCAGGGCTTTCAGAGCAGCTCCTTCCAGAGATGTTTCCCAGCTCCATCACTGCCTGTCTGCCCATGTCATCTTACTGGAGCCGCATCTCTTGTGTCTGTCAAACAACAACATTAATGCTGGCTTGCCTCTAAAATACACAGAAATCTAAAAGTCTGCTTGTGCTGTACATTTCACCTGCTTTGGGCTTCAGTTTTTATGGACTCAAGGTGAAATCAATGCAAGACCCATCAGATGAAGTTGTAGTTCACAGCCTTTTGTGACTGTCACCATTTGAGTATAACCTGATGGTGTTGGCTTTGAAAATGATGATTTTTCACTCCAGAAGGGCTGACTCTGAAATACCTCTTACTTTCCTGTAAAAGTAAATTTGTTTTGAACATACTTTACTGTGAATTTACTAAATTTTTACATGGCTACAGGGCATTTGTTCTTTGACTAACTGAAGTCACTCACCACTTTATGTGATATTATTGATCTTGCTAATTATTACATTATTATATATGAATTCATATTTTCTGCCATTATCTTAGTTATGCCTTGTCAGAAAATTGATTTTTAAGCTCATGAATACTTTCACATGTCTGGAAAGACCAAACTGAATCAAAATAAGTGTTTTACTTTAATAAAAACAAAACATTTTATTTGGAATTCAAAATCTTTGAAACCCTGTAAGAAAAATCCAAAAGCAAATAGTTATTTTGAAATTATCAATAAAACATACATTTAAAATATAAAAATGGTCCTTTGGAAACTTTTTAACATTTCCAATATTTGTTTTTACCAAAAAACAAAAGATCAAAAGTGCTATGATTTGTTTAACAAAGAAATTTCTGTCACAGCAGCTTTCTCTAGTGGAAAATCAATTACATCATTTTTCTACCAACCTTCAATTTGATGCTATACAGTCTCAGCAGCCTCCTAAAGTCCAGAGGGGGCCAATTGGATATATCATCTCATGGCATGTGACAAAATTAAACTGTCACTTGAATGGGATCCATTCAGTTTTTTAATATCTCATAATGTCCTTCTTCACACAACTGAATTTCTGCGTCCTAAAATGATACAAACTCTACCTAGATTTTCCTCACCAAACTGTGTGATTAAATGAAAGAAGTTATGGATCTTGTAAAGCTTGTAGGTCAGTAAAAAAATATTTAAATATGATCACAAGTAGGAGTTGGGAGACAGAAATTCAGTCTCTAGGAGAGACTGCGGAGTCTGTGGGAGAGTCTAAATTAAATGTACAGCAGAAAGACTGCTGCTGTCATGAGGAAGAATTGCTCTCCTGGAGATAAAAGTTGTCCTTAGAGACTGCAGAGAATGAATGAGATTTCATGCTGTAATAAGTTTTATACTCAGCCATGAAATGGTAGAAACCAAAATCGAAAGTTTTCCCGGAGCCCACAGAAAAATTCTATGGATTTGCAAGGAGTAACATCCTTCCCCTTTTTTCCACCTTGAGCTGCTGGTGAGCTGTGGTGAGGACCATACCTCTGTCCATCCAGTGGGATTTAAATCACCTGAGGAAAAGGAAGGGGCGTGCTCAGACAGCAGCTCTGACTGATCCATCACCTTTGGGAGGCTCTTGGTCAGCTCCATGGCTCAGCTCTGCACCGGGGTCAGACACAGCGTGGTTCTGGATTTATTGAAATTTCCCTTTCAAAAATCCTCCCCCCTCCCCAGGTATTACCCCTGCCACACTGTCTGAGCGAGGTGGAGCAGTAAATTTCCATTTCCTTTTTTTAGCCAGCTACAGACATGAGAGAAAGTACAGATCCTGTGCTTTTTCATGCAGCATTGCTGTCTTCACATCCTTAGGGAATTTGCCCACTTGACTGGAATTATCACACCACAGTTTGCCTAGGCTGTCTTTTTTAGTATCATAAACATTTACAAAGTGTTAATGAAATGCATTCCAGGCAAATAAAAAGCATTGGGAATAAAATGGAGATAATACCTAAGAAATTTCCTGGGTTAGTTTATTGCTTAGCAATAATTTTGCAGTGAATTCAATAAGTAGGACAAACAAGGATAAATGCATAGTCTAATATTTCTTCCTTTAAGGCAGTTGCTTAGTAACTTTGAGCTCCAGAATTTCTGTTTGTTTTTCAATGCTTTCCCTAATGAGTGTGGTGGATGAATTTCTTCCAGTTTAACTGATACCATGTCTCCCTCACCCAAGGTTATTCATACCTTGCTAATTGCATGAATAAAACTTATCATTAAGCCTCACCTTCCTGATTTGGCTTTGAAATTTGCCCGTTTTCTATTTCTGAATGATACAATTAAGCAGAAGAACTTCTGTTTATTGCTGAGTGCAGCATATATAGCTGCTGAATATTTTGCTTCTGAGAGCTCTGTGGGCATTATCTGGCTTGATACCACGTTATAAACTGGGTACTTTCAGCTAAGAAACCTCAATTTCCCAGAAATTTCAGGGAGATTTATCCTGACATTATTACCATTTGGTACATCTGATAAATATTTCTAGCAGATTTTAGCAAGGAGAACAGCCTTGGACTCCAAATCTGCCTCCAGCTGCTGCATCTTCTTTTCACTTCCCTCTGAAGTTTGTTGCAGTTGCTTTCTCTTCTAAAGCTACAGTGAAACCTGAGTAAAATGACAGCAGAGGGAAACCAAGTCTGATGTCTCTCCTTGACCAGTCTGAGATCTCTACAGACCTATTCTGGCAGGCTTTCCTTTAAAATAAACTTTAAAAAAAACCAGGTCTGTTCCATTTCACTTGGCGTAAGCGAGAAATTTCCTTTTCCTCCAGTGACTTTGCTACTCATATTCCTAGAAAAGTGAAAAAAAAATAAAATCCCAACCCAGGTTAAAGAGCTGCAACTGAGGCTGCAAGTGTGGGTTCCTGCTGGAAAACTTAAGTTGAAACTTAGAGCAGCTGTGTCTGAAGAGTTCTAATTATCTTTTACCCATAATTTTTATGTGAAGACAGATTGTTTTCACTGCTGCAAACAGCTGACAATTATGATGATACTGAGAGAGAGAGAGGAATTTGGAACAGATATTGAACCTTTAAAGTCTACTGTAGAATGAGGTTGAATATTTGATGATTTATTGCCTTCTTAAACAATGAAAAAGTGAAGCCCTTCAAATCCAGTATCCAACTATTTTTTTTTCCATACTCCATTCCTAGAGGAAAGTTAAGGAACAAAAAGGGGAGGCCCAGCAGGAAGGAAGCACATGAAAGACGGTCTAGTGTAGGGTTCACAGAAATCATGCATTCAAAAAAGCTTCAGAAACAAAAAGTTCATGAAAGTAAAGTAATTTGTTGTAAGTTGTAAAAGAATCACTGCCAGTGTTCTGATGTCTAAGTACAATACATGTAGGTGGAAGCCAGATTTTTAGAGAGACTTAAACACCTAAACCAGTGAGGGTAACACAATTTTTTAGCTGCCACCTTGACCTGAATCACCTTGCAGAATGGTCCCTATCATAGCAGGTTTTGTGAGTTCCTTTATTGGTCGGTGCCTGGGATTCCTAAAGTTTTGACTTCCCTGCTTGTTTTAAAACAAGTTTGTTGCCTGAAAAAAAAAAAAAAAAATTAAAAAAAGGTGAAGAAACCAGTTCTGACCTGGAGGCTCTTCAGAGCAGCCTCGTGTCTGAGCACAAGAATGCTGTGGATCTAGTGGAACTAGTCAGTGCTGAAGTGTCCCGTGAACCTGCCACATCAATGTGAGATCAGAGTTTGTTTTAGCCAGGACAGGGCTGGATAATCCACAACAGTGCTGATATATTTGAACTAGTCACAGGTTTCACACACCTAGGGCAGAAGTGCAAATGCTTGGGGGAGCTTAAAACCAGAAAACCACAAGAAGAAAAAAACGTAATCCAGATTACTGCCCATTTTTTGAAGTCACATGCTATTATAATAGTCACATGGAAATAAGGGAGAGTATCTTCAACTCTCTGCAGAAGTAGTTCCCTCAGTGTACCAGATATTTTACTTCCATTTTTCTATATGCAATTATTTCTATAATTCGATTATGGCAGACCTCACCGTTTAACAATGTGATTCACTAATGCTTTGATTTTTGTAATGCAAACTGAAAAAACTCCATATATCTACACTTTAAATTGGCTTCAGTGGGAAACTCAGAAAAGACCCACCACTCAATAAATTGCTTGTGCAATTTACCTGTCTGTGTGAAATTTTCTTTCTAGCATAATAGTTGAAGCAGAGCTTCAGATAAGAAATGCTGAACGTTTCACCACGCAGGACACAAGGCCACAAACCATAACTAAAGGTCCATGCTGTAAAATCTCCTCCTAGAAAGCTCCAGGCCCTGCCAGAAGCAACTGGCTTTCCCCAAGCTGCAAACCTGTGTCCTTCCCACCGTGTGCACCGAGCCTTTTATAGGAAACACATCAACATGCCACTGTCCTTATGTGGCCAACATTTCCTGTTTACATAGAATTAAATTTGTGTAGCAATAAACTGTTCCAGAAGCTTTCTTCTTTGTGTGCAATTTCCCCTCTTAGCAACAAGTGCAGAAGAAGGTTGCGGCAATATCACGTTTCAGTGCAATCTCAAAGCCAAATACATGTTTTATTTCACCTGTGCAATTCAGCATTCTTTGGGGCCAGTGGGAAAAAAAGAGGTCAATAGACATTTTATTTTTATTTTGAGATCTGTGATAAGTTTTGTTAGAAGGCAAGGAACCCTCAGGTGGTGTTTTACATTGGAAATGTACTCAATGTTCCTATTGTTCAACGCTGCTGGGTGAGCACCTGATTGCTTTCAGCCTCCTCATGAATCAGACAATCAACGGAATAAATAAAAAAATGCACCTTCTTGCAGCATGGCCTGGCAAACCACCTTGTCACACAGCAGCAATAACTCACCTGAGCCTTTCCAGGTCATTTTCCCAAAATTTATGGGGGAGCAAAGAGGGAGTCACAACTGGAGGGGGTTGGGATGGAAAATCAGGGAGCTGTCATAGGAAAAGAAAGTTAATTTATGTTATGGCTTAGTTTAAGTTGTGGCTTGGTTTAGAGGGGATATTTGGAGATTCCCCACCACCCCCACCAGCATGGGCAGGGGTGTTTTTCACCAGGTCATGAAAGGCCACTCCATCCTGGCACTGAGCACATCCAATGATGGGAGCATCCATCCGCAGCTTCCCTGGAATCTTGTCCTGGTGTCTCACCACCCTCATCCCACAAAAATTCATCCCTCACACCCAGTCTAAATCTCTCGGCTTAAAACTGTGCCCACTTTCCCTTTCCACTACAGCCCTGGCAAAAAGTCTTTCCCCATCTTCCTCGGAGTGCTAAAGCTGGGTTTGTTACAGCCTTTGATCCCTTTCTCCCTCTTTTAAGACAAATTAGAGAATTACTGCTCAACCGTATTGTTATTTGCATTACAGCACCTGGGAGTTCCAAGATAAAAAAAAAACCCAGTTTTTCATTGAAGATACTAGAATGCAAGCACGAGGAAAAAGAAAAGGTTGGAGTCCAAATTAAAGGGGCAATATAAGGAATTCTCTTTCCGGCACAGCCACACAGTGCTTGGGAAGCAAAGCAGTGTGTGACAAACTCCTGCGTGTGTGCTGGTGGTGATAAAGCAATATGTGGTGCTTCATTTAGGTTGCCAGCAGTGTTAAACGAGTGTTTGGGCCCCCATCACAGCTTGGTCAGCACACAGAGGTCATTTGCACCTCCTCTAGCTTCATTCATGACTAACCTCAGCAGTCCCTCCAGACCAGATTTAATAAACACTTAACATGTTTAATATATTAAATGAATTTTAAAATGAATTTAAAATTTAATAAACACTTTAAAAATGTCATTGCTGTAGGCAACTCTGAAGTAAATTACTGACAGACACACTCTGCCTTTGAATAAAAAAAACTTATCTTTAGAGGTCTAGTATTCTTGCTGGCTCCTTTTAATAAAATTATTCATTCCTGTAGCACGAAATTTTTTGTTACTTAAGGCATCTTTTTTTTTTTTTTCTTACCATACTGTGAAGCCTTTAATTGACTGGAATTTGGATATATGGGTAACTCACCAAAACCCCACTGACATTCTGATCTGGATTCTTAATACATTAATTTTGTTTATTTGTGAAAGCAAAAAATTACGATGCCTCAGAAGGCCTCAGTATGAATAGATCCATATAAAACTTTCTACAGGAGAAAAGAACATGCATGAAGATTTTTTTCTCTTTCAGTTTTTTAAATCTTCTATGTATAATTGAACATGCATGAAGATTTTTTTCTCTTTCAATTTGTAAAATCTTCTGTGTGTAAAGGAAAGTTGCATGCTATGAATTGCTGCTCATATTTCAAGGATTTTAAATATTGGCCACATTTCATAATTTCAGTTTATTGTAGAAAATAATTGAAGAATTACAGTACATTAAAGTAGCAGCTATCAACCACACAAATCAAAAATACCCCAAGATGATGCCAAACTACAAATTTCTAGTACATTTAGTATCTTTCTAGTATTTTTGAGATATTTCAGATCAGCTGCACACAGCAGAACTCCCAACCTGCTCTAAACTCACAATGTCTCTCCTCTGAGCAGCAACAGATCCTGTCCCTACAGAACTGAATATTCCCCTGAGCTCTGCAGGTGAGATTTGAATCCAGATGCATCCCATGAGTGGTAAAAAAGCTGTATCTCCTACAACTGATAATTTAAAAGAAAACATACATGACAAATTGAACAGCTATTTCTGTCATTTGATAGAAATGTCCTTTGATTTTCCTCTCATCTTGATAAATGAAAACAGAAAATTTCGATTTGTTTTCTAATTCTTCAGCACAGTGCTGAAACATTTTATTGCCTGCACTAAGGAAAACAACAGAAAATATTTTTGTAAAAGTACTTATCTCACATCTATCTGTTTCGTGAAAATGTTCCATTAAGTGGCTTAGGATGGCCAAATCATCCAATACTTTTTCATTAATGTCTGAGCCTGCAAATGAGGGGCCATTAACTTCCTATGGTAAAGATAATACATTGGTTGATTAGTTGCAATGCATTTGATAAATGCAATGCATTTGGTAAAAGCTGGAAAATAAAATAATGGTTGTGTGTCCTAGAAATTAACTTGTGGTCTACAAAAGAGAGTGACATCAGTGAGTCCTAAAGATGTAAGAACCCTGATTATCTTTCATTCATCTAAACAAAAAAAAACCCCAACAACAACAACAACAACAAAAAACCCAAAACAAACAAACAAACAAAAAAAAACCCCCGAAAAACAAAAAAACCAACCACCCCCCCAAAAAATTTATTCTCCTAAAATAAAAGAGAGTAAACCTGACACTGTAAAGCTCCACAGTCTTCTGATTTTTCGACACAAATACTTTATTTTTAACCCCACGTGTACCTAGGACAAAATTATGGTAAAGGATCACAGAAGAAATGAGTAATGAACAAGGAAAAAAGGCGTGAAAAGCCACCCAGCCATTACGGATGGGGTGCTGCATTTCCAGTGCAATCCCAACATGTGATTTCATGGAGATGAGAGAGCAGGAGGAGGTGCCTGATGAAAACAATTACAATGTCAGAAACCACAGCATCACTGTGCCCCCTCACCAGATAAACTCTGTTCTGCCAGGTCATGGTTTTGTTTTTTCTAATTCTTGTCAACTAAAAAAACACCAAAAAACAAACACCCCCCAAAACAAACAAACAACCCTCCAAAATAAACAAACCCAACAACAACAACAAAATACAAACAAAACCACCAAAAACAAAAAAACCACAAACCAAACCATGTTCCAAAATGAGCTGTCAGAGAGGCTGCTATTGTAATGCCTAGCCTAAATCCAGCTCCTTTGGCCACCCAAGGATTAAGTCTTCAGTCAGAAAATAAAGCACTTCCCAACTTTGTCCTTTGTAGCAACTCCATTTTACCTTACAAAAAGAGACCCTTGCTCTCTGAATCCCCCTCTCTGTGCACTTCTGAGCCTGCTTCCTCAGTGGAAGCTGCAGTCAGAGTTCAGTTTGGGGTGAGTATTACCATTACAAGGCTGTGGGATTCCCAGATTTTTTTTTCCATAATGGATTTTACAAAAGGTGTGGCAATTTTATCCTTGCGCTCCCTGTTAGCACCTTTTCAGGTCCTTGCAGGCCTAGAAAGGGATCTTAAACTGATTTTGTGCTCCCTGTATCCCCTCAGCCTCACAGACACATAAGCAGTAGTTTTGAGGCCCAGTCTCTCAGGATCAAGAAATTAAATGAATCCTGAATTGGACAGGATTTTGTGGTAGCAGGTTATCCAGCTTAAAACAGGAACACCCTAAAATCCTATGGGAGTTCCTCTGACTTTCAAAACACACATTTTTCCATCGCCCATAGTGGAAAAAAAATCCACTCTGTGGTTCCTACTCAAAGATGTTTCCATCTGCACCTGCAGATGTGCAACTGCAGAAAGACAATTCCTGTTTAAAGTCCTTGGGGATCCTTGGCTCTACAAGAAGCTGGCTTTCCTGTTATTTTAACGTTGTCTACATAAAAGTGGTGGGTTGTTTTTTTTTTTTTTTTGTCACTACTCAGCATGCTAAGTCCCATATCCTGTTTCCCAAGGCTGATTCTGGAAGGGCTGGGGGCTTTGAAGTGTTTACTGCTGCCTGGATTCGGATGCTGTGAAAAAAAAAAAAAAAAAAAACCCACAAAAAAACCTCGAGTTCTTCACCAAATTTCCCCCAGTGAAACAAACCCAAGGAGTTCTTTCACACCAGGGATTTCAGCACAGGCTTTGCATGAGTTGGTGGTTGTGCACCTGAAAAGCCCAGGTGACACACAGTTCATCCTCAGGGGGTGCCTGCGCAGAGTGCTTTTGCACTTATTAAAAGTAAAAGCATTATTTAAGGCCTCATGCCTGCAGCTGGAACCTGCCACCACTTGCCAAGGTGTAGTCGATCTACAGGCGACAGATTGTCCCACTCTGGCACAGCACAGGGGAAAACAATTTGGAGTTACTTATTCGCCCCACCTGTCATTCCTCCTCTTGCCTTTGACGCAGCAATAAATTAATTTCTCACAATTTCTTGTAGAAGAAGAAAAAAAAAACCCAACAACTCAAACCACAGCCCAGACAACACCCCACCCAAAGAAACCCATCCAGATCCCTAAATGCCCCCTGTGGCATTAAATTCTCATTTTTCCTGATTTTCCTGGCTGGCTCTGTGTGTTTAATGATTAGGATAGGGTAGGGGGAAACGGGGGTAGCTTTCAGCTTGTAGTAAAACCCATTGCAAATCCAGAATTCAGTGTCAGAAATCCAGAAATCCAGCCAGAAATCCACCCCAAAAGCTGTGGGAATGTGTGGTTGATTAGACAATGCTGCAACAGGTAAACTGTCAGAGAGAATAGATCAGCTCAGCTTTTCTCTCCAACCACCAAGACATGCACTTGCAATGGAAAGAGTTTTTTGACATCACAATATTCCACAACTTGGTGTAGAGCTGGAGCTGTAAAAATGCCAGCAAACTCATTTTCTGGGGTAGGTAAGTTCTTTGCAGGCTACAATTGCTCCCATCCAGAAGGAAGCCTTGTGCAAAACCGGATAAACGCTGACCTGAAAATATAAATGCAGCCCAAACAGTAAAAGAAATAAGTGTCTATGGTTATCCCACGTGTGTACATGAATGCATGCTTAATTTGCAAATATAGCTGTAATGACTGCATGTGCAAATGAAACCACAGCTTGAACAAATTACACAATGTCTTGCTACAGGCACGTAAGAGAAAACTCATCAGAGTATTACTAATTGGTCCATGTAACACACACGTGAAATGCAAATGCAGTCCTGAAAACCTGCTGGAACAAGGGCATAGCAGACCTTTCATCCAGTGTTCTCAAGGGCCACTTCTTATTTCTGGGCTTTATTTTCAGGAATTTGGGACTTCCTCAGAGACAGATGGGTAAGCAGTGCAGTGCTTTGGAGAGAAGTGTTTAACCTAAGACATTACCATTGTTGGAAAAACAAAATACAATATTTAAAATTCCAGTCTTTTTGAGAACTGTGCTGCTTCTTTTAGCCAGAGCATAGAATTATGTGCCTGCAGGATGTGCAGAATTGCAGTGGAACGTGTTCCATGGAAAGCAGCACATTATTTTTCGAAGTTCTCAGAATTTTGGGGTTTATATCAGTATGGTTTCATCTCAAGAAAAAAAATGAAGGTTTTTCAAGGACTGTGGTTGTACCATCCTACAAAAACTTGGAATGCTGTGACTCGGAGAGCTATCACTGAAATATTACTCTGGTAACAGTAAAAATACATTTAAAGCCTTATTTTAGTAACTCTGTTAGACAACTTAGATGTGGAAGCATAATTTTTCATAGGATTCTTTTTTTACCACATGGCCATTCACTGGTATCTATTTTACAGCAGATTTTGCTGTTCTGAACAGGATGGGTTTCAAAGAGATTTACTTGGAGAATAAACAACTTCCTCATGGGAATCCTGATGGCACAGCCTGGCTCCTAGGGATTACTTTAGCTTGCTTCTGGGGTAGGTGAGCTACACCTGGAGGTTCGTGTTCATGGTTTCGAATTCAAATTTCTCTAATTGCTTTGTAGGCTCCACAGTGCTTGGAATTAAAACCTTACCAGCTGTTACTTGTGTGCTTAGCTAACCCACCTCCCTCTTTTGGTGTCATCCACCATGCAGGTGACAAAAACCCCCAAAAAAATCCTCCTGAGGGCCCCCCAGAACCACATCACAGCCCCAAGCCCTCAATTTGAATAACAGCATCTCATACCCACCTTGCTCTGCCTCCATCTGACAGGAATCCCCTCTGTTTTGGGAATCCAGGCCTTTGTTTAAGGTGGGATCCTGCCATTTATCTGTAAAAAAAAAAAAAAAAAAAAAAAGTCATTAAAATTTCATTTGGGCCAGTCTGAAACTCTTCCAAGCAGTTTCTTCTGCCCCCCCCAAAAAAATACAGAGGCATCTTTCTGATGGAGAGTGAAGACAAAAGGCAATGGCATTCCTGAAGCCCATCTGGGAGTTTGTGGAAAAGTTTGAACAAGCTAAACTGTTCTTGTACAGCTCTGCTTAGGTGTTAGACATTTCCCCTGTCTTTCCTTCCTTATTGTACATTATTGAGGATATTTACTTGAAGGCAGAGTCTTTGTTTAAGCATTCATCTTTCTTTTTTAACTTATTAAGAGTCTGAAATCCTAATCCTCTGCTCGTGACATCCCAGCAGGGCTGCTGTGGAAACTATTGCACTGCCAAAGCTCAGAGGACTGTGACACCAGGTAGAGAATAAACAGGAGAGGCGGATGCACTGCTAGGAAATAAGGACCCCTTTTTAATCTAAATATTT
Source organism: Emberiza elegans (assembly GCA_024865655.1). Classification (NCBI taxonomy): domain Eukaryota; kingdom Metazoa; phylum Chordata; class Aves; order Passeriformes; family Fringillidae; genus Emberiza; species Emberiza elegans. Next base: position 3,675,735 of record JALJVW010000034.1, read on the forward strand.
TCGTTAATAAAGAACAAGGGAAGGGAAAGGAAGGGAAGTACATGGTATGTTCCTGAGGCCCAGCTACTCTTTTAACCAGGAGTTCAGGAGGATAAAGTGTGAAAGGGCCCCGTCACTCATAAGAGAAAGGCTTTATTATATTGTACAGTGGTTTTTTTGGTTTTTTTTTTAATCTAAACCCTTGGCTCCTGCCATTTATTTACATACCTTGATATTTTTTTCCTTTGAGGTCCTCAGGCACCAGAGTCAGGAACAGTCACAGACAAGATTTGCTGTGCTTGGGTTGCCAAGTGACCTCCAGAAACCTCTGTCAAGGGCAAAGGTATTGTCAGATGCCTTCAGAAACAGAGCTCTCAACCCCAAAGTTATAACAAAAATCACAGTCTTTACAGTCCTGCAATAACCTTCGTGTTCCAAGCTTCTCTTTCCTGACTGTGAACATGCAGCAGATGAAAATTCGCATTTTTATCTGGCATTTAGCCCCAGAGAATGGGGGCTTTAGTGAAAACACTGAATGTAAAGTGCAAATGGACAGGTTTTAATCCCTCAGAAGCTGTATGATGGTGGCTGTACCAGGCTCCCACTGCATGTTCATCCTTTTGATAGAAAAGTCACCAAAAAGGAAAAGTGCCTGGGCTGACAGCCATCAAGAGTGGTGTGAAACGAGGATATGCAATGACAAAAACATAAAAAATATAATTTAATCATATTTTAGCCATCAAGAGTGGTGTGAAATAAGGATATGCAATGACAAAACCATAAAATAATATCATTTAATGTACTTAAAGGTCTGACTGGGAATGGCGGAAAGTTCCAAACCAAATTCCCAACCCCAGATGCAGGAGAGAGGCAGAAAGAAGGAACAGAGAAAAGAACCACATGGACAATACTCTTATTTTAAAAGCAAGGAAGGAAAAAGGAAGATGACACAGGAGATTGTAAAACATTTTTGCTAGTGCTATCCAAAGAGTGTGAAAGAGAAAAAAGATGGTGAGAGGGACATATGTCCAGGGTGTAGATTCCATGGCCAGGCATCAAACATTATTAATCGTGCAGGGGATGCAGCTGGGGAGGAATGCATGGCAGATCTCACAGCGAAGGAGAGCAGCTGCCCTGCAAGAGATACCTTCACAAGACGAGATCTTTATCACTGTCTGGGGTCCAGACACAGCAGTAAAGGAATTTTATGGTTTACTCACCATTGCTCATGAAGCAAAGGTTGGAAATTCAGATAAAAATCAGTTGCACACCGGACTGTGGGATAGGAGAAAACTTTCTAGGAGAAAATACAAAGGAAAAAAAATACCCCCAAAACCAAATGTTCACTTGAAAAATATAAGCCTTGCTTTAATTCCTTGTCATGCTGGGGTACCTTTCAATGGAATCACTGCTGTACCTTGGAAATTGACCATATCGTGTTCATCAGAAGGAAGCAGTGATGAAACTCTCTAAAATGCTGAGGAAGGCAATAATGTTCCAAACACAAATGCCTAGATGTAATCTACATCTTCCCTAGTGGCTGAGCTTCCCCCACTCTGCCTCTTCTCCATCTTCTCAGGTGTGTGAGTGAGTGTGGGGAATACAACGGTGAAGTTGGCTTGAGTCAGCTCGATTTGTGAATCACAAATCCCAAATCTGATGGGGAAAGCAGAGCGCAGCAAAACTAATGAGGAATGAGCAATGTGAAGCAGCCAGACCTCCCAGGCCAGACCTGCTGCCTGCAGGCTCTGTCATGCCTGAGTGCCAGCCCATGCCCAGCTCTGTGCCAGAGGAAAGGAGACAAAATTCCCTTTGCTCAGCCGCAGAATGGCTGGTCAATTGTTACTTCCAACTCAGAACCCAGAGCAGGAGATTTAAGGAGCATAACTCAAAGTTTCTGTCTCCTCCCCAGTACGAGGTGTGAGAAGTGCAGAAACCACATGTGGGCGTTCCAGCCAGGCACATCTGTGTACACAGATTAAAGATTTAACACTACTGTGGTGTCATGGCTAAGTCCTAGCCACGGGAGCATAGGATATCTCTTGTTGGCATTCCCTACTGGTGTTCTGCCTTGAAAAGTCTCCAAAAAAAAGCCCCCAAACCAGGCTTGGGGTTGCTGTCTGCATTATTTCTCTTTAACCTGTCTTGGTTTATGAATGAGAAGTTTGTTAGTTGCCTCTCCAGTGCCCTTCACCTGCCCCTGTTTGACCCTTGGGAGGACAGGTAAAGATATCTCTTCTCAAACAGGCTAATCTATGGAACAGAGATTGGAATGTTCTCTCAAAGGTATGGGACTAACATTTGCACTGAGGATTGCAGAATGTATAGGATTTATCAGGCTCTTCTAGAGGTGATGGACCAAAATGAAGAAACTTTCACACATTCTCCCCAGTCTGCCTTTGTTGAGCCGTGCTGATGGAAATTAAATGTGATAATATTAATGTGAGATGATCAGGTGGGAGCAGGGCAGGGTGTGCCTCTCTGCTTCCCCATTTCTCTGCAGTGAAAATCTCCAGTTTGGGCTGGAAAACTCCAAAGCAGGCTTTCTCAGTGTTCCACACAGCATTTTTAGCTCAGAGGCTGAACTTTCCCACTTCTTTCCCTAAAGACAACTTGGGTTTTCATCTGTGAATCCTCACTTTGGTTCCTCTTCTTGGGAAAAAGCTCCCGGTGGTCTCAAGGTTAGGGAGCCCAGCCAGCAGGAAGATCAAGATGATTCTTGGAGGTGAAACTGAAGCACTTGCCAGGAGCTTCCCCTCTATGAACCTCTGCTCTTTGATACCGGAATGTTTTCGCGAGCAGCAGGATTTTCCAGAAAAACAAATCGGAGATCCTCTTCCCACCGAGAAACCGCGGAACATTCGTGGCAGATTTTTCATCCAGTCATAATAGGAAAGAACATTACTGGTGAGAAGCACACAGTATGTGCAAATATCAGCCCAGTTAAGTGAAAATGTCACTTTTGAAAGACACAAGAGAGGCGAAGCTGCAGTGCTGAAGACAAGGGTGTTATTCTCTGGTTTGGGCTAGGAAAATCCTAGAGTGTTATTTTTACTAGAAACATAGCACAGGAGGTTCAGTCTCAGCAAGGGTTTAGGAGGAGAGGGGAGAACATAAGGTATTTGCCCAGAATATGTGTTCTGAACATCAGGAATGGTTAAAATGATTTTCCTGGATTTCCACGGATAAAGCCTTAAACCCCACCACTTCTTAGATGCACTTAGATGTGGAGAAAGAATATTGTAATTAGTAATCAAATAATAACTAGTAAATAGTAAATGGCAAATAAATAATAAATAAATAGTAAATAGTCATCAAATAATGTAATGTTCAGTAGGGTGGAGAATCACCCTAGCAACCAATTTTAGTCTTTTAAGGGTTTTCTCTCTCCCAATGAAAACCTTTGATTTTAGTATAAAATACTGATCACTAGCAGACTTCGTCATCTATTCCTGTGTCTTTAAAAATAAAAACCTAATCTCGTTCTCCCCAGAGCTCAGATGTTTCCTCATTTCTCCAGAACCAAGGAATAAATTATGGGGATGTTGGTTCAGTTGTCCTCCCACTGCTGTTCAAAACCACAACAAACAAAAGGCCTGTGAATTCTGGTGTAAAGTTACACCGAGAGTGTTCAGCCATGAATTACTCTCACACTGCACTAGTGGAAGACTTTAAACAGACCAAACTTATTTAAATAAGGCAGTTCTGACTGGGGAAGAAAGCAGCAATGAAGGAAGACAAGCAGATTTTAATATTTTAAATTTTTTTTTTAAAATTTATTTATAGTGTGTGGTATTTGATTTAATTCTGCACCTGGCGCCGAAGAAAGAAAGAAGAAAATAACACACTGCAGGAGTAAAGAAATACTGTGTAATAAACAGACAAACAAATTGATCAAAATCATCTGTAACTTCTGTTAATAAACCCCTGCAAACTATTGCTTAATGCCAGATTATTTTGAAGCTAAATGAAAGACTGCTCACAGCTGCATATACTTCATCTCATAAATGCAGATTAAAGCAGATTTGAAAGCGTTGTTATGAATTATGCATTATTTTTAAAGAATAAAGTGAATAACATGGTCAGCCTGTAGGAACCTGGAATAGGGGAATTTTCAATTGGTAACACCCCTCTCCAAAAGAAATTACTGTGATGCTCTAAGCATTGTATCTTGCTCTTCCCATTCACACTTAGTAAATATTTGTCATCCATGAAACTCAAAAATTATTTATCTTCACTGCAGAAAAAAGTTCTTATCCTGCTTAGAATAAGCCGGGTTTTATTTAAATAAAGACAATTGGATGAGGCCTTGCATATAGGTGTGCTTAATTTTAAAATAGACATGATCCATGTGATTTAAATACAAAGTACAATACAATGATTGCACACTTGTGTGACTGTGTGCTTTCCAGAGAACCGTGGAGTGGTTTGGGCTGGGAAAGACCTCTGGATTAATCGGGGGCAGCCACCAACCCAGCACTGCCACATCCACCAGCAAAACACATCCCAAAGTGCCAGATCTGCAGGGTTTTGGAGCACTCCCAGGAATGGTGACTCAAACACTCCCCTGGGCAGCCTGCTCCCATTTTCAGTGCATTTATATTTATATATTGTCAGTGAATATATGTTTCTATATATACATACTCGTGTGTTTAGGCCCACTTACCCCTGCATGTTTACATGAAACATACATATGATCCATACAGTGGCAGGCAAACCTAGGACAAGAATTAGCCCTTGAGAGGATCTCCTGCCACCTCCTTCACACAGTAAAACAGTGCAGCTGATGTGAACGATCATTCCTGATGTAAAATTCTGTTCAGAAATAGTTACCACTGCTTTTGAGATGCAAATCTACAGGCCTGTAGTCCAGGGGATGGAGCAGAAATCGCTATGGCAAGAGCAGCTGTGCCACACAGTGCCCCAGACATCTGAAAAAGCAACAATTGCTCAATTTTTGCTCCAAAACAAGGCACTCCTTTCCTCTTACAGCCATTACTTTTTGGAAAAAATATCTCTTGAGGTAACTTCACTAAGATTCTGCAGCATCCAACGCACCCCGTGCGCTGCTGTGATTTAGGGGACAAAAAAACCAAAATCCATTTTGTCTCTGAAGTCATTGTGTGTTAGTGGAGATGTCCTCAGAGCTTTCCTGTGAACTCTGAAGTGGATGGTTCATTGCATAACTCGCCAGAGAACAAAACAATTGCATACTTCTGTTTAATTACCGTCTGGAACTTGCGCATCCAACACACCGAGGAGAGAGGTTCACTGCCTGGATACCTGAAAGGGCCTGGAAGTCCTGGAGCAGGGCTCAGAAGGAAAAGACACCTTTCCTAGACCTCTGTGAAGGACATTTAATCTTATCACCCCTTCCTTTCCAAGATAAAGGGGTTTTCATGTACACAGAGGTGGTGCTGAGGGGCGTGACGCAGCCACAGCATCTGCGGCTCTCGGGGCCAAATCTGATGAGTTTTGGGAGGATAAAATGTCATAAATTCAGGAGGGGGGAGTTGGTGGGGGTTGGAGTCCAGCAGGGAGTGTCAATGTGAACAAACAAAACGTGAACAGTGGTTTGAAAAAGTAGAAAATAAATTGTTGAGTACTTTGGGGTTTATTTTTTTCAGATCTCTCTGCTTCTTCTTCAACCCTTTTATTTAATTTTTTTAAAAATGTATTTAATTTTTTACCCTTTTAACATGCCAATGCTTTAATGCATACTTATTTCAGGGGAACAATGAATAAAGACTTTAGGGTATGATTCTTCAAAATAACCTTTTTATTCAAATACAAAAAAATCAGAATCAGAAATCACTGGTTAATAGCTACCACATCAGAGAATATTCTTTTCATGTATACAAAGAAAAAGTTTTCCTTTAAATTTTTAAAGTTTAATTTTAAGTACTAACCTTTGGTTTTTTCCCCCCAGCCTTCTCTTCCTTTCTCAAAAAAACCCACATGTTATTTAATGACCTCAGTAATAATTCATTAGTCAGTGGACCCTAGTCCTTCATCCTCAGCAGCTCAGAAGGTAAAAAAATTCTACAGTCAGGATCATTTTTGTAACTGAGCTCTCCTTGAACTCTCATGCAACCAATATGAGAATTTGCCTGTGATATCCAAATTAATTTTAGCTATTTTGACCAGTGCAGATCTTTTCCTGGTGTTGTTTCTTGAAAACTCTAGAGAAACATTTATTTTAAAAATGCAATGCGGTGCTGTGAAATTTTTCATTAATAATAATAATAATAATAATAATAATAATAATAATAATAATAATAATAATAATAATAATAATAATAATAATAATAATAATAATAATAATAATAGGAACAGTAACAATTACAATAATGTTATCACCCTTTTCAATGGCATCATTTTAGCAACATCTGCAGCGCTGTTTGGACACTTTCAACCATCAGGGGGAAGAATATAACCCCTGGCTCTTGTGAGAGCATTTGTGTTTGTTTGTCATCTGCTGCCATCTGATTTTTTTTAAGTTCACTTATAAAAAGCAGTTCCCAGGAGTGCTTGGACAAACAGTCATTAATTTCTTCTGCTTTGTGAACTTTTTACCCTTCAGTATTTTTGCTTGACAAGACTGTTCTTTTTCCTCAAGTTCAGTCTTGAGCAGGATACCTGAAGGATCCTCAGTACCCACAAGTTCTCTCAGGGGGTCCAGGCAGGGGAATTTTCTGAGAACTTCCCAACTCTCCATTTTGACAGCAGCAAGAATTATTTCTTTACCACATTCAGGTTATTTTTAAGCCTTGCCTGGCCTGGTTCAAGGCCAGGGCTTGGAGAAACCAAGGCCTGGTGGAAGGCCTTGGACAAGATGGGATTTTTCAGCTCCCTTCCCACCCAAACCATTCCACGTCGCTGCGATTTTTGACCAACTAACTAAACATGGAATTCAACAGGAAAATGTTTTTCTTGATAAAACTCTTTTTCCCTGTTGATGCAAAGGCTGTCCCCATGCCACCTACCCACCCCAGACTCCTCCCTGCTCCAGAAACTTCCCACTGGCTGCCTCTAGGGACAAGGTGTTCAGAACTCAGGTTTTGAAGAACTTCTAAAGGTCAAGGCAGCCTTAAAAATATTGCAACCCACGACTCCTGGAACAAATGTTCGTGAAATAGCTATTTAAGACCTTCATTCAACGTCAGGAGGAAGTTTGCTTTTTTTATTTTTTCCTTTCTCAGAGGTTGTGACGGTGTTCACAGGGGTCTGAGGATGAGGGAAGAGACGAGGATCTGACTCCATGTTTCAGAAGGCTTGCTTTAGTATTTTATGATATATATTATATTAAAACTATACTAAAAGAAAAGAAGAAAGGATTTCATCAGAAGGCTGGCTAAGGATAGAATAGGAAGGAATGATAACAAAAGGTTTGTGGCTCAGTTCTCTGTCCGAGCCAGCTGTGATTGGCCATTAATTAGAAACAACCAACACGAGACCAATCCCAGATGCACCTGTTGCATTCCACAGCAGCAGATAACCATTGTTTGCATTTTGTTCCTGAGGCCTCTCAGCTTCTCAGGAGAAAAATCCTAAGGAAAGCATTTTCCATAAAAGATGTCTGCGACAAGAGGTGAATGTTTTCTGCCAAAAATGAACTCGCTACCTTCTTCCCCAAAAGTTCCTAAAGTAAAGGAACCAAAGCCCCTGCTTCAGGAAATTGCCAATATTACAGAGAACGTTGAAGCATCTGTTAAAATGCCACTAAAATAAGTGGAAAACAAAGACATGTCTTGATAAGTCACACCCACCGTGATTTTCCAACACTGCCATGCCCCTTTCCTTGGGCTCTTCTTTGTTCAAAAACTGATTTGTTTATGCCAGACCTAAATGCCCCCAGGGCCTCTTTGCCTCAGGCCTGCTCAAATCGCCCCAGCTTTCCTCTTCTCACCTCTTTGCTTATCTCTCTCTTGAATTCGGGTTGGGTGAGGCATCATCAGTCTTTGTCACAAAGAAAAACACATTTAATCCTTTCCCACCGTGACCAAAGTCTCAGAATTGGTTCAGCTAATCAGGGCGGGATTTTGCTGGCTCAAAATAAATCCCGATTGCCAGATATGAACTGAAGAATTATAATATTGGTAATACAACCACTGTATTTCAGAATTTGCACTTCACAGCTCCATTTAAGCTGTTCCTGAATCTTACAGCAAGTCCAGGACTTGGGATATAGGATTTCTGAGCCCATATTTTTCAATTACCATCCTCAAAAAGACATTCAAAACTGACACTGCTTATTCAAGTGATGCTGTGATTCTTTTTAGCCCATTTCTCTACCAAAACAAGGTTATGTTGAGACCTCTTTAGTTAGATGCCTGTTTTATTCAAAATAACCCCATGCAATTCATAATTATTTGTCTATTTTACTGATGAGATATTGATATTTAGACAGAAAATTCCCTAAGTCTACTTAAATAATATTTTTTCTCAAAAATCGCCTTCTTTATTTTGTTAAAAAACCTTTCTCCCCCTTTTTTAAATGGAATAATAATTTTTAAAAAATGTCCTGTCTATATCCAGCAATCTTACAGGGTTCTAAAAATAATTGTTCTTGGCATTTATCAGGTGCCAAAGGTAAATATACATGATTCTATCAGCTTTTACATTATTGTCTGTTATGGTTACCACAGGCCAAGAACCACATTGTTGTGGTTCAACTTCACCTACTTCAGTTACAACCTCATTTACCTCAGAAGCACTGCACCTGTCTGTCTATTCTTTCTTCAACAAAGCAAGTGGGAAGGTAGCCAGACACCTCAACTACATCAAAATCTCTACAGTTCTTCCATTAAAAAAAAAAAAAATTCACATGTCACTTCTAGATATAAAATGTCCAAACAGAAAAAAAAAAAAGTGATTACTTATTTAGGCGGCAGACAGAACTGAGGATCTGTATCAATTCTTTCTTGTGAAAATTTTACAAGGACATTATCTAATTTCTCCCTTCTTCCCAACAGAATTACCTTGGAATAATTTGTGAAATGCAATAAATTATAGAGCTAATAAAATCCTGCTGCTTTCTTCTTCTTCTTCTTCTGTGAAAGACAACAGTTTCAGATGTTGGTGTGATCTACCTATTATATTGACTGGAATATTTTCAAGATCGGAATTGAATTTGAAAAAAGAATAGCAGATCTTTTGAAATGAAAGCCAGCCCGAAGAAGGCTCAATCCAAAAGGCAGAGCATTAATTTAAAGCTCAAAGAAGAGGAAGGTAACCTATTGTTTTTTGATAAAATGGGAACAGACATGAAAAAAATTTCTTTCCCGCTTCACATGAAGATAGAAAACCCTGAAAAACCTTAACAAGCTTCTGTCTTTGTCAAGTTTTTAACTCAGATCTCAGATTTTTGAGCATCTGTCAGCTGAAACTCCAAACCCTGCCCTGCCTACTCAAATTATGGACTTGAGGCTTACATGAAGCAGCCACACTCTGCTTCATTTTCAGCATCAAGAAAATAGAGGTACCAAAAGATGTCTATAGTAATTTTGTACTTCTGAACAGAAGTAACTTAACGCCACTTTACTTCACCAGACTCTATAGTAATAGGCACTTGGATGCTGTCTGAATATTTGAAACTTTATTTTAGTAGTAAATATGAAGTGGGTTGGGGTTGTTTGCCTTATGGGGTTTTTTTGTTTGCTTTTTATTCTTTGGGGTGGGGTTTTTTGGTTTTTTGGGGGTTTTTGGTGGATTTCTTTTTGGAGTTGTATGTTTGGTTGTTTTGTTTTGGTTTTTGGGTTTTTTCCCCCCCAAGAAAATAATATTTTGGAGAGAAGAGACTTGTATCTTCTGTCTTTAATATTTGCTGTCTTTCCAGGTGAAGGAATCAGCTTCTCCCTCCTCCTCATCCTGATATCTGATGGAAACTGAGACCCAAACTTTGGAGCTTTTACCTTTCTTCAGGGCTTGAGAATTATTGTTTTGGAGGATTAGATTAGATGACTCAGAAGGTTGGGGGTTTTTTGACCCCTCTGCTCCTATACAAAAACAACCCAATAAAGTTAGCAAAAAGAATTGCTGTCCCGTGCAAATCAAATAATCTAAAGTGGAGTCATCAGTTTTTTGCTTGGATCCCAGTTTCCTGCACTGCTGTCCAGCTCCTCGATGGACAAGATTGCAGCTTGATTCTGGAGCAGGAGGCAAGTGGCTCAATTGGCAGGATTTCAAATGCCTTCCCCGAGGTCCTGGTCCCCAGCCCTCGTGTGTGTGTCTGCAGGAAGGTTATCACAGCTGGGGCAGATGGAGATTTGTGCAGCCCACGCTCTTCCTCTGGGAGAGCTCCTAAAAAAAACTGGGAAAAGCAAGAACAAGAAATTCAGCTTCTGTTAAAAAAAAAAAAAAAAAAAAAAAGACAAGAAAGGAAAAAAAAAACCCAACCCAAACAAAAACCCAGGGCTGTAACATTTCTTCTGCTCTGAGGAATAGCAAGCTCAAGAATCTTATAATATGTCATGCACCCTCACCTGTTCTCTCTCCTATTTCAACAGCTGTTTGCAGTCATTGTAAGAGCGTAATTATCGCTTCAGGGATTTCGAGCCTGTGTGAAGAATTTTTTGCCTTAAAACAGGTATAAGACAAGCAGATCGCCTCAGCAAAAAGAAAACTGAGAGGGGGCAAAAAAAACCCCACAGCACCATCCAGGAGTCCAGTTCAGGGGCTGAGGGAATTCTGCTTGTCCAAATTATTAATCTTTAAAGGTACCTCAGGACTCTGAGCTGAGCGGTCAGTCCTCCCATCCACCTGAGCTTTCTGTCCGGTTAAATATCTGCACAATATCCTAAATAATTAAGAGATGAGATTTTTATCCCTGAACCGATTAACGCTGAACCCAAGAGGAAGCCATTTATGACACCATTCAACTCTGTAGAAGTTCCAAGGAAAAAAATCAGAAAAAATTAAAAGGGGAAAGGGGAAAGAGGAAAGGGGTGGAAAGGGAAGTTCTGGGAAGGGAAGTGGAAAGGAAAGGGGAAAGGAAAAGGGAAAGGAAAAGGGAAAGGAAAAACAGCAAATCCCCTTCCAACCCACAAAAACCAAAAAAACAGCCAACAAAACCCTCCCAATAATGCAAGCAACAAAAATCCCAAGCCAAAACCTGGACTAAGCATCTTGAAATAGGTATAATGGTGCTTCTGGGCTTTATTTTGACTAAATAACAAACTAAAGTCTGTGTTTCAGAGAGGAAACCCTTCATCAAATGAAAGGTAAAAAGAACAGGTAGGGACATAAAAATATTCTAAAATTCAAGGCCTGTTTCAATGTGGTTTAAGGACAATTCATGGACACAGGAAAGAAATCAAGTCAAGACTGCAGTTTCAAACCTGGGAAAAAACCTTGTGTGCTCACAATTTTTTTGTATTTTCTAAATGTACTGAAGAGCTGGCCTAATGGAATATACTACCTCACAAAGTTTGTTCTGACTCATATTCTTGCAGCGTCAGGGCCTCTATAGTTGTACTACCAAATAAATGTTATTTGAACCAATTGTTCCACTTGTGCTCAAGGGAGAGCTCCATCTTTCCTCTCAAAAGAAGTGGAAGGAGGTTTGTGCAAACTGACAGTGCAAACACATCTCTGTTGGAGAGTAATCAGCAAATTCTTTGTCTTGATTTTTTCTTTTTTGTCTCTAAATGTGGCTGCAGTGAAGGGACATGACAAATCCTCAGTAGGGAACTCCTGAAATTCTGCTGTTTCCGTCTAAGCAGAACCATCACAGCTGAGATGAGGGAGAAAAGTGCTTCGGATTGCTGATGCTGCTGTCAGATTTGCCAGTCCTCCATGGTGTAGATACAGACAGATATGAAAAAAAAAAAAAATAAAATCAGCCTACCCAATCTGGCTAATGAAATACTGATGCTAGAGCAGCACTACAGGAAAACCACAATGAACGCAGGTTCTCCGTGATGAAGCCTCCACAGTTTTTACATTACTTAATTAAGAGCGAGCTGGGTTGAGGGCAGAAGAGGTGGCACAGATAAATTAAGCAGAGCAGAGGGCACTCACTCAGCTGTCTCCCTGCCGCAGCTGAGGGCACGGGCAGGCTCAGGAGAAGTGGCAGGAGCAGCAGGTGCCCCCGAAATCCTCCTGGCACCTCGCCGCTGTCACATGCTGGCCGGATCACCCTGCGTGAATCAACGAAACCCCTCTCCCCCTTCTAGCAAAATGAAACCCCACAGCCACCGAGGGAGGCTTGGAGCAGCTGTCCCAAGGCACGGGGGGGAGATGGCTGCAGTATTCCCAGCGATTCCATGGGCCAGCTCCACTGGGCTGTGGGAAATGTCGCCCAATGTCCTGCCTGGGAATCGGCTCTCCCAGGCGCTGTGGCTGTCCCTGACCTTCGCGGGGGCAAGCAGCAAACTCAGTTTTCATCCATCTGTTTCCAGTTGTTCCTCTTCCTGTCTATTCCCTTCTCCTGGGGCAGGGAGGGGGGAGAAACTCCCTGGGAAATAATGGAGGCAAAGCACTGGGGAGATGGGGAGATGGGTGCGGGAGAAAGGGATTTCTGCAGGAATCGCACGTGTGGAAAATTGTGTTCGTGCAGCTGTGTGGGGCGGGGGGGGAAACAAAAATAAAGGGGAAAAAGTGCATTCTGATACTAGAGGGGAAAGCAGACGACTGGAGTGGGTCCCAGCTGTGGGTTTGCAAGCTGCCCATGAAGAAATGTGACAGAGAGCTTTGCCTGCCTGCTTCTTCTCCCTGTCCATGCAATCTGATCATATCTGAGTGCGATCGTGTATGTTTACCTTTGGTACCTGATCAATGCCAAGAACAATTGGTTTTTAAACCCTGTAAGATTGCTAAAGATGGTCGAGACAAATTATTTATTCTATTCCATGAAAAAAAAGTTTTTTAAACAATAAGTTGTTGTAATAAAATAGGAGGTTTTGAGATAAATGATGATCTAAGTAGAGTTAGGGAATTGCCTGGCTAAATTTCAGTACTGGTGGAAGCAGAAACCTGCAAAGAAGAGGGGCTTCATGCAAAGAAGAATCACCTGGGGAAAGCCAGGACCTAACTAATAGGAATACAGGCTCTGCTGCCTGGCACACAGTTTTTGTATTGACATATCAAGAGCAGGTTGACTTCTACCTCTGCCTGGTAGATCCTTGTCCAAAATGAAATTTGTAGTTCATTAGTATCAGCTTTTGGTGCCATTTTATTTGCATGTTTTACCCTCTGTCCTCTCCTCATTGAACAGATAAATTATACATATATGTGTAAAGAAAATTTGTTGTATTCAGTAATAATTATTAAGAAAAACAAGGCAGAGTCAAGGCAATGCTAGCTCTCATTAAAAAAAAAAAAGGGTTTTTTTGATAGAGGGAAGTTCTGTACGTGATTTAAAAGTGTCAGTGAAAAAAAAATATATTTTGAAATATGCAATCTTGTTATAATATTATGATGTATATTTATTTTGTATATAATGATTCTCAGCAAGCAACCTGTGGTTTATTACCTAGTAACATACAATAGCTGTTTACAGGCAGATATTAGAAAATATTCTTTGTGCTCTCTGATAACTCGAATTCCGAGTGAAGAATTAAAGATTTTAATCAATGTCTTTCATTCAATTTCACCAGGCAGCTCAGCCAGAGGATCTAAAATAATCACTGTTCCCCTGCATAAATGTCTGTATATAGAAAGGGCCCTCTACCCTTACCAAGTAATATTTCAGTCTAATCAGTTTTATTGCCTTCTTTCTAGCTGTTTATTCCCTTGGTCAATGTGCTGAGCCTCTCTTATAGAAATCATGTGGAGTTGCTTTTGAAACAAGTGACTTGTCATAACAAGAGTAATACTTATTTCAATCGCAAAAAATGGGAAAGAGGACAGGAAGTTTCAAGACACAGAAGTTTCCTTTCATTTATACTGCCAGCAACATATCTCCAAAACCAGATATTAGGCTATTTTAAAATTTTATATTTAAAAAATGCCTCTGAAGTAAATTCAGTGGCTTTTCCAGAATCATGCACTGGGCCAGTTCTGCTCTCTGTTGGATCAGCACAATCCTCCAGAATTCCATGTAAAGCTGGGATGGGATCTGGTGTGGGCCTTGTTGCTCCTTTTGATTGAAATATTGCATTATATATATATTCTTTTTCTTTCCTTCTTCCTTTTTTTTCCTTTTCCTTTTGTTTTAAAATTCAAGTTTCCTTTTTTTTTCCCCTTTCAGCTCATTTTGCCCCAGGCTTAAGTTCAGTTTGGACAGTCTGAATCAAGGAAAAAAAAAAAACCAAAAAGCAAAACAAACACTGTTGTTTCCTTTTGAATGTTATTCAGGCACTAGGGGCTAGGTCTTGATTAATGCTCTCTTTTGAAGCCATTGTTATCTAAGATCTTATACAATTTGTTTTGGAATTTTCATTGTTTTCAGGAGTCCCGTTGAAAACTTAATGAAGTTAACACAAAGAACTACTGCAGTGAGGTAATAAGTCCATACCAACACAAGGGACAAAAATTAATTATTTCATATGCTGCCAGTGAGCATCAGTGTTAAGGGAATGTGTGAACAGTGGAAGTCTGATTCCGTTGTCCAAACAAGTGCAGGCAGTAGCATTTGGGATACCCTGGGATTTCTCACGTGGCATTCACATGCAAATCCAGAAATCCTTGCTTTCTTGGGGTATCATGTCTGACAAGACTCTGCAAATTCTCCAGTGTCTGAAATGACATGGGGGAGTTTTGTTCAGCCAATTGAATCAAAACCTGTCTGTGTATTCCATCACTTGTCATCACCAGAGGAAAAAAAAAAATCAGCTCTATGCTTTGTTGATAAGGGACACACCCTTTAAATGCTTCAATATACTGGAAAATTGTCTGTATGAATTTTACATGGTTTGCAAAGCATAAACATGAAACCAGTGATCTCCCAGCACCCTTTATGCCACATACTTTCTTCTTTTGGCTTTCAAATTATAGCACATTCCCCTGGGGATAAATACAATTATGTTATGGATCCTTAGAGAACCAGGTAAAAGCCAGAACTCCAAATAAACTGCTGCATAATTAGATGCAGCCCCTGTGACATCTGCAGAGTTGCTTCTGTTTCATGTCACGGAGAATTGGTTGGTGATGAATTAACCTGGGTTTTACAGATACAGTCACTGAATGCAGGTATCAACAGGATTTTGTTTCCATCAGCATGTTCAAGGTTAGTGCACAGCATCATAAACTGCTTCTCAACCATATGTAGTGTAGAATGTTTAAAAATTAACATGAGACATTGAACAATTCCGTTTATGCTCTGAAACATATTTTTTTTTCTGTTTTGGACAGATCATCTAAAATTTATTTCAGCTTTGCTGTAGCATTTGTTATGAGTTTTAGGAGTTTTTGCTCCACTGTTTCTGAATGATCACTTCCAAGCGATGTGTTCCCATTTAGTGCATGAGAAAGCCTCTTTTGAGTCAGTGTTTGCATTTTACAGACCAAACACAGAGTCTGCTCTGCAGTTCCCACTAATAGGAAGCCTTCACCCCTTTAACATGGATTTCTGGCCCGTTATGCTCAGCAAACTTTGCCGTCGTCTCCAAGCCACTGTGACAAGCACGGCTTCTTCTTCACTAAATTTTCTGTTTTCCCTCTCCACAGCCAGCCTGCCCTTCCCTCACAAGGACAAATCCCAGCCCTGGCCCTGGTAAATTCTGCAATTTGACGCTGTGCCCTGATGTGGAGCGATGGAAAACCAGCGCCAGTGACCTCCATGGCTGTGGAGGGGTCGCTTCAGGACAGGCCAGAAATCTGACTGTAAGCTCCTTTCTGTAGATGGCTCGTTTTAATCGTGACATTACTCAAATCTGGATCTTTCCTGTGAATGTTTATGATTACAGTGACCTCTAGGGGTTTGCTTTCCACCACAGAGTCCTTAAATTTGGCTGCAGCATGGCAAGGCCATTTCTCTGCTCAGTTCTCCCAGTGATGCCATATCCTCGCTTTTTTTCACATTTAAATTTCTTTAAAAAGAAAAAAAAAAAAAAAAAAGCGCCCGAAAAACCAACCAAAAAAAAAAAAAAAAAAAACCCCAAATAAAATGAACACACAAGTGACAAGATAGAAAAGCACACAGGTACAGGTTTCTGGGCACTTGGTAAGATTCAACACGTCTTCAGAGGTGAGGAAAGTCTTGGACAAATTTGGAATAATTTCAAGGCCTGACAGTGAAATGTGTTAAAAATACAATGAGCAATGCTATTCTTTAAATATTTTCCTTACAGACACCAAAAAATTGCAATCTAAATTTGGAAAAGCAGACTGGTTCATTCCCCCCAAAATACACCCCTCAAAATACTCCAAATTTCTGCTTTTGCTTATGCATCTGGAATTACCAGATAATTATGAACTCCATAGATGGAAGATGCAAAATCCTAATTAAATTCATCTGAAGGTGAATTTCACTGCAAAAAACTGTGTCTGCTGTCAACGGGACTAGATATAGTATCGAAAAATAACATATAAGAACCCTAAAAGAACAACTTAAACTGGCCAAATTTAAATAAAGGGCAGAAATGCAACAACCAGGTGACTCTTAGCTGTCAGCTAAATTTTAATGTACTGTGGTAGTAAGATAGACCTCCTAGCTGTTTTATAAATTGCGTGTCAGACAGCCTCAGGCAGCAACATCAGAAAATATTACACCTGGAGAGGAATGCTGAATTCCAGTCAAGGACTGGACATGTCTTGTTTTGCTCACCAGGTTAAAATTCCTGGTCTTCCTTCTTCAGTTTCTTTTAAAATTGCTTTTAATTTTGCTTCTGTTTCCCTCAGTCCCATGTAGACTTTGTATATCCAATTTTCTTGTATAATTTCATTGGAGGCCTGTATTTTCACAGCTTTTTTCCTGTCCTACCCCTGAATCCTCTGGCTGATTCTCTGTCTGGAATTATTTTGTATTATCCTTGGGGTGGTTCAGGCCCCAGACCTGCATGGCTGGCAATTCCTTATCTTTTTGGTTTCTTTCACTGCAAACAAGGCCCTGATAGCAGGCGAGCAAAGCACAAGCAATAATTCCACACAGGCCAGCACCTCTGTGGGAAATATGATTTCTTCTTATCAGACACCAAGTTTTTTATGCAGCTGCCATTTTCAGCCACAGCCTTTGAATTTCAGAACCATTCTCAATCAATCATCCTTTATCTGTTATTACAAGTTCTCAAAACAAGCTCCAGTCCTGTGCATTTTTTTTGGCAGAGTATCTTACAGAAGAGATGCCCAGAGAAGCAAAATCTCTCACAGCTACCCCAGGTCGTCCTATGAGTGGGGTGGATGTTGTTTTTAAGAAAAAGAGATGCAGTTTCATTCCCAGAAATAGTGGGGCTCCTATGAAATTATTATTATTGGTGTTGCCAAGTTTGGGAGCCTCTGTTAGAGAGCTGCTCTGTAACAGCCTGGCTTCAAAGAAGAAAAGGTAAATGTCTAAGTACAAAAATTATATTTCCTGAGCTGAAAAGTTCTGCAGAAGAAATAATAATTCTGTTTGGATTTTGTAATATGTTGGACCAACTTAGCAAATTGGAAAAAAAACCACCGAAAATACAAACAACAAACACAAATAAAACCCAAACCCAGAGCTGGTGGTGTTACACATGGGTTCAAAGAGACTCATTTGCAGAATGTCCAGATGATGGATGGACTGAAATGCAGCAATATAATTACCACTTCTCCATGGTCAGCAGTAGTAGAAAGTTCTCCTCCTGCTAATGTAAGAGGAATTTAGTGAATGGTTCTAAAAATTAGGTTGCTAGGTGCTGCTTTAAACTAATTCCCCATGTTGCTGTGGTCCAGATTAGAAGTAGTAATAAGCATCATCTATTTAATGAACAGCTTGAAAGCCATTCTCCCTGACAATGCCTCCAGAGCTAAATGTAAAAAATGTGCATTTTCACAGCTTTACATGGTAAAATGAGCTATTATTTTATATAAAACTAAAAGGCAGTTGTCAGCTGATAATGGAATAAAACACAGTAAAGAACAACGCCTTGTAATTATAACAGACAATAAAACCATTTTAGATATTATTTGTATGCCAAATACATGATGTGATAAATACCAGTTTTGTTTGGTTAGTTAAATTATATTTTCATATGCCACGCTGTGCTACGTAAGCAAAGTGCTTTGTGGCAAATACTTATTAACCAACTCTTCTAGTTAGTGACTGTTGACAAATCCAGTTCTGAACAAAGCTGGGCAAATTCATCTCAATGATTTGCACATATAGAAGATGAAAATCAGTGGGGGAAAAAACACCCAATGACTTAATCTTGAGAATTATTTCATTGTATGTGCCATATTAATTGCAAAATGCCTGCTGCTGTGGGCACTCTTTCTGCAGCTCATCTGGAACCACAAAGTCACAGAATGTCCTGAGCTGGATGGGACCTACAGGGATCATTGATCCATCTCCTGTTCCTGCACAGACTTCCCAAAATCCCACCCTGTGCATCCCTGAGAGTGATGTCCTAAGGTTCCTGGAGTTCTGGAGCCTTGGGGCTGTGACCATTCCCTGGGGAGCCTGGGCAGTGCCCCAGCATCCTCTGGGGAAAGAGCCTTTTTTTTTCACCTTTATATAAATTAATAGGAAATAATCCTATCAGGAGACAAATGTGGCATTCTAAATACAATTCTGTCCGGCATGCAATTTCTAAATAAAAGTTCCTCTCTTTGGAACTTGGAAAAGGAATCTGAGCTTGCTGATTGAAACTGGAATTTCTGCCACTGCAGCTATGCCAGTATCCTCACTGGAACTGACAAGAATCTCAGTTTCATTCAGCCCATGTGAAATTTATATATCTATAACTATATCTACAGATCAATTTATATTTCAAAGGATATTTAAAGTTATGGTGCCCTTGAACCAACACTTGTGAGACAACCATGTCTTGGCAGGTTTTGATATTTATATAAAATTTAACATTTGATAAGTAAATATATACAAAAGCAATATTGAATATAAATACATAAAAGCAATATTTGCAATTGCTTTTGCATAGATTTTTTTTTGAGTTTTCCTGTACTTCTTCATTTCAAAATGACGGTCAAAATTTGCCAAGTCCCTGTTAGACTCAGGGCAAAGTAGAAAACCCAGTGGGCCTTGTATTTGAAAGAAAAATGCCATAGGAAATGTGATATCTGCATGGTTGCACCTCATTAGTCTCAACATAATTTCAGTGGGATCTGTCATGCCAAGAAGGATTCTCTCACTCTTCTGCTGGAAGAGCTGCAAAATCTTAGCACTGGAAAGATGTTAAAGACAACAGAGGAAAGCTGCCTATGACAGCCAGAATTAAGCCAAATGTTAAAAATTATTAGAGAGTTGAAATTACTCCCTTGCCTTTTACGGTAAATATCATCTAGCATGTGGTGATCATATATTTATTTATTTATGTTTGCAGGTGGCCAGGAAATAAGCTGAATCTGCTTGATAGAACTCCCTCCACCCATTTCAGTGGGAAAATGTTCCCTTACTCCTTTAAGGTGTTGAATAGCTGTCACACACCTCAGCATGTGCAATTTTGCATTTCTCACTGTTGAAAGGCATCCCTTGTGACCACTGTGACTCCTGGATCTCGTTTATTTTTAAAATTACCTTGTCATGCAAGCTCAATACCCCCTCACAGGCTCAGAGCCGTGGCTTTTTCATCCTTCCACTGCTTGGCACCTTGGTGACCCCCAGAAATATCACACGTGCTGGACAGAGCTGCATGGAAGATGCCCAGTTTGATATTTAATGCACATTGGAAGGAAAGCCTCCCATCTGAACTCACATTACTACATTTATTACATTTGTTAAAGCAACGATTCTGGGTGCTTTTTTGAAGCGCTGCTCACATCTGTAAAGCTGAGTAGTTAAATTAGTGGCGGGTGAACTCTGGAATGGTTTGGGCAGAAAGCTAGGAAGAAGCTGTGTGTTCACCATGGAAACTGCAGAGGTAGAGAAGTGTCCATAAATTCACTTTGCCCTGTCATTCTGCTCTTCCAAACAAGTGTAATAGCCATATACAAGTTCCCTTAGTTCCTTCCCAAACTGCTTCAAGAGCAGGAACTCCAAAATTAGGTCTAGCAAAAGAAAAAGCAGCATATAACACTTCACTGTTGTAGCTGATGAAATGCCATCATTTATATTATATTAATTATATTACTATATTATATTAGTATATTAATTATCATTACAATTATATAGTGTATTACAATTATATTGTATATAGTATTTATAATTATAATGTTATAAGTGTGTCATATAACATTTGATTTATTGATTAAATTAAATCCTGTAAATTCCATCTCAACCCAAAAAACTTATCACCCTAAGCCCTAAAATTTGCATTTTATATACCCTTACTACTGTGCAACGCTTCCAAGCACTCTGAACAGGAGCAATAGCTGGAGTTGTAAACCCCTGTTATTCAGAAACATCTTATGCAATTCACCTTTATAACTTCCTGCCGGTTGCATTTAACCTTTGGTTTCACCACTGAAATATTTTCTGTGATGGCAGCCAAAGAAAACATCACAAGCACCATAGAATCCTTTCCCATACCAGCTTAAATTCCATTCACAGAAACACACAGATGTTATTTTCCCTTTTCATTCTTTTTTTTCCCTGTTAACTTTAAAAACGTTTTTCCACTTAGCTATCAGGACCTGTCACATCTTATTATACATGAAAAAAAAAGAAAAAAAGAGACTCAGCTAAGAAAAGTGTTATTTATCTTACCTCTCTGTAGACCAAAGCCTTAAAAGTAGTTATTACTTGCTTATATATTCAAACTTCTGACAATTTTTTGTTGTTGTTGTTAGAAAGGACCAGCACTGTTTAGGGATGAAAATCAAGAAAATGAGGCCAAATCCCAATTCTTAGATCCTTACCCTGATAAGCAGCAAGTGATAAGGAGGCTTCCCCCCTTTTGCTAAAAGTTACAGTACTAAAAACTTTTAAGTTAGATAGGTCCATTTTGAAAATGATAAAAAATTAATTAAAAAAAATAAATCTGTAAAGTCTATTTCAGAGTCCTATGGTCTATTTTAAAATGTGGATGTTTCTCAGCTGTACAGGGCTTCAATGAAATATGAACTGTCAGCCAACAGAAGATGCAATTTACTGCAGATCCCTACTGAAGTTTCTATGGTAAATCAGCATCAGGATTAATGAGCAGCTTCTTGGTGGGGGTGAGTGCATGAGAAGGAACTGAGAGACTTTTCTTTCTCTGCTGCAGAACCTCTGTGAGGTCATTTTGTCGTTGTGGAAAAGTTTTCCTGGCCTCTCCTGCTCTTTTTACACTCAGAGTGATTTTCTGTGAGGAACAAACGCTATAGAATGGATTATGAATTTTTTTTTTAGCAGCACTTGTCCCTGTCACATTGAAGAAATTTCCCAAATAAATCTCGTTTGCTCTTCCACCTCCCTCGCTGTAATTTCTGTGTCAGCAGAGTTGTTTACTGATGCACTGGGATGATGATGGCAGCAGAGAGGAAAACCCCAGAACTGCATGTTCACCTTGAAGGACTTTCTATTGAAAAAAACTAAAAATAAAGGGAAAAAGAAAAGCCATTGCTGTTAGCATTCTGAAGATGACTCAGAATGAGTGCTTCAATTACCATCTAATTAATACAGGACGTTAATTAGGGGGTTATTTAGGTGAGGTAGCCTTCATATGGGGGCGTCTGATGAAAAAGAAATTACATAAGCAGAAAAGCCCTAGCAGTTAAAATTATCACATTAAAAACCATGAAATGACTTTATTAAATGTTTTCTTCTTCACTGAGTGTTGCAATACATGGTAGAGATGTCATCTGTGTCTCACACTGCAAGTAAATATTTTTCTGCGTGTATGGGAAATTTTTCATCCATTTAAATTTCTGGTTTGATGCTGTTTTACTTCAATTTTTTCACTGTTAATTTTTAAGAGCTTTAGAGTAATTTAAAAAATTTATTCAAATTAATTTCAATTCAAGATGCTTGCTGTTAATTTCAAATGATGAAAGGTAAAAAACGTTTAGTACCACTTTACTCAGGAGTAATTCTATAAACATTTTTAGGTTAAATAAAAAAAACAAAGTCTACACCATATAGACTGCTTTCTGTTTGTCTTGTCTTTGTAAGCTATCTGATGAGTTTGGCTGGATAAACAAGAAAATTAAGTGATAATGAATGTGTGTTTACTTATGTAATTTAATTTAAGAGTATGTTTGAGTATGCTGTATTTTCATAATTATTTTATTAGCCAAGAATTTAGCACAATTAGAAATACAAATATAGCTCTAAATTGCAGAGACTTTTAATGGATACTCCCACTCTGGTTCTTTCCAAAGTCAAGATTCCACTTAGGGAAAAATATTTTCTGAGGTTTCTGAAGGTGTGTGTAGCAAAAAGATCTTCTGATAACCAGGGCAAAGAAAGGTATCCTGCATTTTTAATCTGTTATGGGGAGTGCAAAATGACAGCGTCACACCTGGCAAGTCTTGAGCCCATTTTTTCCTCCCCACCCCATTGTTTGACATGGACAAAAGGAGGCTCAGGGGTAATTTTGGTTCTTTACAGCTCCCTGACGGGAGAGTGGAACCAGAATGAGAAGAAATGACCTTGCCTTGTGCCAGGGGAGATTTAGACTGGACACTAGGAGAAATTCTTCACTGAAATGATGGTGAGGCATTGGAAGATGCTGCCAGGGGAAGCATTGGGATTACCACCCCTGGAAATCTTTAAAAAACTCCAAATGTGTAGATGTGGTACTTGGGGACAGGTGAACACGGTCGTGCTGGGTTAATGGTTGGACTTGGTGGCCTTAGAGGTGATTTCCAACCCTGACAGCTCTGTCATTCTGACAAGGATTTTGTGTTTGAGGCACTTTCTGAATCACTCGTCCTCCAGGATCACTGCTGGCACAAAACAATGAAGGAAGCAAAATCAGTATTTAAAACAAACTTAATTTTTAAAATAAATTTAATTAATTAATTAATTAATTAATATTTAAATTAAAATTAATATAAAAGCAATATTTTCAATTTATTTTGCCTGGATTTTTTTTGAGTTTCCTTGTGCTTATTCACTGCTGGCACAAAACAATGAAGAAAGCAAACAAACTTGTTTTATATAGTTTAAATACTGATTTTATATAGATTTATTTATCAAATGAGGTAAACTTCTGCAGGGTGCACACAGAATTGCTGTTCTTTGTGTGTTTAACTCCTTGGGCAGCCAGTTTGCTTCCTTCATTGTTTTGTGCCAGCAGTGATCCTGGAGGATGGGTGATTCAGAAAGCGCCACAAACAAACAGTTTTCTTTCAATGAAGAAAGAAAACAATTTTTCCTCTCTCCCAGGCACACCTTGAACACCACGAAAACATTTAAATACATATCACAGGTGTAGTTTTTATGGCACACAAAGACCCTGAAAGATTCTCTCCCATCACCCATTTCTGACAGGGGTCTATATAAAATTTTCTTTTCCACAGCACTGGCACGGGGTCATGACTTTAATTTCCTGTGTGTGGAATCAGAAGGTGGATGAAGGAACCACCATTCAGGACAGTGATTACAGCAGAAGAGCTTTGTGGACAGCACAATTGAATATTTAATATGTCAA
This sequence comes from Emberiza elegans, assembly GCA_024865655.1. Classification (NCBI taxonomy): domain Eukaryota; kingdom Metazoa; phylum Chordata; class Aves; order Passeriformes; family Fringillidae; genus Emberiza; species Emberiza elegans. The sequence goes on from JALJVW010000034.1 coordinate 3,699,311, forward strand.
TACCTGGCAGCTTCCAGGCCTTCCTGTGGTAGGCCTGAGGTTGAAGACTCAATTTGGAGGTTGCAGAATTATCAAAAAAGTATTTTATTGCCCTAATAAAGGTAGAAAGAAGAAGTCAAGAAGCTAAGCAGCAGCACTGCAGGGCTAAGCAGCCTTTGAGTGGAGCAGGGAACAGCTGAATGCACAGTTTACGCTAGGCCTGGTTTAGTCAAGAGTGTTAAAGCCTGTTTCAACCTTCACACCCAAATGTGAAAATCAGTCCTTAAGCTTGGAAGAAGACCTCTGTACTGGGGAAAAGTCTGTGAAAGGATCCTCAGCAAATATGCAGCTCTCCTTTCAACCCAATAAAACATTGCTGGTGTTCCAGCTTTTCAGAAAAAGCAAAAGAAAATGTGGTATTTTTGAAGCAAATGCAGCCCTGCAGCATGAAAACTGAACAGGATGTGATATTACATAAAATAAAAACTCAGCACCTAAGATCCATGCTTTTGGGGGCAACCATGGCAAGATGCCTCACTTTTTCTTGGAAGAAAAATAACCAAGAAATCTGTCAATTTAGGTCCTCACCAGCCTGCCTAAAGGGAACTGTGAATTGTCACTGCAGCTAAAATTGTAGAAATACACGTTGTCCTTCAATTTTTTTTTTTTTTTTAGTGGCCAGATATTGAAACTGATGATTTATTAACCAAATTGCTGAGCATGAAGTCATATGCCTGGAATATCCTTTTGGACAGCTGATTTTGTTTACAGGTGTACAATGGGAGAAGGAGAATGAGGAGATGAAACAAAGGTTGAACCATGCAGCACATTGAACTTGGCACCAATTTTAGAGGTTTTAGAGGGAAGAAACAATACCATTTTGGGCAAGCATTAAGCACTAGCAAAACAGTCATAAAGCAGCAATAAATGTAGTAGATTAGTTGATTAAATGACAATGTAAATGACAGAAATTGCTGAAACAAAGAGTAACACTGGGTAGGAATGTAGTTGATAGTGAGATCTATGAAAAACCAGATAATATGTAATATGAGAATGCACCCAGTGCATCTTTGCAAATACGAGCAGTTAATATTTCTCCTGCTTCTGGCAATTTGTCTGCTGTGCTGCAGTAACACATTTGAGCCACTTCTACAACTCTTCAAGAAAAAGGGAAATTCCTACTGATTTTGTTGTGGAATTGTGTATTTCCCAAAGGTAGTGAGCAAGAATCAAATATATTCTTTTCCTTTAGGAAAGTATTTTGAGTGTTACCTAAAGCATTTAACAGGTAAATCAGTCCTTCCAGGCCATTACTGAGGCACCACCATCACCAAGTTTCACTTTTAAGGCTTCTTACACTGATGAGGAAGTTCGTGTTTTTTTTCCCAAGAAACACAAAGTCCTTCATCAGTAGACTCCTAATTTATTTTTGTACTGGTTGACAGATATGAATGTGGCTCAAGTTAATTGAAACCTCATTGGAGGGGCTGTCGTGTCAAAAAATTCAACTCTTGAGATAGAAAGAGGTGGTATAACCACTGTGAATCCCTGAATCTGTTTTACTTAGACAACCAAAAAGCATTGAATTTTTTTCTGAAAAAAATTGTTAAGAAATAATTCACTGAATGATGAATTGGGGGAAAAGAAACCAGAACCAATTCACATACAGTTTAATCTATACCACATATATACTATGTATAATAATTATTGTTACAGTTCACCTTCTTTTCTTGTGCTTTTTTGGTGAGTGGTTTTTCATTTGGTTGGGTTTTTTATTTTGTTTTGGGTTTTGTTGGGTTATTTGGTTGTTTTTGTTTTGTTTTGTTTTTCATTGTGGCTTTTTTAGGCTTTTTGATTGTTGGTTTGGTTTTCTGTTAGGTTGCTGTTATTGGTTAGTTGGTTGGTTGGTGGGTTGGTTGGTTGGTTGGTTATTTTTTTCCTTTTATGTTCACTTTGATTTTTTTAAGTAGGAAGGACAGAAAATGGCTATAAAATAATCTCTTCAGTTCATAATAAACTGTGACCAGCTCCAGAGCTATCATTTCTTATTCAGTTTTTTACTCAAACTCCCCAGTGCTCACAGACCACAGCCAAGACACCACGTTAATTATCCAGAGGGCAAACAGCATGAAGACCCACTATGAGTATAAAATGGCACATTAATGTACAGATTGAAAACTTCTAATACCTTTTGAGCTGAAGACAGAAACCAAGCTGAAAAGGTCAGGTCACTGACAGAAGCTGTTGCATAATTATATGCATTCCTGCTCTAATGAAAGATTTCATCTACCTCTGCTTGTCTGGGTCCAGCACAAAAAAGTTACAGTTCAGGCTGTGTTGATGACACTTTGCAGCCAAACAAGTTCTTCAAGCCTCACCTAATTCCTTCACAGTGATTAAATTTTTAGGAGCAGAAGGGACAGTCTCTGTAACCCTTTCCCATCTACATAACATTTTAAAGATTTCTTGAGGCTCAAAGAATTCAAAGTCTAGTTCCTCATCAGACTGACAAATAAGTCACACCCAAGGCAGCCTCTCAGTGACACCTAGATTTTATTATTAATGTGGCTAATTAAGAACTTCCATGTTATTTGGGTTTGTTTTGTTGTGATGAGTCTTATTGCACTGTGTGAAATGGAGTAGTGGAAGGATTGCAGTGCTCTGCTGTGATAAAGAACCATCTTAGAATGGTCTTGGGTTAGCAGAAAAACACAAATTTATATTCCTATTACATAACAAAAGCCTTAACCGTGTAAGTGTAGAACAGCTTCCCCAAACCTTCCATAAAGGTACAACTCTGTCTGTCTTTAATAATGGTGAATAGAGCAGAATGGCACAGAAACTACCATTTTGCTCATTTCCCTCACAATTTTATTTCAGATTTCTGACTAATGACAAAAGTTTGAATGCAATTTTTAAATACAGTAAGCACTGATGAAGACATGTAATAATTTGTGAGTGGCAGGGTTTTAGTCTAATGTCACAAGAAAAAAAGGGCTTTGATCCAATTTATTCCTCATTTCTGAAGAAATTCCTGTTCCTAGAAAAGGAACAGCAGCAAACAAAGTTTCAAATTGAAGAGTGCTAGTCATTTTTTGGATATTTTTTCTGGAATGCATGGGGAATAGATTCTTTGCTCTTTCCTTTAAGTTAGCAGAGATCAAAGGTAATTACACACACTAACCAGTTAAGCACTTTAGCACAGTGTAGCACTTTAAGAAGGTAAATAGTTTGATTTGATGGAACTTGCATTCTTCAGATGACATGAATGCACAAGCTGGAGTAGAGAAGATATTGGTTCTTTGTCCTGCTGGCAAAAAAAAGAGAAGTTTTGATGGTCTCAAACAGCAAAGAGGCCACACTCACACTAAAGTCAAAAGTCATGGAAAAGTCATGGATGTGTTTAATATAAACTACACATAAAAAGTTATCTGTAAGTTGAATAAACATATTTTTGCTTGCAATATAAGGTTTCAATCCAAGTAGTGTTGACGCAACACTATTAAAAAATACCTTATGCAAGTTCCTGTACACTTTTAATTGTGGTTCAAAGTTGTGCTCAAAGTATATCGAATTATTTTGTTTTGGGAATAGAAAACAAGAATTCTTAAGTAAATAATTCACAAAGTTATGGTCATATCTACTGAAAAAAGGCCAACAGAGAAAAATTCAGTATATAATAATTATGCAATAGGATTTAGAGAACAAGGATTAAGGAACACAAGAAAAAATTGGGGAATAAAAGGGGTCACATGATTTAGCAGTTGGACAACTTTTTCTTAAAAAACACCCTTCTAATTATCTCTTCCTGGTAGCAAATTACCTCCAAGTGACATCTGCAGAAGAACCTTAATGATTTCAAATGGATCAGGGTCAAGATTTTCCCTGAAATGTTACAGTTTGATTTTGTTTGTTTGTTTTGGTTTTTTTTAATCCCCCACATGTGCTGTTACACCACGGGATCAGTTCAGGCTGCCTCCTGTGATTCTGTTACTTTTGAAGGGTTTCAGGGATCCTGTCAATGCTGTTGAGTGTCTGCCAAAGAGAAACCTGACAGAAAAAGCAGTGCTTAGGGACAGAGCGTCAGGTATTGCAGCAGCACTGCAGGAACCTGACTGAGATGAATCAAAGCATCCTTGCCACCAGGAAGGAAGGAGTTGGGATAATGTCCTGTGCATATCAACTGACTCACATGAGGTGTTAGATCTGGCTTGGTTTGCTTAGAATAATCACCACAAAGTTAAATTCAAAAATTCAGAATCTCTCTATATTTGGTGTTACATATAAAAATATCTTTTAGTCACCCCAACACTTTGTAAAGCTCACAACTACCTTACCATACTCTCCTCCAGTGTCCTCCACAAACAGAGCTTAGGTCTAGCTTTTCATTGTAACATGGAGCTTGCCCCTGCCACAGGTGAAGCGCCCACATTCACATAAATCAATATATATCCTATATGCAGTCACAGAGAAATTGGCTTAGGCATCACTCTATCTGCACAGCAATTAATTTTATGTCAAAACCTGTGGCAGCTGTATCTGGGAAATTGTTTTCTACTACCATCTTCCTTCCTGGCACTGGCAGAACCAAGCTGTGGCTAGAGCTGCTGCTTGATTAAGATTTCCTGCTGCTCACTTTGCTCACTGTTTGCTCAGCTGTGGTGCAGGTTATGTCAAATATATTTGATTGCTATATCAAATACAGCAGTTGTAATCTGTGGTCCCAGGAGAGGCTGTGAGAATAGCTTTTCTCATTCTGGTGGTATTGTCAGAGACCCTGCCCTTTTGTCTTTGCCCTGTCAAATAAAACACTCACATCCAGGTGAAGTGGCACTGCAAACTGGGCTAACTTGTCTCGCTGGCTGCACAATACCGTGGCAAGAATCTGCTGTAACTCAGCCAAATGTGCAGTAAAGATACAGGACAGATCACTCAGAACAACAGATTTTTTTCCCACAATTTCCCTCTCTTCAACAGCACAAAAGAAAAAAAAAAAGAGAGAAAAAAAAAAAAAATAAAAAAGAAAAGAAGAATCACAAAATCATCATCTTACTAAAGCATGGACATCTGCACCATGTTGCAGACACTGCAGTGCAGTGCATTAGAGGAAATTATATCACCTGATAATTCAGAGGGCTTTTCTGTGATTTACAGCTGTGCAAAACTAAGCAGTAACTGCTTGGAGAAGCACTCGAACACACAGAGTGCAGGGCCCCAACATCCACTGGTAAACAGGTGAACATTTATTGCAGCGATTGGGTTGCGTTTGGACACCCTCTGTGTCAAATGATGAAGGGCTGGGGGAAAAGCTGTGTGTGCTCCCCAGCCCCTCCAAACTCTCACAAGCTGCTGTTCCAAATCAAATGCCAGCAGTGCTGTAAGCCTGTGTAATATGAGTGTTTTACAATGGCACCTTCCAGCAGCACAGAAGTGGCATGGCAACACCCTGGCAGCCAGAGCAGGCTCGCTGGAATTTCCTTGCTGCAGCATCACAGCTCTTTATATTTATCAAGCCGTGGGGTACAGTCCCACATTCTGAAAGCAAACAGAATTTTTAGTTCAAGCTCTTGGGCTAAAAACGGTGTGTGTGAGGAATGAGGAAAGTACACATCCGAAGCCTCAAGTCAGGAACTCTAGCACTGGATTATATTCCATACCTTTTTCTCCAGTAAGTTTATCACAAGCTAAAATTCAGGGTTTTCTTCTCCAAAAGAGGGATTTATGGCAGGAAAGCTGCCAAATTCATAGGCAGACCAGTGCCACACTTAGTGCAGACATTCTCTTTCTAAAGCTGAAATTGTCTAGTTACAGCAAGATGGAAGTGGTAATGTTGCATCTCCAGAAAAATTCTAGTGGATTTTAGTAATTCATGTAAATTATGTCATCAGAAGAAAATTAATTTTAAAACATGCTGATCCAATACATAAACCTTCCTTTCTCTAGGATTTTGTATATTTTGGAAATATTTGCAGGCCAAAGCAATTCAAACAATAAAAGATTGATGAGCTTTTCAGTAAGGAAGATAATTATCTGGATCTTTTGCTAAGATATATACCAATATTTTTCTTTCCATTTTTATCTCCTGTCTAAATAATATAGATGTGTAATGCATAGCAGGAAATAATGAGAAGGAAGAATACAACCATCTCCCCCACAAGAGTCTCTATTGCAGGATGCATTCACTCCCTACTTTTACATGTTTTGGAAATAGTTTATTTGCTTTCCTTTTGTTCTAAATGTCCTTAAAGTGAAGTCAGAAAAGCCAAGAATGGCTTTTTAGAGTCCAGCACAGCTCTTCTAAGTGTTCTTGGTCAGAGTAGGCCAATAGCCAAAGGAGCTTGAAGACCCAGTTTGCACACCCACAGTGGATTTTAGTTTTATTATTTAGTCTTAGCCTTGTGTTAAAGTCACAGTGCTTAACCTTGGCTATGTCTATGGAGCTACACAAAAGCAGAACTTAAATTGGGGAGGGAAAAATCAGATTGTGTCCATGGACAAGAAAGTGGTTTCAGGGTGTCTGGTCCAAGCTAAAAAAGCTGTTATGTGGGAAAAAGAAAAAAAAACCACAAAACCCTGTGTTTGCATTGTTTACATATGACCCTGCATCCAGCCTCCTCCAAACTTGTAAGGTGTTACTCCCTAAAACACAAAAAATGCAAAGCTAGCCTTCCAACTGGCACAGTTTTAATGGCGCTCTCTTCCAAAAGCAACATTCCCCCTTTTTTTGAAATAATTCAGTGCAAAGTTTTCAGTTTGTGCTGGTCTGAGTTCCTTTGGCTGCAGCTGAATCCAGTTTATAAATTAATGCCCAAAACTGCAGGGTGTTTCCCGACATTCCGGGTCTTGCCCTTTGGGTATGAATGAGACGGGCAATCCCATCCACCAGGGCTTCCAGACTCTGGAAAATGCTTGGAAAATAACTTTGTCCACTCCACGCAGTTACAAGATCAACATTGGATCAGTTGCACCAGCCACACCCTGTAAAAAAGAGCAAAGGCATGGCATAAACACTGTGTATACAAAACATTACAGTATGAAAACAAATATAGAACCTATTGTGCATAAATGTCCTAAAAGGAAACAAAAGGGTTTATTTGTCAGCACTTACTCATTTTTGACACTGAAATGAATGGCCATGGTTTCACGTACTGCTACTTAAAGGAGTGGTTAAAAGCTGGCTAAAAGCTTTCCTTCCCACAAATCCACAAGAAGTATAAAATAGTGCTGCAGAGACACTTAACCTTCAAAGAAGAGGGGTTGACAAAAGCAGGTTGCTAGGAGCCCGAAATCTGAATGTCATTAGCCCACAAATTTCCACATGCATTGTTAATATGTTTAATGCATGTAATGCGATATATTCAATGCAAATAAACCAGATTTTATTTATAGGCAATTGAAACAATATCCAGGTCTTTAGAGATCTCATAGAAAAGTGAGAATGACCTCTGGATGCAAAGAAGGCTTGTTTCCCCAAAAAAAGTAATTTTTGGTAGTCTAAGCTTTCCACTTGAGAGGGTAGAGATGAGGAAGCAGCAGCAGATAGTGGAGTTTGGGGCTTTTTGACACTGAGAAAAGTAATATTTGTTGATATGGAAGGTGCTGAAGTGAAGGTGCTTTGTTCCAGTTTGATGTCATTGTGCCTCTGCAGGACCTTCTAAAGTACTTAAAATTCTATATTTTCATATTCTTCTTTCTTATGGTGGTGTTCCTGACCTGTCTCTTCCCTTATGAGCTGTGGCACACAAAGAGAGATCAGCTAAAAATGCACAGCAGTGAGAGCAAAACCACTGGGGGGATTTTTCAGAGGACATTTTTGAAGCCATTCTCATGAAAACTCTGTCACCTGCGCTCCAGACCTGCACAGCTCTGGGGATCCTATTACAGTTCCCCTTATTGAACACTCAGTGAAAAATGTGCAGTTCATTTGCTCCTAAAAGACAGAAGGAATTTGCCTTCAGGACCTTGAAGGAATTTTATGTGTGAAGGAAGACCACGCAGGTACAATATATCAAAATGTCATCCTTCTCAGCCAGATTATCATCTTCTCTCTGAAGTGAGGTTTTCTGTGGAAAAGTCCCAACTTTTCAGCTCAGAATGGCACATGTTCTGTTACCTCCTGGATTAATACCCCATGGAATACATGCCTTTCAGGAGGACTACAGAGACAACCTGTACAATTTGTATTAAAAACCCCTGCCATCCACTTTGATGCTTTTCATCTGGGAAACAACAAATTTTTCATTTATTCATTTCTATGTGATAGAATTTTAGAAGTGTGTGCTACCCTCATATTATACTAACTTATTCTGTGGCTTTGGCTTAGCACACGTTAAGTTCAGCTTAAAAATTCTAAAGAGTTTTGTAATTTCATTAAATTCTTGATGACACAGAAGAGTTGACTGCATGTACAGCTCTTCAGAAGAAGTAGCTTCAGAAAAGGGAATGTAAGGAAAACAATTCATTATTTTGAGATGGTGCACAGTCATTTTGTCCTCAGATTTCAAATTAAATTTTAGCAGCTGTAACAGTAGATTGCAGACATAAAAAGAATTAAACTTTCCAATTTTAACTTCCTGTATATTAAAAAATAACATCAATAAGTAGGACTTAATTATGATAATTTGATAATTTTATGTCTACTCTCTGTAATAAAACATAAGCCTCCCAAATTTTGTATATGCTCCATATTGGTCTGATGGCATCCTGATTGCCCACCTTGAAAATCTGAGCCCTGAGCCAGATTTCCTTTTTGTAAAGAAAAACAAATACATGGTGGTGTGAATAGGTAGATAATTTTCTACTCCTAAGGTTTAGTTAAAACTTGCAAATTTTGTGGGTTTTTTTTCTGCTCACATGCTTTAGCTACCAGCTTGTTACCACACCAGACCTGAAAAATAGAGAAAAAAAAAAATTTGAATCCTTAGTTCAAGTTGAAAATGCAAGTCCACTGTATTCATGAACTTTAAAGACTCCTAATTTATAACACATATTAGGATCTTTGAGAGAAGGCAGTTCTTTGCAGTTCCTGTGCTGGGTTTAAATAATTTGAAAAAGCAAACTTTTAAAATACTTATTCAATGGTCTAAACTTTCCTTATTTATGCAATTACAACATAATTATACACATTGTAACTGCAATATAATTACAGTGTAATTATATGCATTATATTGGACTATTACAAGTTTTAAAGATTTTTAAAAGTGTTTAACACATTATTGTAAATTACCACTTTCTCCCTGATTCTCCTGCCCTCCCTCTGCACTGTAGTCACCTTTTAAGCTTTTAGTTTCCAGTACCACTAAGATTTCTAGATGACAAATTCTACAGGATTCTACTTATTTAAGGCAACAAGACTCAAAAATAAATGAGTTTGAGCTATTAGGGCAGGAAATCTTTGCAGGACATAGATGAGATAAAAACCTGGGGAAAACCCTTCTGTCTTGGTCCTTTCATACATTGAACTGCGCAAAGAATATGTGATCTTTGAACATGTGCACCGTTGGGGAAGCAATAAGTGTTTATGGTCATGATTAAACTTCAAAGTGTGTTTTGCATCAAACACCTGAACACTTGAGGCTGTTTGACTTATGCCAGTGTTTTATGGGCAGAGTGATTCCCAGAGCCATTACAGTGATAATATGACAGATTGTGGTGGCTAGATAAGGCCTCAGTTCTTGTGAACCTTCCTTTATATTCAGAAGTACTTAAGACAAGGAAAAAAATGTCATTTTTGGGCCATGTGCAACTTCAGCTGGTTTGGTAACTGCTCAGTTTGCAAAGACCAAAAAAAAGTTGTCTTCAGTGCTGAGAGAATTTCAGGACCTTTCCCTGCTGAGAGCTCAAAATGTGGTTACAGGTGGTTCACAGTCCTATGAAAAAAAGGAAAATGTCCTAATGGCATGGGACAGGCTGTTCAGCATGTTAATAAATTATTTAAGAAACACAGTGATAGCAGACTGGCAGTTTTCTCTTGAAATTGAAGTAATTCAGGTCACTAAAAACAAGCTATAAGGAAGCAGAGAAGGAAAAGGGTTGGTCAATAAAATAACTGAGAAAATGCGGTGTAGATAAAAGCACAAGGGGGAAAAAATTATCCTAAATGTACACGTGCAGCAAGTGACTCCAAGTTGAGAAATAACGACCAGGGTCGGTACTTTAAGTTCATGATAGTTTATCTGTTTCTGGGAAAACATTATCTCCATTCTTGTTAACACTAAAAGAAAGCATGGAACAGAACAGAAAAGGAACAGAAAAGAAAATCTCCCAGTTTTACCATACATAGCACAGTATTGTTACACATGACATTGAATATTGTATGAATTTGAATGTTGCATTATTTCTTATGATTTTAAGATTTTACTCATCTTAAAAGGATATAGTAGAACCAAAGATTATGGAGAGATGGGCAAAAAATTGGCAAAGATATGGAATAGTTTTCCTGTACATACATCTCAGCCTGGAAAACAAATGGCTAAGGAGGGAGAAAATTAAGGACTTTAAAGCCATAAATGAAACAAACAAACAAACCAAAACAAAACAAAAAAACCCTTAAAAACAACCAAAACAGCAAATAGAAGAGGGTTATTTACTGCCTTGCCCAATTTAAGAATGAATATGCATTAATGACACTTATGAGGCAAAGAAGGTGGATTTTACACACAAAATGCAGTCAAGGTGCAGAACTCATTGCCACAGGATGTTGTGCATCCTGCCCCTCCAAAAAAGAAAAAACCCAAAACCTAGTCTGAAAGAGATTAAAAAAAATTGCCAGGAAATATCTCCTAAGAACTATTAAATGAAAATTTTAAAACTTTTAATGGTGCATCTGAACAAAAGACACCTGAGCCCACACACAATGCTGGCTTGGAAATACTGGAGAATTATGACTACAGACTACAATATGCTGTTAAAATTTTTCCAAATATCTCTGGGTTTGACTAATGCAAGGACATCTGGGCTGGGAAAATCTGTATTAACTTAGAATGCAGACACTTTTTTTTGTCCTAACAGAGTGATGACAGCACCACTGAGGACACAGCAGCATCCCTGGAGCTTCTCAAGGTGTGAGACCACAAATGCCCAAACTCAATGTCACATCAGCTTAATTGATGCAGAAATGAAGATGCAGCCCTTGAGAATTGGGTGAAAACTTTGTCTGAGGTCTCTCTCTAGACCAGCTACAAAGTGGCTGCATACACAGGCAAGGTCAGCTGAGAACTTTAATAACGAGACAGTAATTTTATGTAGCACACATTATGTAACGCCATTGTTTGATTTTAAATCAATTGCAGACAGCCAAAAGATAATGTCAACAGAATGGGTGATGGTTCCAGAGGCCAGCTGAAGGCTGTTATTGTCCCTTCATGCCACGAACCAATGCTGTTCTGCTCTTAAGATTATATCAAAACAGCCAGCACTAGCCTCCAGCAATGTAAAGACAGGAACTTTGAACATTGTCTTCTAAAATGTCACCAAACACTCTCACCATAATTTGAGCCAAACCAGTGACTTTTAATCCCTGTAATTATGTAATTTTTATGACTGATGTTACCACAACACCAGAGGGACTGTCAATAATCTTTGATATTTTTGCTGTGCCTCAATTAGTAAGAAATTTGGTGCAATAGTAGTCAAGTAGTAACTGAAGAGTTGTTGCTGACACACCCAACAACAACATGTGGTGGAGTTTGTGGGCTTTACAGATTATTTGTTCTGATTAATTTTTTTCCTCTATAGAGTAGCAGTCAGAGTACAGTCTAAAATACATAGAATTTCTAAAATTTTTGAAGTTTTCCTTTTTGGTGTAATCCAATGAACAGTATACTTCTTTCTTTGCCCACAGTAAGAAGGATCTATACTTTCTAGTTTTGTTATACTCTTAAAAAGAAAGTACATTCTTATTCTGCAGGTAACAAGACACATTTTATCTCAGGCTTTAAAGAAATATTTTTTCTTTAAGGTCTTATTGTTTAACAAAAACAGAAATGAAAATGAAACACTGTTCTGAATCTAAGGACTGGCTATTTAGGAAATAATATCCAAATTAAACTTCACTGTGTACCTTCACTCAAAGCAAGCCATCAACATATTTCAACTAAGATTCAGCAAACTGTTAAGATTTTAGTATAAAGGACCTGATAAATCCTGATAAATTTGATTCTTTTTGATGTCAGTCATAATAACTGGTTGATAGTGAAAGCACTCACTGATTTTGCAGAAAGCAGTAGTTTTAGTGAGAGTGTAATTTATTCATTGCTAAGTCAAAAAAGTTACACAAAGTTTAACTACTTCAATTTTCCCCCATATTTATGTGTACATTATTAAGTAACAAAAAAAAAAAAAAAAAAAAAGAAACTTGTGTGATCTTCACACTCTTTTAATGAAATTTTTGGTTCTTTTGATGTCTCTATATACTGAAAAGACCAAAGAAAGCACTGACTTCTTGCTGAATGATGAATTTTCTGGTTTGTTTTTTTTTTTCTGTGCATATTTCAGATCAAAATCAAACTGTGTGCTTGCCATGGGATATTACAACTGAATGAATACACTCTGGGATGTTACAGTTTTATATCCCTGTGCAATATATGTACAGTTCACTGTGAGAATTACTTTATATTTTAAAAGACCCCCAGAGACTTTTAAATACTATTCAACTTTTGCAGATTCAGGGCCAGCTGAAGTCAGAGCTGTTAAAACTGCAGAGATAATGAGCAGCAGAAAAAGAACTAGAACACACTGGTCTTGTCTGCCAGAATTGTCCCCAAACTAGAAAGAATGATGCAAAAACTGGGTTGAAAATAATGAGCCATAACAAAAAGTCAGAAAATGATCTGAATGAGATGAGTAGTAGCTCTGTGGAGTGCCTAGGTTTTATTGTACATGCATAGCCAGAAATCAATGTGTTCAGTGAATGAGTTTATCAAACAGACAGAACAATCCATTGTGATATGTCTTGACTGTTAGTGGTGCTGGCAGCTCAGCTGAACCTTGCAGGGCAATTAGCTAAGGATAAATTAATCTGTTCTCAAATGTGGCCGGGTGATCTTTCCCAGGTTGTGAGCTGTGCTTAAAAGCACAGTTTCTTTTTTTTTTTTTCTTGTCAGTGTTTAATTTAGTCTTCCTTGGAACTTGGCTAAATAGTTCTATCTGCAGCTATGAAATGTTACTTTAACATTTTGAAAGATTTTTCCTGGGTTAGAAAGAGCTGCATGTGTTGGAATAATGTCAGGGTTTTTTTCCTGCTCATACTGAATCTTTAGATTCTTTGTGCAAATGTCCTGCAGGAAATATCACATAACTTGTGTCAAGGAAGACAAATATTTAGGTTTTGCAATGCTGTCCTTAAATGACTACATGTAGCTCAGGCAAAATGGTTTGGCACAAATTTCTTTATTTTACTGTAGCTACCATAGATGAGACTTATTCACAGCTCTTGGGGCTTTCAAAGCCTGGGATCTTGGTTCTTTTATGCTATTCTAGAACATGCCTGATTTCTGGCATATATTGCTGTTTTGAAAATTTTCCTTTAATGACAGCTATTTCCAAATATTCTTTGTGACACTTGGTCTTGTAAATCTGTCGGATTAGAGCTAGCAGGCTAAAACTATAATTGACATTTTAGTTTTATGTAAAGCATTTTTAAAAGGAAAAAAAAAATCAGGAACCACATCCACAATATTTATCTTCTTTTAAAATCTGTTGAAATCACTTCTCAGTAAATCAAAAAGGAAATGAGCCTGTTCTGCATGAAGAATTGATATTTGGATTAATAATATTATTTTTCCCCACATAGATCCTCTTTAAAAATTAAGGTTTATTCAAATGAGTTGGGTTTTTTTTTTTTTTTATTTCGACCCCATGAATGCTATTCTGCATTCCATAAAAACCTGGCTTCCAGGTATGCTTTCCTTCACATTCAGTTTTGCAGCCCTCGGTGACAGGAGGAATTCACACCATGCAGAGAACACAGTAATTGCCTACACCCACACAGACTGTCACTGGGCATTATTTGCAGTTAAATATGGCAACAATTTTTTTTTCATGGATTTAGTGGGCTGCAGAAGCAGTTCTGTGCAAAGTTCTCTGTCAGATGAGGCACAAGCACAGATCCCCCTGCTCATCCATGGAGCTGGGAGACAGTGCAGCTGCAGAAGGATCTGTTTCTGGTGCTCTGCTGTCTGTGGATTCATTACTGAGTAAAACACTTACAATTTCACCCATGCTAAGCCTCCCTTTTTTGAGAACCATATGCTACTTTTTAAGTTTAACCTGAGGCTTGGTTTTGTGTCAGGTTTTTTTTGGCTTTTTTTGTTTTGGTTTGGTTTGGTTTGGTTGTTTTTGGGTTTGTTGGGGTTTTTGTTTGTTTGTTTGTTTGTTTGTTTGTTTGTTTTTTTGTTTGTTTTGGGGTTTTTTTGGGGTTTTTTTTTGTTTTGTTTTTTTGGGATTTTTTTTGTGTAACATCCCTGTACAGATTTTGGCCTAGAAATGCTGCTGTTGGGGACCAGCAGGCTGCTTCTCCTCTTTCCAAGGTGTTTTCTTCTTACACAAAGATGTGAAATGGTGCAAAATTTGGTCTTGAGTACGCAAATTTCCACTGGTGGAATGGCAGCTCCAAGCAATTCCTAAAAATGGGCCTCTTTATTTAAATGGAAACATGCTCACACACAATCTGCTGGAGGTATGCCTCTTCCTCTCAGGGATTCAGTGTTCAATACTTGGACAACTCTTTAATTTTAAATAGCTGTTTAATTAAATACTCTTTAATGTAAAAACTCTTCAATAAAATAGCTGTTAACCACTTTCCAGGGGTTCCTCCTTGGGAAGGGCTCGGCCTCCTACTCCATGGCAGACCTGAGGCCTCTCCTGCTGCCATGCTGCACCCCTGGGTAGGAACACAGCAGGTTCCGAGCAATAAATAGTAACACTAAGAAAAACAAAACAGAGAGAAGGCCCTTCTGGCCCTGCCCAGCTGGTGACCCTTGTGGGAAAGGCAGCACCAAGGCGGCAGCAGCAGCGATGCTGAAGTGAGGGAGGTGCCGCCATTACCCCGCTGCTCCTGTCAGCGCTGGTGGTGTCACGGCCTGCACAACCACTCCGTATCTGCTCCAAATTCTTCACCTGTTTAATCACAGCATCCGCCCAAAGTGCCTTAGCAGCTTCCTGGTGGGGTCAGGCTGTTGTCAGCTGGTTTTCTCTGTGGTTTGTGAGTTTGGCCTGACTTGATTAATGGCAGCCGGACGCAGCAGGGACAGAGAAGGCCGCACGGTCCCTCGGCTCGGGTCTCACTGATAAATCAGAGAAAGCTTCCATGAACGTGATTTTCCTTTTACGTGTGGCTTGCAGTGAAAACTGGTTTGGTGCATATTAGCTAACTGCAGCAGGCCAGGCAGTTAATAAAGCCTTTGCATCAGAGGAGAGATGGGGAGAGAAAACAAGAGCACGACCTTGGCTTTCTCAGTCTGCACAGTCAGTGCCAAGATACTTTCATATATCACTCCAGATAAAGGAACTGAGAGATCAAACATAATCAACAAGGAAAACTAGGTCATATGGAGCTTGAAATTAGCATGTTTTACCACAAGGCTTGTCAGATATTAAAAAAAAAAAAACCCCAAATTGAACAAAAAATATATATATACACTTGTTTATTTAAGACCATTATTGTGTTTAAGGAATAAAATTAATCTCAATTGATAAGATATTAGGACAATTTCTAGCAAGAAGGAGCATCAGAAGTCCCTGGTACAATGCGCAGCTCACAGGCACGATCAGACCTGGTTATTCAATCCCACACCAGGACTGTGCATTTGTTTTTCTTGAATTTCATGAGGTTTCTGTTGGTTTATTCCTTCTCCTTCTTTAGGTCTCTCTAGTTGGCAGCCCTGTTCTTCAGCACATCAACTCATATCCCAGATTTGGTGTCACCTAATTAAAAGTTGTAATAATCCACTTAACTTTTAAATTTTGATAGTTTTTTTCTCCAAAAAACATATTTGGGCAAAAAAAATCTTCACAGGGGACTTTTACAGGAATTTTGACTTGTCTGCTAGTGCGACAAACCAAGCAGAGTTTGTTTTAGTGCTCTTAAAAAGCTAAGAAAGAAACTGCCCCAGATAGAAGGAGGATTTTAGCAACATTTAATGGGGTTTATGAGTTCAAGAATGTGTTAGCCTTATGAATTGAGCTTTAATTCACAAAAGTTCAGCCATCATTTTGGATTCAATTTCCATGTTTCATTAGGTTTAAAAACACTCAGTGTTATAATCAGACAAACATATCAAATTCTGTTCCAAAAAATGTTTGATTTGAGAATAATAAAAACAATTGACCTGAAAAATGATAAATTAATTAGCTAGTGAAACACAGAGTTACTCAGAAATGACAGGAAGGGTGTATTTTCTCATTTTTCCTTTAATTTTGGAGATGTTGCTAGAGCTTAATGTGATAAACTGTTAAATATTTATAGACCCTGTGATCTGCACAATGCTAGGAGTCTGTAGATGTCAGTGCTGAAGAAAGGATGACCAAATCATTAAGCAACAAAGAAGAATAATCATGTATCATGTTGCTTTCCATTTAATGAAGCAATGTTGATAATTTTCTTCATTTGTCAGCAGACAAAGATGCAATCTGCACTGCTTACAATATCAGATAAAGATAAAGCTCCAGGCAAGTCTGGGAGATTTTCCACCACAGGGAGGGAAGGGGTGACTTATGAGACAAGTACAAGTCTCATATAAATCATACAGGGTTCACAAATCTCATCCAGGGCTGACAGTGTGACTAATAAAAGAATTTTTAAAATACTCCCTGAACCCCCACCTAGAACAGGTATTTCCACGCACAGAAGTTTTCCCTCCTTCCCCATGTCTTCCTCCCCACTTTCTTTCCACAACAAGCAGCTTTTAATTTCCTAAGGATTTTACATTGCAGTGCTTCTAAGTCAAAAAGAACAAAGTACCACCAAAAGCTACCACAGCTTCCATTAATTCCACTGAATATCTGAATAATGGTGGCATTTGGGCCTGAACATGCAAGAGAATTTTGTGGAAACAATTTAAATTGCTACCATCCTTTGAGTTACATCTAGGAGTAGTGGTGTATAAAATAAATAATAAAAGTTTTAGCCACTGTCTGCATGAGGAAACACAAATGCCAGGATTTAGAAACTGATGCAGCGAAGACAAGATCTTCTGTATGCCTTCTCCACCAGGATTATTTTCAAATAAAAGGCTTTTTTGTTGTTGTTGTTGTTACAGGATATGTTATTTATATGGTATTTTATAAAATGCTTTAACTGCCATACTAATTTTCCATTTTATTTACCCCACAGGCCTGTCTTCTTTGCTAAATGTTCTTCTTCCATGATTGTGTCTTTTTGTGTTTTAAAAATGTGATCTTTTAGGCATGGAAGTATCTAAAGGCTTCTCATTATGAAAAAGACTTTTGGCAAACTATTTTTAATGGTGAATGTGGCAAATTTGCATTATATTCTCAAGCATACTGTATCTCTGTCTTAGATTTACCTGAAGTTCACTAATTCATCCCTGTGGAAACAAGGCCATCTCTTACCTCAGGCTCTAAACACATCCTTTCCTTTATTTGCACCAGGCTAAAAGATGACAGTGGTCAAAAACTTTAATATTGCCTCTGTTTGAACCTGCATCATCTGCCTGAAATATTGTATACATTCCTTTTGCAGCTCATGAAAAAAAAAACCAAACTAGATCTGCTTGTCCTTTATATAATTATTTTCTGTTCTTTGCTATCACCCCCAGTTTTGGAATCTGTGTGTGTTGTTATGCTCACTCATCAAATTTTGTCTCTGTTTGTGAAAAACAAGGACAGTTCCTAGACACTGGTAGCAGAACTAGATAAGCAGACCTCTGGCTCCTCTGTATCCTTCAGCTGGCTGGAGATGGAGCCTCCATAGATCACATGAACTCTAATATCTATCTAAAGCTGTGTGACACTGTATTGATTCTTTTCTCTGTGAACTAGGCAGTTTTGTAAACTAGAAGTACTCACATTTCCTATTATCTTTACATTTGTAAACCTTTTTCAACATAACCAGATTGATTTTTTGTTGTATTTTTGTTTCTTTGGTTGGTTTGGTTTTTTGTTTTTAATTTTTTTTTCCAGATTACTAAATATAGTTAGATTGACTTGATAAAACTCATCTATGTGGATCAGGTGTGTGTTTATGACTTGCATTTTAGTCCCTATATAGGCCATGTGTGTATATGTTAAGACTTCTGAGGTACAATAACCTTAAAGAACTTGTGTGGGATGGAAGTCATTCAGCACAAAAAAAAAAAAAAAAAAAAAAGAAGTGATATTATTCTGAAATTTTTATCTGAATCACCATTTATTGAACATATTACAATGTTATGCTCTAGGTTATCTTTTAGAACAACAGGAAACCCAAGGTCTTTATTATTTGTGCATACCTGAAGGTCTCATTTTTCATCCCTGTAAAATTTGTCTGTATAAATCTTGGTTTCCTCTTCATTCTACCTACTAAAATCATCCAATTAACAGTTGCTATTCTGTAGCTTGCATTTGATTTGATGCCTGTCCACAGCAAAGACACATATAATTCTTGCAAGTGTTATGAGGATGGTAGTTTTACCATTTTAACTATTTACTATTTTTAGTATTCTGTCTTTCCTACAGCCTTTTACCTTGAAATCATGTGTGTCAACATAGCCACCATGCCCTGAGGTCTAGGACAGACCTCAAATTACTCTTTCTGAACACTGATAACAAAAGATAATCACAGTGAAAACATGCAGACATGACAATCTCAAAACCTGACACTTCGTTTTCCCCCCACCCCTTCCTTAAGATCCTCCAAGCTGTCAGTTCCTCTACTTACACTCCTCTGTCTGGTATTAAATAAAACAAAACACCTCAATTAAAAAAAAAAAAAGTGATTAATCTGTTTTTTCACACCTGAAGGAGGATTGCATCAGAATCTAGGTTCCTCACTGGCTTTATATGAGGGCTTTAATCTCCCACAGGGAAACTCTGCTGCTCAGAGCTGAGTTGGAGCAGCAGGAACTGGTAACAGGATCAAGCAAACCAGCTGGCAATGCACAGAGCTGATGGAAAAGCCAAGGATAACTGTAAGAAATCAGGTGTCACCAGGCAGGTCTGCCTTTTCCTGGCAACCTGGTCAATGTGGACACTTCCAAAGCTGTCCCTGGGGTCTACTCTATGGTGACTACCAAAAAGACCGTGCAGGTGCAAACCTTTTAACATCAGAGGCACAATCAGATAATTACTGCCTAGAAGTTTGGCAGTTCTCAGTTGTTTGGGGAGGAACGGAACCCCACTGTCAGCATTTAACAGAACATGGTCACACCACATTTTCAGGGCTTGGGCTCAGTCAGAGCGCAACCTGAGGGTCAGCTTTAGCCTTTTGTTTGGTTGCCTTAATTTTTCAGCCAGAGGAGTAGGAAAATGCTGTTTGGGCAGGTGGAATGCCTTCCTGTTTCTATCGTGAGAGAGGCAAAATCCTGTTGCTCATGGGATTCCAGACTGAACTTAACTGTGCCACAGGGAACTGTTCCACATCAGGGGTGCAGACACCTCTGGCCGTCAGGAGCAGAGCCATCTTGCTCTGCAGCTTTTGCTTCTTTAGTGACTTGGCAGGGAATTGAGCCCATTGTTTTCTGCAGAAATGTGTGGAATGAGACAATGATTTCCAGGTTGAGGAATCCTGAGATAAGCTGCTTGTTGTACTGATCATACCCAGGAGCAGGCCTGTGTGTGCATGGCAGCCACACACTGATTTAAGTGTGGCTCTCTAGATGCAGGTTGGATTTCTGCACATACACACTGTCAATCATTTCACCTGTGATTATTTCCCAGTGGACATACAGCCTACACATGTCCTTGGAGAGTTTCAGGTGGAACATGAAATAAATGATTTGCCCAACCCTAAAAATCCACAGGAAAAGAGGAAGAAACACAAAAGATATTGTGTGTTGAAGGCACAAGTGTAGCTGTGTACACCATTCACACCACCAAGAGCATGACATTTAAGACTAAGCAAAGCCATTGGTTATGTAATTAGTTAGCAGAGGCAAACATCCTGCCTGGAAAAACAAGAACAAAAGCTGATTTGTTATATCTTTGCCATTCTCTTTAAGCCAATATTCTGCTCCAAATACAGCACTGCTGTACCAGTGTTCGTGTTCCTTCCTCACTAACAAAGCTGAAGTCGTGTTGCAGAACAATTCTCTTGTAGTGACATCAGATACAAATGGCCTCAGAAGTAATAAATTTGTTTGAAGAAAGACCCAGTTGCTAAAATTAGCTGTATAACTGCATTTATCATGAGAGATTACTGTGTCAATGATGCCATGCAGCTCCCTGGGAGACTTACGTAATGGGTTTTTCTATCACTAATAATTCTGATTTTGGGATTCTCTGATCATCTGGGTATAATACAAAACGTAAGCCTGCATTCAGGCAGAATTAACTGGATAGAGAGATAGAAAGTTCCAATTACTTACATTAGCTGTATAACTACATTTATTATGAGAGATTACTGTCAGTGGGTCTGTTGCTGGTCCCCACGGGACTTACCTAATAGGTTTCTCTGTCACTAATAATTACAATTTCATGATTCTGTGATCAGCTGGGTATGACACAAAACTTAAGCCCGTGTTCAGGCAGAACCAGCTCTAGAGGAGGAATTCCACTTCTGGCTCCACAGAAATAATGGTGTTTATGCACTTTCACATATAAACACTGCTGCTAAGACTACCTTACTTCAAACAAACTTATCCTCACAGTGCTCTATTTAAACACTAAAGCACAATAGGCAGAGCATATTTGGGCAATCATTGCATGCATTGAATGATGTTTAACCACCCGTCAAGAACAATAATCCCCTAGAAATGCACCAGCTGAAATACTGTTTTGCTTTTGTAGACCTGAACTCACAAAGAAATAGAGGGAAAACAGTCTAAATGGGCACTGGCCTAAATAGGATACTGCCACAGCCAAGCACTAATCTTTGTTTATATCAAGTATTCTGGAGCCATTACACAATTTCACGAAGTATCCAAGGTATTCTCAGTAATCTTCCTTGTCAGGGCCAGTACAGCAGGGCAGCAAAATGACACAGGATCTTAGGCCTTCAGAATTTAATGGAAAATATGGTTGGTTTGTGTTTATGAGTATTCCATAATCACCTGAAAATCATTTACTGAGGTCTGGGAGAGACAGTGGCCTGAAATGTGGAGTTAAACTTGTTAGAGTTGTCTTTATTTTATTAAAAAATAAAATTATGCCATGAACTCAGAGAAGCAAAAGAGGAGGGAAGAGTTGTTCTACTCAAATGTTAATGTGGAGTTGACCTTGATCTTCATAGTTGTTTGTACTTATAGAGAGAGAGGAGTCAACACGACTCAGAGGAAAAATCAACTGGACAACTGAAATCAGTACTAGTGAATATTCAGTTTTCTCCTTTTCTTTAGGCTTGTGTATATTTGTATCAGCAGTACATTGAAAGCTTTCCAAGGGTATGTTGTTGAATTGAAAAAGACAAAATAGACAAGCAGAACTAGATAAATATGGACTATGGGTATAATTCTGATAATATGCATGTATTTGGGCATATAGATAACCTTTAATGAATTACATAAATTTGTATATATATATATGTATTTCAACTTGTGTCTATTACTCTGTGCCAGGGTCTTGTTTGGGTCTTCAGGAGCCTGATGGACACATGGGCAGGTCCAAATTCATGATAAAATCAGAGATAAGGAAGATTGTGTTGCAACTCTTCCTGGCATTAATCTTGTCTGTTTGACAGTGGTCAAAGACCAAAAGGAAACAAACCTTCTGGGATGTACTTTCTGAGGCTCTCAAGAGCAACAGAATTTTTTGGAACTGGGACAGTTTGCTCAGATCCATTAGAGACAGAGGCTGGAGACAAAGCAGATGATGGAAACCCCTGCTATTTAGTATTCTGAAGAAGGACAAGAATCTTGGCAAAAAACTCCTTCCTCTTATTGTTTTATTTTCTTGCCCTAACTAGTGCTGAATTATTAGTGATATACTTAACAAAACAAAACAAAACAAAACAAAACCCCCACCACCTTTAATTAGGTTGTCTGGACATTCTCATAAACTTTAATGTTAATTAATATTGAGCAGACTGCAGATCAATTAATTAACAGAAACTGGTTAGTCAGTACCAGCCATCTACAAAGCATGGAGTATTTTAGTTGCAACCTGTACTATATATTTTGGCACAGTTTTATGAATACAGAACCCATGGGGGATTTCAGGGCCTGGATTTGGTTTATCCCAGGTTTCCTCCTTCCTGGTAAAATCTTCCAAAGAGATATTCCCTTTGTTTTTCTCCTCTGGTTGTCCATCAAGATTAGAGGCTCTGACTACTTTTCTCACCAAACTGATTTTAAGTGGAAAATGTCTCCTGGGGCAGTGCTACACTCTGTATTAGATTCATGTGCAAATAATATGAGGAAGTTGTGGGGTAGGGCTAAAACAGGGTTCATGGATGAGTAATGGAGGAGAGAATAATACTGAAAGTTTAAAAAACTGGTTTTGGTGTAGAATCATATACACATTTGCGCTCCTCCTAAAAACACACACCCATTTTCAGAATGGTTTAGGTTGGAAAGGACCTTCAAAGATCATCTATTCCAACCTCTCCAAAAAGAACAAAACCTGGCTGACCACTTTATGGCAG
The DNA here is from genome assembly GCA_024865655.1 of Emberiza elegans. Lineage (NCBI taxonomy): Eukaryota > Metazoa > Chordata > Aves > Passeriformes > Fringillidae > Emberiza > Emberiza elegans. The sequence continues at coordinate 3,722,025 of JALJVW010000034.1, forward strand.
GTTTTCCTACATAATAGGCATGCAATCTATGACTTTCCTTTCAACTTTTTCTTTGTTTTGATTTTAGGGGCTTTGTGGGGGGTTTTGGGGGGGGCTTTGCTTTGCTTTGTTTTGTTTTGTTTTGTTGGAGGTTTTTTTGTTTGTTTCTTTTGAGTTTTTGGATTGTTTTTGAGGAGTAATGCTCATGTGTGTTCATTATCAGTCTAGAAATAAATACTATAAATGTTTAGAAAGTGGAAAGTACCAGCTAAGGGTGCAAACCTCAGGTTGCCTGCTGTTTCTAAGAAAACGGTGCTATTTCTGGTGTTCTTTTTATGTGATAACCTTTTAACCATTTCTAACTTACCAGTCCAAAGAGCCAGGGAGCCCTTTTGGCAATAAGAACACTCAAAAGCAAACAAGCAAAAAAGCCAAACACTCATCTTCATTGTGACTTAAATCTAAGTTTAGTGAAAAAGAACGGGGGTAGTAATCCCCACAGACAGAGTCACGTAGTATTTATTATTTTCATTAATTCCCTGCTCAGTAGGAAAATGGGACACTTGCTTATAACCCTCCAGAGCTCTTCTCTCACATCTTCTGTAGTGGTTCACACAGATTTTTATGGTCTAATTACAGCTCTGCCAAGATGCCCAGTGGGTCTGTTCTCCCTGCCCACGCCAGCCTGGTCAGGGAGCCCAGGGCTGATGCTGGACGTGGCTCTCAGATCAGTAGGTCACTTCTGATCTGAGTGACACCAGCAGAGCTGAGGTCAGAATTTGGGACCGTGCACCAGCAACGTCCCTGCAGCGGTGTGAAATTAATGCCAGGAGAATGGGGCCCATTGATCTCAGCAGAGCAAAGCCATCAGGATTGACCCTGGGAATCATGTGACACAGTGTTCCAGGAAGCAGCCTTTGTTTGCACACACTGTGGCTCTTATTTATTAATATGTGAGGCCAACAATGCCCATTGTCTCCTCTCATATTAGAGTCCTGTCACATGAGCAGTTCAAGTGACACCAAGGATTGCAAGGCGAAGACAGGCGGTTCTATCTGACTCCAACTGCAAATGTATATTTGAATACATTAATACTCGACAAATATCCTCTCAGATTAAATAGCTCACAGGTTTATTTTTAAATAAAAACCACCCAAGCCACTCTGCCTAACTTAAAGTTTGTCCATCTAAACAAAGGAAGGAAAATCCAGGCACAACGCATTAAAATTAAATTAAGTGAGTGATCTGAGAGTCAGGTTGCAGATTATTTATTTTGATAATTTTTTTTAATCCTCTTTGATCCCGTGACACTTGAAAATTTCAAGTACAGAGTTATAATTTTTTATGGAGTTTTGTTTCTGCTGTTTGAAAGACATTTTTTTGTCTCTATCTCACTAGTACAATTTAGTCATACAAAATTAACAGTCTCTGCAATATTTAACCTTATGTTAGCCTTACTATGTATAGTTTTGTCCTTTTCCCCCTTCTATCAACCTAGAACAATACTTTCTTTTTTTCTTTTTGCGTTACAATTGCTGCTTTCTCCCCACATTTTATGTGAATCAGTTCTGCATAACTGCATCTACCATTGTGTTCAGGAGAAGAGATGAGGATTCTTATGAATTATATCAGGCTAATTACATCAGGCTTGAAATAAATACAGCTGAGCCTTCAGCTTCTGCTATAGTGCAAGGAGTAACCTGGCTCCCATAGATTTAATGATGGGACAAATTAAGAATAAGAAAAGAAGGCATTGAAATACATCTGAATTGTGTTTGATCTGGACAGTACTGAGGAGATATCCTGCTTTGGGAAACACAGCAACAAGTACACGGAATATATTTTCAGAAAAGCCAAAAGTACATTCCCATCTGCAGACATTTATCAGACACATAGACTCCAATCACTCTCCCAAGACACATTTTAACAGAAGACATACATAAAAATATTTTTCTTGTGTCTAATCCTTGAAAGACTAAACCATGTTTTTGTACTAAAGGCATTTAAAAGAATGGAATGGAACGATCTGTGTCCTACAGTTCAATGCCACTGAAAACTCTGAAATCCCTTACGCTCACATTTTAAATCTCGTGTCCTTGTGTCTCTGGGTGGAATGTACAAAACTTCCCCAAACATCCAGTGCCACCAGACTTTTGCTCTAAACCTCAGTAAGCAAGAGGGGACCTTGTGATAAAAGGGACGTTGAGCTGTGGGAATCCAGGAAATTCCTCTGGCTGTCCTGGGGAACTCGAGACCCTGTCAGGGGGCTCAGAGACCCTGGCACAGAGCCCAAGACCCCTGTGCCTTTGATTTAGCCCTTGGAAAAAACAATTGCCAACCTTTATATGAAGAATTACAAGCCACGAAAGTTTAACTAGAATGATAGTGAATTTATCACAGAGTGAAAAATAGATTTTTGGGGGTTTTTAGAATGGGGGTTCAGGGGGCAAGATGGAGGGAACTGGGTGTGTCCAGCCTTTCCCCTTCTTCTTCTTCTTGGTCTCCATCTTCTGCTGTGATGATGGCACTTGAAAATTTCAAGTACAGAGTTATAATTTTTTATGGAGTTTTGTTTCTGCTGTTTGAAAGACATTTTTTGTCTCTATCTCACTAGTACAATTTAGTCATACAAAATTAACAGTCTCTGCAATATTTAACCTTATGTTAGCCTTACTATGTATAGTTTTGTCCTTTTCCCCCTTCTATCAACCTAGAACAATACTTTCTTTTTTTCTTTTTGCGTTACAATTGCTGCTTTCTCCCCACATTTTATGTGAATCAGTTCTGCATAACTGCATCTACCATTGTGTTCAGGAGAAGAGATGAGGATTCTTATGAATTATATCAGGCTAATTACATCAGGCTTGAAATAAATACAGCTGAGCCTTCAGCTTCTGCTATAGTGCAAGGAGTAACCTGGCTCCCATAGATTTAATGATGGGACAAATTAAGAATAAGAAAAAGAAGGCATTGAAATACATCTGAATTGTGTTTGATCTGGACAGTACTGAGGAGATATCCTGCTTTGGGAAACACAGCAACAAGTACACGGAATATATTTTCAGAAAAGCCAAAAGTACATTCCCATCTGCAGACATTTATCAGACACATAGACTCCAATCACTCTCCCAAGACACATTTTAACAGAAGACATACATAAAAATATTTTTCTTGTGTCTAATCCTTGAAAGACTAAACCATGTTTTTTGTACTAAAGGCATTTAAAAGAATGGAATGGAACGATCTGTGTCCTACAGTTCAATGCCACTGAAAACTCTGAAATCCCTTACGCTCACATTTTAAATCTCGTGTCCTTGTGTCTCTGGGTGGAATGTACAAAACTTCCCCAAACATCCAGTGCCACCAGACTTTTGCTCTAAACCTCAGTAAGCAAGAGGGGACCTTGTGATAAAAGGGACGTTGAGCTGTGGGAATCCAGGAAATTCCTCTGGCTGTCCTGGGGAAATCGAGACCCTGTCAGGGGGCTCAGAGACCCTGGCACAGAGCCCAAGACCCCTGTGCCTTTGATTTAGCCCTTGGAAAAAAACAATTTCCAACCTTTATATGAAGAATTACAAGCCACGAAAGTTTAACTAGAATGATAGTGAATTTATCACAGAGTGAAAAATAGATTTTTGGGGGTTTTTAGAATGGGGGTTCAGGGGGCAAGATGGAGGGAACTGGGTGTGTCCAGCCTTTCCCCTTCTTCTTCTTCTTGGTCTCCATCTTCTGCTGTGATGGTGGCACTTTTGGGCTGGTTTAGAGTAGAAGCTCACTGTCTAACATAGGTGATGGGTATTGGAAAGTAATTATAAACATAGTATACGAAGTTTTTAGTATAAAGACATAACACTGCCCCAGGGGCAGGCAGAGGGCCTTGGCCTGTCCTGCTGAGCAGACCTCGACAGGCCAGGAGAAAGAATTTTATAGATAAGACAATAAACAACCTTGAGACTGAGAAACGAAGAGCTCTGACTCCTTCTTCGACCATCAGGCTGGGAACAGAGACTTTTAAATGTTTCTTGGGGTCACTCTGAGCAGCCAGAGACCCTGAGACTGAGGGGCTGCAGCGTGGCCAGGGCAGGGAACGGAGCTGGGAAGGGAATGGAGCCCCAGGAGAGGCTGAGGGAGCTGGGGAGGGAATGGAGCCCCAGGAGAGGCTGAGGGAGCTGGGGAAGGAATGGAGCCCCAGGAGAGGCTGAGGGAGCTGGGGAGGGAATGGAGCCCCAGGAGAGGCTGAGGGAGCTGGGGAGGGAATGGAGCCCCAGGAGAGGCTGAGGGAGCTGGGGAGGGAATGGAGCCCCAGGAGGGGCTGAGGGAGCTGGGAAGGGAATGGAGCCCCAGGAGAGGCTGAGGGAGCTGGGCAGGGAATGGAGCCCCAGGAGAGGCTGAGGGACCTGGAGAGGGAATGGAGCCCCAGGAGGGGCTGAGGGAGCTGGGAAGGGGCTCAGCCTGGAGCAAAGGAGGCTCAGGGGGGCCCTTGTGGCTCTGCACAGCTCCTGCCAGGAGGGCACAGCCGGGGGGGTCGGGCTGTGCTCCAGGGAACAGGGACAGGAACAGAGGGAACGTCCTCAGGCTGTGACAGGGAGGATTAGATTGGATATCAGGAAAAATTCCTTCAGTTGAAAAGTGGTGACACCTTGGAAGGAACTGCCTGGTGAAGTGGTGGAATCACCATCCCTGGAAGTGTTCAAAAGGCATGGATGTGGCACTTGAGGACAAGGGGTAGTGGTGAATGTGGCAGTGCTGTGTTAATGGCTGGTCTTTTTGATCTTAGAGATGTTTTCCAGCCTTAACAATTCTGTGAGTCAAGGAGACAGGACAGAGGGTACAGAAAATGTTTATTTCAATTGATATTCCTTTTGTATAAATCAGAGCAAATGCAGTTAGGTGCCGAAATGTAGCCCAGCAATAAAAGCACTTGTTCTAAAAGAATAATACCTTGCTTTATATAAACAGTTATGCTTCAGTAGGTTGAGGCATGCACTTTTAGGGGTTGAGAGCTTTTATCAGCTTTCCACAAAGATGAATTTAAGTAAACTTCCACTCAGTTTATTGGCTTTCCTGAATACCATTCTAAAGTGAAGACTCCTTCCTGTGTTTGTCAGGGACATTTACGTATCTAGCTTGTGGCAGGTAATTCCTTTAAACACAGGAGCCCCCAGTGCTGAACCCACCAATGCCCAGGAAGCTCTGGATGTATCTACCTCCCAGTGACCTTCAAGCCTTTAAAATTCCTGCTGTTTGATTATCAAACATATAAAAATCTTCACAAGCCTGGCCTGACATTCCTTGGTTACTTAAGGTCCTTCTGAGCATTGTCTTTCTAGCTTTGTTGTACCATTTGATAATACTGGATTCAGAAAAGATCTCTCAAATGCCAAAGGCATTTAGCCTTAACCTGACTTTGAAAAGCTTGGGACAGTGCTCTCCCTTTCTCTTTCATAACTTGGGGCTCTATAGAGACAGAAAGGGAAGGCACAGAGCCAGGAAATAGCTTATCTAAGTACTCTGAGTCTTTCATAAATCAACAATATTACCATTGGAGAGTGAAGCCAAGAGAAGAATAATGCCAGCATCCTTAAATCGCAGCCACAGTGAGTCCTCCTTGAGGGGGTGCTGGTGCTACTGCACAGCAAATTATGCAGCTTGGAAGGGATGGAAAACAGGATTGCAGCTCCTCATGAGTGCTCTGAAGTGAGCACCTGTCTGGCTGTGAAGAACTGGATGCCTGAAGAGTGCGGCCTGCCCATGATTCTGCTGAAGTGAGCAGGAGAGATTTATCCCAGCCTTTTCAAGAATTCAGGAGCAGCTTACTAACTCCTCTCCTGGAAGCTGCTGCTGTCAAAAACCCATGCACAACAGTGGAATAAAATTCCAGAGAGTTTTTGTTGCACAAACAACTTCCATATTTTATAATCCTTATGCAACAGGCACATTTCTGTCGAGGGGCCGAGTTCTTTTAGATTCTCATCACGTCCTGCTGAAGTCTTTGTGGGCATTATCACTGTCTGAATGGGCTCTGGATCATGGCCTTCACTGCTAAAATCATTCTGCAGTGATAGATGGGACAGGCTAGAAGGAAGAACAGTGGCACCCAGTGGTGATTTGCTTTTTCTTTGCAAAGTTCTCCTTAAAGACTTTCTTAACTTTTTGAGTGGTTGACTAGATATAATATATATTCTAGTTTACACAAGGGATATACAGACATTATACATCTATTATAAAATAGTATACATACACCCACACACTGTAATTCATAATGTAAAATTTGGGCTTTATAATTATTGTCTAATTATAACGCTGATTTAAAAGGAAATAAAAAAGAAAAATAATTTCACTTTATAAAAACCAAATCACTTCATGTAAAGTGCTTTAGGTAACTCTGCTTGATTAATGGTTATGCCATTTCTGCAGCAATCAAAGGAACTATGTCCTAATGAAATGCTAGCAATTATTGTAAGATGAATGTGTAAGTGCACATAGAGATCTTTTATCTTTTACCTTATTGCAATAAATAAAGTGAACATGCTCTCACTTATTCTAGCAGAATGGCAGCTTCCACTTCTTTTTTTTCTACCTCAAACTTTTCAATCTTGCAAAGAGCTGTTTAAAAAAAAAAAGGGTGCAGCTTCTTGTAACAGCGTGATTATTGTTTCATAAAAACCCTCTTTGGCACCAATTCATATCCCAGGTTATTAATTATTCAACCTAAATTATATGTATTTGCTAGTCACCTAGAAAATGCATCAGATTGTTCTTTGGTCTCAGTTGCTGTACCCTAGCCAGATTTCTCTTGAATGTTACCTACATTTTTTTCTTACTGTTTCTTACTGCAGGAAATACTCGTTGTCTACATGTTTGGCTTCTTGGACATCACATTAATGCTGCATCTCTACAAGTAACTTATACATGGCCAGAGCTGTTATCTCATGATAAAACAAGTTGGCAAGGCAAGCTTTCTACATACTGTTCAATCCTCTAGCCTCCAAAACACAGGGACTGCAAGCAAACCCCTCCTTTGGAATGATCCACAGCCCCTGCTAATTCCTGAATCTCCAGCAGAAATCATTACAAGGACTGAAGTCTCTCAGGCCACAATTACCAGAGGTAATTAAAGCAATTTATCTGGATGGGCAGTTCAAAGCTAATGCCACATCATCACACTGACAGACTTTGCTTTGTTTTTAATCTATGGATATCCTATAAAACTGCTGTGAAAGCCTCAAGATTTCTGAAACCTAAGGTGGTCCTGTCATGCTTGAGCATGGTTCTCAGGGCTGCAGGATAAGTGTGGGCCTGAGATCTGAAACAAATGAGCAATCCTGGAGCTAAAAGCTCCAGGCTGATTGAAATTCAGGAAAAACTGTCTGGCCTTTGGTTAAGAGCTGTCACTTAAACAATCAGAAACAAACATGGCTAATATTTAAATTTATTTTCTTGCATGGTTGCAGACATAGGTAATAACATGTAGAAAGCTATATTGTTGAAATTGTGGGTAAATGTTTGGACAAATTATCCATTCTATCGGGGGAAAAGTATTCCCAGCAATAATGCACACAGCACAGTGCAGCCTCAGGGTTCACCCTGCAGGGCTGAAACCAGGGAAGAAGAGCTGGACACATGACAGCCCATAGCACTGGGTCAGATGCAGCTCCTTTGATCCTCTGCCATCCAGCAAGATGGATAATGGAGCCCTGGGATTTGATACCCACGTTTGGAAACTGGAGCCTTACTAGAAGAGGAGGAGGGGAGCAGACAGCTGCCTGAGTAGCTGCACCATCAAGAATTTAGAGAGCAGACTTCCTTTAGCAGAAGGAATAGCACACTATTGTATATTTTACTTTCTTTTTTATAAAGCCAGTATTCTAAAGCATCTGACTGATTATTTTTGAGTGATTTAGTATTTTTGTAGCTGATCAATAACAGTCTTCCAATTCTGGAGAATTTTCAGAAATGGAAGCCCAGCTGTTTGTTAGAAACCCCGCACTGAAATTTTTCAGGCCCTCATGAATAAGTCTTCACTGAATGAGTAGATCAGTAGCAAATTAGTAGAGCCAGCTTTTACTTGATTTCCTTTCCTTGGCAAAATCTTGATATCAGCTGTGGCTTTGCCCATTTTGATTATGCGTTAATAAGTGAGGCAAATACTTCTAAACTGCTAAACTGTTGTAACATTTTCCTAACATTCCACGTGCTGTTATAGTCTGCAGAGCAGACAGAGCATTAGCTCTGACATTGCTTCCCTGACATTGCTTTCTAAACAGGAAGAAAAATAGGAGATAGGGAAAATGCTAGTTTTTGTTAAGAAGTGGTATGTCACTTATGTCTTTGCAATCACAGCCTGCTAAAACCTGATTTTTCACACCTCCACAGAACTACAGGTGTGCACAATGCCTGTTACTCCACTGGCTCAGAACACCACAAGCCGGGTAATTGCGCTGGCAGCTGGTTAAGAAGCAGTGCTGTTGACCCCAACTGCCACAATCTGGTTAAGAACAAACAAAATGAGGCTCACTCACAGTCTAAAATTCAAAACCTCATACAAGTGTAAGTTAATGCTGTAAAGCATTCATGTCCAACCCAGCAAATTTCTCATGGACAGAGAGATGCACATGGCCAAAAGCAGCATGTCCAGAAAACCCTGCCAGTTCTCCAAATGCCACTGCCTGAAGTTTCTTGCTTCAACAGGACTAAAGATTTAGATATTGGGGGTTTTTTACAAATCTTCAAAATGCCTCCTGGATATATATACATTCTAAGAGCTCACAGCTTTTCCCCAGAAATAATTAGCATATCATACTTTTATATCTGAAGGAATATAAAAAATATGTGAAATTTTGAAATAGTTACAGCATTAAATATTAGAGAATGATCTTCTGGGAACACATACAATAATATTGATTTCTTTGCTACTATACAACTAGCTTCACAGTGAAAATGTTGATTTTCTTAAATCTGGATAAATGCAAGGGTTGTACTTTAAAAATAACTGAATAATATGCAGTTATTAATAAGAAATATGAAATAATGATAATGATAATGATGATAATAATAATAATAACTGAATAAAATATTTGAAATGGGAATTTCATCAGTCACTAGGGTTAGGATCACACATTCATAAAGAAATAGAAGGTGTTTTTTTGGAGGGGACACTCAGAGATCATTTGTTCCAACCCCCCCTCCCTTCCTGCATTTGTCTCTAGGTCAGATCACTCAAAGCCTCATCCAACCTGACCTTGAACATTTTCCAGGACATCCACAACTTCCCTAGAAAAACCTGTTCCAGTGTTTCATAATGGAAAATATCTTCCTTATGCCCAATCTAAATGTACCCTCTTTCAATTTTAATCCACTGCCCCTTTTCCTGTCACCTCAGATCCTGGTAAAAAGTCTCTACCTTTTTCTTTAGCACTCTTTATATATAAAAATATATATTTTTATATATATAATAAGACAATAAAGTCTCCCCAGAACCTTCTATTTTTCAGGTTGAATTAGTGCAATTATCTCACCCTTTTTTTCCACAGGAGGGGTGTTCAATAGGAGTACATGGTATACATATATTAACTTTATTTTCTTTGAAACTAAGAAAAATTGAAAGACTGGTCTTTCCACATCTCACAGTTTTTGAGTTTAAAAGAATGAATTGCCTCAGGTTTGAAGCATCTATACTGATAAAATAAACAAGAATGAATGTTTCGAAGTTTAAATTCATCAACTAGAAACACACACACTGACATTTAGAAACATCCCATGTTTGAGATGTTCAGGTCAGCCCCTGGGTTGTTCAGATCTCTCATTCTTAAGGCAGATTCAGCAAATGTAGGAAATACTTCTCCATCAGTACTGGGCAGAATAAATACACCAGAGCTGACAAATCAACAAATCTGTATTTGAAAATATGTTCATTAACCAAACCAAGTACTATCTGAACTAGGAAACCTTACATCTCTAATTTCAGTGCCTGAGCAGAGTGACCAGCTGAAAATTCGTAACAGTGAAATGGTCTTTTTAATAATTTTAATTTAGTTTATCCCAAAAAGAGAGAGCCTCTATGATTCTCAAGGTCAATCAGACTAGACTTGGGTCAGTAATATAGCACTTAAAAATTTAGTGGCTATGATTCATACTGTTGGAACAAAGAATAAATTAAATTAAATATGGAGGCTGCCTGAATATATGAATCTGGAGCAAATTCACATTCAGCAATGTTTTAATCTATAGTGGCAAATAAGACACGGGCTGAAAGCCCCAGGGCTTGGTGCTGATGAAAATGCTTAAAAGAGCTTAAAAAGGACTAATCAGCATTAGCAGGAAGATAAAACAGACCTTTCACTGGCTGTAGATCTGTCAGCAATGGGTGATTACTAAGAGAGTTTGATTAAATTTTAAATCCTCCCTTATTTAAATTTTTTCTAAGTTCTGCTTCATGCAGTTCATGTTCCTTGACACTGTTTCTTAGAGAAGTGAGGGGAGCAGAGCCTGGAATACAGGAAAGGGATAACCTGACACATTTTTTTGTGGGAGGGGGACTTGCCAAGTAACTCTTAACCACCAGAATTTCAGTTTCTGCTTTGAAAACCTGTCAAAAAAAAAAAAAAAAAAAAAAAAAAAAAAAAAGCTATCAAGACCTGGTCATCTAACACTCAATTTTTGAAGGGAATGTTTTAGGAAACTCCATTAGGCAACTGAAATGCAGTTTGAGAAATGAGTCCAGTTCAGTTTTGTACTTTCATGCATATCTCAGGTTGTAGTCTCTTTTAAAGGAAAATTTCAGATTTTCAGTCTTGGTCTTCAAATCCCAGTAGAAATGGGAATGATACTGACATCAGCAACTTGAGCAAAGGAGGCAAAGAAATTCTGGTGATCTGGAAGTCAACTAAGGTGAAAGAATTTGGTTGCATTTGAAGGACACACTGGGTAACTCTGTTTCTGTAAAGAAATCATATTCAGAGGGAGTTAAATTTAGTGTCTTTGCAGGTTAATGGACAAAATCAAAGCATCCAAGTGACTAAAATTGAGTTGTTGCATGTAGTATTGTCCCAGCATTGTTGTCCTGTTAGTCATGTTTTACACAGAGCTGGAATAACTCAGTATGGAGAAATACACACCAATGTTGTCAAAGAGCAAATATCCATTTTCATGTGTGCCTAAAATTGTAAAGCCGGAGATTCCTTGTGCTTGGTAGGGCATGATGAAGGAGATTTGGATTGGGAAAATGAAGAAAATAAGAAAAAAAAGAGAAAAAAATAGAAGGTATGCATTTGTAAGTCACAACATATTTGGAAAAATGATGACCTGGGAAGAGAAGAAAGATTCAGAAATGAAACAGAAATGAAGAAGCAGAACTGTGTGTGTGTACTGTGACTAAGAAGGCTTCCACTGGGAGTGAGAAGCCTCATTTCAATCAAAAAGTGGGGATCCCCTCCAATGTTCCTTCATTAACCTCTGTAACTCCTTTAACAAATATGCTGGAAGTCTTTTGTATCATTCCTCATTCTTCTCTTCTCTGGAGTCAATTTTTGTACCTCTCACTCTTTCCCTGCCTAGTTCTTTCCCTTCCACACACTGGAATATTGTCCACCTTACTAAATAATATCAACAGTGCAGTCATAAGCTGTTTTCCCTACCAGAAGAAAAGAAAAAGGAGGAAAAAATTTCCATGTTTGTTGGACAAATTGATTGTTTGATAAAAATGCTGACAGCAGATGTTTCAGCCTCCTGATGGTGATACTTTAAATTCAAGAAGCTATTCAACCTAATATTACAAAGCAGTCTAATAATATAACATGTCCTCTATAATTCAGAGATGGAACATACCACATTAATATAACTTCATTGTTAATGAACAATTTACTATTGAGAATGTTTCTGTTAGGATTTAGACATAAATTGTCTTGGGACTGCTGCTAAATTTCCTAACAATTAACCAGATTTTTTTTTGTTGTTGTTGATAGACTCCGTCTGTCATGTAGCTGTTCTTTTCATACAGCAAAATAGAAAATTTCTATATTTGGAGACTAGGGACATAAACTGCTTTATGTCATGCTGAACCCATTATGCCCTCAGCAGAAGAGCAGTGTGGTACAAACACGCTTATATGGGTACTGCTTATTTTTAAGAAAGGTCCTCTGATAATAAGAAATTCAGACAAAGAACTTCCCCCATCATACTAATTACAATTTTTATAATACTAATTAATTAAGAAACACCCAAGGCCAGAAGTCTGGAAAATTGGAGAATCTCTCCCCTGCGCTTCCCACTGCTCCAATTTACAAGTCTGATGAGATAAGGTCTGTGCAGGGCTTGCACAACTGAGTGCCTATGATGTAATTATCCATATCCTTCTGCTCTGCCAGTTACCTGTGTCCCTGCCTGACCTGGATAATGGAGAAATAATCATTGTCTCTGCAGTGAACTTCTCAGTTCCCCAGTCATCAGAGGCACAGAGAAACTTATTCTTTTAATCTGGTTTCTCTTGCCTGAACCAGGAAAACTCAATTCTTTCAAAAATGTGTGTTCCAAATCACTTCTGACACACTCAAACCCAAATCTCCTCCATGTCAAGCCCTTTATTCAATGTTTTAAGCTGGCCGCTGCACCTACTCAAGGCATTGTCAGAACAAAGTGTTGTAAACCTTCACAACTTCCATGTAACAACATTCTTAATACATGGGGAAGGTTTTCTGCCTTTACCCAGCACTCTGGACACATTTTTTCCCTTTCTTTTCCTTTTTTTAAATGTTTTTTTTTAAATTTATTTACTACTGTCTGCAAAACTCCCAGGCAGTTATTCAAATTTTGCTTCCTTATTATAATTTTATTATGTATATGCACACAACTTTTATTATATGGGTTTCATCTGCCCACTTTTACAGCAATTTTTTGTTGATTTCTGACTCTCCCTATAACTGATCATACATCAAAAATGCATTCCTTTGTCATTACAGCATTTAGCAACAATGTGAACAACACCTGGAAAAGACCAGGTTGTCTTCCAACTGATCAAAAATCTTCCACAGACCTCCATAAACCTGGGATGTGCCCTAATCTGACAGAAAATTATTAAAAATTGACTTAAATGCTGTTTTACAATCAGATGTAATTCTGCCTTATTGTAGTTTCAAGAAGAATTATCTGCCTAGTTTATCAGGAAAATTTCACAGAGAGCTGTTAAAAAGTCTTCCTGAGATCCAGGCAATTTTTCTCCTGTCTTCTTTAGCAGATATGCTGCCTAAGAAAAGCACTGGGTATGATTTTTCACTTTGATATGAGTATGTTGTCCATTTTTAATGTTTTTATTATTGCCTAGACCCTTGTACACTGATTCATATCTTCCCAGTGTATTTCAGGATAAGTAAGCTCATTGGCTTGTAATTCCCAAGACAATTCCTGCCTTCACACAATGTACTTCTTCAGTTTACTGTGCTCTCTCCCTGACTTTCCCAACTTGCCTGTAACAGTCTGGAGTGCTTCATCTAGCTGTTTACATTTCCTGACATGTATTTTATGTAATGTTTTCCTTTTGCTTTTACACAATGTGTCTATTTTTACTCTATCTCCATTCAAAATCACACAAACATCCAGCTTTCTCTTTTTTTTTTCTTTTTTAATCTACCCTTTCAAAGGCACATCATAAATTGTTATGCTTTTTTATCAGATTAAATTGGATTCAGACAAACACCGATGATATATTAGACTGAACGAAGTAGTAGGTTAGATACGTTATCCTAAATATTATGGTACTGACAAATGTTTAAAAGTAGAATGTAAAAAAAAAAAAAAAAAAAAAAAGAAAAAAAAAGAAAGTTACAGATGGATAGTGGCCAACTACTGTCCAACCTCCACACAGGCAGAACCTGTTCCCTGTCTTCTTACTCGCCCTTTTTCTTTGCTAAAGGTCGCTCAGATGCTCACATCCAGCCAGAATCAGGACACAGAAGCATTTCTGACATACTAATCCCTGCTGCTCTCCTTCCCTGCCCTGCTGCTCTCCCATTCATCTGGTATAGCCAAAATGCAGACAACTGCTGACACCATCAGCACACACAAAAGTGCACCTGGAATCTTTCCCAAGAGCACAGGGCAAGGACATGTTTTGTCATGTGTTTGCCTTTTGGTCTAGCAAAGGGCACAGGGATCTAATTTCTGGAGCAGATCCACCCCTTTCAAGCATCTAAGGGGAAAAGCATCCAAAGCAGTGGGAAAGTAAAAGTTTTGTGTGCTTAGTTGATGCAAACATCTTTGTTAAATCCCTTTCCCCCTTGCTATTATATACATAAATGATTAAGGGTTTGGCTGGAACTGAAAAATCGAGCCTTTACTTTCTGAGAAAATGTTCCTGGCAAACCCAAGTGCAAATGGACAGCTAATGTAATTTGAGATATTTGAAGGTCTATACTTGCTTATTGTTCCACTTGCACATTTTTTCCACAGCTGTGTGTCAGTTATGTATGACACACCTCACAGAACTCAGTAAGTTGAAAAGTTAGCGCTGCTTTGTGGAACTAATGGCTCTTTTTAACTTTTGGAAATCATATGACAGGATTATTTTTTTATAAGTAGTATGATCTGTGAAGGAGGAATTTTGATCTGATCTGGAAGTACTGGAAGAACATAGTTAAGGAGATTTCAAACTTTATCTATAATACTTAGCTGTGTCATCTGCAAGGAGACACAACTGATATCCCTTTAAAATCCATTTCTTCTCTTATGCCAATAAAGGAAATATCTTTCAAATGTCAAAAATCTGTCTGCACACTCTTGTATTCAGAACAAATATAGCAAATCCATTGATTTAGGGATGGACTCATTTCCCATTTTGCCTGGTTTGGGACTCTCCCACTGTAACTCCACCAGCTCAATTCACCAAAATTGAAGCTGAGCCAGTGACTAGGAACAGGCTGCTCTGTGGCAAACCTAAACAAGAAATTACCTTATTACCACCTAGAACAAACAGGAGGATGCACTCACAGTGACTCTGCAGCCTCAAGGTTCTGCCAACATGTGATGTATTTGAGCATTACAGAACAGTAATTTAATTCTGGAAATCTGTGTGTTTTAAGCACATTGTCTTGAAGAATATTAGGCACAAAACCATCCATTTTACAGCATCCATCACACTGCCAATGAGTTCCTGAGTAATTTTTTTTTCAGAGAATTTAGAACAGTCACAAAAATTTTTTGCTCTCAAGTACTATATAGAAAAAAGTCAGTATTGAGATTGAGTGACAAAGATTAATTTCCAACAGCCATTGCTCAAAGCCAATAAACTTCAGTGAAATCATTTACTTATCTTCCACAGGTTTTGAATGAAATCTGTTAGTTCCCTAGACAAATGAAGTGAGGTTTTTTTCTCTATTGTCTTGCTGTGGTTAGCATCTGAAACTAATTTAGGAAACCAAATTTCTACTGGTGCCATAATTCCTTTTTAAGATGGGAACTAAACTATTTTACTCAGATATCCTAGATTTAGTTAGATTTCCATTGTATTCATGTGACTATTACTAGACTTTCATTCCTAAAGCACACTTACCACTGTTTCCTGAAAGAATACAGTTAATGACATTTTATGATTAGTCATAGCAAAGCTTCACAATTAATTTTAGCAAAGATCAGATCTCCTCTAAGATATTATTTTTATGGTGGAAAGAGTATTTAGCTTATTCATTCTATGACTGTAATGTCATTTTTGGAGCCAGTGTTTATATTATATTGATACACCCAGGGTTGCACTATAAAAGCCAGACTTGCAGTGTTAAATTATTTGTTGGCATCTTCCTTGCATGTTAGATTCTGCTACATTTGAACTTCATATCTATAAAAATGTTCATCAGGCAAGTGAACAGTGTGAAATAAGACATAATTTGAAACATAACTTTAAAAAAACCTGTAAGATATCAGAGAACAGTGAATACACAATTTCCAGAGACGTATATATAAGATAAAAAAGAATGATAAAAAAGAATAATTAAAGGAAAAATGGGGGTCAATCAAAGCAATTGACACTTACAACCAAAAACTCAATTTTTTTTCTGAGTTTTTGCCCTTCTTGCTTCCCTGATGAGAGACAGTTGGCCTGAGAGAAAAGCTCAGCCTACTTTAATCCTGGTAGTGATTGGGGCTTGTATCTTCAGGCTCCAGAAAAGTAGGGCAATGAACTGGCACTCTGTTGTATTTCTGTCACCACTTTTGAACAAGTAACTCTCCCTGCCAAAGGATTTGGATTCCTCTCCATTCTTTTTCATTTGTGCTCACTTTTTTCTCACCTTTGAAATGCCACCCTGAAGTACGTGAATGCAACATTCACTGTGTATTCACCGATCTCTGAACTTTCTGGAGTATTTCTCTGATGGTTATTTTTTCAATATTTTTCAATTTTCTTGGTTTTTTGGCTTCAAAGTAAATTGTATGGTCCTAACAGCAAACCCAAATGCTACAATGAAAACAGTAAGTGAAATTTAAAGTTCAACAGAATAAAGCCTAGAAAAGCTGTACAAGTGGTGTTGCAAAACTGATTTGTAGAATCTCTACTGGTAAAACAAAGCCCTTGAAGACCAGCCACTTCACTAGAAAATAAAATGCAATTGAAATTTCTGCAGCAACCCAGTCTAGGTTACATAATACACCCATAGCAGGCAAGCTGGGCCTGATACTTGGATGTATTTATTGTTTAGATGCAGGAGGTAAAGAGCTGCCTTGATGAAAGTCAGGTTATTTTATGCTCCCATATATCTTTCCTCCCCCTTTTAAGGAGCAAATTTCACTCAAGAAGCAACAGGGGTCATGATGAGCAGAAACAGAAAATGCTGTTCCAAACCTACAGATTCTGTGCATTGCAAACAGCAAAACAGAATTTCTTTTAAAACCACACGACAGGTTTAAAGCTGACTAAAGCAGGGGGTTACAGTGTAAGGAAAATTAAAGGTAGGAATTTCAGCTATGTCAATCAGTTCTGTCCTCCAGGAGTCAATAGAACTATGTCAGTTCTGCAGCAGCAAAGGGACAAGCTGAAAAGTTTAGTAACATATTAAAACCTAGATTTCCCATAACCTCCAGGAGTCTGTCACAGAGCTGTCCAGCTTGACTTTTTCCCATGAGAACAATTCATTTTTGCAGATTGTTTACCAGGCAGGCCAGCATTTCAGCCCGGCACACAGAGGATGTGAGCAGCGACTGCCCTCAGAAGGGAGTGTTCATTTTCAAATGATGAGAAAGCAGAGAAGAGGTGCCAGAAGGCAGTTCTTAAATAAGTTACAGGCTGTGAAGTGTGAAGTAAGACAAGTGACTTTTCAAAGTCTCAAATGTCATACGCTGAACATATGTCCTGTTATTTTTGTCTCTCTCACAGTGACTGCTGCAGCAGAATCACTGTCCTGGACTTGTTATCCATGTTGGAGAAGGGCAGGATCACTTTTCAGGACAAAGGTGTCCTGCCAGTAAGTACCACATGGCTTTAAGTGAGGGGACTTTCCTTTAGCAGCTGAATACCATTTCCATTCTTAACTAAGTGACTAGAGCACAAGACTCCAAAATGCAGCCAATCTCCATCCCATGAGCTCCCTGCTTTTAAAACTAAGTCAGTTCCACATGTCAGTGCAATTAGGTATTTTTTAATAAGTTTTGGCTGAAAATCTGTAGTGACTATCAGAATTTATTCATGTTGTTTTCTGGAATATCAGTGACTTTATAAAATTTAAAATATTACCTCTGCCGATGTCCAGTAACTGCCAACCCTGATTTAGCAAATTAACTCCAGCATAAAAATGTAAGGCTATCCTCATACCTACATGCAATAGCCCATTGCCTATTCAAGAGGAAAATTCAGGTTTGGCACTTTTGAAATGGATGAAAATATTTCACCTCATGTAATATGCACTTTCAAAACCTGAAGCAATCCTACCAGCCTCTGTTCAGCCCTGAAAAACCCAATTGTTACAAGCAGTGGATTAGGATGAATCTTTCCTCAGCATAACTCCATCACTTCTCCAAAATTACTTTCCAAGCTGGTATCAACCTTGACTCAGTTTAGATCAAATGAGAGGTATAGACACTCGTTTTCATGTGACCAGCAGCATTTGCAGTCCAAAGAAAGAGTCTGAAGCAAATTCTTTTCCATTGTTGAGTAGCCTGATCGCTTCAGGTATCTAGGATACGATTTCCTAATTATAAATTATTAGAAAGGTCATATGCCAAATTAAAAGGTGATGAGTGAAGGCACGATGAGGTGATATTTCATATTCATGAACATGAGCTAAACTTGTCTTGCCTATGCATAAAGCAGTAACCACTCTGAAAGGAGCAAGTAAATGAAACACTCAGATCTAAAATTTCAGGCTCAGATAAAGATTTGAGATGTCCCAAATGAATCAAAGGGTCAGAGAGCACAGAGGCCTCCACAGTTTGTTTCCATGGCCCAATTATCCCTCAGAGTACAGCTGTTCAGCTTCCAGCAAACCAGAAAAGCAGAAGCTCTCAGAGTGGCAGTGCATTTGGGGAGTTCAGAATTATTCCCAAGATGTTTCCTCCCTTAGGTTTAGAGGCCTTCCTTGGCCTCCTTCTTTTATCTGCTCTAATGGGCTAGTGGGGAAAAGAAAAAGAGAAAAATCTTGAAACTTTTAAGGGTTTTTTTGCTCTGCTGATGGTCTGTGGGAAAATCTGAAGACAATGGAGTGGCACTGGCATGAATGCCAGTGAAATATTGTTTCCCATGGTCTTCTGGGGTTCAACGACCATAAGGCTTTAGCAGAACATTGCTGCATCTCATGGCTGTTTGCTAAAAATTTACTGCTCCAGCAGCCACTTGCATGCTCTGTCTTGCTTCCTCTTTCAAGCACAAATCTTATCAATCCATGATCTAATGATTACATACATACTGGCCGTGTTAATTTATTCTAACCTTATAAAGCACTCTCTGGCTGAGATATTTTTGAGGACTGTAATCCTGCAAAAGCTCTCTGCAGATTGCCTGTGACTTACTTAACTAGGGTTTTTTTTCTTTTCTTTCTTTCTTTCTTTTTTTTTTTTTTTTTTTTTTTGGTTTGGTTTGTTTTATTTGGTGGTAGAAAATCAAATGATGCATCAGTTTAGAATGGAACAAGAACACAACACTGCTCTCAGAAAGTCAGCAGGGTCCTGGGATGCAGCTTTTTGTTTCTGTTTGTGTTATTTTAGTAGTGACTCTAGAGTGTTGCTAATTTAAACAAGACGTTAACAAATTTGTTGAATACTTCACAACCCTTCTCAGAATTTTTCCTCTGATATATTACCCCTTGCACTTATTTCCCCCAACAGAATTACTGGAAGAAGGATGGCTTAGCTGGAAAAAAAATCGTTGTTGAATGTTTCTTACGCTGTCATAGGAAACCCTAAACATATTTTTATTTCATATTTTCTTAAAATAAATCAATATAGTTCTCTATTAACCCTGAATCTGCACAACATGTACTTGAACTGCTTTAGCACATCATGCCATTTTCCTCTGAGACCTGAGTGAATAACACCTCAAAGTCTGAGCTGCTGTAAAATGAGCATTTAGGCTTCAGGTTTTTTGCATCTTAATGTGCATATTGAATTCCAGGAAAACCTGGACATTTTAATAATAGAATCACAGGTAAAAATAAGTGCTCAAGAGATGTTTTTTTTCCTTTATCCCTGCCCCTAGGCAGGATTATACCTAAACTATTCTTAGCTTCAATAAAAAATTAAATTAGTGGGACATTTTTGCTGGAGGAACACTTTGTAAAAAGTACCTTTCAAGCCACCACACTTCTGTGAACCTTCTGAATAAGTCCCTAGCAGTTTAGGAATAATTGTGCTGGTGTGAGTCAAGGGAACTGGATATGACATGGGAACTTGCTTGATTTCAGGCCATTGTTTAAATTTATAGCCTGATCAAAGTAATGCTAAAAGGAGACAAGCACTTTCTTGGGCATAATTGGTGCAGTTAATGGGTGAACAGGTAGTTTGCAAATATTCCACACTAGAAACTGATTTTTCCTTGTGTTTCACTTCCACATGAAGGCACGAATTGCAGTTTCCTTTCAGGTACTCAACATAAGTTTATTATTTAAAGCTAAAAATGCAAATTTTTGCTTGTGATCAATGCATAATACACTTCCCTCTGTCATAAATTTCTATTTGTTTAGTTTCACTTTTGTTTCCTAAAACCCACATCCTTATGGTATTGTGCACAGTTGGCCAGTGTGGACTATTTCAAAGTTATTAAACCATTTTCTTTATTCATGGAATATTTACAAATTTCAAATAAAATCATGTTTTCAGAAGAGAAATGGAAGACAACAGTAAGAAAGGAAGAAGGAAAAATGTGTCCAATTAAAAACCTAGTCCTCAAAATCTCTTTTACAACAACCAAAATGCCCTTAGTGCTAATCAAAACATATATTCCCAGTACTGGATTGATCCATATCTTGCAGGAAGACAGCAGATCATATTTAGCCCCAGCTTTCCCTTTCAGAAACAAGAATAGCAGTGGCATCTTGGCAACACCTTGCAGACATTTAATTTCTGTTTAATTTAATTACCAGGTCATGGTATTTTCCTCTCTCACAAATATGCTCCATGTGTTGTGGCAGACCTCCTACAAAAGAAGGTACTAAGGAAATTATTTGTAAGCTACTTTAATTACTGCAGAAGTCGTATGGAACTTGGATTTGTGTTGAGCTCCTTTAGCTGGGTTTACTCTCCACACAGAGGTGGTGGACAGACAGGAACAGAATTCTCTTTGCTTGTAAACACCAAGGTCTATTTAGAGCCATCACACAGATCTCTGTTCTTTCCCCCAAATAGACTTGGCAGATGTTGCAGTGAAAGTAATTCTCTTTTCTTCAAGCAGCCCTCGGGTTAAAGAGGTGAAATTATACAATGTTCCATTATGCTAAATACAATGCATTAAAAAGCTGCCAGAATCTACAAAGATGCACTTAAATTGTGCTTAATTGGACTGCCTCAATTGCACTTAAGGTATACCTGGGGCTGAGCTACAGAACCTTAGAGAATCTTGCTCTACAGCTCAGACCAAGCTTAAAGAAAATCACCTGGCACTTTCCCTGAAATAGGGACATCTATAAACACCCACCAACCAAAGCTCCTAAAAGGGCCAGTCACAAATGTGGGGCTGAATTTTTGCACAGATTTACCCTTCTTTTTACATTCTGGAATACGAGATTTTTCAAGGCAGACAGGTATCTGGGATTTGGGTGTGTAAGGAAACTGGGTAAAACCTGGACTTTACTAGGTCCAGATAAAGGTTTTAATTGCAATAAACAATTACACAGCTTTAGGGGGGGTAGAATTGCCTGGGAGAGGGGGAGGTTTTGTCTTTGCAGCTGCCAGTGACAGCACGGCACTAACTGTGCAATTGAGCCTCCAGAGCAAGTGGAAGGCACATGGGATGATGATTGGTCATTATGCTTTCCACCTCCAGGCAGACCCTGAAATTCCTATTTAACTGACCTGGCATGCCACAGCCAGGACGAAAATACGCTTACACAGAGTGTAAATAAGCACAGAAATAGTGAAATACAGCGTTCCTTTTGTCAGCAACTGCATCACGAATATACTTAAACAATAGCCCCTTTGAAATGTGGCTAATGCCTGAAGAGAAAAGGCGGAATGCAAGACCAAAATATCCACCCACAACCTCAACAAACAGATAATTAAAATCATACTTGTTTACCATTACAAATTGGTCAGCCTTTTTGTCTTGCTAAACCCCTACAGGCTCCCATATGCTCTGTTGTAAAGAGATATATTAGTTTAGATGGACTCAGTTCTGCTTCTCTTGAAATCAACACAAAAAAGCTCCATTGCATTCAGAGAGGGCAAGATTTATGCCTAAATCTGAGCTACATATTCCAAAGTGTAATTTACGTGTCTGAATACATATATATATATATATATATATATGTATATTTATGCACAAACACACAACCACATTCCACTGGTTTTGTATCCAAACACATTTTACTAATCCAATCCAAAACCACCCTGTCCCTTAAGATAATGCTACAGGAACTCAGATATATATTGCACTTGGTGGTGCTCAGTGTAAGCATGAATGAGGTGGCTGAGGAAACTTAATTTAAATTTATTTATTTAAGCTCTCTTCACAAATTGAATCCATAAAGACATCCTAAACTTCCTCAACATGTTATTTTCTCATCTCTGAATGAAAAAATTCATATGAATTGCAATTATACCTTAGAGATATAAAGAATTTACCTCTTTAAATATGTTTTTAAACAAAACATGCCATGTAAGTACTGTGCAATTAATTTATAAATAATCCCCCCCCTCAAAAAAATTCTTCTGAATGTCAATTCTGGGGGCATTAGTAACAAAAAGGGGAGAAGTAATAGAAATAAAAATTGTGCATGAAACGGTTACATTCCCATTTTCCATAAAACCTGTAATGTAAATGTATAGTCTTGATTCAAAAGTTATTTTCCTACTGAGTCCTCATTTATTGATTTTACACTGGTACAAACAGCACAAGAAAATAATTAAAATAAAATGCTCCCATCTACTAAATTAAGGATGTGAGGCTGGTATACTTCTGCTTATGCTGACCCAAATTTCAAGGACTTAGATTTTTTTGTTTCTATTTCTACATTGTAATCTTCTCATGGAAATTGTTTTAATGATTGTTTTTTTTGTGTCTTCTGTGAAAGAAAAGTGAAAGGTGACACAGATGTAATTTCAGGTTTTGAAGAGGTAATTATAAAGAGTGTTCTACTTCTTTTCATATGCATTTAAAAATAAAACTTTTGTGTCCCAGAATAGTACAGTTATAGTCATGGAAGCCTTCTGCCCATGAGGCAAATGAGAAATATTACACCCAGTGGGATGGGTTTGGTAAAGCACACACAGCTGGACCATCTCACAGCCTGTTTCAAAAAAACCAAGATATCTCATAAAACCAATGGTCTTTTGCAGCGTCACAACCACAAGTGAAAAAAAAAATTGTAAATATCTATTTTATTAGAAAGATATTTTAGATTATGTGAAACATAATGGATGCTTTGAAAAATCGTTTTATGAGTGCTCAGATCCTCATGGCATGGCAATACCCAATGGAATCACAGCCCAACTGTTTAGCCCAGACTGATTTTCAGCACAGCACATTATGTGCACATCAGAGGTGTCTAGCATAATCCTTTCTCTCTTGGGTGTTCTGCAGCACATAAAAATTATGCTATTTTATATTATAACTATATATTATATTTATATATATATATAATAACTATATTATAATATATATAACTATATATAGTTATAATATATATTATATTATAACTATATATAGACATATTTTCATATAAAATTATGTTTTAATATATAAGTATACAGAAAAAAAAAGTAAAAGTAAAAATAAAAGTAAAAAAATAGTATAAATATAAATATAAAGTAACTATAACTATAACTATGAATATAAAGTAGATTTAAGTGTGAATGTAAATGTGAATGTGAATATATATTTATATATTTATATTTACACATTTATATAAAATAACCATATCTAACAATTTGATCAGCAACATCTTTCATGCACAATGCCCTTAGCAGGGGTGCCACTTCTAGTGACTGGAAGGAGATGCATCATTAGTGCACCCTTTAACCATTTTATAACCCGTTTTTAACCCTTTCCTTTTGATGTGGCTGCCACAGTGACCTACAGCCTGTCCACACTGGAACTGCAGCTCCCATGGCTGTCACATGCAGCTGCTGCCAGACCTGTCTGGTTAACAAACCACCTTTTCTTCCAACATCATTTTAGAGCCTTTTGGCAGTTTCTTATCTCTTGACAGCCCCTAAGAAGAGACAGCAACTGTTGTGCAGCCAAAACAAGGCTCTGCCTTAATAATTAAACATTTAGCAAGAAAAGTGTCTTTCACTGCACTGGTAGCCTCAGTATTCCCTACACACAGAAAAAAAATATTAAATTATTATTTCTATGCCCAGTGCTTGTTCTCCTAATCAAAGTGGCTCCTGAAGGTGAACAGTCTGCTTTATTTCTCTCAAAATAGTGTAATTTTTACACTCATTGCAAATGCACTCACAATCCAAGGTGGACAATTATGTTGTCACTGAGATTTTAAAAGAAGATGTGATTATGATTTTGAAAGAGTAATGATTTTACGAGAACTACTAAAAAGAGCTATGATTTTTAAAAGAAGTTTTCTAATATTGGGCATGTTGTGTGAATCTTTGCTCTCTGAGCCTGCATAGAAACCACCTCCCATCTGTTCACAAGCAGGAGGGAATCACTTCAGGCTGTGGCTTTCAACCTCACAGATGTCTCAGCTCCTCTCCATCTCCCATGCATTGCTAAGGACATGATCACAATAGCTAGGCCAGTTGGAAAGATATTTTTGTTCTTGCCAGGTAATAAAAACCAAGTTCTGTTCCGTGTGGTGGAAATGAATCAGAAAGATGAGCAGAAACAAGAGGCATCACATCTCTGTGGAGTACATCCTGCAGGTAAAAACATGGGAGAAAAGGGATGAAGAGTCAGGAATGCAGCTCCAAACAGGCACCCTGCAAGCAAGGCTGATGCCAACTGACAAAGTGTCATGATTTATTTAAAATTTAACCCATGGGAAAGAGTACTGCAGAAGTGATGGCTTGCCAACAGAAGACACTGAGGGAACATCAATTTTTATGACAGAAAACAGTTCTTTAGAAATGTTTTGAGCTTTCATAACAATGAGGAGAACTGTCATGATTCAGCCCACACTCACTCATAGCTGGCAAAGCTGGTGAACACATTCAGCTCCAGTATTATATTATTTTGCTTTCGGGGAGAGCCTACTTGGAATTGAATATTTAATGAGTGCAGCATCCTTTTTGGCTGATCAGAGGCATGTGTCTTTCCATTTGATTCAGCCACTGGTCTGCAGCATAAAAATTCTCAAAGCAAATCAGAATGAAAAGGCAATATATGTTTATTCAAACATAAAATTTTTCATATCAACCCTGTTATATTATCTCCTCCAAACTAATATTATAGATGTGTCTTAACTGAGTATAGGACTGGGGAGCAGGGTGGTATTTTTCTTAATATTTTCTGCTTTGAAAAACTATTTCTTACCATTCATAAGTAATTCAAACCTCTGTTTCCTGAACATATATTTTAAAACTGTGTGGCTACAGGCTGAAAAAAAACCTGTAGCCCAAAATCTTACCTTATCATTAAGTTGTTTTCCCACCATTTTTGAGACAAATCTTAAGCAATCAGTTTATCCTAAAAGAAAAGAAAAAAAAAAAAAAAAAAAAGCTGTTTTTGAGGAAAAAGTATATTACTGGGCCCCACGGGCAAGGCAGTTCTGCTGACCTACATGCCACACCTATGTTAAATGTGACACAAATGAATACTAAAAGGAGTAACTCATAATTAGTGTGGCAATGGAGGGCATAGTGCCAGAGTTTGCTGAGGCCCTGGAGATTCACAGCTCACTTTCAGCAGGACAGCGCCTATATGGAAACCAAATTTGGAAAGGAATGTCTCTCTGTGCAACTGGATTTGATCACAGGCTCCAAATTCAAATTTTGCACTTGCAAAGTCATATCGTTATCTATAATTCTGAATCTACTGGGTTTGAAGTACTACATAAGGGTATCCCAGTCTTCCAAATTCCCAGAAAATCAAACTGATTTTCACATTTCATAAGTCATAGGTAGAAGTGCAGTTTGTTGAAAAATCAAGTAAGATATCACAACCTAGGAAACTGCTGAGTACACAGCATTTTGAAATTGATTATGCTTTTCAAAAACCTCTGGGTTTCAAAATAACTATTCTGTGATGGATCAACACTGACATTGCCAAACAAAGGTGAATTGTGAGATAATAGACTTCCCTCCCACAGTCTCATAATTTCTGTCAGGAATCTGAAGTGACAGCATATTAAGAAAACTATTTGATGAGGCACTTTTTGACATTTAATAAACAGGCTGACAAATTCATAGCCTTGAAATCAAACAGCACACAGCAGTATGAGTGCACAGAGCCTCTGTTCTGTAAAAGGATTCTGTGAATCCTGCACAGAATGGTTTCAAACCCACAGAGAATTCACGTGGGCTTATTAATTTATTACTAATTCAGTAGCATCACTAAAAATCCACAGATGAGGCAAAATCGGTGCCTAATATTTTTGATGTTCAACAAGATGTAACTGTAAACTTGCAACAGAAGACTTTACCATGCCCTCAGGCTCTCCTGGGGTGAGTCACTTATCAAAATCCTGGCAGAGACCATAAGCTCTTAACTTTTCCACTTGAGGCTGCAAGCCCATATGCCCCGTGGAATATTCCTCTTGCCTGCCCATATCACCTGAGCTCCACCAAGCACATTTGGACAGAAACAGAGGGGCTCTAACAGACTGCAAGCCCTCAGCAATATTGTTCTTCCCACTGAATGCAGTGATGAAATCTCCCATCAATTCAACACGCTGGAATCCAGTTTTTGTGGCTTCCCTGGTGAAGAGATTAGCCCTGTTTTCATGGGACACAATGAGCTGCAGATGTCAGAGCTTTCAATATTTATTACCCCTGCTTTCCTCTGGCACCTTTTTATGCTTGTTCCAAGCTTGTCTGGGGGATTCTGGTGTATCTTTACTGTCATACCAAAGAGTCTTTTGGCACAGTTATAGTTCTACTTCCACAGAAAGGAAGGGAAATTTTCCTTCAGGAATGTCCTCTCACAAATGTTTTAGATCTGCCCGAACTGATCATCATGATGCTCTAAAATAGATCCCACATGTCCAAAGCAGCACCCACTATTCAGAGTGTTTTGATCAATTTCTATCAAGAGAACGCTATCAGAACTCATAAGCCCTTTCACTTAACAGGGACACGGGATGAAAACCACCTGACAAGAGCCAATAATGATCCCAGCTCTGACACGAGATGGTTGTCTGTGACATGCTGGCACAGTCTGTGGCTCACAGGAGGCAAGCAGCTGAGCTGTAAGCTCAAGACTGGCATTTTAAATGGCATTTAGGACCTAGAAGCATCATCCATCAAGTCTCTTTAGCATCTCTGACGTTTCTATTAGCCCTATGACATTACAAACTTATTTCCTTACAAACATATTAGCTTACAAACACATTTATTTCCAACCTTGCTGTGTTTGAGTCAGCACAATGAACACTACTAAAAAAGTACAGCAGTACTGTAAGATCTCGGTTATTTAGCTTGCTCTGACTAAACACAAAGTATTTAATAGATGGCTGAGAGAGAATGGAAACTTTCAGATTTTGCTTATACATCTAAATTATACTTGACAACATAAATCAAGATACATGCAAAATTTATCTTGACCTCACGAATGAAAAATGACGCAGAAAAATAAAAAAAATGCTTGAAGAGTACAGATATGGCTGAAGTAACTCACTTCTCTGGAAGATGTACTTTTAAATATTAGAAAAACAGCTAACCTGCTGTGGAATCCATTTTGAACCTCTGCAGTGTTAAGTCCGGAACATTAAAGAAATAATTTCATCTCAGACTGTTTAATTCTCAAAAATTATGGCTATATTCATTAATTTTGTGTCTGACAAATGTGTTGCTCAGGGCTGTATACCCCTTAGTTCATTTTTCCAATAAATTAATTCTAGTTCTCTAATTAATTAATCCAGGTATTTACTTAAGCTCAGGTCATATATGCTACATGAGCAAAGATTAAGGAACTTTCATTTTTGTTCTTACTTATGATTTTAGCAATGAGAAACTGACTGTTTTCAAAGTGTTCCCCCTCCCACTTGATTTAGAGAGAGTGCAAATTTTCTCTGTGAACCTAGAAAATAAAGTACAATTGCTAGGATTTCTGTCATGAGTGAACATCATTATTTTTGAAGATTGATCTTCCAGTGCTGTCTGTTTTCACTGAGGACTTTGGAGGCTCCAGCTGAGAACACACGGGCTGTGGTTCATAATTTAATGAGATCAAATAGGCCAAGAGTGACTCCAAAGTCAGGTTTAAAGTTCTTTTAGCAGTTTAAAACCTGCAAAGGCATCTGTAATTTGTTTTTACATGCAGAAGACTGAGTTTAATAGATGTGTCTTTGAGACAGCAAAACTGAGCCATCATTACTTCTCCTTTTTACTTGCACCTCAGGAATTCCAACTCATAACTCTCTATTGCCCACCAGCATTTTCTGATTATTTTATTTTTTTGCTTTCAGAGAGTTCCCTTCCCAGATGAAAAGACAGTAAGGGAGAGTTGATCTAAATGATCCACATCTCTCTCTGATCGACATACCTGTGGTTAAGTCTTGCTGATGGCCACACAGAAAAGAACTCAAATGGATGTGGTGTTAAATGGGATACCATAATTAGCATGCTCTCTTTCTTCTACCTTCTGCCTATGTGGAAACTCATCTACAAGATTCTTGTCCCCGTTTTGAAATCCATGGAAAGCTTAAAATGTCTTAATAATCAAGGGAGACAGGTCACATAACTGCAGAAGCTTAGTTTCTTAGCTTGGGTTTCTACAATACTCAGATGTGTTCAGCCAATATTTAATCACTCTCCAAGTGGCAAGGAAGAATTCTGCTTGTGAAATCTTGATTAAGCAATGTGTTAGCTCAGCAGACAACATTTTTTCCCCTGTGTCTCTGTCTAAAGAGAGATTTCTGCTGAGTGCGTGTGCTGGGCATGGTATTTTTCCATGTCTTCACAGCAAATTATAAGAATAAATCATTGTCTTGTTTTCCACCCTTTCCCACCCATTTCCACCCCCTTTTGGTTGACTTTACAGGGGTTTTGTTTGGATTTCAATGAATTAATACCTCATTGACTTCTACATTGTTAAACTCTACTACATTGTTCTTGCTAATTAATGGTTTCTTCCCCCAGCTTCAAGGCAACCAGGCTGAAGTTCATTTTCAAAACAAAGAATTATATAACAGAAGATGCATGAAACCTGGGAAAATTATATAATTTTATGAAGAGCTAGTGTCTGAATCTGGAGTTCTTTTGGTCAGTTTGCTTTCCTGACCTCCTATAACACAGGCATCTCAAGGTTCCTAGCATGCAGGCTTCTTTTTACTGCAGTTGAAGCAAATCTACAGTCTCAGTTTAAAAGGATAAGTGTTTTTACCCAGATTATAGGGAAAAATATCACAGCTTTTAAATTCCTTGCTTTCATAGCCAAGTTTCCTAAATGACTAGAAAGAAATAAAGTAATAAAACTACTAAAATCTAGTGGTGCAGAAGAAGAAATTTTCTGATTCACTTTTTTAGGACAAAACAACACTCACCTCCTTCCTGTTTTTTTAAAGTCATCACATCATGAATTTTTCACTATGAGGTTTTCAGCAGCTAAAAAACAACAGTTTACAACTGCAAAACAGACTGACCCTGCCACAGAAAGTTCGCAATTTATTGGCTGTGGGCAAGAACATACCATACATCAGTATCAGTGCTTTTACAGCATTGATATTAGTGCCTTTTCAACCTTTGAAAACATTTTTGACCCAGTAATTTCACCAGTGGGCAAGGTTTTTCCTATGAACAGTCTCCTATCCGGACACAGCCCTAGGCAGTCACTGCTCTTCTATTTCACTAACAAGTGTATTTATGAAAACTGTAAGCACAACTTTGCAAAGCACCAACACATTACAGGCCCATAGATGGGCAGTGAGAGAACCACCCTGCACGAAGGTTAAAAGAAATCACCAAAAATTGCTGCTAATTTCAACAGGCAGAGGTCCCAGAAGGAATTATATTGCAGTCAAGCATTGCTGCTTTTACTTTTTTTACTTTTAGAAAGTAAAAATATTTGAAATGTTTTGCAAGTTATGTGTTCTGTTACACCAGGCTGTATATGTAGGGACATTGTAATTCAAAATTGTCACCTGTTGTTTCCAAACAGAGCAGAGATTTTTAAGTTTGTCCATCCATATCCCAACCTTCAGAAATATATAGTCAAACTCTTAGAGAAGCATCCTAACATGATTTCTGATTTTTTTTTTTACTCTAAGGTGCTTTGACTCTTCATTTTAATTTTGTGCTTTGGCACAGAAGGCCAAGGTACCTAACCCATATATATCCTTACGCAAATTCACCAGTTTCATCCCTCCACATGGCAAAATAAGCGAACTGGGAATACTAGGATGGAGAATTCCCATCTTAGCCACACTAAGATTGAACCAAGTTTGCTTCTGGGACAATTTTACTGGCTTCAAAAGCTGCAAGAACCATGGTCCCCCCACCCCCCAAACCCTATTATTAAGCATAAGTGTATACATATGTGCCAAGAATTCTGCCTGGTTTTGATGACTGTGGACAAAATAATGATTTTTCCCCTTCTGCTTTATCTCTGTAAGACTCGCTTAACTTAGTAATAGCTGCAGAAAAAGGATGGTCTCACAATTATTTTTAGAGATTTAAAGAGAGAAGGCATAGCCAGCAAGAGACCCATAAAGAGCATATTCCCTTGAGCAACATGCAGAATTAATCAAATAGGAGGTTCTCTGCTAGAAATGGTTAGATAACTACAAATAGTTCACTAAATAAAATCAAGAATGTAAAGGGAAAGATAACTTTTGACCTAAAATATATTTGTGCTCTTTAACCAATCCTGTTGTACCTTCTACCATCTGTATCACTATTCCTTGCCTAAAGCTCTCTTAAGATGACTGTCAGCATTGTCCAGTAGGACATGCACGTGATTTTTTTTTTTTTTTTTTTTTTTAATCCTTTGTGAAAAAACGGATGTCCTGTTAAGTTTTTTCTCCCTCAGTTTTCAGTCTGAGAAAGACAAGAGAAGGAAGGATGGTTTGGTTAGATAAGGACTCAATGTGAACAGAGTAGAAAATTTGCATAGATGCTTCAATGACAAAGAAGACATTTAATAGAAATTGTAACAAAAGCTAAAAAGCAGATGAGGGAAGTTATCTGAAGACAAGCAAGGAGACCAGATTGCATGAGACAGGTAAGACTAAACGAACTATTTAAAAAGAAGAATGAAATGGGAGAAGATGTAATACAACAGCTAAGAGGAATGGTCTACATTTAACTGGAGCACAGTGTAGCAATCAATGCTGAACAGGATCAAGCAAAATCTCAACAGACAATTCTGAGAAAAAGGCACAGCAGAAGAACCATGTGTGATCAATAATAAACTTGTCTGCTAGTAGGCACAGGCAGAATGGCCTCATGCTTAACAAAACTCAACATTTTTCAAGACAGGAGAAGGAAAACATATTAATTAAAGCAATTAAGAAAGGTCTCTACCCAGTCACCTGTGGAGAATATTATGAGGATAAGTGAAAGCAGATTCTGCATACAGGCGAAAGCAGAAGAAAACAGATTCATCATTTCTGTCCCTAAGACAACTGGGATTTGCACCACTATATTCATTTTCTATGAATAATCTAACAAATGTTTGCAGCTTAGTGGGGCATCAGTCACTCCTTTCCCCCATGTACATTCTTTCCTGTAAAGGTTATTACTCTGCCCACTGCATCATAGCTATGTGCCCCAAACAAGATCTCTTTAAATCATCACCTACAAAAACTGTCTAGCTTCGTGGTAATTTGAGACCAGCTATTGCAAAAAAATAATGGAGCATCCTTGTATAACAGAGAATGCTCCTCACACAGAGGAGACAAGGATTCATTGCAGACAGGGCAGAAGAACAATAGACTCACTGTTGAAGAAAGGCATAAATAATTGAGAACGTCTGCAAAGGGACTAAGTTCTCACAGGAACTGGCTTTTAGCCACTTGTAAATTAAGTGTGAAGCACACAGAAGTAGGAGGCAAAACAAACCTGAAATGATTAGGCAAAAGAACAGCCAAACACAGGTCCCAGTGAGGCAGTCAGCAGATCAGCTCTATCAGCTCTAGCTGTACGTGGAGCACAGCAGACTTTTTGTAAGAGTTTGTGAGGGATGGGGCACTACTTTTCATCTCCAGCTGGGCAAAGCCTGGTTCTGTTTAGTCGTACATATCCCACGGGATCTCTGTATTCACTTTGGTCTCTTCCTTCATACATTCAGTGTCCTAAACTCATGCAAACCCCACCAGATCTCAAGACCACACAGCCTTTTTCTTCCAAGAGCTGGACCTTGACTGGTCTCTACCACAAGGCACCATTTTCTGTGACCTTCATCACCCTTTTAAGCTGCAGCAAATTTGGGACTGTAATTTGTCCTAGAGCCTCTTCTGTTGATGTTATGAAAAAACCCCAAAACAACCAAACAACCAAGCAACTGTAAACCACTTCTGCATGTCTTAGGAAGATTCCCTCTTCAAAGCAGTGAACATCCCAAAACAACTTTTTTTCTCCTTAAATGCCTATTTTGAGTGGGCAGTCCAATGAACAAAGAACCAGTTCAGTTTTCATACAGGTATCTGCCCATGCCACCCATGTTTCCCTCTGTCCCTCCAGGACTAAAGATGTTCTGCTAAGAATCAGAGACATCTGACATTGTCCCAGCTCAAAAACAGCAATTCTGTTGTGAGTCAGAGACTTTGGCCTGCCGCAGCCCATTGCAGCAGTGGTGGTGAGCTCTCATATCCTCCAGTTCACTAGAGGATACTTCCTTCTTACACCCTGCTCTCAGGTTTCCTGACTAACCCTCATCATCTCACAGAAACTCTCCCAGCTCTAGGGAACCTCACATGGAGTCAGTCAGTCAGTGTTTCCCTGCCACCCACACATCTCCCTTCCTCCCAGCTGGATAATGAATGGTGTATCTTACCCTTTATTTGAATGTGTGTTTTTTTTTTTTTTTATTAGAAACCTTTTGTGTCAGCTGGGCCTGTCTTTTAACACTTTTCTGACTAGCAGCTGCTGAAATCAGCCTGAGTGCTAACATGTGCAGGACAACCAGGGGATGAAGCCCAGACAGCTTGGATTTAGGTAAGGTGGGTCCTGCTCGACTGACCTAGTCTCCTATGACAATGTGATCCACCTAGGGGATGAGGGAAAGGCTCTGGAGGTTTTATTAAAGTCTTTGACACCCTCTCCCACAGGATTCTTATGGAGAAATTGGCTGCTCATGACCTGGAGAGTGTTCTCTGGGTAAAGAACTGTTTGGATGGCTGGGCTGGAGAGTGGTGGGGAGTGGAGTGACATCCAGCTGGGACTGGGCATCCCTGGGGCTCCTCAGGAGTTTGTACTGGGCCCAGCCCTGTTTAATTTCTTCACTGAGGACCAGGATGAGGGGATTGGGGTGGCAGCAGGAATGGGGCAGGGCCCGGCCCTGCTGAGGCCGCACCTCGAGGGCTGGGTCACCTCTGGGCCCTCACACAGGGAATGGAGGGGCTGCAGCGTGGCCGGGGCAGGGAGCGGAGCTGGGGAGGGAATGGAGCCCCAGGAGAGGCTGAGGGAGCTGGGGAGGGAATGGAGCCCCAGGAGAGGCTGAGGGAGCTGGGGAGGGAATGGAGCCCCAGGAGAGGCTGAGGGAGCTGGGAAGGGAATGGAGCCCCAGGAGAGGCTGGGGAGCTGGGGAGGGAATGGAGCCCCAGGAGGGCTGAGGGAGCTGGGAGGGGCTCAGCCTGGAGCAAAGGAGGCTCAGGGGCCCTTGTGGCTCTGCACAGCTCCTGCCAGGAGGGTACAGCCGGGGGGGTCGGGCTGTGCTCCAGGGAACAGGGACAGGAGCAGAGGGAACGGCCTCAGGCTGGGCCAGGGCAGGTTTAGGTGAAAATGTCTTTGCTGAAAGTGTAGTGAGGCATTGGAACATGCTGCCTGGGGAATCGCCATTCCTGGAAATGTTCAAAACACATGGATGGGGCACTTGGGGATACAGTTTAGTAGTGAAAATAATAATGATGAGTTAATGGCCTTTTCCAATCTTGACAATTCCATGAGTCTGTAATTCCAAGATGTGCTACTTGAGATAAAAGGGTTGCTGGGAAGAAAACATGCTTACTGCTGTCATAAACTGTTGGGTGGCAGTTCCCAACTCCAAGCGGGAACTTTTCCTTAAGATAAACCTTTAATGTAAGAGGCTTAGCATCCTTTCTTACTAACATGGCACAGGCAGCGTTTTGCACCTTGTGCATTCTCAACCATCATCACAACAGACAGGGTGTGCCAGAAACAGAAAAAAAACCCCGCAAAACCCAATTCAAATAACCATCCGTGGTTTGAAAAACATCTAACAATCTCACAGGCTTGTGTTTTTAAAGCTGGTATGCTCTAAAGAGTGCCTGGTTAGCTTAAACTCTTCTGTAACAAAAAGAACAGGAAACAGTCTCTCCTCCACTGAAAGGATACACCCAAAGAAATAGGAAGCAACCTCTATTCTTTCTAAAACAGCCTGTTCTACGGAAGACAGTGCAGCACCTCTGTCACTTCAGTACCCTGCAGTTTTTTTATCAAAAGTACCATAAATAACCAGCAACTCTACTTATGCTGAGCTTCCATTTTAGAAGAGCAGGTAGAGCTTAAAATGGTGCTTAGGAACTGGCAGGTTTCTGGTAATCAAAAGTAAATGTTTTTCAGTGATGGAGGGGATCTCTCAGTGTAACCACGTGGTTTCATGTGGTTTCTTTTTGTTGAGGTGGTTCTGTTACTCCACACTCATGTTTTTTTGTGTGTGGGCATGTCATACTTCTGTTAGTATGTGAAATTGATAGTTTCTCTTTTCTTTCATTCTGGCTATGCTTCCCTGTCTTTCTGTTGCATTTTTTTTTCTCATGACAGAGGATTAACCCTATTCCTAAAAGAATCTTTGAACAGAGGGCCTCTTCAGAAAGATCCAGTACACACCACCCAGTCAAGGAGAAACCTGTGGTAGTCATGTACTGCTCCTTAAGTTTTGCACCCAGTAAAATGCGTGGTTTCAAATCAAGCAGCCTGCTGCCACCACACACAAATTTGCTTTGCATACCCTCATGCAACTGTTCCATAGCCTAAGCGGTCAGCTTATCACTCTTTAGCAGAAATACATATTTCTGAAGTGCAACTGACATGATTACCATTATATTTTAATTCATTCATTAATGATGAACGAAGACACCTTTATCATCACTACATGAGTAGGACTGCCAGGAAGGATGATCAAACCAATCTGCATGAGCCAAAGACTTTTTCCTACATCCCTTCCATGTACAGCCTACTGCCAAGAGTAATTTAGGTCATAGTACTCTAGTAAGCAACTGCACCAGTTTACACCAGTATATTTTTTTTTTTTTTTTGTCTAATTCATCATTGAAACCTTGAACTGAATGGTAAATAAAGCCAGATTTATTGCATTTACTGAAATCGCTGCACTTCTCATGTAATAGTTTGGGCTTGAATATGGAATTTTCTGCTCAGGAAAGACTGAAGTTTATTTAGTCTTGTAAATGTCAAAAGCTGGCAAAGAAATTCTATCTGAATGGGAGCATTAAATAGCCCATACTTGCAGTCCAGATGTGCCATGATTTGTTTTACACAGTAAGGAGAAGCTGAAAACCAAGGAGATCATGAGGAGAAATCTCCCAGTAATAGCACATATCTGATCCTACCATCCTGGACAATGTACTCATCTGTGGCAACAGCTGCCTTTGTCCCTGACACCACAAGGTTCCCCTTCAAGAATTTTGTTTTATCTCATCCTCAATAAAGCCTAAAAGACAATAGAAAGCCCAGCATAAACTCAGATTACAGGAAATGAATGTTCAGAGAAAGTGCTGAACCAAAGCTATTCTCCACAGCAGAGCTCTCCTCCCTCCAGAGGTCAGTGGCAGGAGTGAAGTGCCTGCTTTGTCCTCCTGGCTGCTCTGTCACAGAATCACACAATATGCTGGGTTGGAGGAGACCCACAAGGATCCTTGAGTCCAGCTCCTGACCCTGCATCTCCAAGAATCCCCATATGCCCAAAAGCATTGTCCAAAAGCTTCTTGAACTCTTTCAGACTGGTGCTGTGCCCATTCCCTGGGGAGCCTGTTCGTTCAGTGCCCAAACACCCTCTGGGGGAAGAATCTTCTCCTGATATCCAACCTAAACCTTTCCTG
Source organism: Emberiza elegans (assembly GCA_024865655.1). Lineage (NCBI taxonomy): Eukaryota > Metazoa > Chordata > Aves > Passeriformes > Fringillidae > Emberiza > Emberiza elegans. Next base: position 3,757,982 of record JALJVW010000034.1, read on the forward strand.
ACACAACTTCAGGCCATTCCCTGGCCACCACAGAGCTCAGATCAGTGCCTGCCCCTCCTGTTCCCCTCATGAGGAAGCTGCAGAGCTGCACTGAGGCCTCCCCTCACTCTCCTCCATCTCAACAGACCCAGCGCCCTCAGCTGCTCCTCACGGCGCTTCCCCTCAAGGCCCTGCACCGTCCCCACGGCTCCTCTGAACTCTCTCTGACAGTTTAATGCCTTTTTAGCCCTGTGATGCCAGAACTGCACCAATATTCCAGGTGAGGCTGGTCCGGCCCAGCCTAGAGCAGGACAATCCCTGCCTGGCCATGCTGGGCCCGGTGTCCCCAGGACAGGGATGTCTCTGCTGGCTCCAGGGCACTGCCACTGACCAGGAGCCCTGTCCCTTTCCCTGGCACTGCTTCCCAGCCCCTCATTCCCCAATCTATCCATGCATCCAGGCTTGCACCATCCCAGGGGCACAATCCAGCACTTTCCCTTGTTGAACTGCGCTTGGTCTGCCTTTGCTCAGTCCCCACCTGAGTAATCCCGGCCTGTCCCTGCAGGCCTTCCCTCCCACTCTCTGGGCCGTGTTTTCAAGCTCATCCTTTCACTAGCAATGGGCACCATGGAGCATGACTCTGATAGCAACTGTGAGCCTCCTGGGCCCGATCCAGGCCTGACACGTTTGATTCATGGCGCTTCCTGGGCTCAGGAGGATTAAGCAGGCGTGCAGGCTCCCAGCATTTTCCTCATAGCCTCGAGAGGAAGGTGTGTGCCTGGCACAGCTGATGCAGTGTTGCACAGGATGTGTCAGCTACTGACAGATAAAACTGTTCCTCAGGGCTCTAAAGAGCTGTGGAGAAATCGAGCCAGTCTAGCTGCACTTCTATCCACCAAAGTTGACACCAGTGGGTCACACTATTGGGAAGGTGCAAAACAAGTCTTAAATAACCAATGTTATCCACCTCAGGTTCAGTTCAAACTGTGGTAAGCACTAAAGAGCAGGGTCAGGAACTCCTTAGCCAGATGTTGTGGTAGAAAAGAAAAGAGAAGCCAGCACTGATCCAAATATATGCCTTAAAATACTTCTGGCTCTAGAGGATAAATCTGGAGTTGTTTATATATCCTGGTAAGAAAGAATGGGAGTCAGCCATGTCATAATAAGGTCAAAGAACAGCCTTTGACATTTACACCAAGTGAGGTGAGCACTTCCTCAGGAATCAGCTGGGAAATAATTGAAGCAGCCTCACATATGTTAGCACTGTGTATTTGGTTTTATCAAAGCCTGGCCCAATCCTAATATAGCTAATATAGCCCCAAAGTCAGAATAATTTGTAAACAACACCTAGTTTTTAAATCCAACACTGTGATGACTGAAAGTTGGGCAACTTACCAAATTTATAGGCTAGTGATTATATTTTTCACTCCTTATACAATATTCTAAATATGGACATTAATAACACAAAACCCCCCTCACTGAGCATATTTGTTAATTTCAGGTTCAATTTTACATTACCTGATTATTATGGGTATATCTAGCACCCTCATATCTTGCAGATGTCAATTATTATCATTATAATGTGGAGAAGAAACACATGAATTAAATGACAGCACAAGATGAAGTAGATAAACGGATCAGATACACTGGAAATTTTTACATCTTGTTTTCCAAGTAACCATGAATGTCAAAAGATCAGTTTTATTTATAACTTTTTAAAAGTAGGAAAAGCAAATTCTTGGGTATACAAAATAACTCAAAGTAGCTTCCTGAATATTACTAATAATGATGTTATCAAAAGTGTAATACTCGTAGGGAAATTTGTAAATGCTAAACACTAAAGTACTGCAGTATGTCTGCCCATTTCTTGTAATGCACAGATTTAAATCTATTTTTAGTGGGAGGGGAGGAGAAAAAACACTTCCCTTACTAAACACTTCATTACAGTTTTTAAAACCTCACATGAAAAAATCAAATCAATGTTCATACAAGTACTCACAAAAGGTCACAGTTATTACCCTGCTTACACTGTGGAGCTACCAACTGTTGGAACATTGATAGGTTATTGATACAGTGTGAGAAAAAGTCCATTTTTTCCATCATCCTTCCAGGGCATTCTTCTCTCCCAGAATGGCTTTGACCAATTTGGCTTTATTTTTATGACAGATCTTCTATAAAGTCTTCTGAAAACTGCATAATCAAACAGAGTCATCTGATGGTGAAGGAGCTGAGATTCTCCTGCTGCCGGGTCAGTCCATCAGCAGAAACCCCAGGGATAAATGAACAAGTGTTCATTTAACTTCATGTTCAAGCCATGACCACCCCATCTCAGCCACCTGAAATGTCTCATTATGGCTGATCCCACAGAATGCTTTTCAGCTGCCCCACACACTTTCCAGGCAGAATTATTACAGTAGAAATTGTTCAGCTTGGAGTTAATTTTATACAGTGCTTCAGCACGGCTGAACCAGATATGATAAATAAGGGTGATGCTTCAGAAGAGGGTCAGAGGAAAAACAAGCTGTACTCTGAACTGAATGGCTCTTGGTGTGTTAGACAAGAACAATTTCCACAAATTATGAGCTTTTTTCCCTGTATGATTTTTACTGGCATACTGAAAGATGCAGATGAATAGCCTGAAATGGTCTCTGCTGCATCTGGATTAAGTCCACTAATTAAAGACGAAATAAAAATAGCTGCTTTTTAATTTTTGGGGTTTTTTATTTTTTCATATTACATTAAATTTAGCATTGCAATGAAGCACCAAAGGCAGCTCTATGTTCCTTCAGGCTTAGGTCAGCTAAGAGCAAACTGGTTCACTTTTTCTGGGTTAGGGTCTCACATTGAATTCTGCAGTTGCTCTCTGCCACTTCACCCCTCTGTAATGCCCACTGTGTGCAGAACACAGAGTCAGTATTTGCCTCTGCCTCTGTTTTTATCATTCCTGCATGCACATGCCAAATGAGGTTTTTTTGTTTCTTTCCCAAAGTATTTTTCTTTTTGATTCATGCTGCTTCTGATACATTCTGACTTAAGTTGGCAGTTTGTACTGTGTGTCACTCTCTGGTAGATCTATGAACATGTCTGCAGTTTATTTATACACAGCTAATAAAAATAAACTATCAAGTAATTGTTTCTTTGCATTTATCAAGGTGCAAAAAAAGCTTGCTTGATCCAGTGTTGAAAGTTGGAAGAAAGTGGTTTTTGTCCTAATAATAGCGCTTAACTTCTTCCAAGTTACTCAAAACCCTAGTTTTAATTATCAAGCACCCATTGTTGCAAGCCATCAGTTTGTACTGTCCTTGGGTTCTTCATCGGGCACAGAGTCAAATTTTGTTTTATTGTGCACAATCCAAAGGAACAGATGTGTGGACAAAAAGAACAGAGTGTCAGTGATCACACCTCTACGATAACCCCCAACAAAAAGCTCACCATACAAAAGCCCTCCATGAAAAACATTTTGGCACTACTAAGAGCAACTCTTGACCATTTCTGAGAAGGCAGGCAATGCTATTTGAAAGAAAAGTGGTGCTTTCATAGGTTTCCTCTTTTGTTTGTACATGCTATGACTTTTGGGTTTCTAATGCCCAGCATGTCCAGCTCTGAATCTACAGGAGACAGGGTTTCAGCTGGCAGGAGGTGCATTTTGTCTGCTAACCACTCTGTGAAAATTCCCTTATGTTCTCTTATGTCCACAACCCCTCCCTGATGGGATTGCAATCTCTAAAACCATATTTTGCATTCAGTGTGACAGACCCCTGAGCTGAGGACACTCAGACTCAGCTGCACAGAACTGACCTTAGGTGAACTTACTCTACCCATAATGTACCAGTGAAAATCAGATGTGGGCCTGGAAGAAGAAAAGTCAAAGTACAGATCCTACATGCTTGTCTTGATTTTGCAACTGGAAAGCTATGAAATTGTTCTGGATCAATAAAAACAAAATAAACTTAATTGAATTACATCAACAGCTCACAGGTCATGAACAAGCAACACTCTATTAGCAACTTCTGCTGCTTTGCAGTGTATTTGTTTGGCTATTCATCTTCCTGTATCATCATTCTACTGAAATGAGATTTTATTTTCTGTGGAGGACTTATAGATTTCAAAATAACTTTCCCAGAGAAATAATTAATTTTCACAAATAATGAGACAGAAAGTGAGTCCTATCTGAGACAATTTTCATTGACCCTTTTCTCAAATTTGGGAAGGATTTGAGAAATAGGCACCTCTTTCTCTTCTCATCCTGTTCCAAATTTCTAAATAAAAAATAGCAGAAAACGACAGCTTTTAGAAAATATATTTCTGTATGTTCTTGCTTGCTCTGTAAAAAGAGAAAAAAAAAGGAAAAGAATACTGAAAAAAAAGAAAAAAATGAGTTCTTTAAAAACTGAAGTATATGCATTTAGCCTAAACCAATACAAATCTTTCTTTTTTGTAAAGCTGTTATTCAAACTATGCATGGTAGCTGTAATTCTTCGCATAAAACAGAAAGTGGAGGAGCTGAAACCCTATACCTAGATAAATAAAACCAGGAAACCTGTCCAAAAATCTCTAGGATACTCAGTATTTGAAATAGATATCAGACAGAGTGAGGAAAAGAGCTTCATTCTTACTTCTGGGTGGGTTTGCATTTCAGCAGCCACAATGATTTGTCACTAATCCTTGCTCTCAAAAAGCTGGCTCCTGAAATGAAAAGGTGCGTAGGCAACACTCATCGAGCCAGGACGTGGGAGACTGTCCCGTTGTGCTGTGGAAAAGATAATTTCTGCCATGGGTTGCTGCATAATACCTTGGCATTTCATAGCTTTAATGTTGTTGGAGACAAAAAGGTCTGAACACATCAGGCAGAGTGTAGGGAGAAGCAGTGAGCTATACTAGTATGAGGAATATAGTTAGGTATTCAGGTAATTTGAAAGAATTTACCAAATGGCTTTATGAAGGGGAAGTGAACTGTAGATCAGCAGCCTTCCAGTATTAAGAAAAGAACTATTCTTGCATGCCCAAGGAGGCATTGAAATTGATTGCAGAAAAGGGCTTTTTATTTTAGTCCTGTATTTCTCTCTGAGTTCTTTTTTGGTTTTTTTTTTTTTTTTTTTGTTTTTTTGTCAAGGTGGAATTTGGAACAGGTAATAACTAAAAGGAGGATTTGAAAGGGGCTTTAAATAAAAGAAAATATATAATTTTCCTATTTTCCTATCTTCCATTACTCAATCATCAAATTATTCTTTTCCTACTTCTTCACAAAAAAAAAAAAAAAAAGAAAATTAGGTTACCTGCAATCAGCTCTTTGGTTTTGTAATTTGAAAATACGCAGATGAAAATTTCAAAGAGAAAATCCCCCTACTATTTAAATCGGCCCATGTGAAAGAACCCCCCCAGAAATTAACCTCTGTGAGGGCAGACTTCAGGCAGCCGATCTGCTTCCAGTGTGATTGCAAGAAAACGCACCTGGAGTGACGGAACAGCGCTGCTGTGAACAAACAAACACAAGGCCAGCAGTGTGCCCTTGTGGTGAAGGCAGCCAAGCACATCCTGGGCTCTCCTGCAGGGCCAGGGAGAATTCCCTGCTCTGCACTGGGGAGAGCAAGTCTGCTGAGCTGAGTGACTTGTGTTTATCAACAACCTCTGCTAATGCCGATCTTAATGTGCACACAAAAAAAATTCCTGTATTCACCTCTAATGTTGATGCACCCTTTTAATGTTAGCAGAGCCCACACTTCCCAGAGACCTCCCAAGAGAATTAGGAGCAAGGACTTTTTACTCTGAGAGTTACATGGGGCGTGGTGAGTGCTGCATGGAGATTTTTGTGCAGTTTATATCATTTAACTGTGAGCTCTGTATCTTGGATATCAGTACCAAGTGCCTGACAAGGAGCCTAGCAAGGACTGCTAAATCAGTATTCAGTGCTGGGACAAAACATGCTGTACCTGGGCTACTAGAAATCTTGTTACTCCACATTTTAGTTGTAAATAATATTATTTCCTGAACACATTGGAGACTTCCTGGTCTTGATATCCTGCTGTAGATGGCATTTCTGCTTTATCATTTTCTTTCAGGCAAGAAGTTTCTCCGTCTGTGTTGATCTTGAGGATATATTTAGCAAATCGTGGCTCTGTTTATTATTTGTGTGCCTGCTGCTGTGTAACCAGCAACACATACACCGATCACTGAAATTCCCCAGAACTTTATATTGTGCTCAACTCAAAACTTTCATTTTCATTAATCTGTACACAAGCATTATGCTACTTTAATAACACCCATTTTCTATACGGTCCAGAGAGAAGCTCAGAAAAGCTGAGAGCATTGCATCACATGCTAAATTTACACTGCATTAAAATAATTGCCAGTGAGATATGTAGGGCCAACACACCAGAGTACCTCAGGGAAATAAGCTGCATTTTTGTGCACAACCCACTCAGGGTGGATTAATGGATGTTATTTCACATTAAAGGTAGTGATTTTTCCATGTTTACAGTAAGAACTACAATGACTAAAAATAATAAATCTTGGCCAGGTAGCCTGTAAACTACAGGGGAAAGGAAAGATGAAGTTAAAATTACAGCTCCTCAACAGATTTAAAGCTCTGATTTTATATTTTGTTACCTGGGCCACTGCAGTATGCCTTCTTTCTTGATAACATCTGACAATGACCCTTCCTGGGAGAAGAAAAGCTTTGGTAACAGGCAGACAGAACTAGGAACCCTAAACAGAAGGGAAAAAAAATGCATGGGGAAAAAAAAATGAAATGACAAGGTAGGAGGAGAAAAAAATTGCCTTGTGCCAATCGTGTTTAAGAAAGAAAAGCAGCAATGTGCAGTGCACAGGCACACTGGATTTCTGGCACCAGGAAATCCAGATGGTAAACAGAGGAGAAATCTCATTTTTACACAACTGCCCCATGCACAGTAATGCTTTGTGGTCACTCCTTTCTGGTTATGCAACTTTGCTGCTCACCATAAAAGACAAAACATGGAAAATATCAGCAAGATTTTTTTAAAGAGGTGGTTAAACTTTTCATGGGTGAGATTTTTTTTAAAATCTGTTTGAATTTATTAGAAGGCATTAATAAAAATATTCTAAAAATCCCAAATTGAGACTCTATAGAAAAAGGATAATTTTCAAGTTGTAAAAAAACCTGTCCAAAGCAAGAATAAATAAAAAAAAGGCAAAGCAAAAAACCCAACCAGCTCATTTGGTTGCAAAGCCTAATCAAAAATAGTGATAGAATACAGAAGTGGTGCTATCAATGGTAAATGTAATGCCTGCTTTATGAGACTAAAGGAGCAGCCAAACATCATGAATAAAGATATGTTCTGCTATATCTGAAAGCTTGTGAAAGCATACTGTCACCATGGCAACTCTCTGGCATTTATAGGAACTGTTAGAGCTTAACAACCAGTGACGTTGCTCCTAAAAAAAAAGAAAAAAAATTTTAAAATTGACCGTACGTGTATTAAGCACTTCAACATGGAAAACACTTCACATATTCTGCTTTAGAACTGATCATGACCTTTGTCTCTGCTGCCTTGAGAAAGACCTTTCACTCCTTGCTGCTCCTTTCTAGACCATGAAGATGACGATGCAGATGTTTTAAGAGCATGATGGGGATTGTTCATTGGTGTGCCAAGAGGGGAAAATAGAGAAATTGCTTTGGTGTCAGCTGCTTTTAGAGCAATGCCTGGCAGCTTCACATGTCAATGCTGCAGAAATTTCACCAAATCTGTCTATTAAAAGAATCCAAAACTCTGCAGCAGAACTCCAGAAGCACTGAAAACAGGATGTGCAAGGTGGAAAACCAATAGCTTTATTTTAACACAGACTACATCAGTGTGAAAAAAACATTTGCCATAAGCACACACATATGACTAAGCAGATCTAAATGAACAAGGCTGGAAAAAAAATTACTTTCTGCGTTGAAGAAAATTCAGGTCACTGCCACAATCCCAGTCCTGCTTGTAGATCAAAGGTTTTTGTCTCCTTCCATGCAGTTTGTGGGGGTTTGTGGGCTGCTTCTCTGTGGTCATTGACATGGGCAAGTTTGTTGATTTTTGAGCCAAATTTAATATAAAGTCCTACCAAACAGTCTCCAGATCAGAGAAGAGGTTACAATTCCTGAGCTAGACTCCTTGAAATTATCCCATGAGATCACAACTCGTGTGGGTAGGTCTGATACCTCTGTGTAGGCCTCTAAATCTGCAAAGTCCTTGTGTGCCCATCCCAACGGGCTCACAGGCCAGGCAGCCACACTTCAGGTACCTCCAGGCCTCCTCTGGGGGCTGTATGAGGTAAAAGATCATTAATTTATGCTCCATGGGCCACTTTGTCAAAATTAAGCATTACACATTGTCTCAAAGTTCACAGCAGAAAAATGCACAAAAAAAACCAACAAAACCCAAATAAGACAAATTAATTCACAAAAATACAAATAAGACAGGTTTTTTATTACTATTTCCTTTAATTCACACAAAACCCTCTTTTTGGAAACATTATTCAAGTCCATCCAACCTCACAAACCCCATCTCTGTTTTGTAGAGAAGAAGTTTGCCTTGCTGACAGCAGCATCAGTCGGCTGATGGGTTATTTTTCTCTCCCAGTCAGCTGTTATTGATGGATCCTTCCTTAAACAGAGAGCTCAAATCTTGCCAGTTGTGTGGCAAAGGGTGGGTGCACTTCCCATCAGTAATCCCTGCGTGGTTCTGGCGGGGAGCTGTGGATTTCTGGGTGTCATTCCTGACACGTGAGCTGCTCTGGAGTCAGCTCACGCCCACACACGTTGCACCCAGACCTCTCGTTGTGTGTGAGACAGAGAAAAATCAAATTGCTCTCTCTGCAGGAGAGAAATATGGAACCGCGGGTCAAGGTCCTTGTGAGGACACCTGAGAACAAGACAATGCTATAAATGTACCAAAAAAGTGAGAAGCGGAGGAGGATGGCACCATAAATCCACCAAGAAAGGAGATAAAGCAGGAACAAGCTGTTGATAAGAACAAACAAGAATTTGGGCTGAACTTTTGTGCTAACCTGTAGCCATTGGCACAGCCAAGCTCACACCCATTGGCTGCAGATGCTCCTTAGTCACATAATCCCCTTCCACGAGGAGCATGAGGGCTAAAATCAGTGCTATTTAAATGAAGGTGAGAAAATATTTAGCCAATGAATGCAGTTTAATATTGTTCTCTGCAGGAGAAACGTTGATCAGTCACCGTTTGAAAGGTGTAAAAGTGGGGAGCTGGCATGCAGAGAGGATTTACTGCAGCACCCATCTCTGTGCAGGGAGTAAACAAATATTTCTTCTTCCTCCATCTATCTATCTATCTATCATCTATCTATCATCTATCTATCTATCATCTATCTATCTATCTATCTATCTATCTGTCTATCTATCTAATCTATCTATCTATCTATCTATCTATCTATCTATCTATCTATCTATCTATCTATCTATCTATCATCTGTCTCTCTGTCTGTCTGTCTAATTTATCTATCTACTTCTCTTCTTGCACTCTGGGTACAACCCATTTTTGGGACAACACTGACTGCAGTACAGAGGCAGCATCAGGGCCGTTCCCACACACACCCCCCAGACGTCACTGAGAACACAATCCCCTCTCAGCTCCCTGCTGTCAGTCCAGCACTTTCATTTAAAGGTCACGGCTGAGATATAAAACTCTTGAAATCCTCACTGGAGTAAAAGAGCTTTGCTCCCTGGTGTCTTCCAATAAAGAGTTTTGGCCTGTCCTTATTTGGCCTTATCTCTCCAGGGTGAGAGCAACCCTTTCACTTGAACTCCTTGTACTGACACAGAGGAAACTAACATAAATATGGTATTTAAAAAATAAATAAATAAAAGTATAACACACATTCCCTTCAATTCTGCAGCATGTTTGCTTTAATTACATCAAGAAATTTTAATTCCAAAAAGATTTTTTTAAAGGTTGCACATGATTTTCTACAGAAATTGATAGAATAAACAAAAGCCCATAGCAGAGAGATGCAGAGCTGCCTGAGCACAGCTGTATTAGCACAAAAGCCCTCCCTTTCCAATCTTATTAATATTTCAGTCTTTCCAGAGCAAATACATATCCTTGTGAGACGTAGTGATGTGCCAGAGACTCCTCTGAGGGCTGGAATAATAATCTTTCCATTCAAAGTCTGGTCTGGTTTCTCAAGAAGAGAAAAAGGAAAGTGAAGTGTCACAAGACTGAATCTCCATCATGTTTTCAGAAAGCTTCTGCCAGACTTTGGGAGTGTGATGGAAAATTTCTCTGCTGCAGTGGGGGAACTGGTGTGAATTTCCTATCTTTGCTACAGTCAATTTAGCAATATCCACAGATACGCTGGCTTGAAGTGACTGCCCAGCAGTATTAAATTACCCTTAATAGACTGCCTTATCCCAGTGGTTTACAAAAATATCTCCTTAGGATGCTTCCAAACATACCAGAGATGCTGGCCCGCCAAGTTCTCCAAAACAGTCCTCAGTTAGCAACTTCCATACTCCACGTAAGAATCAAATTGCTTCACTTGGCCATTTGTTCCTCTTGTTCCACATCTCCTCGATCAGAATCATCACCTCCCCCTTTGGGGTGCCATCATAAGGAAACGTCTTTCTCTTTTAAAAGAAAACAACATTTATGCAGCCCTCAAATAAACAGAACCTGACACAGGAGAGAAATCCCAGGAGAGTGGGAGAAAGGCTGTTACTGCTCCTTCATAAATATTGTCAACACATGGCTTTAGGCGGGGTCTAGTGTGCCAACAGGAACATTTCTTGTACACCACACTGTCACTGCCTTTGGGAAATCATCTGAAAGCTTTGCTTTGCTATGATCTGGGCACCCTGGCACCAACAGAGATGCAGATGGTGCCGGTACCTCCTGGCTTCTGGAGAAGGTGGCTGTGTTCTGTCCCCTCCTGCCCAGGTTACCTCCTGCCAAAGGTTATCTATCACCCCTGCAGCGAGCTGTGCTTGAATTTCAGCGGTGGACAAGTCACAGCCCAGCTCCTTTATGTGAGCTCATCGGGGAGCTGTGTTTGGGGTCTGGTTGCCCTGCTGTGAACTGTGATAGCCATCACTGAGAGCCACCCCTCCTCCTTTCCCTGCCTCTGCTACAAATAGCAGCAACCTTTACCCGATGGACAGGACATGCAGCAAAGGGAAATAAATAACTCCAAGTGCCACAGCTAGAGCCAGAGCCTCGGCTGGGATGAGTCAGCACAGCCCCAGCTGTACCAGCTACAGGGCTGGCTTGGATTCTCCCCTTGCAGACTGCCAGCCAAAGCACAAAGGAAAACCTCCCAACTGCTCGGCGTTATTAGAGGATGAGCGAAACAGCTGCATCCAAAACTTTTCCTGAAAACAGGCAGCATGTGCCTTCCCTCCCCTCTTCACGATGCTTAAAGAAGCCTGGCATCGCTGGGACTTCTTCAAGACTCATCTGTGTGGAGAGTGTGGTTTTTTTCCCTCCTGGCAGGACAAGAGATGCTGTTACTGCTGTAGGGTTCCAATGCTGCTCAACAATGCTTGCAAATACCCACTTGGACTGCAAGTACATCTACTAAATTTTAAGCAATCTTTAAAACCTTTCTTTCCCTGGCCTGTCCTGCAGACAGGTTTTTGTTTATGTTGACTTCCAGGAATGGATCTTCCTTGTAGAAATGCTTTCAAAGACATTTCTAAATAAATGGTGGTGGCTATTTGTGGATTCTTAGCACCAGTGTTTCAGTCATATAAACAGACTGAGTTCACCAAATAAACAGACTGGTGGAAACGCAGGGTTTGAAACACATGCAAGACTGAAATTCATTTGCATATGCTGTTGCAAGAACAAAGCAAAAATCTATCTTAGTAGAAAACAGTTTGAGCAGAAAAAGACAAAGATAGGCCAACATAATTACGTATCTTACTTGCACCAAAGATTACAGTGATTTGCTAATATTAATCACTGCTTAATACTAAGAAAGAGCATTTTATTGAATACATGGGAAAGCAGAGAATTTTGTTCTGGAAGTCTTCTTGACCTTTCAATCTTATGGAATGGGACACTTCCTCACTTGTATTTGGATGTAGAGTAAGAAGAGCCTTGTGGGGCTTGAAAAGCTAAATTATGCCTTTCTTTACAGACTGTTGTTAGTGCAAAAAAGCTGTGCAAGAGATTATGTACTCTAGTGTCTCTTAGCTTTTTGTAAGAGATCACGTCCAGTACATGTTCCAATGGATTCTGAAGTGTTCTGCTAAATTTGTAAGTTTTTCACAGTGAGAATATTCATTAATCTACTTTCAAGAACTTAATTTGCTTTTGTATTTAATTGAAATAATTCTGTGCGTATTTGTGCATTGCAACTCGTGCAATATTTGGAAAAACGTGAAACAGGAACAAAATAATAAGACATCCTGGGATATTTCTTTATCAGGGTGCTAAATAAACCTCCATAATTGTAGTCTTTAAGCAAGAGCATTGCTGCAAGATGGATGAACTGCAACTGATCCTCCTCTAAGCTGCGAGGGGAGAGGCTAAAAACCCAAATGTATCCGTGGTTTCGTACACAATGACCAAAAGTGTTTGGGTGTGGGATGGACCAGGATCTGCTGCAGGCTGACAAAATTCATGTGCCCCCCACGATGGAAGGCAGCAGCCACTCAGTGCCTGAAGCACTGCAGCATTTATCCAGAGGCATAAATAACTTGTGTTTGAAATGAGAAAAGATTTTGGAAGGAAGCCTGAAGTAAGTCAAGTAGTAGTTTAGTTCAAGGTCAAGCGTTTCCTCTTTTTAAAACCAGAGTCAGGCTTACAGACACAGTTAGCAAGAAAATATTTTTTGTATCACCAGATCTGCCACATCAAGAGAATTGCCAGGATTTGGGATTCAGCTTGGCTGTTTCTAGAGAGCAGAGCATATGCTGTGCTACTGCCTGCCTGGCATGTCTGCTCCCTAAAATGTCTGTCTGGGTGTCTGCCCACCTTTTACTTTCTCCTCCCTTGCACATTGGATCTTGCCTCCAGCAGGAAAGAAGCACTGCTGGATGCCACAGGCAGCCTGGGCCTGGTCATTGGCACGTCTGAAATGACCTGCAAAGTGTTCCCAGGAAAAGAAATGCCTCCAAAGTGGTCGAAGAACAGGGCTATGTCAGCTGAGCATTGTCTTAGGGGTGGAAGGAAGGAAAAGAAGGGAAGGGAAGGGAAGGGAAGGGAAGGGAAGGGAAGGGAAGGGAAGGGAAGGGAAGGGAAGGAAGGGAAGGGAAGGGAAGGGAAGGGAAGGGAAGGGAAGGGAAGGGAAGGGAAGGGAAGGGAAGGGAAGGGAAGGGAAGGGAAGGGAAGGGAAGGGAAGGGAAGGGAAGGGAAGGGAAGGGAAGGGAAGGGAAGGGAAGAGAAGAGAAGAGAAGAGAAGAGAAGAGAAGAGAAGAGAAGAGAAGAGAAGAGAAGAGAAGAGAAGAGAAGAGAAGAGAAGAGAAGAGAAGAGAAGAGAAGAGAAGAGAAGAGAAGAGAAGAGAAGAGAAGAGAAGAGAAGAGAAGAGAAGAGAAGAGAAGAGAAGAGAAGAGAAGAGAAGAGAAGAGAAGAGAAGAGAAGAGAAGAGAAGAGAAGAGAAGAGAGAAAAGAAAAAGAAAAGAAAAGAAAGAAAAAGAAAAGAAAAGAAAAGAAAAGAAAAGAAAAGAAAAGAAAAGAAAAGAAAAGAAAAGAAAAGAAAAGAAAAGAAAAGAAAAGAAAAGAAAAGAAAAGAAAAGAAAAGAAAAGAAAAGAAAAGAAAAGAGAGAAAAAGAAAAGAGAGAAAAAGAAAAGAGAGAAAAAGAAAAGAGAAAAGAAAAGAAAGAAAACAAAGCAGCATGAAGCCTGGACAGGTGAAACATTCACAGGATTACAACCACTCTTTTGGTGAATTTGGGGCATTAAAAATTTATAAACCTCAGTAACAATAATGTCTCAGCGACCAACTGATAAATTTGCAGAGCACTGACTAATAGAAGGAGATAAAACTTTAGGAATAACCAGTTTAATGAAGGGGTTGCTTTGTTTAGTTTAGTTTTGTTTTTGTTGGTTGGGTTTTGTTTTTGGTGGTTTTTTTCCCTCTGAGGAGTTGGTCACCTGCTGAAGGAAATACAGAATTCTGATGATAAATAACATCGTTATTCAAAAAGAAGAAAGATACAAACCGAGACACTATACCACTGTGGCCAAAGGTGGTGGCACCCAGTTCTAAAAGACCTCTGGCATTCTGGCCACAGGAAGCTTTTCAGCACACACATTATGTCCCAGCCTTTAATGTTATTTGAGCATTATACACACATCATACACAGTTAGAAGCCTTTCTTGAAGCTGCAGTCACACAACACTGTAACTGGGCTTGCTTTCACAGACCAAGCTGTTTCAGAAAGGGTTTTCCTGGCATTTTTTTCTAGGCATTATCTGAAGGCAGTTAACAGCCATGGGAGAAAAGGGCAGCACATGGAAAATCTGTGAGTGCCAGGAAAGATCAGCTTTTGATGCACTGGTTTTAAATGGCAAAACTTAGAACAGACAAAATTCTGTACACAATATCTTTCCAGTTTTGAAGAAACCTGATTTTAAAAAGATAAAAGTAGTTAATGGCTCAGTGATAAGCACATGCAGTCCATTATTTTCCTTTTGGGATCAGGCTAAACACCTGAGGGGGCACAATAGCTATTAATACTTGTGTATCACTCCAACCATCTTGCTGCAATACACCACACATTTCTCTGAGACACAGAAGCTCTGGAGCTGACCTTCAGCTGCCATAAATTGCCCCAATATAATCAGAGGTACATGTAGATTAGCAATAGTGAGATACTGGTAGCTCCAGAAACTGTTAAAGGCATCCAGGTAGAAATGTGACACACACAATGCATTGTGTGTGCATGAATTCAAAGCAAATATTTTAACTAGAAATGTTTACAGTGGACTGGCAGCACCTACTTATTGCTATTTCTTGATAGGGCATTCACTTCACAATGTTCTGTGTGAATCACATGCAAGAAATAGATAAGCCTCTGAAACAAGAAGTTCAAAGGAGGAATGTGATCAGCAGAAAACCATTTGAGGCACTGGGGCCTGCAGTCTTGCTAAGCAAACTCAAATATTCTACCACTGCAGGTATTTGTATAGCTCTGATGACTTAGCAACCACTTACACTTTCTGGCCCTTCAAAATTTGGTGGATAAAAATTGCAATTAAGCAATAAACACACCCAAGAATATGTTCTTTCTCTCTTTTAAGTTAAGGCCTGGGGACTTCTATCGCCCTTCTCCTCCACCTGAGATGGACTGGAGGGATCTGTCCAGTCCTGTGACATCCCTGGGTGCTCCACAACACAATCCTGATATGCAGGTATCCTATATTAGTGGAGCAATTGGTTTTCCATTATGAAATATCTCATGGAATGTAGCAAGCACACAGCTGTGCCAAGACCATGTGCATGATTTTTCCTATACCACCCATACTAGTTTCACTGATTACTCACTTCCTTAGCTACAAAAACACATGGCAAGTTTCTTCAGGCTCAAACATCTGTACACAAACTATTTGGGCAAAGATGTTTCCATTCACTCACACCTCCGTTGCTGTGACTGACATTTTAAACCTACCTTAACCAAACAAAACTTGATTACAGAAAACACCAGGCTAACAAATTAAATTACAGCCCTCCATAAGGTATCCTGCACTGTAGTTTGCTGTGTAGTCTAAATGGAGACACCAGCACTGGCCTTTTCACCTGTGCTTTCTCCTTTTCTTCTTGAAAACTTGATATCAGGCTGCTGAAATTGCCCTCCTCTTGCAGGCACATATTCCCCTTCTTTGAACAGCTTTTAAAGACAAAACTCTGCAAAAAGAGCCTCTTGGTGCACTATTCAGCTGTTGGAATTGCTAAAGAAGTTGATGGGTTTAATTTCAACAATAAAACGGTGCTAGAAATGGATCTGTTCTTTTTTTTTTCTGTAGACCCTCCCCAATACTGTTTTCACTTAATGCACTGTGGAATGTTTGAAATGCAAACTCCCCTTTAATGTGTAAATGCGCACACAAAATATTTTGAATCAATCTACGTAGGGTGTGTTGGGATGATTTACACATAAAAAGAGTCAAAGTTATCCTAAAAGCTTGAATTACTCACTGCATTTGCAGGTGCAACAGACACCAGCCCTGCAACCGTTCTCCATAGCAAATACCTTAAATGTGTACTTGTAATAACATAACCAAAATTGCTAAATCTTTTAGAGGCACCAGTATGGCTGACATCCAGATGAATCAGCAAGCTGAAAAATTATCTTACCAGCCGTAGATCCACACCAAAACAGTATTTGCAGCTGAAAATTTCAATAAATTGGTTTTACACTATGCTTTTTGGTATCAGTGAAAGATGAACTGTAATATACTTTCCACAAGAGAAACAGGGAATACACAACAAGATAGTCAGCACACATTAATTTAATTATGGCTATTTTTAAGCAGTATTTTGCCCTGTTATATAGGACATAATAGACAGTTAGAGCTTTATTAAATAAATGAAGAAAATAAGACAGCTTCCCTGAAGGGAGATACCTTCATTTAGTTGTGGAAGAACTTGAACCATTTCCCACAGCAGTTAGAGGTAGTTACAATAAACTTTAATTTCCATTCTTCTGCACTTGTATTTCTAAACATAAATTATCAGGGACTGTCAAAGGAATGGTGAATAGACAAGTTAAAAATCTGCATTTTTATGGCTTAGTATTTTGCACAAAAAAAGCCCCACAAACTAAACTGAAAATCCTCTTTCTGTCTAAGAAGCAATTAGCTCACAGTGCTGTCGTTTTCTTAAAGCAAGGCTATAATTTCAGCCCTGAAGCTCTGCAGAGGATCCTGTTTGGCTGAGTACAGCAGCCACCCTGTCTGAAACATTCTTCAGCAGAGTATTAACATTCAAAAGGTGTACCAAAAAGACCCCCAAAACCCACCAACAAAAAAAAAATTGAAGAAACCCACAGGGTATTCTCATATCTCTGCAAAATCAGGGCAAAAAAATAATCTCCTTCTCTCTTCGACTCTATTGATTGTTGCCAGTAATCTGCCTGTTTAACTGAAATTAACACAACTTGAATCAGTCACTCTGAATACTGATGATGACAGTTTATGGTCTTCAGACAAATTCCCCAATCCCTTACCTTAAAATATAGTGGATGATAGGATGCCAGTGTGTACTTTATTTAGAAAATTATCTGAGCATGCAATGGGAGAGGTATAGTCAGTAGCATTTGCTGCTTAACTCCTGAATTTCTTGCTTCTCTCTAGGTGTTTTTACGCTGGGAGCTTTACTCGTTTCCATGTCCTAAAGCTGCCCTTGATGTAGCTGCTTTTTATTTTCAGGGGAAAATACATGACTAAAGTGAAAAGGTCCCCGTTTCCCTTTCCCATGAGAAAAATTAAGTCAGTTTTAGAATGTCAGTCAGATAGAGTGATTGAAAAATGTGAGGGTTTGTTTTTTTATTTTTTAACTGAGAGTTTCTACTTAAAAGAAGGCAAATAGGTATATTCTCACACAGAGACCCCAAACCATTTTAGGTTGGTCATTTGCCTTGTCCTCTTACAGGGAAATTCAGTTTTCAGATATCCCATATTTTCACGGACCAGAGAAAGAATACGGGATATTATTCTTCTCTCATATTTCTTTTAAGTCTTCTCCTAGGGACAATAGATTTGAAGCTCACCAGAACTATCTTCCTTTTTCTGACCCATGAGGATTTTTCCCGTGGAGGCATCTTTTATTTTTAAACATCCACTGTGTCAGCTGCGCTGTGGTTGTCAGGTCAGCCCGGCGGAGCGTGGGACCGCGGTTTTGTGCACGCAGCAGGACAAACTGTGCCTGCAGAGATGATGCAGAGCTGCCACCCGGGTCACCAGAGTGCACAGACTGTCATTCTGGGGACACCCCTGTGCGCCCTGGGCGTGGTCTGGCTTGGGATCCTTCACCACCTGGCTTCTCATGCTTTACGTGGTGCCCTGAGATTTTAGGGTTTTTTTATATTTTTCAGGTCCTGCGCTGCATTAGTGTACAGCTCTGAACTCCATGTAGAGTGTTAGTAGGCTGTCTTCACATTTTGGTCAGGCACAGTAATCCTCCCAGGCCTGAGACCAAGGCCATTCTGCAATTACAGCTTCAGGCCCCAAAAAGTATAAACAAAAGTGAACTGGAGAGGAGCAAACTGGGGGAATGTGACTTCATTACCTGAAGCTGTAATTGGAGAATTAACCCAGATATGCAAATAGACCAAACTTATAACTGTGTGAAAAACTCATGACCATCTTGGGTGTAGCTTCTGCAAGGCTTTTGCACTGCCTGAGGTGTAGCTATTGAAGGCCTTTAATAAATACCCACTTTATTCTCTTAACCCTGTCTAGCCTCTGTTCTAGGCTGCCACTCCAAGGCGTCATACACAGATATAAACAAGGAGGAAAGCACCTCCTCCTGCTGTCACATAAAAACCTCCATCCAGGCCTCCCTCAGAACCTTGTCTTTTACAGGTAACCAGAGCTATCCAGGGACACAGGCCTGGCACACTCTCTGAGGGAATGTGACCATTATTTTGCCTGCCTGCACATCTCTTTGCAGAGTATTTACACGAGAACGCAGATCAGTAAAATCACAAGGCTGTCTGCTCTATGAATCCATTAATCTCACATCACGTTATACCCCTGCAGGAAAATGTTTCAGGAAGGATTTTTCAGCTCCTTGTTCTCCTTCCTCGGGATCTGTTTCTCTAGATGAGCTTCACAAAGTGTGTCCAGGGCTCCGTTGCTACAGGAAGCAACTTCTGCAAGGGTAATTCACAAGGATTAGAAACTCTCCTTGTCTGGGAGATTCATGATGAGACTTGACAAAAGATGCTGAACTGCATTCCCAGAAGATCTCTGACATGGAGGTTTCATAATATTGGACAGAAGCTTTGTATTTTGCCTTTAAGTACCTTCAGATCACACAAGGTGTTACAGACTCAGTAACAAATTCCTGCAGCGCTGCTGCTCTGTGATCCAGGCAAGCTGGTGTTCTTCCTGGGAGTACCTTTTTGTCAGGAAGAAACTCGTCATCACACACTTCCCTTTAAACAATCCTCATTGTGAAAAAAAAAAATTGTTATCCACTCAGCTCTAAGAAACCCAGCATGTCCGCAAAAACAAAATGAATGATTAATCTCTTAGAGGAAAAACTGTCATGTAACAGTGAGAATCTATAAATCCATAAATCCTGTAAACTAAGGAACTCCTAAGGAAGGGAGGTTTGCTTGTATCACTTTACAGCACTTTATATCAAGTAACTATTGGATTAAAAAAAAAAAAAAAAAACAGAAATAATCCCAGGAGACATTTTATGAGTGTGCAAAAGCTGGATGCTGCTGCCACACAGTGAGCTCAGAGGAGGCAGTGTTTCTGCTAGGAGCTGGTCCCAGTAAGGTCAAAGCAGGAGCCAAGAAATGAGAAGGAAAAACCCTGAGGTGCCTCCGACCATGCTGGGAGTCAGGAAAACAGTCCTGTGAGTTCCAGCAGTCAATAGCCAGGAAGGGTTTGGGATTTCAGAGTTACGTTCACATAGTGCCCTTAATGTTGCTTTGGGCACCTAAAGTTTTTAGGGTGTGACTTTGGGGGTTCACCAATGCTATAGGACCAGTTCTAGTAGGGCTTGCAATGAGTGCATCATAATCCTGGCTTCCACCCCCAGACATGGCAAACTCCAGGACTCTTATTTGATTTGAAAATGTTATGCTTCACAGATGCCTCTGAATGAAAATAATGTAAAATTCTTTGACAAATACCATAAAACATTGGTATTTCGAGTAATTTCCTACAGCACTGGTAATGGGGTGAATTTGCATCTCCAGGTATTTAATGGAAAAGTTCCTTTACTGCCCTTCAAAGAAAACTTTTTTCTGAGCCAATGTCATTAAAATATTTTCCACAGCCGTGGCTTGCTTTGCTATGAAGCTGTATCTTACCCTTTTTTTGAAAATGGAGGCTTGAAGATAATTATGTTTAATATTTGCGCGTGCTTCAGTTTCCAAACTCTACATCCATTTCAAATAGTGTAAATAAAGGCAGCCTTTCAGGAGAAAAAAAAACCTAAACCTAAACCAAGCCAAACCAAACCAAACCAAACCAATAAACAAACAAACAAACAACCCCCAAACCAAACCAAACCAAAATAAACAAACAAACAAACAAACAACCCCACAAAAAAACCCCAAAAAACAAAAAACCAAAAAAACACCGAAAAAACCCCAAACTTAACAAAATAAAAAACACAACCCCCAAAAAACAACAAAACCAAAAAACATTAAAAACAAACAAAAAAAAAACCCCACTCAAAACCAACAACTAATTTTGATTAAAAGCCATAACTGCAATACTGAGACAATCCCTGCAACTCAAGAGATGCTCCTGCCAGCTTGTTTGTGTGCTTCTATTTTTGTCTGCCCACAGAATCTGTTACCTACATTTGGGTGCTGGAGGTGGGGGCCCTGAATTGCTGCTCCCACAAGAAGAACAGGCAGAAGTGTGCCACACACTCTGTACCCAGGTGTCCCTCTTGCAGCTCCTCTGCCACCCCGCTCAGAGGGGAAAGGACCACTCAAACCTGATTTTTCCTGCAGAGGTTCCTCTCACTGATGCATTTCCTGGTTTGGGAATGTTTCCTTTGGCAGGTGTGTGAAGGTGCATGAAATATCTCCCTTAATATAAACCATTCAAAATGTAATTCAGACATTATCTGAGGGTAGTAAGCAAGGAGTAAGACTCCTGATTTCTCATTTGTAGCACTATCTGGAGCACACCTGGCTCCCCTGTGGTAACCTCAGAAGAAAACCTTGACATTTACAACCTCTTTCTCTGCCTTGTCTATTCAGCACACCTCTACATTGGAATTTCATCCTGTGAGCCACATATCAGCCAGCATTTTCCACAACAATTGCTTGTGCTCTCCCATTTATGTTCAGCTTGCCAGATTAATTTTTTTAAATTTTTTTTTCAGAAAAAACAGAAAACATTTTTAAAATTGAGCATTTTTAAAGAATGGCTCAGCCTGGACAGGAAGTATGCACCTCTGCCAGGGCAAAGTGAGAAGGATAAAGTATTGGGGAGGTTAAAAGTGTTCAGAAATCTGAAGGAACAGTCACACCATAAATATAGTTTACTTTGGACATTGTAGCTTCCCTTCTCTCCTGCCCTAGCAGAAGTGATTATCTCACTTTTGCATCCACTGCTGTAACTTTGCCTCAGCCTGTGCACAAAGCAGAGAGCCTGGAATCCTGGCTTGGCCAGAGGAAGACGTGAGAGATTTTGTTTTGCACTCAGTGTAAATATAATTCATAATCTGATGGTCAACACTGATGTGTGTTTATATGATCTCAGCCTAAGGAGACTCCTAAAATCTGCCTAAGAACAAGGTGAAAACAGTAAATTTTGGGGCAGACAAGGCTGTTTTGTCTGTATGCAGAAGGAAGGGAGAAAAAGAAATAAGGATAAGTTTTGGGGTGACAGCATCTTTTCAAACCATCAGTATGATACAGGCAGCCTTAAATCATCTTCACCCAGTGGTGGCATTGGATGCAGAAGTAGAGTTGGCAAATTATCCTGCACTCACACTGATTTATTTTTTCTTTATTTGTATTCTTTAGTGTGCACTGGTGACAATACCAAAAACATCCCTAACATCATTTTCATAACTTACCAAAAAAGCCAAGATTTCAGAGTAAATTTACTTTCTCCATATTTTTCTCTATTTCCCAGTTTTGCCTCAATACAGCCTAGATGTGAAACCTAACATAACATTACAGCAATTCTGCTGCCAAAAATATAAATGTTTGTAAAAGATTCTGCTTCTCTTCCTTCAGCTGGTTTATGCAGGCAGCTGGGTAAAATTTGGGTGGTGTGTGCAAGTAAGAGATTGCTAGATATTTGGTGGCTGGCAGCTCCAGAAAAACACTGATTTAAACTTATACTTTGCATGGATAGAGTGGGCAGATAGATCTATGTTTAATCCATAGGCTTACTGGTAATTAAACAAGTAATGTGCAATTTTATTGCTGTAATTCTAAAGATTAAAGAAGGATGCCTTCCAAAAGGCATTATGTAGGAATTGTGATTTGGTGTGATGCAGTTCAGTAATGCCAGCCAAGACGCATTTTATGTCCAACTCTCATTAAAATAACCCCAGAATAACATCACTGAACAGATTTTAGTAAGGAATTATAACCACTACCTAACCCACATTAGTTAGCTTGCCTTAAAAGTCATCTCAAAATAACATAAAGGCCTTTGGAGCAATGAGGATGAAGAGATATGTGAAAGCCTAATGAGCAGGCTGCTGGCTTTCCTGCAGTTTGATTTTGCCCTGATTTTCAGTAACTTTGCAGAGCTGGGAGCTGCTGCTGAGAAGTGAGGCAGGATTGTCTCAGCAGAAAGGCTGGGCTGTTGCAGTGACACAACTGCTGACCTTCAGAGCAATTTGGGATGGTGAGTATGTTCTTCCCTTTCAAGAATCCTGCTTCCTTTACAAAAAAAGTGCCCCTTCTCACAATGATGTCATGCTTTGAGAGTGTGTCATGAAAGGAAGAGGTAGCTCCCTTAAGTGAAGCCCATACAGCTGAAATTTCTACACAATGCGCTGCAGAATCCCAGATGAGGAAGCTGGCAACGCCCCGAGTGATTGTTACTCACTGCTTTGGTTAAATTTGGGCTTTAAAAAATGAAAGCCATTTCATTCCTTCTGGCTAACCCAGAGACGGCAAAGGTGGCAGTGCTTTCTCAGTGAAACCCATGGAAATTCCATGTTGAATGTTTAACACGCCCAGCAATGCAACAGCTCACACTGACACAGCCAAACGGGGACTTCTCCCCCCACACAGTTTGCTGTTGTCACTGATCTAATGTCATACACTGCATTTGGAGCAGGAAATAACTGAGTATAATGTACAGTAATTTAAGAAAATGGTCATAAAAGCAGTTATTCAGTGTAAAGAATACTACCTGAACAAAGGCTGCAAACATTTCAACTCGGAGCATGAAGATTTCACGTGACAAAAGTTCAGTTATACAATTCTCTTTTCCAAATAGAATAGTCACTAGCATATCTTAATGCTAACCACTTAATGTTCTGACTCATGGAATTTATAATTCTCCAAAAGTAAAATTAGTGTCCTTAATTAAAGATAAAAGCATGTGAGTCCACATAAGGAAACACACACAGACAGAGCTATTTACTACTGCAGTTAATTTACATTCAAGATCAGCTCACATTTTCCATGACTGGGGCAAATGACTTAATTCTGTTTTAAAAGGTAATAACAAATGTAATGGGTTTTATTTGAAAGGCCCACAACAAAATAAGATTAATCTGAAGGGTTCTGTACTAAACGGAGCATACTGTTGAACTGTGACAAACAAGGGAAAAGTATGGTACATTGAAAAATATATTTCAAAAGCAGCAAAGCTTTGCTGTGCATGACTACATTTTTCTGTGTCAAAAAATATTTTATTTACTAATAGAAATACACACACAAAAAATATAACTATTAACTTGAATCATGTTATAGGTCAATAAAGTTCATCTACATTCCCATTCTGAAAAGCAATAGGTTAATACAGCCCTCACTTTCTTTAGCCTGATATTTCAAGAATCAGTAATGGTCTCAAATAACACTATTTTTTCTGCCTTTTCCCTTTGCTTTGAAGCATTAATGAAAAACCACCAAACCAACAGAGAGAGCTTAAGCTACTGTGGAATGCTTTTGGAACAGGCAGCAGTGAGAAGTTTCCACTCCATTTCTACTCCCTCCTCCAATCTCCTCCAGGCTGTCCCTATCTTGGTGCTTCCACCAAGGAACTGAGGACCTTTTCTGCTGGGAAAATCTGCAGCCAGCCATTCACCTCCCTGCTTCTTGCTTTGAGAGAGGCTTTTCACAGCCCAACAAAGTCACTGTGTGTGTGACAGGAGCAGACAAACTCACCCCCGTGGCACCTTCCAGCCCCAAAGGCTGCCTGCCACCACTCCCTTTGCATCAGACACAGCTGTTGTGCGACTGCAGCATAAATCAGGTGTGGGAAATTCACCTGAGGAATTAAAAATGAAGCAAAACAGGGACATTGTCATCAGACCAGTTAGCATCTCAAGAGATGGGCAGGGGCGGGGGGAAAATTGAAGACAGAGCACCAGGGCTGCCTCTTCCAGCAGAGCAGCCGATTATTAAATTGACTTTAGGCTGCAGATTGAAAGTGCATGCTAAGCCTTGGTGCAGGGATGGGGAGGAAAATTGTTGGGAAGGATGAAAGTTTGACAAGAAAGGCTCACAGATATGTATGCTTAGCAGGAAGATTTTTTAAATGTAAGGTCTGATGAGGGAATAGAGATGGAAGCGAGTTTTGATATAGAAGAGAAGAATTGCTGAGCCAGTCTCACTGGCTAACCAAGGAGGCAAGGGGTGTGTTAGTTAGAAGGGGTTTCTATGGCTTAGAGCAAAGGATAAACCCACCCCAAACAAGAAGATGTTTTTACAAAGCAGGAAAAGAGCACAGGCAAACAAGGCAGCAAAGTTGCAAGTAGAAAAAAGGTCTCAGAATTTTCCACTGCAAGAAAACTGAAAAACAACTTCTAGCTTAAACTGTAATGTACTGACTTTTAGTAATTGGAGAATAATAACATGAATATGGTAATTATAGCAGTTATGACAGGCCATAGATAATAGTTAAGGTATAGATTGGTTGTACTGTATGAAGATGCTCAGCAAAGAAAAGTCTAGAATGCATTGTAACCAAAAGAAAAGTCTAGAATGCAATGCAACCAAAACCAAAGGGTCTCCAGGCCTGCCTGCAGCTGGAGCTGGCAGCTGTGGGCACAGCTCTGTCACCCATGACCCTGGACTGCTGTAACCTCTTGGATACAATAAACTGCATTTTGGAGAGCCCCATGGAGTCCTGCATCCCTCATTCAGGCTCTTATAGAAAATGATGTGCAGTCACCTCTTGTTAGAACCAAAGAGGCTGGATCAGAGGGGAGGACCCAAGGGTGTGGCAGAGCTGTGGGAACCACACCTGCAGCAGGACAGGAGCAGAGCGAGGGTAAATAGGAGCAGACAAACACTGATTTCAGCAGTCTGTGAGTGTGAAGAGAGGGAAAGCAGCTGTGGGAGAAGCTGTAGGAAAAAAGGCTGAGGGCAGAGAAGACTCAGGGGACAGAGAATTGCAAAATCTCTGGTTTAATTTAAGTGCATGTGAGAGGAGGAGAAAAGTGTCGTGATTGAAAGGAAGGGGCAGAAGTTTCCTGCATATCAAAACACCTGGGAAGAAAGCACAAGAAAACACCAGCTCAGAGGGTGTGTGCATACTTGGAGACACATATTAAGGTGTTAGGGTTGTAATCATGCCATAAACCAAAGGCATATCTGGTAAAGCAGCAGATGATTAATGGCAAACTGCAAGAGTCTCAGCCATCCATAGCCACACTTCTTTAGACTCATTGTACACCCCCTGACACCACCAGAAAGGTGACACCATCATCTTTATTATGCTCTTGTTGTGAGACCATGAGACAAAACAAGGGGCAAACTCCAGGGCCTGAATTCTGGGGGGTTATTTATCTATCACTTACTTGCAGGTTGAAAAGCGTGATTGTAGTGTTTTTTTAATTTAATGTGATAAAGCTAAAGCTTTATCACACTAAATTAAAAGTGAACCACTTTAATGGTCTAAGCACTTTAGGAAATAAAAGGACTATTTAAACATCTTCCTTATGTTATCTATCCTCCTTAAATTATTTTAATAAGAAATGGCAACCATTTCATCTTGCAGTAAGACATATTTTTTCACAGAGAGAGCTATCAAACACTAGAGCAAGCTCCCTGCAGACATGGTGGGGTCTCCATCTCTGGTGGTTTTCAAGATGGGATTGGACAAGGTGCCTTGATGCTGCTTTCCCACAAAAGGGATCTCCCAGCCTGGTCTATCCTGTGATTCTGTGACTTGTTTGATATATCTGATCTGTCAAAATTTAAAAAGAGAGGAGCAATAAGCACTGCTCTGGGAGATCTTGTTAAACATCATAAAGATGAAAAAATGTTTTCATTACTCCTAAATGATTCTGATTAATCTCAAGCACGGGTTTTCAAACCTCCTTCCAGTATGTTTATATTCAGCCTTGTTGAAGGCAGGTTCAGGAAAGGTACTGGGGTGATTTCTAACTAAAGGCTGCAGCAATGAACACTGAAAATGTTACCAAATGGGGGTGTCATTGCTTTTGCCAGCACAAGTTTATTTATCAATAAAACTTCCTGATGGTGTTACATCTCAGTAGCCCTTAAGACTTTCCACATTATGAAACCACATTTCACATAAAATGCATGTAAAACTAAGTTATAAAATAATACTGAAACACTTGTGAAATTTAAGAGAGAAGATGGCTTATCAGAGACTCTTCATTTTTGTTTCTCAGGCTTTTCAGTGGTGTGACAGATCTTTTCCCTGTTGCCTGCCTAAGTAACTTTGCTCTGGTTTGGTGGGAGCTAATATTGATTCATTAATTCACTCCTTTATTGCCAGTGAAGTGTAAGACAAAAGAGATGTTGTTCAAAACCCTCACTTCAAATAGAGGCCTCAGGCTTTTTAATAAAAAAGAAATATTAATTGGGGTATATACTGCAAAGAAATACACAGCAAGCCAATACTGCTGTTAGCACTGGTCAGAGAATTTATTTAACAAATCCAGTTTTCCTTTTTCCTACTGACAGACATTATTTGAAATACTTCCTTTTGAAGGGGTGAGCAATAAAAACTCACGGCCCAGCAGTGCCTGGTGATGTGCCACAGCCTCTCCTCCTGTGGGGCAGAGCTTCCCCCTCCTCAGTTGACCTGCCCTGAGATCAGCCCTCCAAGGATTTGGCAATTTCTCATTCAAAACCACACACATTTTTACCTTGCTCTCTACTTCCTCTCCATGCCCAGCCATTCTGACAATCTGGATGCACAGCCCTCCCTGTCCCACCTCTCCTGCCACCCAAGAAGCCCTGCCTGGCACAGCTCCCATCAGGAGCTGTCACCCTCTGCAGTCAGCAGAGACACCTTGTGGGAATCCACAGAATCGGAGGGTTTTGGGAAAGCTGCAAAAGGCAGGCCTCAGAGACAGCAGAGCTGTGATTGGAGCTGAGCAGCAGCCATGAGATAGGCCAGCAGAAAAATTATTTAAAAAACACAATAGCAAGGACAAATAGAGCAATGATCTGTGTATTAATGCTTGTCTAGAATAACTGTCTAAGCTACAGAAAAGTTTATCTAGCCAGATATTAGGAAATTTGAAGCTTAATAATGAAGCTCTGTGCATTGTGTTTTAAGGCTTACATGTATTGTATTTGAAATAAGCAAGCATTGTTTAACCAAAGGTACGTGTGCTTATAGTGGTTGGATGGAACTGCTGTCAATGTGCTTTTGCTTTGTGTGATTGGTCAAAAAACTTTTAAAGTGAGTTGTAACATTAAGTTCTTGGTCTGCTGCCTGGGATGTGAGCTGGTGGCATCTTCCCATTGTCATAACCATGTAATGAGACTGATGCTGGGAAATCAAACAGCTCGAGGTGCGTTCCACAGCAGCCCCGTCCCATTTGTGATTTTCAAAACCTCAGCATCCTCTCATCTGGGCATCTACCAAGGACCTGTGCCAAAGAGCTGCACTTGAATCCTTCCTCCAAGTCCCCTGGCTTCACAGAGAGCAGCCAACCCATCCTTAAACCATTGACCAGTCCCTGCTGGTCAGCGCTGCATCCACACCTGCAGGGGCACTGAGGGTGCCTGGAATGTTGGATTTTCAGCAAGGCAGTGCCCTCACACCACCAGGCACAGCCTTGCTTTGTCACTGCTGCAATAACATTAGGAACAGCTGCAAAATCAGCCATTTCTCCCCTTCGTATGCGGCTTGTCTAAGTCCATTTCATTTCAGAGAATTCTAAATGGTCACATGAATATTTTGGCTTAAATTAACTCTCATCAGCATCTACCTGGTTCTTCATCACAATTGAGGGAGCAAAATATCACACTTTCTTTGATTTTTTTCCAGTTCCAGTTCAGAAGAACCTGCTGTGCTGGTAGACTTGAATGATTTCATTTTTCTGCACAACCTCTTAATAGAATGCTAAGCATAGAGGGCTTCTTCACCAAGAAAGGACACTCTCTTTTGATAGATACTTATAATGAACTCTTAATTGTGTAAAAGATTCTCTGTGTTTGCTTTCATTTCAGAAAAAATGTGGACCCCTACAGAGGATTTTGATCCAGCAGACACTGCATTTTCCAATGAAAGGCATTTCTCTGAAAATTCTCCAAAAAGTTTCATATTAAACGACTAAAAATACCAAAGTGACGTCTTCTTTAAAACATAAAAACAGTGATGAAAATCTCATTGTCCC
Organism: Emberiza elegans; assembly: GCA_024865655.1. Lineage (NCBI taxonomy): Eukaryota > Metazoa > Chordata > Aves > Passeriformes > Fringillidae > Emberiza > Emberiza elegans. Next base: position 3,786,387 of record JALJVW010000034.1, read on the forward strand.
ATTCACAGCCTATTCTTGTCATTACAAACAAAAACTCGAAATCAATGTTTTTTCAGTGCACTATTTGGAGCCAACATGAGTTTTTCCCAGGGCAAAACCAATTAGAGCAGAATTACTCTGGTAGATGTTTGTCTAACATCCAACAAATAATGTTTCTCCTTCTCCTCCTCCTCCTTCATTTTGTGAGATGGTTGTGTGTGTTTAGGTCCCACTTGCCCTTAAATCCTGCTTTTTGAAGGCCGGAATCTTCATTTTTTCTCTAAATGGAAGCTGAGATTCTCACGTGGTCTTTTTAAGCTGGGTTTTAAGTAAAGCTGCAAATGGCCATAATTGAATTTCTGGAGCTGGCAGCACCCCCTGAACTTGCTGAGAGAGAAAAGCGGGCGAGTTTTTGAGTAGCTGGAGGCTCTCAAGTGCAGCTCTGACTCACACAGAGGGAAAACACACGACATTGTTTTGAGAGCTTCTCTGTGCACATTATTCTAATTTGGCAGTCCTGGGGCTCAACTGGTTTTCAGAAGTGTCATAAATCACTGTCATTTCTGTCCTTAGCTACCAAGAAAAACAGGCACCATGTTGTGGGACTTTCTTGCATCCCTTCTCCTGGCACAGGTTTGCTTGGAAATGCTTTGAACTCCACATCAAATGCCCCTCACAGTACAAATAAAAACTTCACAGACCTGTTTAAATAAGAACTGTGCACAACTGCCCACAAATCACTGAATCTGTGACTGGCCAACTGACTTTAAGGTGCAGTTGTAATGCTGTGATGGAAAAGGCTGTGTTTTCCCTGCTAAAATATCCACCAGACATTTGTGGGTAAGTTCTCTCTTCTCCCAGTGTCCTTATGAACAAAAGTAACAATTAGAATAGAAGATAACTATGATTTTGAAAATGTATAATCCTTAAAGAAAATGCTGTAAGTTCTTGGGCATCAGGGCAAAAAAGCCCTAGTAAGGATGGGGAAGCACAAGACAAAGAGGTTTTATCTGAATTTATCAGGTCCACATAAGGTTTTAAAGAGATTTTAACTGATTTTATCAGGTCCACATAAGGCTTTAAAGAGATTTTACCTGATTTTATCAGGTCCACATAAGCATACTGAATAAGCTAAAATACTATCAGAGGCTCAGGTGTGACCACAAATATAACTGGATTCAGCAGGAAACAAGATGTGGGCTTGAAGTTGTGATGGAGAAAATTATGAAACTGAACTGCATCCAGGTTTGGGGTCCTCAGTGCAAGGAAGATGTAGAGTTCCTGGAGTGGGTCCAGAGGAGGCCAAAAGATGCTCTGAGGGCTGGAGCCAGGCTGGGAGAGCTGGGGGTTCTCACCTGGAGAGGAGGAGGCTCCAGGAGAGCTCAGGGCCCCTTCCAGGGCCTAAAGGGGCTCCAGGAGAGCTGGAGAGGAACTTTTTAGTGAGAAGATGTAGTAGCAGCACAAGGGGGAAGTGTTTCCCACTGCCAGAGGGCAGGGCTGGATGGGATCTTGGCAGTGAGGAATTGTTCCCTGGCAGGGTGGGCAGGGGCTGGGATGGAATTCCCAAGGCCAGGCTGGACATTGGGGACAGTGGGAGGTGTCCCTGCCACGGTGGCACTGGATGGGAATTAAGGCCTCTCCCAACCCAAACCATTCCATGACCCTTCAACTCCATGATCCTATGAATTTATGACAAAACGGAGATTAGGACTCAAGAAAAGAGGAGCTGAGCGGGATAAGGTTTAGGAGGGAGCACAACACAAAATGGCCTTTTAACAAAGAGGACTTTAAAGCCCTACTGCTGCAGCAGAAAGTGCCAAGCCTCAAGTGTGTTGCGGAGGACTGACAAAGAAGACCATCTCCAAGGCAAGGAATTTTCTCCCTGGAGGAAAAAGAGCTGAAAGAAGCACGACAGAATGAGATGTGGCTGGTGGTTAAGTTTTATCTTCTCAATGGATGGACTACGTGACTCCTTAAACTTAGGTGAAAGATCTGGAAGAAGAACCCAGAAAAACATCTAAAGTGATTTTCTGTTTTCAATTTATGCCCTTAGTAAAGACAAGAGCAGGTACAGTGGCCTTTTGTTGTCATAGTGTTTGGTAAAGAATAAATCTGGACATCAGCCCTAGGAATAACTTGAGCATGCTGATACGTTTTTCTCCAGTCTGTATAGAGAAGAGAAACAGTGAAGACACAAAAGTTTGAATACACTTACAAAATAAAATAGGAGAGATAAACCACAAAGATATTTGTGAAAAGAGAACACCTTGTCAAATAAGAAGTGAGTAAACCTGAAGACACAAACCTGATTTAAGTTTAAAATAGAGACCCCTGCTATGCACACTGGGTCAAATGGAAAAATTCTGTTTCAAGCTGAGAATTGACTAAAAAGTGAAGGGAAAGACCTGAAAGTATGCATCTGAACATGAGATCAGTACAAGTCCTCCAGATAATGACTTGGAGCACTTAAATTAGATTTATGCGATGTGCCTTCATATGGCTCTCCATCTCTAGAGACCACAGAGGAAACTCTGAGTTTATAAGCCCTTGTTGGTCGTGGGTGGGCCCAGCAACAAAAGATAGTTCAGATATTTATGTGAACAATAGCATTAACCAATTAAATCCTTACTAATTTCTGTGGGAGAAAAGACTTTAAACAAGCGACCAGAAAAAGCTGGGCACTACTAAGTCTTGTCAGATGCCACACTGGTTTTTCATTATTTGCTACTTTGGCAGAATGTCCAGGCAGCCCTGGGAAAACACAAGATGACTGAGTGTAAACATGGCTCTACATGGCTCTAATTTAATAAAGAAGTGCAAGCACAACTTTAACATTAGAAGGGAACCATCCTCTCTGGTTCCCACAGTCTCTCCTAGGTGCCTCTGCTTAACAAACTACTTAAGTCTGATTTTCCCAGCTTTTACCAACCAAAATTGGTTGCAATTCATATTGTTTTACAGCAATATGCAAAAAGTAAGACAACATAAAATTTAGGGTGCAGGATAGTGCATTATTCTAACTCTATAACTCCTTACAGCATTCAGTGAAGGAGAGATGGAAATTTGGCACTGCGAACGTGCTGGATTGGTGGGCACGGGTGAAATTTGTTCCCAAGTGGGTGATCACTGACATTTTTCCTGTAGGGATGGTGGTAGGAACAGGGTTTCCTCACCCTGAGGTCAGGCAGCCTCTCAGCATTCACTGGAGTGGACACGAGGCACACGTTTCCTTGCTGGCTCTGCTGGGACCCAGGTGCTTCCTCTCATTTCAGGGCCTGCACTGCGGTTTGGTGAGCCATAACTTGTATTTCCACAGCAGTAACAGGATGGGAGTAAATGGCACAGAGAGAGTCTGAAATATCCCTTTTTTTTTTTTTTTCCTTTTCCCCGTTTTTTCCTTTTTTTCCCCTTTTTCTTTCTTTTTTCTTTTGTTGTTGTTGTTGTTGGTTGGGTTTTTTTGTTGGTTTTTGTTTCCTTTTTTGTTTTGCTTTGGGTTTTTTTGTTTTGGTTTGGTTTTTTGTTTGTTTTTTGCTCTTTCTGGTTTTGTTTTCTTTGTTGTTTTTGTTTGTTTTGTTTTCTTGTTTATTTTTGTTTGTTTGTTTTGTTGTTGTTGTTTTGAAGGTGGGTTTGTTTGTTTGTTTTGTTTCCCAAGAGTTCCTGCCCACTCTGGAGGAAATGGAGGTTTTGTATCCAGGCATGCATTCCTGAGCAGGAATATGCATGGGGTTAATAAGGACAGAAGGTAAACCTGACATTTGCTTTTTCATTAGCAGAGAAAATAGCCAGGGCTGATGGCTGAGCTCTGAAAAACATCACCACCTACATCTAATCAAGTGAAACATTCAGGTCAAATGCTATTATATAAATGTCTTTGCAAAGATCCACAGCACTGAGATACTTAACAGGCCTGTGTTTTCTCACGTGTATCTCTTTTTTAAAAATGCTGAAAAAAAATTCTGTTCCATTTAGTTGAAAATCCAAGAATAGGAGGTCTCTGCTGTATAAGAGGAAAACAGTTTCTGCAAATTATTTAACTTACAGGAGAAGAAGCACTACCAATGCAGCAAGGCTGACATTGATGTGGTTTGGAGCCACAGTTGGAACAGAGAGGGATGATACTTATAAATATGGCTAGTGGAAGTTATGGTCATGAATTTTATCTGCCACAGCATCTATTTAAGACCTAAGCAAGCATTATTTCCAGCATTTCTTCCAGAAGCCTAAAACAATTGGCTAAATACTGCTGGAATTAATTATGATTCCCCAATTTTCAAATGCATTTAAACTATCCTAGGATCTCCAAGGAGTGGGTTACATGTGAAACACAGAGGACTGTTAAAAATAGTTTTAATTTTAAATTTTAAATAATTTCTTCAGTTTAAAACTACCTGTTCTACCACTGTTCATGCAGTGAGTTTTCCTTTCTTTGGCACTGCATGCTAAAAAATCCAAGAAGAAAACAAAAAAGGAAGATATTTCTGAGGCCTTGAAAAGAAATCAATGTTTCAATTAAAGAAATATCTTCTCAATCAAGTGAAACATTCAGGTCAAATGCTATTATATAAATGTCTTTGCAAAGATCCACAGCACTGAGATACTTAACAGGCCTGTGTTTTCTCACGTGTATCTCTTTTTTAAAAATGCTGAAAAAAATTTCTGTTCCATTTAGTTGAAAATCCAAGAATAGGAGGTCTCTGCTGTATAAGAGGAAAACAGTTTCTGCAAATTATTTAACTTACAGGAGAAGAAGCACTACCAATGCAGCAAGGCTGACATTGATGTGGTTTGGAGCCACAGTTGGAACAGAGAGGGATGATACTTATAAATATGGCTAGTGGAAGTTATGGTCATGAATTTTATCTGCCACAGCATCTATTTAAGACCTAAGCAAGCATTATTTCCAGCATTTCTTCCAGAAGCCTAAAACAATTGGCTAAATACTGCTGGAATTAATTATGATTCCCCAATTTTCAAATGCATTTAAACTATCCAAGGATCTCCAAGGAGTGGGTTACATGTGAAACACAGAGGACTGTTAAAAATAGTTTTAATTTTAAATTTTAAATAATTTCTTCAGTTTAAAACTACCTGTTCTACCACTGTTCATGCAGTGAGTTTTCCTTTCTTTGGCACTGCATGCTAAAAAATCCAAGAAGAAAAAAAAAGAGGAAGATATTTCTGAGGCCTTGAAAAGAAATCAATGTTTCAATTAAAGAAATATCTTCAGAAACAACAGGAAGGATAAGAGGTTGAGAGATTTCCTGCAGATGGGAAGGTGCATCATCTCAGGGTAATGATTATTTTATTTTTTATTAGACTTTTGTTTGTTTATAAAGCAAAACAGACTAAGCCAATTTTACTCCACAGTCAGATTAAAATTATCTGTCCAGATGCTTTCAGTATTTTCATGTCTCTTTGGTCCAAAACTTACTTTTTGAACATTTCCTATCAATTTAGGAGAAACGCTCAATAGGATTTTACAGCAGTCCCATCCAGCTGCAAGAGTATTTTTTACAAGGAGTTGACCAAGCTGCAGGAAGCAGACGCCTGAGTTATCTCTGAGGTATTGTCTTAAGGGCAACACTTCCAGTGGGAAACAATTTTTGGAACACACCAACATCTTTGAGGCAGAAGTCACTGCACTGCTAACGCTGAAAGCAGCTAAATGTGCTTTTCAAAATTACAATTACTGAGCTCTCCCATTCAGATTCATGACTGACCAGGAGAGCTCAGGTTTTCAAACCATGCCTAATACTTGTGTGTCACATGGCAGGCAGATCATCTCCCTACTGCTGGCTGATTAAAGTCATTTTTTCCTCACAGGGCTGGACTCTAGCCCAGCCCACTCTCCCTGGCATCCAGTGCCATCATGTGGAGACAATCCATTACTCTCTGGATGCCTGAGAGGAGCTTTTTTCTAGGGACAAACAATTACATTCACTCAAAATCTTGCATTTGCAATAATGAAACAATTTTTTTGGAAAATAAAAATCACATTATTAAGGTGTTTGGCAGTTAAAATTTCCTTGGCTGTTAAGAACCTCCTTAATGCCTCAGATCTGTACTGCTAGCTGTCCTGACTTCTCCCTGTATTAAAATAAAAGAACCTTTTCTAAAACACAGACAGAATATCTCTTCTGCTCTAATCTTCTAAAATGGTGTGAAAGCATCATTCACTGGAGTTTATTTTTTTTGGTTTTAAAATTTTCACTGTCTTTCCCCAAGGACAAAGGGACAGATTCCTTCCTTGAGAAGAAAAAAGAAATCAGTTTTATCTCCCATTCTTACACAAATAAATGCACACACACACTTTCATATGGACAAATACACAAAAAAATCCATAAAAATATTTAACCTGGAGATAGATTATGGGGGAGAGGATGGTCTCCTTGTGGTCACCAGAGGTTTTGACCTCCCTGAGATAGGAGCTCCATCCTGGTAGGTTTCAGCCTGAATAATGGCCTGAAGTCAAATCCATGTGGAGGAGCATAAATAAAAGAGTAAAACAGTTTGTGGTCACTTCCAAATTGTCAGAAGCTGTACATCTGGACAGAAAATACACATGACAGGTGAGTGTCCTATTAGCAAATGTCAGGTGCTGCAATGCACTGACTCATTTTGCCCCGTGTGCTTCCTGCCACAGAACAAACACATTTAGCTTTGGCACAGCAAGTTTTACAGGGAGGTCAAAATTACCTTCAAACAAGCAGGGTATCAGTGCTTCTTTAAAGCAGGCCCACGATGCTTACCAGAATCCATTACTGAGGATAGCAAAACAGCGCCTTAACTTTATCCAAAATGATACCCTGTGGTCTGTCCCACTGCCACAGCCCAAACACCCAGTGTGGAGATATAAACCAAAGGAAACAAGTGGTCATGTTTCACCAAGCCTTAAGAGCCCAGGAAGCAAGCACAATTTGCTGTGTGACATTGGCAGGAGCACTTTTAATTAAACAGGCAATGAACTGGGATCAGGTCTGTATGTTGGGAGAAATGAAATCTGAAATGAAATTCTGAAATTTCCCCCCAAATGCCTACAAACCACGATTAAAAACGTGCACAGAAACCAGCAGAGAAGCAGGAATTCCGTATTTGTCTTACTCTGCCTCAGACATGGAAGCATTGACAGCATCTCTCAGGTCTGAAGCAAACAGGTTATCACCCCATACAGCAAAGTCCTAATCAAACCACTGTGGCACTTTTAAGGACTTGCTGTGCCAAAAGATCTTTTACAAATCTGGATTAGCAAAAGAAAATCACAGCAAAGCCAGCTTTCCTTCCCTTTTGCAGAAACATTTCTTCTTGGAGCCCATGGCACCATGAATGGCTGTGTATTACACAGGTAGAAACCAGAAATTAATTAATCTGGCTGCTGCTTTAACAGAAAGCAAAAATAGTTTTGAAAATACCTCAGCATCCAAAGGAGAGCCAAGGAGAATCTTGATTAGATGCAGGGGAAAGCAGTGACACAGAAGCAGGAAAACGCTGAGGTAGGGTGCCCACCTTCATGGAATGGAATGAAGGATGAAATAATCCAAGGAGAAGGGGTCAGTAAAGTCCTGTGTGACTTGTGTGTCACTTGTGGCAGTGAGGCGTTCCTCCAGCTCCTTCAGGATCCTCCACCCATTTTCATCCCTTTACCAGCAGTCCTGGAAACACAGGAAGGTTCCAGGTGACTGGAAGTTGGCAAATGAGAAAAATGCATATTTTATTATTGGCTTTTCCAGGCTTTTATCCCTCTTCTCAGCTGTTAAGTTGTGAAAAATGTGTATTTTATGATTGGCTTTTCACAAATATTAAATGCATATTATGTGTGTTATGATAGAAAGTGATGCTGTATTAATTTTCTGAAGTAGTGTGTTAAATATAGTTTTAGGTTGTAACAAAATGTTAAAATAGAAACTATGCTATGTAAGATATTTTTTTTAAGAAAGGACTCACAGTGAGATAGCAGCCACAGGACACCTAAATCTTTCAGAGAAAAAGAATGTACTGCCCCATTATCAGAAGAAACGAACTTCTTCCTGCCTTGCTCATCCAGAGTGATGCCTTCAGGATTCAGAGGAAGAAGCTGACACTGACCAGACAGAATCCTGTGTTTGAATGGAATTTATGTATCATGTATGAGGTGTATGAATATGCAAGAGGTTATTGTTTTTAAGGGTTAATCCTCTCTTAACATGGGTCCTTTTTTGGGCTTATGCTGCCCAGAAAGAGGTACCTAAACTGTCTGTAACTCTTTGTTTCTATTGTCTCATATTATCCTAATCAAAATTGTCCAAATTATTATTATCCTAATTATATTACTATTTCTATAACCTTTTAATTACTATTAAACTTTTAAAATTTTAAAAACAAGTGATTGGCGTTTTTCAGAGCACATGCGTTACCCACCTCCAAGAGGCCCTGAAGGAGGATCTGGGGAAGCACCTACAGGCCAGTGGGATGAGGGACAACAGCGTGAGGTCACAACAAGCCCATGGAGCTCCAGGATGGAGGAAAGGGGCTGGAAAATATCACCGACCAGGGTCTCTGTACAGATCACAAACAGGACAGAACTGCTGAGGAACTGCCTCGAGCTGTTTTATTTCCCAGCATCAGTCTCATTACATGGTTATGACAATGGGAAGATGCCACCAGCTCACATCCCAGGCAGCAGACCAAGAACTTAATGTTACAACTTACTTTCTAAGTTTTTTGACCAATCACACACAGCAAAAGCACATTGACAGCAGTTCTATCCAACCACTATAAGCACATGTACCTTTGGTTAAACAATGCTTGCTTATTTCAAATACAATACTTGTAAGCCTTAAAACACAATGCACAGAGCTCCATTACTAAGCTTCAAACTTCCTAATATCGCACTAGATATACTTTGCTGTAGTTTAAGGAGTTATTCTAGACAAGTGTTAATACACACACCATTGTTCTACTTGTCCGTTAATTTCTTTGTCTTACTTTTCTTCTTACATAATTTTTCTGCTGACCTATCTCATGGCTGATGCTTAGCTCCAATCACAGTTCTGCTGTCTCTGAGGCCTGCCTTTTGCAGCTTTCCCAAAACGCTCTGATTTTGTGAATTCCCACAGGAAAAGGCCCTGGGGGTGCTATGCCAGCAGCTGGACACAGCCCAGGGGTGCCCGGGGGCCGAGAGGCCGATGGCCCCGGGGCTGTGCCAGCCGTGCGGCGGCAGCAGGAGCGGGGCAGGGCCCGTCCCTGTGCCGGCCCTGCTGAGGCCGCACCTCGAGGGCTGGGTCACCTCTGGGCCCTCACACAGGGAATGGAGGGGCTGCAGCGTGGCCGGGGCAGGGAGCGGAGCTGGGGAGGGAATGGAGTCCCAGGAGAGGCTGAGGGAGCTGGGGAGGGAATGGAGCCCCGGGAGAGGCTGAGGGAGCTGGGGAGGGAATGGAGCCCCAGGAGAGGCTGAGGGAGCTGGGCAGGGCTCACCTGGAGCAAAGGAGGCTCAGGGGGCCCTTGTGGCTCTGCACAGCTCCTGCCAGGAGGGCACAGCCGGGGTGGGGGGGGTGCCACCGTGATATTTTCTGAAAAATCCCCTCACCAGGATTTTTTCTCCTGAGAAGCTGAGAAGCTTCAGCTTCTCCATGTTTTGCTCCTCTGGAATGTGATTTGGAGAATTGTTTACCCAGCATTGTTTTTAATTAATGGCCAATCCCAGTCCAGCTGTGTCAGACTTTGAATCTGCCACGGGTTTTTATTATTCATTCTTTTCTAGCTTTCTGATGTCTCCTTTTTCTTTCTTTAGTACAGTTTTACTATATAATTTTCTTTTAACATAATATAACATCATTACATAATAAATCAGCCTTCTGAGAACTTGGAGTCAATTCTCATCTCTCACCTCGTCCTGGGGGCCCTCACAACAGCACAACAGGGGGGTCGGGCTGTGCTCCAGGGAACAGGGACAGGAGCACAGGGAACGGCCTCAGGCTGGGCCAGGGCAGGTTTAGACTGGAATTTAGGGGAAATTTCTTTGCCCAAAGGGTTGTCAGGCATTGGAGCAGGCTTCCTGAGGAAGTCTTGGATCCCCCACCCCCAGTGCAAGAAAATTTTAAGTCACCACATTCACCTAGTATCTACACGTATCACAAGTCTTGTGGGTTTTTTTTTTTTTTTTAAATTTTCAACAGTTCTGCTTGTGGAATGGTGAAATAAATGCCCTTGGCTTCAGCTGCAGGAGGACACAGCAGATTTATGCAGGTGTTTGTGCTCAGCAGAGAGAGACACCAGACACAGGCAGCTGTTCTATCTGCAACCCCTCACACAGGAGTCTGGCACCTCTTGTGATTTCCCTTTCTTGTTTTTTGGCCTCGGTATCCAAAGTGGGTAATTACAGGATGGTTTTCAGGGTAGCTCATCTCCCTTTCACAGAAGCACACAGAAGAAAACACACACTCAGGGATTACACATCCAGAATGTAAAATGCCAAAATGTTTTTGGCCCGGCACGTGGCATATGCAACCCACAAAATTAATACAGAATTGCAGCACTAAAGCTGATTATTAATAGTGCTAAGTGCAAGCACAGAAGGAAGATGTGTAGAAGACACAGTTACATCCTTTGCCAAGAAACATTTCCTTCCTACTATACAAACTTCAGAAAAAGATATGCTCTGAAATGTCATTATTTTATCTGTTATATTCACACCAGATTATTAAAATTTGCTAGAATTTCCCCATACAAGCGGGAATTTTCTGAGTAGGTACTTCGAATGTTTTCAAAAAACTCTAAGCAACAATACGCCTTTCATTAAAAAATTAAATTTAAAGGTTATTAGGCAACTCCATGGTTGGAAGGATGCAGCAGAGGCAGGACATTCTGCTCACATCCTGAAAACATGTGTCAACACTGACTGGAAGGATCTGCTTTCACAGAATAGTGTTTATTCACTATTCTTTTACTTCCAGATGAGTTCATCCAGCACCAAGAAGAAGGGTGGGTTTGGTCACAGCCAATGAGCAGACAGATTAATTTCTGGGGAAATCTGAACTCTCAGTTCTCAAAACTAAGAGAAATCTGCAATCTTAGGTTTCTGTGGGCTTTACTAACCTTTTCTTTTAAGATGTGGATTCAAACCCAGTTTGTTTGTTTTGCCATGACTCAGAATTCAAAACAAACTGTGAAGAAAACACTCTTTCTTCCTTATTCAATGAACTGTATGGGAGCAATGCTTTGGTGTTAGACAGTTCTGCAGATTTTGGGAAAAACATCTCTTATGACCTTATGCTGTCTTTAAATGAAATAAAAAAATGAAAACATGGAGCTACCTTACCACCCCACATGAATTGCTATTTAAACACTGATTTAAACTAGGACTGGGACTTTGACTAAAACCAGTCATGTTTCATTCAACAAAAAAGTGAGATGTGGGCTTCCTTATGAAGAAAACAGAGAGCAAATTGTGTACAGGGAATATAAACAGCCTGCAGTGAGAGGAAACTGAGATTAGCAGATTAAATTAAACAGGTAATTAAAAAATGCAACAGAGGTCTTCTGTGGGCAAAATGATAAAACTTTCTCTTTCATAGCAGGAGAAACTTCACTACTAGAAACCAATCTAAGAATAGGCAGCACTCCTTCTGCTTCCTTCTTCTGAAGTGAAATTAATGACTTTGTGCAATTAATGTATGGACTTTGCCAATACTGCTTCATGTGCATCAGATAATGGGACAAATCCTACAATGCTTATTTTATCACAATTAAAATCTTCTAAATATTGGGATGTTCACTTCTGATATATATACTGACATGTATTCTGATATAAATACCCTGAGACCCACAGACAAAAAGAACCAGGTAACAGTGCAATTACTTATTACAGCAACTCCCATTATGTTAAAAATATTCTCCTGCCCTTTCCTTTTCAGACACAGGTTTGCTGAATTTTAGTTTTAATGCACTTTATCAAAATAACTAATTTCAGTATCTGCCTTGCATACGTAATTCTGTTTACCAAGAAACATTTCCTTCCTACTATACGAACTTGAAAACATATATGTACTGTAATGTCATTAATTTCTGTTTTAATCACACCAGATTATCAAAAAAGAATTATTATCCAAGAGCAGCATTTCAGGTCCACCACTATTAATAGTGTAATTAATAATAGTAGTGATGTTAGTAACAAGTATGCTACTAAATATTTTTTATATATATATATATATATACACACACACACTATAATATATATTACAGTATATTATTACTGTTATTATATAACACGTCTGCTTTTCACCTCTTTTTGGATGACACACCTATTCAGAACCCCACTACTGGTCAAAACAGTCTGGTCAACTGCAAGGCATGAATACACAAATATTCAAGCTAAGGCAAGTGAAAAACTTTTAAAACTCAGAGAACTCTTGATGGAATGCACGACCAAGCTGAGAACAGTGCTTGACTGAGTGATTCAATGCATTATTCACAACAAAACTACAGCAGTAGCAAAGTTTTAGTTTGATCTTTATCAAACACAGGCTGGTTGCACTGACCTGAAAACAGAGATTAAAACAAGTTTGAAAGTTTTGGTGTGTGAGTTCCAATACCAGATTTTTTATTAAAAAAAAAAAGAAAATCACATTCACTCGTGTCATAAAGCATCCTTTAATATTAAAGGAAGTATGTTTTTGTGGTCAACACCAAAAAAGTCCAGCCATAACACAGAATTCCATGTGACTTTTTATTAAAACAGCCAACATAAACTTGGAAAAACAACTTACCTGCTTTCTCCTTTACTTCCGTGAGGTACTTCCCTATTTTTTACACAGCTACATTTGCTCACACATGTAAAATACCAAGACAGCTGGAACTCACTTTCTCAACACGAAATATTTTTTTTTTCCTGTAACCTTAAAGCTACGTCTCCTTTTAATCCAGTACATGAAAACCCCCTGTGTTAGCTCAGAAGCAGCTGTTGAGTGTTTTTGGACCTGTTATTCCTCTGTTTATTCCCAGTTTAGCTGACAGGCCAGCAGAATCAGCTGGCTGGAGTATCCAAAGCTGTGACAGAATTCTGCACAATGAGATGATAAATTAAACCAATTGGACCCCTTTTTCGTTTAGGAACTTGAAATCCATTCACCATTAGTTTTATAACTTTTTTTTTCCTGAATTATGTTACTGTGGATGGAACAAAGCCATAAAGTCAAAGCTAAATTACTCCCAAGATTCAGGATTTCAAAATATGAGTTCTTGATAGGTTACAAACAGTAGTGTTGAAGTTAAAATCCACTTCAGAAAATTAATCAAGTTTGAAGCTATTTTACTCTTGCTTTTAAGTCTGTTAACAACTTTTCATGGGATACAGCATGTTCTAATTTACTACTTGTTCCTGTGTCTGGTAACAGTAGGAAATAAAAGCATTTTTTTTTTTTTAAAAAATTTGCTCAAAATTATTAAATGTAATTGCAAACTCAACACACAGAGCTCTGTGTTGCAAAGTGAACATTTTTCAGTGAAATTCCTTACTTTCATCTGCAAAGTTTACTATTATGAAAAAAAAAAGAGGATACTTTTACAAATATACTTAAGAATGTTACCAAAAAAAATTTTCTCATTTTCACAGATTTACAGAAATCCTCCAGAAATCTGCCTCTTGAAAAACACCCCCTGAAAAACCTCCCCAGTGCTGCATGGAGGGGTAAACATCAAAAGCAATGTGTAAGCTTCATTGGACACAGATACAGAATCACATCTGTGCTGTCTCTGCTGGAAGATTTGCGTGTTTGTGCTCTTCTAAAACTGGCCAAAATTGACAATCAGACACAAGTTATTCCATATTCCTGATTTCTCAACTACCCTCTAGCACCTCCTGCATTCAGGGCTCGCAGGATGTTCCTATTTCTCTGGCACTCCCTGACTGCTTTCACATCCTTCCACACTCTGTTCTTCCCTTTGCCCTCTTCTGCCACTCCTCACTATCTTGCCCAAATTGAGCAGGGGGCTGAAAAAGATGACTGGTATAATTATTTGCAAAAATTATTTTTGCAAATAATTAGACATTTAGGGCTAATCTTGAGAGAGGCAGCAGGGTGAAAGTTATCAGACTAGTTTCAACAGAAATTTGTGGGGAATTTTATATCCCTGGTTTTTCTCATAATTTTCCCATACTTTTTTTCATCTCAGAGCCATGCTGTTCTGAGCAATGCTGTGATGAAAAACTGAGCCCAGGAACCAGAGAAGCAACTTCTCAACAAAAGCAGCCCCAAATGCAGAGTTTTTTCCAGAATTTTAAAGAATCTCAGTTAAGGACCTCATAGATCTGAATGTAATGCAAACTCAAAGGGTATGGCCGGTTTTTTTTAATGTGAAACAGAGTTTAAAAATGGTAGTATAATAGTAATACATTTAGTAGTTTTTATGATTTCTTCGGACACTCACATTGGAGCAAACTCAGCAGAAATGGCTTCTGCAGCTGCACCTACAAGTCACCCCCTGCCATGATGTGGCAGTTGAGAGTTGTAACAAAAGTTACATGTCCAAAGTGTCTCTGCCTTTTCTCTCGTATTATTGGCCAAAACACAACCCTGGGGGTGGTAAAAAAGCTGAACTGTCTCCATCATATGGTTCAGAATTTATCCATGTAACTCCAGAAAAACGCAGGAAGCGATTTCCAACTTCTTTGCCTTCCAGATCACAGTCCAGACATTTTTCCTTCTTCCCTTGGCCTCTCAGGGAAGAAGCTGAGCTTGTGGTGTTCATGTGAGGATGTTACTTTTCAATACACGAGCAAATCATGCTCCCCCAAAGGGAAAGAACTAATAGATAGTTCCAAAGCTACACCATTTTAATTTTTTCTGGGAACTGTCAAAAATAAATCACGAGACTTTAATGAGCCAGAGAAAAAACATTTCACTTGACCACATTGTCTTCCTCTACTCCTCTCACTTCTTAAAAAAGTGAAGGCCAGGGACAGGAAAAGGAGAAAGAAAAAGGTTGTTCCTCTTCAGTTTTAATTTTAAGCCATGCCAGGGCACCTAAATCTACCGATGACTTCATACCCTCCTCCTTTGCATCATGGATGCTGCAAGCTGGGGGTAAAACAGCAGCATTCAATTTATCATCTGCTGCAAATTGAAATTACAGTAAAGGCAAAGATGCCTTTGCTGCATAATGACAAAAAAACCCCTCTGTATCACCTTTTTGGTTTAATAGGGTAAAAAGCAGTCTCAATGAGGGACCTCAAGATTGAGAGCTGGATCTTGTTTCCTTGTTTGGTACGTGACAAATCTGCAAACTGACCGTGCAAATACAATTTCAGTAAAGATGTTCACCATATGTAATAAAAACGAAGCCTTTAAAATAGATGCAATTCTCTAGGGAAAACATTTATTCAACTGCTTTACAGAGTAAGCCAATTAAGGCCAAATATATTACTTGGAAATAGGCTTTCACTGGGTACAAATATGAGCTGGCTTAACAGTATACTGTATACAAAATGTTCTTTGAAAGCATCTAAGAAAGGTAAAGGCTGAGCAATACAAGCTGAAAAACTGCTTCTTTAAGGCAAACAAAAAGTATTTGTTTATTCTTTGTTTCTTAAAAAAGTATTACCAAAATATTTCTTCACAATTACTTCCATATTTCTAAGTAAAGATTTAAGATTGTGTGAGCATGGATGGAAGATATTTATAGCCACAAAAAAAAAAAAAAAAAAAAAAAAAAAAAAAATCAGACATCACTCAAAACTTATATGAGAAACGGTGAACTCATGACATCATGAAAGCTTTTAGACTTAAAAGTGTTTAGAAAACCCAGAATAGTAAAGCAAGCAACACACACATGACCGTTTTCCATAATCAAATTACAGACAACTGTAAATACATAGAAAAAATTACATAATTACACATAACAGATGATGTCTGGAAGCACTGCAGTAAATCATGTTATTGAAACTGCTGAGATGATTTCATGTGGGGAGTGCAGTACCTGATCTAAAACCCACTGAAGCAACTTGAAATTTTGTCTGTGGTTCTTCAGCTGGCCACGAATTCAATTACTGTTACATAAAAAGCAGAAAGATGCAGCATAGAAAATAAAAATTCAGAATTATTTAGCAACGACTTCAACTAACAAGGGCATGGATTTGTGCTCTTCTTCAGCAGCTCACTCTTAGGTGCTGTAGAGACTGCTTGGCATCACTCCTGAGAACTACATACAGACACCAACCCAAGGAGGTGATAAGTATCCCCTAAACACATGCCCCAAAAACCACATGTAATACAGAAGGTAGTCTCTCAGGATTGAAATCCATATATAACATACATGTTATGCTGTCAACATGTTTATATTACTAATATAATAGAAATAGCTAAACAAATATCCCCTTCAGAAAGAATACTAACTAACTGTCTCAGCAAATGGCTGGTAAGGTGTCGCACCACAGCACATTCCAGTTAAAAAAACTGCAATGCTGCCTGTAGCAGTCATAAATACATGTTTGTTTTATGAATCATACTGGAAAAATCACACATTAGCTAAAAAACTGCAATTGCTCACTTCCACTCCTGGAAATCACCTTCACTTCTCAACAAGCAGAGACGGTTTAGAGTTAAAATCACAAATCTTGTGTTGCTGAGCACGGGAACACAGGGCTTCCAGTGATCCTAGAATCAAACCCAGCGTTCCTGGCCTGAGGGTGTCCCCGCTGTCACACGGTCCTGGGTGGCAGCTGCTGTTTGTACATCCCTGCCAGGGCCTTGGCCGCGCTGTAGATCATCTGCCGGCGGGACATGCCCGTGAACACGGCGTGCCAGTCCGTCCTGCTCGCGTTCAGCACGCTCTTCTCCAGCACCTCGCCCACCGTCACCAGCAGCCCCGACCACCTCAGGCTGTAGTCCTGAGGGGTCAGGCTCTTGGCCTGCGTGTAAAAGTGTGAGAAGTGGTTACTGAAACAGTCTGGGATCAGTAGATTTGCGTCTGTTGTCGGATTTAAGCGACTTTTGCAAGAATCATTCTTGTATCAACAGACCTATGTGGAAAATTAAAGGGTGTGAGAAGCAAATTTGCCATGGACATATTTTCTGAAAAATCCTTTTGTTAGGATGTTTTCTCCTGAGAAGCTGAGAGGCCTCAGAAACAAAATGTAATCAATGGTTATCTGCTGCTGTAGAATGCAACAGGTGCATCTGTGATTGGTCTCATGTGGTTGTTTCTAATTAATGGCCAATCACAGCCCAGCTGGCTTGGACTCTCTGGTCAGTCACAAGATTTTATTATCATTCCATTCCCTTTTTGCTAGCCTTGTGATGAAATCCTTTCTTCTATTCTTTTAGTACAGTTTTAATGTATCATTTTAATACAATATATATCATAAAATAATAAATCAGCCTTCTGAAACATGGATTCAAGATTCTCATCTCTTCTCTCATCCTGGGACCCCTGTGAACACCACCACACAAATTTCAGCTATTCAGAAATTGGTGCTACTGAAAAAAGCCCCAAAGTTACTATTTTAACAAAACAACAGCTGAGGATCAAACCCCAAACAGTTCTGGTTATAAATTCTTCAGGGAAACATTTATTTTAAAAGAATTTTCAGGCCGGAGTTAACTGAAGAATGACTCATATCTGCTGTCAGGCAACATGCAGTGACTGGAGTAATTCCCAGTCTGTGCCTAAAGAAAAATAAACCACCTCCAGAAAAACTTCTTGTGCTGGTATTTCAGAACTGCACACTACTGCAGTTCATCCCATTATTTCCATTCAAATAAACCACAGTATTTCCAATATTTAAATATACTGATTTCAGAATTGGACATCCTTGCCAAAATAGCACATTTGAAATCAGCCTTTGTCTTTTAGCTGGGACTCTGTGTATTCACAGGGGACTTAAGTCCAAGTATTGATCTGGAAAATGGGAATCTTATTTTTAGGAATGAGTTTTCAGAGAGTACAGCATGCTGCCTGCTTGGTTAGTATTTCTTCTTAAATAGGAAAGTAAAACTTGTGATAGATATTGCAAATATCCAAAGAGACAGATATTGCAGAATGAAACTCTTGACTAAGAAAAGCTTTACTATAAATGTCTAAAGATTAATTCATGAGCATGATGAAAAATATTTTGCAAAAATATTCATAAATAATTCATAAACATGATGCAAAAATATCCTCATTCCATAAATGAAAACATTTAAGTGTAATAACTTCCAGTAAAAACTAACATCATAACTAAAATTAAAACTTCAGTCTTATGTCTCAGCTGTTAATTGGTAAGAAAACTGAAAAATGGAAAAACTGAAAATATGTTCTCACCTGCTGAACATATTGCAAAGGCACTGGTGTTGCTTGGGTGAATGCTTCCAGGTGAATTCCATGAATTGGATCCTCAATAATCAGACATCCAATGTCAAACCACCTGCAGTGATGTGCAAATTGTTTTATTTCTGAGTACTGAGGATCACTCTGGTGAAAACCAACATGCTAAAAGTTGAATTATCAACATTTTACAAGATCTAATACAGCTGTAGTAATAATGTAATAATTAAACTCATCAAACTGTTGTGGTATTTTGCAAGTGAAATTTGCATATGTCACTTTTCATCCATCCATCCATCCATCCATCCATCCATCCATCCATCCATCCATCCATCCATCCATCCATCCATCCATCCATCCATCCATCCATCCATCCATCCATCCATCCATCTCTCATAACAGTGCACGTATATGCATGTAAAATACATAAAATACATATGTATTTACAAATTACATGAAACTTACGAATCAAAATAAAAAAAAGAAGAGCTGGAAGGGTGGGGTGTGTGGGCAGACATAACCCCTTGGCCACAGGTATTCTGCTACAGTTTTCATTCAGTCTTTCAAAGAACATTTCTCATTAAAATAACCTTCCCTAACAATTTTAAAGAAAATTGTCTATTTATCATTCATGTTCTACATTCAGAAGATTTTCTGGAAAGTCTAATGCTATAGCAATAATTTAAATTATTTATTCAGGGAAACATTTCTGCCTGTCTGGGCCACATAAACCTCATGGTAAGAGTTTAGTGGAGCCAGACAGGAAGAAGCAATTCCATCGTCTTTGCAGCAGGGAACAGAGCACTGGAATGCTTTGACTGGCAACTATTGAAGACTGCTGAGAATGTCTCATGGTTAAATATAACTTGCTTCCAATTAATAATGAAGTTGCTGGTATTTTCTTGTCTTCTAATGCTTGCATTTTTATCCATGTGATGGGCTTTTATTTCTTTTTTGGACAGATACTCTCCTTTTGCTCTAGTTTTTCATTTAGTATTTTTAGTGCAATATGAATGAGGAATTTTCTAAAGTAAATAGGAGTAGGAAGGAGTTTTAATTTTTGTTTAGCATTTATTTCCATCTAGTCTGATTTAGACATTTTATTGTCTTTTCAAGGAGGATTAACTATGACATATATTATTACTAGTATGGGTAAATTGAAACTCCTCTTCTTTAAACATGTACAAGCATGGTCAACACTGGAAGAAAACTATTTAAGTTTGTTTTAAGAAAAACACAGCATTGTCCCTAATGTCTTGGCATTTAATTATAAAGCTGCTTCAAGAACTGCCTGTCAAACAACATGTTATAAAATCAAGTTGCAATGTATTTTCAAACAGCATTTTTGTGTCTGTACAGTGCAACTTAGATGCAGTACCACATTCTCAGTGAAAGAAAAACAGAAAATAGATTATTTGATAAAATCATATTGTTCTAAATGCCGGAATATCTCCCAATATCTCTTCTAACACAATTTCAGAGAGAGAAGGAAGGATGCGCACCACAATGCACAAACTATTAGCCAAATTCCAAATTTTATATACAGCTCCCTAATTTTTTCATCTCACTTCACTGTGTTTTTACATTGCCAATCTACAAAATGTGACAAGGATTTCTTTATATTAATGTCTCAAGAAGCCTGGACAAAAAACTGAACATCATCACCAAAACCAAGCCTGCCAAAATACTTCTGACAAATCTTCTCCTTTCTCATTCTCCTTCTCCTTATTCTCTTTCTCATTCTCCTTCTCATTTTCTATCTTCTCTTTCTCCTTCTTTCTCCTCCTCATTCTCCTTCTTTTCTCATTCTCCTTATTCTGTTTCTCCTTATTGTCCTTCTTATTCTCCTCTTCTTCTTCCTCCTTCTCCTTATTCTCCTTCTCCCTCTCCCTCTCAAACTGCCACCAGCTCCTTACAAGGAATGTTCCCAACATGTCCCCACCCTCCTGGAATAAAAATGCAAGGCTCCCACTTGTCAGGAAGCAGCTCCTCGATGAAGTTTTCCACTGACACAGCGGGCTGCTTCTCGTGGATGACTCCTGTCCGGCGCAGGCTGTCTATCCTCTCCTGGGCTCCCTGAGTGGCAACACAAGCTGTTAGACACAACTCTGAACCACAGCTAAGTGCTGTGCTTGCAGATCAACCCCAAAAGAACCCCAGAACACACTTTTCGAAATGACTCAATAGGAAAAAAACCCAACAACCTAAACTAGTGAAAGGCCAGGAATGCCAAACAGTAACAAAACCTATGATAGAGATAATTAAATTTTTTTTTAAGGTTTTCTACATTCCAAGAAAAATAGCCAGGGTAGCTTGCAAAGAATTCCTAACCTGTGATGGTTTTAACTCTCCCTAAAAGCATCAGTGTATATTTGTGTTACTTTGACATTTCTACCACTTAAAACTTCTTGGGTTTAGAATCTTTTAGAGCTTTGTACCAACTTCGTAAGAACAAGGGAAATAATCCATTTGTCGTGTTGCATTTCCAACTAACACACAGGAATTATTCCCCTGAAAACTGGTGTAACTCTGAACTTGTAACAGAAATATACAATACACTGCAGGAGATGAACAAATAAAGGAACATGCACATTATTCTGCTTTATCTCAATTGCATCAGATAATACACTGCTATGAGAACAGGCTTTACTCTGCACACACTGCCACAACAGATAGGGGGAAAGGCTTCCTTTTTCATTAATTTTGGCTTACATTTAGTAAATAGAGTACGAAACAGCTATTTTCAGGATTTTCACTTATTGGCCAGAACTGGTGAAACAACCTTTGCTAACCCTTCCTCTGGGGTGGCACAGCACTTTGCAAGGCTGCACAGGGAAATCTTATTTTTCAAAGAGAACACAGATCTGTTCAGAAAGATCAAGAGTTAATCAAATTGTCTTTGATCTACAGAATCAGTGGGGAGAAAAATCAATCTTGGAGACTTTTAATTTCTAACATTTCCAACAGGATGTGCTGGTAACAGACTATCCAAAAAATGCCTAATATACTTGGAAGCCACAGTAATAGCATGATGTATGCAAAATGTGATGGCAATCAATGACAGTACAAGGAAATTGACATAAATGGCATTTACACTGACAGAGGAACTCTTCACTTACTGCAAATGTGTTTGCAAAAAATCTTGAAAATATTTCAAAGAGAGAGCTTTGGATCTAATGATCCAAATTGAGGGGAAAAAGACAAAAAAACGCCAAACCCCTTAACCCACAAAATAACAAGACCAATGAACCAACAAAAAACCCCTCAAGCCTGAACAAAACAAACCAAAAAACCAAACCAACCAAACAAAAAACCAACCAACCAACAACAACAAAAAAAACAAAACACAAAAAAATCCCCAAAGAAAATGTTTACCTATCCCAGAAACTGACCTTCACTTTACAGAAAATGAGATAATTTTGCATTAATTTCTCTTTGCTACTACTATATATCAACTTACCTTTAAGCCTGCAGCATAGCCCACAGGCTGTGGTGCAATGTTGGACTGTGCAGCCTCTCCAGTCACAACAGCCATCCCAAAGACTTCTTGAAAAGCATCACGAATTGCTGCAACTTTCACCTCTTTATTGGAAGTGACCACTATGTCCAGCTCTCCCCCAGTTCCTGCAAAATAATTTTGTGAAGTGATCTGTAAAAAATACATCCACGCTTGGAATATTCCTCCTTCCCATGGCAGTATAGTTCAAACACAGTTCTACACCTTCTCCAGCTGCTTTCTTTTCTTTCTCATGCACTGGACAATAATTCTTCCGTGAACGAGAAGTCATTTAAATTAGGAACTGAAATTCAGATGAATAACTAAGGGATACAAGGGCGAAAGGCTGGCAGCAGGAACTGACCTATTTTCAGGTTCAGCACCCAAAAAAAAAAACCAATACCACTCATTCAAGATGACAATTCACAGAGCTTTAGAAAAATAACTTAAAGACATCCTTTTCCAAGGATGATTTGGTGTCAAGAAATATTGCAAACTCTCATCAATGGGCTCCAGAACTGCAGGTCATAAAATCCAGTGAACAGCTGCCAAATTACACAAGATTTAAAAGAAAGGTTCCCATTACTTTTTAGCTGTCCTTGGAATGTGAACTTCAGTGTCATTTTATTGCTCTTTTTAGATTTTAAATACCTATGGAACCAAAAAGCTTTTACAGAGTTCTAAACATTTCCTGTAGGGTTATATCTCCATAAAGAAGCATGAGCTTTCACTGAACTTTTTCAGAATGAAACAAAACAATTCATGAATTAAAAGAAATTTAAAACTACCACAGAAGACTCAATCACACCTCACATCTGTCTGTCACAGCTGGATCACTTTTATTGGGCAGAAACAAACAATAAAACTCATCCCTGCTGTGAGAAGCCTTCTCAAGAACAGACAAATCTTTCCTCAAAAGTGGAATATGACACCAGAGAAAGCTGCCTAAGTAAACTGCATTGACCACACCAACTTACAGAGTTTGCAATATTTATCCTGATTCAAGAAAAGTGCCTTCACTGATAATTAATGAAAAACTTATTAACTTTTTGGCTCATATTTCTCAGCAGACCTCAGTTACAGCAATCATTTTATTTTTATGACTAATCACCAGACAGACTATAACAGTAGTAAAAACCTACTGTTTGGCAGGTTAAGGGTAATTTTTTATCATTTTATTTGTCAATTGCTTTGCTGAATGGAAGTAGGTGTACAGATCACTGAATTTGGAGCAATTGTTTTAAATGCTGTGCAACTACTGGACTAAATATAATTGAGAGTAAATTTTTTTCATTGATTCCTTCTTGATGTAAATCAATTTAACATAATTAAACAAGTGCTTAAAATTGACTGCAGGCTTTTACTGAAGTTAGCCTCGCCTGACTGCTCAGGAACAAAAATACTTGTTCAATAGCTTTTAATGAAGTTAAAAAGTAATCTGTAAAATAACTAGTAAAGTACTGCCTAACAGTTTTAAGAATGGCAACTGTGCCTCATGTCTGGTTGCAGAATACAGAATATGTTCTTTTGTATTATGGATCATGAATACCCAAAGCATCTCTTTTTTCATCAGAGATACTACAGAACTGAAACAAAGATGTTACATGGGCTAAAAGAAACCATTTGTGACAAAATCTAGTAAATTGGAAACCTAAAATATAAGAACTAGATGCACCCTGGTAAATTCAGGGGCAGAACTATTGTATCAAGTTAAGCTCTGACACCTGAATGTGAAATTTCATTATACTTCGTGCATTATAAACTGAAATTACAGTTCCATATTTAATTTAAGATTCCCTGCTGTCTTTTGTTGTAAAAGTACTGTTGTTGATGCTTATGAGGTGACCATTTCCTGTCTAGATAAAATTGTCTGTTCCAGGAGTGCAGCTCAGGTAACATTTTCACCCTGTGCCAATGAAAACAGTTCAGCTCTTTTCAAGAAAGAGATTACAGAAAGAAATACTGTTTGTTCAGATGAGGGGGAAAAAAAAGGATTTCAGCCACCTCATCCAGAAGCTTTGGTAATTTCAGGTTTTGGCAATGAGGAACATGAAATTCCTTTGGTATTGCAGTAATGGAGGAAGAGCAGAGAGAAGTGGGGCTGTTGTTGAGGACACATTTTTTGTAGAATACATTTCTACAAGGAAGTACAGGCTAAGTTTACAAACCTCTGCCCCATTTTCACAACCTGAAACTACAAAAATAATGCAGTACATAAATGGCCAAGATGCATACAGATGCCCCCCCTTCCAACAGGACTTTAGAGAGCTTTGAGGTAACCATTGACTTAGTTTACTCAACCTAAATCCTACAAACCAACAGTCCTACCAACCATTTTATTAGTATTACTTCCTCCTCCAGATAAAGTTGTTCTGTCAATAAACACTGGGTCAAACTATCCAGGATACCAACAGATCCTGTTTCTAAAAAAAGGACGTGATGATTGCAATAGAAACCTTAAATACACTTTGTCCAATTGTGCATAAATCAACATTTACTGTAGCTTTGCCCTGCATCCTGCTACTGTTCTCAAATACCTTTAGAAGGCATTGCTGGCTGGCCTCACTGGTTTTATTCCCACTCCCTCCTCACTAGACAGCTGCTGAAAGATTTTCCCTTAAATGTAAGACAATTAAGTACTAATCAATAATTAGGTCATCTTCCCCTGTCCTCTGCACTAGTACAGAAGTGCAGCAGTAGTTAGCTGGGTCACCTAAAAGGTTCAGCTGAAAAAAAAAAATCTCAGGAAAAACAAAATAATAAAAAAATCATTTTAATGGTTTCTTCTCAGTCTTAGCTGTTTCCTGACCAGCTTTTTTCATAGGCAGAACAAGGTCAGTGCTGGCACACCTAGGAGGGAGAGCTGCTTATCAGGCTGCTAGGAAAAAAAAAAGCCATGCCAAAAAAACCCAAAACCAAACCACGACCCTGCAGAACTGGTGTCTTTTGCTTGCTTATTTCACTCTCAGGTCAGCTACATGTGACATGCAGGGTCCTCCAATAACATAAAAAATGTGAGTAACACAAAGCTTTTCTTTCCTGTTAATTTTCAAGCTGTAACTGAAATGCTTTTACACTTAAAGTGTAAAAGTAGAAGTAATGGCTATTGCAGTAGCTTCTCCAGGATTTACAGGCAATACTTGATGGTTTATCATAAACACTTACTGATATATGGAACCATGCCAGGATCCAGCGTTGTGATCATGGTCTCCACTGAATGCTTGGTTTTATCAAGAACAGACTTCACCATGGGATTCTCAGCTACACCCTAAATTTAAGCAAATACATTTCCATATTATTTTCTGGGTTTTTTTTTTCTCTTTAAGAAATTGAAAATGTTACATATAATGTAATATAACCAAAATATTAAGCTGCTCTGCAACATCTGCTGTGCATTACTCAGCACAAAAACTGCACAATATGACTGTCAGTGTATGGCTTTTCTGTTACTACCTCAGGTTTAAATATTACCTTCCTCATTTACAAAACCAGGCACTGCTTCTCCAGGTAGCATCCTGTCTGTCAAACTAACATAAAGTCATTATACAGATGGTTCCTGAACACTGAGACTGCTTCTACCTGTGGAAGATGCCTTTATTTGTTCATCTGCCTAGCGAAAACGGGGAGAAATAATCCATATTTTTATACCAATCCCAAACATTAGGTTATTGCAACAATTATGTGGAAATCAGTCTTGGAACTGCAATGGGACTGCTCAGGCATCTTTGAAGAAACTGGAACAGTGCCATTTGATTCCAGACCATTAATTTGTCATAGTTTTCAGTATTAGTGAGCTTGAAGGAAACCTGAAAGGAAGGTGTATGATTTCTTAACAACACCAGAGGAAAAAGAGTATATCAAATTACTTCAACAACAGAAATAAAGATAAGTGTGGCAACTGCTGCATGAGCTCCTCAATTCAGGATACATTTCTGTAAAAACTGCCACAACATGTCCCAGATTCTGGCTCACCTTTTGAAAGCACATACTCTGATGTGAGCTTACATACATCATGAACTTGATGGTTTCAGTGTAACTAATGATTCCTCATTCTTTCACTTAAGAAATTCTCAAGAAGTGGTTACTGAAAACAGAGCACATGGAATGCTGGATACTTCAACCAAAATCTTTATTGCTGGAGTCAGTAATACAGACCTGCTCCAAAACAGAAACAGGATACCTTCTGCATCCTAGTGGCAGCACTAAAATGTGGATGAGATTGGCTTTTCAATTAATTTGCAATTGAAAGCTCTGGTACTCTAAGAAGGGATGAAGGATCATGTTACCAGTAAAATGTTCTCTTCTAGAACACTGCCACCTACTGCAAATATTAGGAGAAATATAAGGACTGAAAGGAAAACATTGTTGCTTAAAGGAAGAAGGAAAATGTGTTTTTAAGATCATGAGAAGACATTTCTCCCTGAAAATGGCAGCGTGACCACTCTGCTCTCAGTGTACTGATGGAGAATTATCTTTCTCTTTAAGGCTGTATCACTGGAGAGACAGAGTGGGTTCAGTCTGCCATGTCACACACAGCTGCTTCTGCCAGGTTTTCATGCTTAAAAGGGACTGAAAACCAAAATTCTTCAAGTGCACTGGGACAATAATCTTCTTTATTCTTCCTTCCCATTCAGTGTGACATGGGACAAAATGTTGTGCTGCTCTTGAAGACAGCTCAGTGTTGATGTGCAGCCCTCAGACCTTGTTGCCACAATCTTCATGATGCCACTTAAATGTAGCATCTCTTACAGCTCCAGAAAGTTTACAGGTTAATGAAATTCTGCTAGTTGATGTTGCTGCTTATTTCCTCTGTCTGATTAGATGGCTTCACAAGGAGAATCTGTTCTGCACTGTACATTCCATGCCTTCTAGCAGGCTAATCTTACAAAATACCTAAGATGCTTCTCTGTGATTGAAAAAATATGTAGCTTGTCTGTCCTTGAAAAAAGACAAAATATAACTTGATTGTTATATAACAAGCATGACTTGCATCCCATAGGAAACAAACTCAGTGAATTAGGAAGTTATAAATGGGATATGCAAAGCATTTGGGTAAGGTAAAACAGACTGATCTTTTTCTACAAAATTCTACTTTCTGCATACAGTCTTTGTGAAGTAAAAAATACCTTTCAGGTCTTTAAGGTTCTAGAATTTCATCTGGTTTAAGAACGTATCATATGGAACAGGCTCTATCCCAAGTTAATATCACAGCAATCAAAACTAACCTAGAACACCTGCATTTGTACAGTCCCTTCTCTTCTATACAGAGAAAAACTAGAAGCATAGTTTCACCAAACAGCAGTGTTAATAACAGCCACCTTGCACATGAGGCTGGGGAAAAAAAACAACTTATGGTAGCATGCACTTAAAGAGTGGAACATGTATTCCTGTAGTCAGGACAAACTGGTAATTCCTCATGAAGGCAACAGACAAACCCCCTACCTTTATAAACCCCCAGATTCCTCCAGCAGGTGCTCCACTCTGGGCAGTAGATACTCTGGGATCTTCATGCTCCTCAGGAAAAGTGATTGCAGAACCAGCCCCAGGAGACAAAGATGAAGAGAAAGTTGCCTGTTGAGTTATGGGATCTGCCAAAACACCTGTAAGGCAGAAATATGAAACACAAGGGTTTAATTTGTTATATTGAAGCAACATGCAATTGTTTAACAGGAAAACAGCAGGAAGAATAAAACAATTCCAGACATTTCTTGGAGGCACAAGAACAATTCTGCTTGTTAAAGGCTAGCAGATCTAATGAATGCAATCATATTTGCTAAGAAAATTGAGACTACTTGCACATTATGTACAAAGCTGAACAATTATTCTTTCTTATCACATTAATTTAAAAGCTGTTCTTTTCATTGTATTCAAATTTTCATAATAAATTCTCAGTAAAGAGAGGGACAAGTGTTAGTCTCTCAACAAAGGCATAGGAATGTTCTCACATAATAGGAAAAGTAAATTTTCTAACGCCAAGTGCTGGAAATCAATAGCAGTAGAAAAAGGAGGAATACATATTACGTATTTTGAAGGAAAACAAAAGAAACTAAACCAGTAGAAAAATAAAGTCAGACCCTTTGCCCCATTACTCAGGCTTATTTCAACAGATTTTCCAACACTAGCCTTAATTCAGAGTTATTTTTATTTTATGCTGCACAACTGATAGCTCCTTTTAAACATCCTCCTAATACAGACTATTTAAAAGACATATCACCAGTAATAATAAAAGCTTGGCCCAACTGCAGCTGAGAAGTTTCCCCTCCACAAGCTGAAAATGACATCAGTTCAGCAACCACAGCAACTGCCTGCATGGAAGGTATGTATTATTATGTATTTTTAGCTATCCCAATGCAATTTAGTGGCTGAAACAAAAAAAAAAAAATAGAAGCTGGTGTCATGTGACAGACAGCTTGTCAAGAGACAGATTTTCAGAACAAAACCCTGAAAATTATGAGTTTATTGTCATTCTGGGGATACATAATGTTTGAAGGTGGCTCTGTGAGCTGAACAAAAGCTGGCCTTTGGTGTGCAAGGTAACAACAAAAATAAAAGTTCTCAAACAAAAGATTTTCCTGCGAACCTGAATGCCACCAGAACTTAAAGTGGACTCTGTACTGGACCATGAGTGTATTTTAAAGGCTATTATGCCTTCTTCTGAGTAAAGCTACATTAATTAAGAGTATTATCCCTTCTAAGTACAGCTAATTAATCAAGTACATCCAAAAGAATAATAAGCAACCAAGGAGATGCTCAGCCCGTCCCACGAAGGGGACAGCAAATAAACAAAGAGTTACCTGTGACTGGAGGCGCAGAGAACGAAGGCATCAGCGGGCTCTGAGGTGCTCGGCCAGCGTGACCTCTGGTGATATCATAGGTGGAAGACATGGAAAACCCCGAAATGGGGGGACCAGTGGGAGGTGCAGGAAGGCCAAGGCCAGCAGCAGAGCTCAGAGGAAGAGGAGGAGCAGAGAACTGGGACACGGGGGTGCTGAAAGCTGCAGGGGCAGCAGGAGGTGGGACAGGGCTCTGGGGTGGTGCAATTGTGGAAACGGTGGCAGAAGGCACGAGTGGAAGAGAGGCCGAGGTCATCATGGGAGGAGGAGCTGGGGACACTCCTGCTGGCAAGGGGGGTGAGTAGGCAGGAGAAGATGGCATGCTTGGCGTGGCAAGGGGGCTGGAAAAAGCTACAAAAATAAGGAGAAAAAAAAAAAAAGGAGAGAAAAAAGAATTTTAGAAACCTTAATCTCAAGAGTTTCAGTTATATATTTTGTTCAGACATTTCACAAATAATTTTTAACCAGTCAGAGTTTTTGTTTTCATTTGAAGTGAATTTGAAACTTCTGCTTGAGTTTTCACACAGCACCGATGGTATTTAATCCTTTGACAGCATCTGACAGACATCTCTTCCTGCATGACCCTACCTGTCATTAGTTTAAAAAGACAAGTCAGCATTTGACTACTGAATTTACAGCATCTGAAACCAGCCTCAGAAATTTCAAGCTACCTCCGTTATTCCTGAGTGACTGCTGCATCAACTGAGGATGCAGGAAGTGCTCATCTTCAGGAATAAAGCACACACTCCTAATATCTGGCAGGGTGGGAGCTGTTTTAGAGGTGTGGCACTGGAAAATGGACTGATCTCTTCGCTCTTCTTCACTCCTCTCTTCTCTGGCACTCATCTCCCTGATCCCTCTGCTTTCCCCTGTTTCAGCTGATCCTTGAGTAAGCCAATTTTCCTGTCCATAACCAAATTAAGCCAGGAAATTAAGTCAGAAAAACAGAAATTGCCTTTTCTGATGGCAGTAACATGCTAAACCAGCTTAAGCATCTCACTGGCCTCAGCCTAAACACCACAGTCAAATGATATGCAAATCACACTAATGCCATGGACTTCAAAGTTGGTCACACACACCTATCAGTAAAAAAAATTGATCATCCATTCCCCCATGTAAAATCCCTTTATCTATTGTTTACATGCACCACTGTTCAGTATGTCGTGTGTATTACAAAACACACACAACAAAAATTTAAAAATTATGAGATAAAGACAAATGAAAAAAAAATTCTTAAGAGTACAAAACATTTTCTGTTTACACTGGAAATTGTTTTGATAATACACTATCAATATAATAATATAGCTAATTAATAATGGTTATGATACTATACATAATACAATCATTAATGGTAACTTTTTAGGGTGAGCAGTGCAACTGAAGAAACCTCAGTAATTTTTACATCTTGGTTTAACACCTCATGGTGCTGGAATTTAAAGGTCTGGTTCTACATTCAGACTATTCTGATGCTTGGGTTTGAGGGCTGAAAAAAACACCTCACAGAGACCCACATGGAGGAGTTGCCTTGTTGGCTCTGTTTCCTGTACCATGCTATTCATTTCCCACTTCCACCCATAAACCATGCATTTCCTTGAAATTTAGCTGGGAAATTTTCATCTTCCCCTTGCAAGACGAACATGCTGCATTTCTGTATTTTAATTTTATTTTTAATTTTATAAATTTTTAAATTTTTTTAATTTTTGTTTTGAGTGTGTTTTGAGTGGGTTCAAATCCCACAGAAACAGCATGGAAGATGTTCACACAGGTCGGGAAATCCTCTTTGCAGGCTGATGTCTACAGATCTGACAGTTTTTATGCAACACTCTCATTGGTTTTGGCTGCAGGAATGAATAATGATGGAAGTTATTTCCCAATATCAGTTTTTGAAATGGTTTCTCAAAAACATGACTTTTTTACAAAACTACCTCATGTATCACTCCTTGTTGAAATGTCACCTTTACCTGGATGGGACAAATTATGAGTGTGTATTTTTTTTGAAAATATCAACTAGGTAGTACAATGCTGACAGCCTCTTGTCACCACAGAAAACATGAGCAAATCTGAGACTTTTTGTTAAAAAAAGTTCATGTCCACATTAATTTCAACAAGTCTTTTAACAGAACTTGTGCTGGTGGCAGCAAACCTCTGCCACATTAAAAAAAAAAAATCTTTCATGGTTACTCCCTATGTAAGTAGAAAATACTGCCAAAAACGTATTCTTTAAAGACCATTTTTATAAAATTCACTTTATTGATGGCATCCTGTAGCACCTCACGCACTTCTGGCTCTGGTTTCTTTGCTTGTGTAAGAATAAGGCAGTGAGTACATTACACGTGTGGTAACATCTCTGGCAAGCCTACTCCAGAAACCATTTTCATCCTAGCTACAGCAACTGCTCCACCACAGGTTACATTTCCACAGTTTTAATGTAAAAAAAAAAATTGCTTTTATTATACAACTCATTTAATGTTGTGGACTGAGATCTTGTCAGTATATTTGCTCCTTTAGCATCTGACAAAACAGACTGCACAAGTCTGATTTAACAGTGCCACATCTGCCAAAAAAATCAGTATCTGGTATTCAAATGTGGTGTTCAGAATCCTGAAAAAATCAGAAAAATCACTCTGATTACCCCTCACAAGTGAGGCCTTGGAGCACCTTCCAGTACCTAAAGGGGCTGCAGGAGAGCTGGAGGGACTTTTTACAAAGAGGTGGAGTGGCAGGACAGAGGGAATGGCTTTAACTGGATGAGGGCAGATTTAGGGCAGTTATTAGGAGGAATTGTTCCCTGGCAGGGTGGGCAGGCTCTGGCACAGGGTGCCCAGAGCAGCTGTGGCTGCTCCTGGATCCCTGGAAGTGTCCAAGGTTGGATAGAGCTTGGAGCAGCTTGGGATAGTGGAAGGTGTCCCTGCCATGGCAGGGGATGTAAAAAAAATGGTCTTCAAGTCCTTTTCCAGCCGAACCATTCTGGGATTCTATCAGTATAAAAACGCAAGTGATTATTCAGGTTTACCACTATCCTCTGTAAATCTGTTTTAACTCCCTTCTGTGCTGCTCATCTAACTGTGGCCTATAGTGGAAGGTATTATTTCCCTAGCCTTGCATCCTTAAAAAATACAAGTGCATCCACATCACTTCCCCCAAGAGTTTCAAGAATCAAAAAAAAAAAGCTAAAAATATTCTGTGCGATATCAGATGCATTACAGATAAGGAGCCCGCTTCCATGATTAAGAAACAATTTAAATCCTTCCAATTAGCCTGGAGAAGAGAACTGCAATTATGCTGATTGCAACTGGTTCTGTAGTGCTTCAAAAGACTGAATAAAGGTTTCTGCACCTAAAGTGACAGGCGTAGCAGCAGCAGCAGCAGCAGCCTCCCCTGCCGTGCTCGGAGGCGGTGTGCCAGGCGGAGTCGTCTCTATCCCACTCTCTTCCATCATCTTCCTTCAGCTACAAAAAGCTGTGAGGGAAAAAAAAAAATATATATAAAGTGTCTTGAGAAATAAGGGAAAATATTTTAAGTTCGAATACAAAGGCCACAACATATTTACATTCCTGAACAGAGCAGGTAATTCAAATACCAACTCTAGGGAAAAAAAAAAAAAAAAAGAAAACCACTGACTTCTCTCAAGTACAAAATTATCCCGTTTGTCCCCCTTCTCCTGTATCTTCCCTTTATTTTTAGCACTGTGATAATACCTCAAACTCCCAGACTCCTTCCAAAAACCTTACTGTGCCTTCCCAGCTACTGCTTACAAAATATACTGGTGGTACTTGGAAGAGCAGTAATTCAGAAGTAATTACACATCATAAACCCCATACCCCATTGCAAGAAAAACTTAACTACAGGAACAATTCTGCTGCATTTTTGAGCTGTAATAATGCAAACCAGGAACTGTTACTTCCAGCATGATTAAAATTATACTGACACCAAATTTTCCAGTATAGCCAACTCCTGTAAAATCCATACGCCACATTTTTCTGGTGATGTTAACAGAAGTGAAAGGAATTGAAGGCTTTGGTTTTTATTTAGAAGGCCAGAAGAATCTTTTGATATATTTGAATAAACCTTTAAGATGTACTACTTCTAAAAAAATTTTACGTAACAGTATTAATGTAAAAAGGTTTTAAAAAATGGAAAAATTAAGATTTTCATGAACACCGGGAGATTTTCCATGCTTCAGGGCAGCAGCAGCTTACAAAAACTCCTCCTTTTCACAAGTCTGGTGAACTACCTGTACCACTCCCTGAGGCAGCAGTCCTTAAAGAACTTTTACTGAAATGAAAGTGTTCTATAAAGTAATATATATATATATATAAAACAGATAGACTCAAGACATTTTCCACCATATCCATTACATCAGTGGCTACTGAAGACTGCCAGCTTATTCCCTTTCAGAATTCAAAGGCTGAGATAACATGTTGAATAAAATACATATATATATATATAAAAGAGCTCCACTTACAAAAGCACAGGGGCTTTCTTCTGTTTAAAAAACAAGCATAAAAATCCCTCATTCTCTCATTGTTGTTTCAAAGGTATATACAACTCTCAGTTTAATGTGAAGGAAAAATTACTATTGGTACCAAACTGAAAAATCCAGAGAGCAGGACATCAACGTCAGTCTTGACAAGTGCACTAGGAGTTTCCAAAACAAATGAGAGCATCAAAATCACACAGCAGAAGCCACAGACCCTCTGACAAATTAGTATGATCTGCATTAAGTGATTCAGGATTAAATGCTTCAGCCCAGCCAGGGAAAGCAAATCAATGTGGTTTATGTGCAGCACTCTTCAACAAATTCTTATGACAGATGGATTTTGGGTTCTGAGCATCTCTAATTCACTTAAAGGCTTCTCTTCAGATGGGATGAAAGGGTCAGTAACTGCCTGGTGGGGAACAGACTGTCCTTGCAAAGTACATCTCATCATCCCATAAAAAAGAAATGCAAACTCTTCCATTCAACTTCACTAAGAGCAGGAACCTGCAATTTATGATTTTTGTCTTTGAATCAGTCCACAGGAGTTTACATTCCTCTGCACAGAGGTACTTCTTAAGTTATTCTTCCAGTTACACACTGCAAAGGATGAAAGAATTTTCCACTGTGCAATTAAAGTAATCACTGACCAAAACCTAGAAACATTTTTTTGAGGCTCTTCCAATGTGCTGCTTGATTTCACCCAATTCCATGATTAAAAGCTGCTGAGAGGTGCTTACTACTTAAAATAAATTCTGTGGCCATGCAGAATGACTGGTAAAGTTCCACAGAGCAGCTTTCCAAAAACTCCATGCAAGGATTTTTTCAAATTTTCAGAGACCTATTACAGTGGTGGTGCTGCGGGGGTAGGAGAAGGGGCAGCCCCCCAAAAAGCCACGTGGCCTCTGGAAAATCAGGAATTAGTACAAATATAAATAACTCTGTAGCTGGTTTTTGCTGTTAAGTTCGCAATAGAAAAGATTAAGGACAGAAACAGTAATTCCAAATGTGCAAAAAATCATGTCAGCTGCTGAAATATGGTAAAAATCCCATATGGAACTGCACAAACAACAGCTTTCTGTACACTGATTTTTCAGCATGATCCCCTTGCGGTTTACATTATGAAAAAAGTAAATGAAAAAAAAAAAAAAAAGGGCAAAGACCAGGCACAGGAATAGGCAAAAGGAAAGCAGAAAGCACAATGGGTAACTTAAAGCTAATAGCTCACAGTGTTGAAATGACCCAGCACCACAGATCATTAAAACGATCCTGCAGGATATTTATGAACATAACTGGCATACCCAAAACCTGCTGTGGGTGAGAAATGGGTGGAAGGAGAAAACCATGGAAAAAAGGACCCAAGAAATCCATCAGCAGTGTTCAGTCGTCAACAAAAAAAAATCCAGAGGGGGTTCCCAACTTCCCTCAGGGGCGATGCAGGGAAAAAGTTTCCCAGCAGGATCAGCCTTATAGTTCCTTAAGGACTGTCTTGTCAGTGTCTTGGGATAAAACCCAAAAGCTTTAACTCTTCGTAATCCAAGCCACAAACACACAATTT
Source organism: Emberiza elegans (assembly GCA_024865655.1). Classification (NCBI taxonomy): domain Eukaryota; kingdom Metazoa; phylum Chordata; class Aves; order Passeriformes; family Fringillidae; genus Emberiza; species Emberiza elegans. Next base: position 3,821,006 of record JALJVW010000034.1, read on the forward strand.
ACAACAAGGAGCACCTGGAAACTCGGCCTAATTTCCTAAGGAACTGACTTTTGTGCCTTCTTGCAAACTAGAACGTTTTGGTTCACTAAACTGAAGGGGCAAAAGAGAACCCCAGAGTCAGGGAAAGCGAAGCACGTGGAATTTGGGTGAAAACAGTACCAGTACTGCCATCTAGTGATTCGCGACCCGAATCTGCAAATTCAATAATGCCACGTCTTCCTAGAAGGAAATCCTGGTTTGTTTGTACATGGAAATTAAAAAGTGCAAAGATGGTGACGAGAAATACAGAACAAATGTATTTCCAGTAATCAGTCATCCTTAAAACAAACCCTTTAGGAAGCAGAAACATGAATTTTGTTGATCTGATCAATTATTTGGTTAAAAAATTCTTTTCAGTACAATGAAGACACTATAAGGATGATGCTGAATCCTCATATTATACAAAGAAAATACAGCACACCCACAAAGTCTGTCTCTAGAACTATTTCTACTGATTCTCACCAGCTGAATCTCATCCATTAATCTAAAACAAAATCTCAGCCATTAACCTAATTCTCAAACTAGGTACTTAGGCTATATATACTGAACAGAAAACCAGACTAAAACTCTTGACTGAAATTTTTAACAGGGCTTGTGCTAAAAGCAGGAAATAAATAATTTGATTATTTAGAGACTAGAATGGCAAGTTATTAATCTTCTCACTTTAGTTTAATAGAAAGTAATTACATTTGTGCTAATATTTTGCAATCATCTTAACGACTTAACCACACTTCAAAAGCATTCTTCAGGTTATTACTCTAAAATACAGACATTCACAGCTAATGGTAAGATTACCTACAAATGGGGATTAGCAAATTTCATATGGATAAAAACACATCATCTAGAATCAGCTACACTTCAGAGTTTATAATGAGGTGTATTTTCACTCATCTTTAATTGATCCCTTCTTCTGTTTCAGTAGGTGATCCTGCTAATAAAGCAAAAATCCCGAACAAAAAACCAAACCAAACCAAAAACAACCCTCCCATAAAACCCACAAAAAGAAACCACAATATATTTAAGCACACTAAGAGAGGAAACTGCTTTCTAAATAGAGCCTAAAATGAAACATAACCACTGAGCTGGAACACTAAATTGAAATGTCACTAAAGGCTTTGACTTTAATCACAGTAGGCATAACTTTTAATTAAGTTTTCACATGCTGCTGGCACTGCTCGTGGCTAAGCACACACAGACAACTGTCCAGAATGAGGTGCAGCTAACACCAAGCAAGTTACAACACTCTTCAAAAAATGAAACCAAACCAGAACTGGACCCTGAGTACATTTAAAACTTCCACCTGAAAAGCTCCCCGTGGGTTTGTTTTTTTTTCCCCTCTCACTTTAGAAAGGGAGAGCACTAAGGAGATCACTTTTCTCTGCGTTGAAGAAAAGTGCACAAAGAGGCCATCAGTTTAATCACCTCGCGTGAACGATTTGTTCCAAAGTCCAAAGTCTTAAAGAGAGGTAATCAGGAGAGGGGATAAACAACACACACACACACAGAAACCCAACAAACCAACCCCCCAGAACTCTCCTAGACCTGATTTTTTGAGACTTTGGGCACTTTACTGGTGTCATACCTCGGACAATGCACCTGGGCGTGAGGTGATCCCTTGACTTGAAACTGAGGCGGCAGGTAACTTTTCATGATAAAGGCCTTAGAGGAGGAAACTGAAGGTAAATCAACTTTCCTCCCAATTCACAATGAAGCTGATTGCACCAGGTAAACGCTACTGTGCACTTACTATTTTGGGGCTCTGTTTAAGTTCTGCTTCCTCCAAGTTAACACGGGCACTTCAAAGACGTGACATAAGCTAGAAAATCCACAAATGAAGTAACTGTGCAATGTGCTAGTTTACGTGTTTCGGGGTGCAGCTTAATGCAGAATCTGATGTGTTGAACTATCAATAGATAGTGAAAAACATTCACACTAAAAGAGTGTAGGGTTAGGTCAGATATTAGGAAGAAATCCTTGACTGTGAGGGTGGTGAGGCCCTGGCACAGCATGCCCAGAGAAGCTGTGGCTGCCCCTGGATCCCTGGATGTGTCCAAGGCCAGGCTTGGACAGGGCTTGGAGTAACTTGGGATAGTGGAAAGTGTCCCTGCCTGTGGCAGGGGATGGAACAAAATTATCTTTAAGGCCCCTTCTATGATTCCATATTCACCACATAAATTATGTTAACCGCCAACAACAGCATAACCTTCTCACCTTAAAAGAAACCCCAAAAAGCAACACCAAAGAAGGCTTTTCATCAGTGTGTATGGGAACTAACACTCACCAGGAAAGCTGGAAACACCGGGCATGACAGCAAGGGCTGTTGGCCTTCCCTTGTCACTAGTGCTTGACAGAATCCCCAGACACCATAAACCCAGCAAGCTCCATTTTTCCAAAGGCTGCCTGACCTCATCAGAATCATTAGAATGCCAATTATTTCACATTTTCACGCCACTGCCAACCCTCAGGACTTGCAGCGAACTACACCCCCCTGCCTCCTCCCTTTGCTATCAAATATTTCAGCGTCACAAAACCCTCTCAAAACCTCACACACCAGTGATGGCTGCAGCAGGAGAACTACATCTTGAACTGCATAACACCGTGAAATAACAGCACCAAAGAATCAGCTAGACCCAGCCCATTCCAACACGCTCCCATCGTTTTTCCAGGGTATGGATATCACAGGGCCGTGATGCAATAGCTCCAGCACTTTCAGAGCTATTCTTCCAAACGAAATAATGTGCGGTTTTTTATGCAATAATAATACCAAATAAATCATACAAAGAACAAATTATGCCTCCAGACACACCACAATAAAACAATAAGGTTCCTGAAGCACCATTTCCCTCGTACATTAACAAAAGTGGGGATGAACCCGCAGGCATTTTACCAGGACCAGCACTCCCATTCCTCGCTGCAGGGCTGGAATTCGGTGCCCCGAGGCTCCCAACAACCCGGCACCCAGACTCTCCAGGCAGGAAACCCGGCCTGAGGCAGGAGCAGGACGGCACCGGCAACCCAAGGAATCCCGGGATAAATCGCACCCGGAATTCTGTGCAGTGCTGCTTCCCGACCCTCACCTCACAGCGAGCCTCAGCGCTGGCAGCCCTCGGAGCGCAGGAGCCGCCGCAGCCCTGCAAGGACGCGCCGGGTCAGAACACGAGGAGCGAGCCCCGCACCTCCCGCAGCCGCTCCGGGCCCCGACACCGCCCGGCCCAGCCCTCCGGCCGCTCCTCCCCGCCGCCGGGAACCGCAGGTCCACAACACGGCGCCTCCTCCCGCCGCCAAAAGCGCCCTCACCGAGACAGATCCCCCCGTCCCGTGTTGTCTCTTCCCGGCCTTTCCCGTCCCAGGGATACACGGAAGGAGGCCGCAGCCGGCGCCGCCTCGGACTTCAACCCCCAGCATTCTCCGCGCCGCTGCCGCCACGCCATGCCACGTCTCTCACGGCCGGGTCCAACGGCCCCTCGCGGGGGGGTCGCACCCCCGTCTTGCGCCCTCAGCTTGGTTCGCTCCGCAGGCATATAAAAACGGCGGCGCGGGCGGGTTCTCGGCAGCGCCACGTTGGCGGCGTCAGGGAGCGGGTGCGGGCGGAACGTGGGCGCGGATTACGTAGTGCCTTTAGACCTCAGCCTTAAAAGGACTGTTTTAAGACGCGATCGGGCATCCTGTGTAACTCTCTAATTGCAGAGATTTGAAGTACGTCTCCATTGAAGTGATTTGGGTTCACAGAGTGAATTAGGGCGGGAAAGGCTTCTGAGGTTATGGAGTCCACCCTGTGGCCAGCTTTATCAGCTGCACCTAGGGCTCCAGACCTTTCCCAGTTCCATTCCCTTCTCGAGGCACGCTGCAGCCCCTCCATTCCCTGTGTGAGGGCCCAGAGGTGGCACCCCCTCGAGGTGTGGCCTCAGAAGGGCCGGCGCAGGAACGGGCATTGCCCCGCTCCTGCTGCCGCTCCGCGGCTGGCGCAGCCCCGGGGCCATCTTCCTTCTCGGCTGCCTGGGCACCAGCAGCACCGTGGATATGAATTGCCCCCCTTTTGTTTATCCCTGCCTACAAAAGAAGAGAAAAAATTGCATGGTTAATTAAGTCATGCGGGTTTGACACTCCATTAGGCTCCCATTGCAGCTACTACAGGAATTTGGAGTGTGTCTCATTTAAGGCTTGAAAAGTAAGACCTGACAGATACACTCCATTGAATCTGTGTATGATATTAAGGAAAATTCAGTAAAACCAAGTACTTTTAAATTAGACAGATTTCAAGATTGTTTTCAGGAGGTGTTTTTTTTGTCTTAGTGGTATCTGCATTTCATAGTAGAACTGGAGGCTAGAAACCCAAGTTAGGAGGGAATCTAAGTGACGAACAAAAGCTGAAGATTTTCTGTGTCCTCTGACTTTGCCAAAACTGTGCTGTTCCAGTGACAAAAAATGTCCTCAGCCATGATGGCATTTTACATTCTGCTTGGAAAACAGCAGAGTATGTGAGAATCTAGAGCCTGTAATACACCCTTGAAGCTGTATCCTGATGGGGAATAAATTTCTACACTCGCTACATTCTGAGAGAAACACACATCAAAATACTGCCAGAATTCTTACGTTCGAATCTGCTTGGTTTACGAGTTTGAAGTGTGCAGCTCTTGAATATGTTCCCAGATGTAGTTATTAATTTAGAACTTCTTGTTAGAGAGATGCTGTGAGTGAAGTGTCTTTACAGTCAATGTACTGTCATGCTGTGTGTGCTTGGAAATGTCTGCTGGAACAAATAGCAGTCTTTTGTGCCTCTAGACTGTGGTAAAACAAGCTAGTTGGAAGCACCCATTGAAAGGAACAAGACCAAGGGTGTTAACCAAGAGAACAGAGATAAGCAGGGGACATTTGCAGTTAGAGAAGCAGGAGAAATCCATGCCTTCAGTTTTTTTGTAAATGCTTGCTAAATACCTTGATGCATGTTGCTTTGTGTCAATGAGAACTATGAGCTATTTTATTTAATCGTGACCAATGATTTAATTATATGCTTTGTTAAGGGATACATAAAAAGAAAACATGCAGCAATAATTAAGAAATGTTAAAGAAATGAGAATTTAGAGGGAGTGTAAGTGATGGACAAAAGCTGAAGTTTTTCTGTGACTTCTGACTTGCCCAAAACTCTGTTACTCCAGTGACAAAAAATGTCCTCAGCTGTGACGGAGGGGAAGAGGAGGGGGGAAAGGCAGGATCAGGGGGTAGTGCTGGAAGGAAGGGATTCTGGGGAGCAGAAACGTCTGCCACGAGGTGGCAGCCATTTTGGGGCATTGGGGCGGCTGCCACGAGGTGGCGGCCATTTTGTGGCACTTCTCCGGAATGTGCGAGGAATGGGTTTTGGGGAATAAAGCAACCTTGAACATACTCAGGATTAGCTACGGGGATAAAGGGATGGGGGAAAAGGAACAGATTCCCTGATAAGTGTGGCCACCACTGTCAGGGAGAAGGTACCAAGGGGAGCGGGGGGAGCCAGGGAGATGGTAGCAACCTTGTGTCTGCTGTGGATGGGTTGCTCCCCCTTGTCCACTTTATGCAGTGGAAACGGGGGTAGGAAAATAAGGCAGGGACTGTGGAATTGTCCCCCCCACAAGGAATCTCCAGGGCAGGTGTGGGCAGGTCACTCCTTCATGGGACCCAGAGGAGCGGCTCCTCCCCATCCACTGTGGGCATTGTCCTGGATGGATATCTCTTGCACGACCAGGGTGACGGAGGGCTCGAGGCACCAGTGCAGATCCAACTGGTTTTATTTGCGGAGAGTCTGAGGGTCCAAGGAGGGATGGAACGCAGGGGTATAACCGTAGTGGAAGGGATCTGCTGTCAGGGTGAACTCGAGCCCCAAACCAGGCTGGGACTGGGGTTTTTAAAGGGGAAAGGGTAGGCAGGGTCAGGGTACAAATCAACCAATGGGGGGAGAGGGCTCAGAGGAGGGGACAAGGTGGGGTGATTGGGGATACACCTGTAAGAATACGGAGAGAGGGTGGTCTTGTGACAAGGTCCAACTGGGGGAGTGAGGAACAGGGAATGTTCCAGAAGGGAGGGAGTGGATTACAGATGATTGATACTAGAATCCTCCCAGGGTGTCTCTGCCTCATGATGGGGATTCCCAGGATTGTTGCGATGATGGACATGTTCCTCTCTCTTCGTCCATACAAGCTGTACCTGTCCTTTCAGGAAAATAAAGACCATTCTTCATCATTACCTCTTTCAGGAAATGCGCACTTACTGTAAAACGAGCCCATTATTCACTGCCACAATTCTTGGAGACACACAGGCACTGCATGAGATCTCTATGTTTTCTAGTGTACCCCAAATCCCTTACTATACTGGGCTCATAGTGGAGCTTCCTTCATGCTTTGATAGGCACATAAAAAACCTTGATTGGTGATGTGATAAATAGGTATGATTTGTGCTGATAAAATTGAAAAAGTAATTAATATTGGTACTGTAATTAATATTTGGGAATAGGTAAAATGGTTAAAAGTTGTAATGTTAAAAGAAGAGAGGGAGAGGAGGGACTCCACCCCCCCCACTCCAGCAGATGTTCACAAGGACAGGGCCTACCACATAAGAATTACTATTTGGGAATAATAAAAATAGTTAAAAGTTGTAATACCAAAAGAAGAGAGGGAGAGGAGGGGCTCTACCCCCCCCGGCAGATGTTCACAAGGACAGGAGGAAGAAACTGAAGATACAGATGCTAAAAATGAACAAAAACCTGGTTGGGTCCCAGAAAAATGCTAATTATAAGGGATTTATTGCTTCGATATGTAGATACAGCGATATGTGCTTTTGGCTTACGATGTATTTGCTTGGTGCGCATGTGTAGCCCAAAGGTGAATTAAAGGACTTTGAGGAAGAGGAGAGGCCTTCATCAGTGACGACCCCCAAAGACTTGTGCGACCACCGAACTGAGTGGTGGTGCATGCACAGTAAAGGTGTTCATGAGGGTGGGGATAGATAGATGACGAACCGGAACTGAAGAATATGGTATTAACACCTGGTATATAAGGGGAGAATCTTCACTTGGCAACTTTGTACAGAGGGTGGCACGGGTCCAAAAGCCCTGCACTCCGTACCCCGCGGTTATCCTTTGCTTATGCGCTATTGTTAGAACCAAATTATCCCTTCTTTATATATTTTCTAAATTATTTAATTAAAATTGCTACTATCTCAAATATTGTTTGGGGTGTTTTTATGAGGGGATAATTGGGCAAACATAACAGTGACATCTCATGTTCACTGGACAGGTGTAAAGACACTGGACTTTATCAGAGCATGGACCCGTGAACCTAAACCTATCTCAGACTTTCCCTGATTTCTCCTTGCGGTCTCAAGAATATGGACCTGAACCTATCTCAGACCCTCCTGGTGTGGTTGAACACAGCTTGTCTTGGGTTCTGCTCAGAGAGAGTACTCAGATGCTTTGCAGTGTTGCGTTGCTGGGATTCTTCCTAGTCCCTTCATTTCAACCCGAGGGCTTTTCTGCACTGTGCCAAACGCAAGTGAGGCACGTTCTGAGCACATCTGGCTGGGTGGGAGCAGGAACCTGGGGCACCTGTTAAATGTCCCCAGAGCTGCTCTGGGCTTGTGCCACGCTGGGAGGACTGAACCCTGTTCTTTCCCCCCCAGCCCTGGGAGCCATGCTCTGTGCAGTTCACACAGGCAGGGCAAGCCAGCAGAGTTGCAGCCACACTCCTGGTGTGGTTGAACACAGCTTGTCTTTAATCCTGCTCAGAGAGAGTACTCAGATGCTTTGCAGTGTTGCGTTGCTGGGATTGTTCCAAGTTCTTCATTTCAACCCAAGTGCTTTCCTGAACTGCGCCAGCCTATGTGAGGCACGCTCTGATGTCTTCTCACCAAGAGGACACTGTGCTGCTCACACACCTGGAGATGCCCATGCTGACCGTGGGTACATTAGCTGGGAAATTCTAACCAAAATGACTATATGGAGATACTCCTGGCACTCTTGCATTGTCTCAGTGCCTCATGGAGCATGAGCTCGGAGTCACCCCGGCTTGCTCCGGCACTGCAGGCAGCGCGGTACATGCTCCTGTTCCTAGAGCGGCTGAGGCTGCCACCTTTTAGACAAGACACTAGCACGACGTCAGTAGAAAAAGGAGAGTGGACTCCAGTTGAATTCAACACTAAATAATTTGTGGCCCGGATGGTCAATTGAAATTTGGTCGGTGTAGCTGTCTAGGGAGAACTGCAAGCTCTCGTTAGACCGGTATAAGTTTTCCACAGTGTCCAAAGTTTTCCACCTTCCCATGGATGTTTGGATGGGGAGGTGAATGCATGCAAAATTGCACCCCACCAACACAAGCAGGCGAGCACTAGCTCTCGTGATCAGCTAGGCCATCAGCTCTTGTGGCTTGGTGATGCTCTTGGACAACGGGTGACCAAGGAACACCCACTCTGTGATTAAGAGAGGACCCCATTGGTCCGTGTCCCATTGCAAAAACAACCTGTAGAGATTGTGGTAGCCTACCCAGGATTATGAAACTGAAGGGCAGATCCTCATGACACCGGTAGGCGTGCTGGCTTGCAGTGGTGGACTGGACCTTCTCAAGTGCTGCCCTGGCCTCTGGAGTGAGGGCCCTTGGGGAATCCAGGGTCTCTCCCCTTCTAACAAGTTGAAGAGAGGGTATAGATCTCATGGTGAGCCCCAGCCAGGGCCTGATCCAGTTTAAGGATCCACAGAATTGGTGCAGTTTTCTTAGGGTTTTAGGGTTAGTATGAATTAGAATTTCTCGGGGTGTAATGGTGCCGGTGGGTGATTTCAAGGCCCAAATACTTCCAAGGCAGCAGGCATTGGACTTCCTCTTTTTATAACTCAAATCCTGCCACTGACAAGGCTGTAATAGTGTTCTCTTAAGGCGCATGCAAGCATGTCATTGTCAGGGGCACAAATAAGGATGTCATCCATGTAGTGATACATTATGCATTTTTTCTCCCTTGCGCACGCAAGGGACAGAACCCTATCAACATACCACTGGCAGATAGTAGAGCTGTTTTTCATTCTGTGAGGAAAAACACACCAGTGGTAGCGCTTCATGGGAGCTCCTCTGTTGATGGAGGGCACAGAGAAAGCAAACTGGTGTATCAGCTGGGTGAAGGGGAATATGAAAGAAACAGTCTTTGATGTCAATAACTGCCAATATCCAATTTTGTGGGTGCATAGATGGGGAAGGCATCCCTGGCTGGAGCAATCCCATGTCTCCAGTGACATTATTGATTCTCCTCAGATCGTGGAGAAGATGCCACAGAAGATGTCACCTCCACTCTTCCTGATAACAAAACCAGGAGAGTTCCAGGGGCTGTTGGTTTCTACTATGTGTGGCCTTTGGCCAGTTCCTCTTCCACGATCTCAGCGCCTTTAAAGCTAATTTAGTTTCAGGGTAGGGTGCTTGCTCCTAAAAATGTTGAGGAGCAGGCAAGTCCAATTTCGCCCCCCCACTGTGACAAGGCATCTCTCCCCCACAGGGTAAACTTAGAATTCAAAACAAATGGGCATACAGACGCTAATTGCCCATTCGGCCCCATAATTTGTACTATGGTCTTTGATCTGTGTGCCGATTGGAAACCCCGAACTCCCAGTACTGAGCTACTCGCGTTTTGTAGCTCCCATTGCGACGACCATTTGTGTGGAGGAATGACCATCACTCTCGTGTCCATCATCTCCTGAAGTTGTGTAGACTGGCCCCCGCTCTTAAGACCACACCACACAAGAGGGGCTTTTCCTGTCCTAGCGCTTCAGTGTAAGAACCAGAAAGGTCCTGGTCATCGCACATAAAATGTGGTATAGGGATAGCTTGTGCAATGATCGGGCCTTCTGGGGGGGGGGGGGGGGGGGGTGGTGGTGGGGTGGGTGGACGCAGCGCGTCATGAGGGTGAAGCGCTCTGGGTTGAGTGTGAGGACTGCTGGAATGACTTCAACCCCCAAGGGAGTGTACTTAGTGTCCCCAACAATGAGACAACGAGGTGCATGCAGTTAAGGGATGGAATGTGCCTGTAGGTCTCCACCTGTTAAATTATGTGGGAGAAGTCCAGGCTCTGCGCCAGTCTATAATAATAATGGCCTCTTGGGAGGCCTCATTATTATATGATGCCAGGCAGCTCAGGAGTCTAATCTAAGGCATAGACCAGATGACTGAGGCTAGGCAAAGGCCAGGCCACCGGGCTTCCTCCTAGTGAGCATAGTGAGATTCAGCTTTAGTGATTGCCAGCTCTTTCAAGGATTCAGCTCGCTGCTAGGTAGGATAGCCCCGGGGCAGAGGCACAGCAGACCGGTAGAGAGAGGAGAAGAGAAGACGCCGTGGTTCTGCAGAGATGGTTTATTTAGGAGATCAGCAAAGGGGTACAGCGCTTCTTCTCCCTTATGGGGGTGCAGAGGGCTATTTTTATAGCCTTGGCACAGATCCAATCCTAGCCTATGGCAGGGGGTCGAGGATATTCCTAAGTTACCAATAGCTAAAAGTTGCAATAGTATTGCCTTAAATGGTTAAAGGACTAGGTTTGAGTCAGGGGGTCAGAAGGACAGGATATTCCTTGCTGCCTCAGCATTCCATTCTCCAAGGAGCTTTTCCTGTCTCTCGGGGGGTTCACTACACCAATCTAGTGCCAGTCCTGATGGGAATAAGAGATAGAGTGAGTTAGTCTGAGTCTGTATGGTTCGCGACAGTCTGGTGTGGTTAATTGGCAAATGTTGTTGTGGTTAGCTGACCCCCCGCAGACTACCTATTTGTATCATCGTGCAGGGCTTGGACACGCTGCGTGTTCAGTTTTTTGACCATGGTGACTGGAAACTTCCTCCCTTTGTCCTCCCCTTCCATCTCCCCGTGCACTCAGGGGAGCCCTCCTGAGAAAAGGGCAGGGGTGAATAAGGTGATCGTGCCGGCCGCAGTGGAAGCGGTAGCACTGCGGCGAGATTGGCGTGCTTGGAGCTCTTGGAGTAAAGGTGGATCTTGCTGGGGCTGAGAAGGCTGTGGCCATCTCTCTTTTGGGCGGTGGATTGGCTCTAATGATGTCTTCAATGACGAGCATGGCTTTCTGCGTGCGCTCCTTGTTAACTTGAGTGAGGGTGACCCTCCTGCAGGCCTCGTTAGCGTTGGTGGTTACAATGTCAAGGATGAGCTGCTCTTGTAGCTGGGGGCAGTCTACCTTTTTCTCTACTGCAGCTCTTACCCTGTCAACAAAATCTACGAAAGGTTCAGAAAGGGTTTAATAGCAATATAAGGCACCGCAGGTTCTTTGGAAGGCATCCCAAAGTATGCTCGTTCAGCCATAGCCCTGACCATATCCAGGACTTCCCTGGGGATTAATGCTGCTTGGTTTTGTGCAAAGCTCCACTCCTCCTCACCCATAAGGTGGTACATTGTGACTGGGTGGCCCTCAATATCTGCAGCATATTCTTCCTTGCTTTTCTGGATCTCTGGGAGGAGGTCCCCTGTTAACCTTCTCCAAGTCCTTTCCCATAATTGATACTCTGATGGAGGGAGCAGACAACCAAAGAGACATTTAATATCATCGGGGAGTAATGTTCTTGAAAAGACAGAGTACTCAGATGCTTTGCAGTGTTGTGTTACTGGGATTCTTCCTAGTTTCTTCATTTCAACCCGAGCCCTTTTCTGCACTGTGCCAAACCCAAGTGAGGCACGCTCTGAGCTCTTCACCCTGTAGAAGTGCACACTGTGCTGCTCGCACACCAGATGATGGCCGTGCTGACCATTGGTGCTTTGGCCTGGAAATCCTAACCAAAACTGATGGAGAAACCATGGAGATACTTCTGGCACTCCTGCATCTATCTGTTCAGCTTCATCCATGTCAAGTTGAATCAAAACTATGACACATCAATCCAGTATGAGTGGCTAACAGGGCCAGTGTTAGAGAAATGGCCTGATGGGAGAAAGAGGGCTGAGCACATCTGGCTTGGAGGTTGGAGGGAGCAGGAACCTGGGGGGCAACTGCAAAAATCCCCAGAGCTGCTCTGGACTTCTGCCACACTGGGAGGAGCGAGCCCCTGTTCTTTCTCCCACAGCCCTGGGAACCATGCTCTGTGCAGTTCATACAGGCAGGGCAAGCCAGCAGGATTGCAGCCACACTCTGGGTGTGGTTGAACACAGTTTTTCTTTGGTCCTGCTCAGAGAGAGTACTCCGATGCTTTGCAGTGTTGCGTTGCTGGGATTCTTCCTAGTCCCTTCATTTCAACCTGAATGCTTTTCTGCACTACGTTTCTGTAGCCTGCTCTGCAGTCACGGGAGCTGGTGGCTATCTGCTCCCGGTGTGTGGCCAGAGGAGACCACAAGATCTGCCACTCCCAGGTTCTTCTCGAAAACCCTCGGGTAGTGCTGCTATCTGTGGCATGGGTGGCGCAGGTGAGACCGCAGCTATGAAGTCCCTGAGATGAAGGGAGAGTGGCTGCCACAACGTGACAGTTGTCTTATCTCCTGGCATGTCTTGGGATTGCGCGAGGAAAGGGTTTTGGGCAGTAAAGCAACTTTGAACTTTTTCGGACTCAGCAGCTGGGAAAAAGGGATTGGAAGGAGGGTTAGGAGCAGGTTCCCTGACAGCATAGCCAGCGCTATCGGGGCGAGGGTACCGAGGGGACTGGGGGAAGCCAGGGAGATGGTAGCAGCCCTGCATCTGCTCTGGATGGGTTGCTTCCCCCCCTCCACCCAGTGTAGGAGAACAGGAGTAGGGAAGGAAGGCAGGGATGGGGGTTGAGGGAGAACTGGGGAGCTTGTCGTAGGACATATTCTACTTTCCCGCTCGCAATTCGCAGCATTATTTTTCACAACTTTGATAATGTGAAGAAACAGCCACATATACCCTTCTCCAACAGTAGGATTGCTTTTCTTGGTATTTTCGGTTAACTGGCAACTTACTGCTTTCCAGAAACTCTCATCTTTGACCTCTTTAGTGGTCAATTGCGGGAACTTAGAAAATATCCATCGGATGAAAGCTGTTCACCCCCCCTCCTGCAGGAATCCCGCAACTTGGAAATACACCTCCTTCTGAGGCCTAATACCCATGCTGCCAACTCAGAGCACTTCCCCCACTTGCTGCTGGAAATGGAAAACTTACAGCTTTGAAAAAGGTCCCAAAAGTCGTGGCCGCAACTGCTCACACTGTGCACAGTGTGTCCCCTCCCCTGAGATCAACAGTTGCCTAAAGGGAGCTCCCCCGGTCAGGTCCGTCCCAATGCCACCAGGAGAAAACTCACCAAACTGCTGACACCAGGAAAAAAAAAAACAGCAGGAGCAGTCCCCCAGTCCAGGAAAGGCATCCCTTTATCTGCATGCTGCAAGATGGGAGTGCACCCTCGCTCTCCCGGGAGCACTGCCGGACATAAGTTGGCATGCTCATGCAGGGGTGTTGGTGCTGCCAGGAACCAATAATTCCACAAGGGCTGATGCCCACAGGAGCGGTTCAACGCTGTTGGGCAGCTCCCTCCCAAGCCGTGATGCTTTCAAAGCCACATCGCATTCGGCGCCGAAGGTGGAGGTTTCGGCCGAAGCTGCCACACAGAGTACTCAGATGCTTTGCAGTGTTGCGTTGCTGGGATCCTTCCTAGTCCCTTCATTTCAACCTGAGCCTTTTTCTGCACTGTGCCAAACCCAAGTGAGGCACGTTCTGAGCTCTTCACACCAAGTGGACACTGTGCTGCTCACAAAACGAGGTGATGGCTGTGCTTGACCATTGGTGTATTGGCCGGGAAATCCTAACCAAAACTGATGGAGAAACCACGGAAATATTCCTGGCGCTCCTGCATCTGCTTAACTTCATCCATGCCAGGTTGAATTAAAACTATGACACTTCTTCAACCTAGTATGAGTGGCTAACAGGGCCAGGATGAAGGCCAGTGTTGGAGAAATGGCCTGGTCGGAGAAACAGGGCTCTGAGCACATCTGGCTGGGTGGGAGCAGGAACATGGAGCACCTGCTAATATCCCCAGAACCACTCTGGGCTTCTGCTGCACTGGGAGGACCGAGCCCCTGTTCTTCCCCCCCAGCCCTGGGAGCCATGCTCTGTGCAGTTCACACAGGCAGGGCAAGCCAGCAGGATTGCAGCCACGCTCATGGTGTGGTTGAACACAGCTTGTCTTTGGTTCTGTTCAGACAGAGTACTCCGATGCTTTGCAGTGTTGCGTTGCTGGGATTCTTCCTAGTCCCTTCATTTCAACCTGAGTGCTTTCTTGCTCTGCACCAGCCCAAGTGAGGCATGCCCTTGAGCTCTTCACACCACGAGGACACTCTGCTCACACACCAGGTGATGCCCATGCTGACTGTTGTTATCATATTTCTAAAGTCCTATACCTTCCTGGTGATTTTCTTGCAGGCAGCTCTACACAGCACTGATTCCTTTTTCTGCAGATTGTTCCTTCTTCTTCAGGGCTCCTTCAAGGCTCTCCCTGACTGGCCAACCCACCCCCTTTTATCCCAGTTATCTACATTATTCACAGCTGCAGCCCATTGAAGGATGTCACAGCTGGAACAACTGGGACTTACCGGGGCAAGGCCACCTATACCATACATGTTTTTTTTATTTTACTATGATACAAAGGCCACCTACGTTTCCCCCTTTTCTTTTAAATTAACGAAACCTGTTTAAATAGGCATATTTACATATTCTACTTAGGGATTAACAATTATACAACTATTTAAGTACAACATGTGTATTTTACTATGATTCAAAGGCCACCTATAGACTATTAGTGCATTGCCTGGCAAATCCTAACCAAAACTACTGCAAGGGCGATACTCCTGGCACTCCTGCATCTGCTCAACTTCATTCTTGTCAAGTTGAAGTTAAACTATGATGCACCTTCAGCCCAGTATGAGAGGCTAAAAGGGCCAGGATGAAGGCCAATGTTGGAGACATGGCCTGGTGGGAGAAAGAGGGCTGAGCACACCTGGCTGCAAGGGAGTAGGGACCTCGAGCACCTGGAAATGTCCCCAGACCTGCTCTGGGCTTGTGCCACACTGGCAGGACCAAGCCCCTGTTCTTCCCCCCCCAGCCCTGGGATCCGTGCTCTGTGCAGTTCACACAGGCAGGGCAAGCCAGCAGGATTGCAGCCACGCTCCTGGTGTGGTTGAACACAGCTTGTCTTTGGTCCTGCTCCGACAGAGTACTCTGATGCTTTGCAGTGTTGCGTTGCTGGGATTCTTCCTAGTCCCTTCATTTCAACCCGGGCCCTTTTCTGCACTGTGCCAAACGCAAGTGAGGCACGTTCTGAGCACATCTGGCTGGGTGGGAGCAGGAACCTGGGGCACCTGTTAAATGTCCCCAGAGCCGCTCTGGGCTTGTGCCACACTGGGAGGAGCGAGCCCCTGTTCTTTCCCCCCCAGCCCTGGGAGCCATGCTCTGTGCAGTTCACACAGGCAGGGCAAGCCAGCAGAGTTGCAGCCACACTCCTGGTGTGGTTGAACACAGCTTGTCTTTGGTCCTGCTCAGAGAGAGTACTCCGATGCTTTGCAGTGTTGCGTTGCTGGGATTCTTCCTAGTCCCTTCATTTCAACCTGGCATGTCTTGGGATTGCGCGAGGGAAAGGGTTTTGGGCAGTAAAAGCAACTTTTGAACTTTTTTCGGACTCAGCAGCTGGGAAAAAGGGATTGGAAGGAGGGTTAGGAGCAGGTTCCTGACAGCATAGCCAGCGCTATCGGGCGAGGGTACCGGGGGACTGGGGAAGCCAGGAGATGGTAGCAGCCCTGCATCTGCTCTGGATGGGTTGCTTCCCCCTCCACCCAGTGTAGGAGAACAGGAGTAGGGAAGGAAGGCAGGGATGGGGGTTGAGGGAGAACTGGGGAGCTTGTCGTAGGACATTTTCTACTTTCCCGCTCACAATTCGCAGCATTATTTTTCACAACTTTGATAATGTGAAGAAACAGCCACATATACCCTTCTCCAACAGTAGGATTGCTTTTCTTGGTATTTTCGGTTAACTGGCAACCTACTGCTTTCCAGAAACTCGTCTTTGACTTCTTTAGTGGTCAATTGCGGGAACTAAGAAAATATCCATCGGATGAAAGCTGTTCACCCCCCTCCTGCAGGAATCCCGCAACTTGGAAATACACCTCCTTCTGAGTCAACAGCCTAATACCCATGCTGCCAACCCAGAACACTTCCCCCCACTTGCTGCTGGAAATGGAAAACTTATAGCTTTGAAAAAGGTCCCAAAAGTCGTGGCCGCAACTGCTCACACTGTGCACAGCGTGTCCCCTCCCCTGGGATCAACAGTTGCCTAAAGGGAGCCCCCCCGGTCAGGTCCGTCCCAATGCCACCAGGAGAAAACTCACCAAACTGCTGACTCCAGGAAAAAAAAAACAGCAGGAGCAGTCCCCCAGTCCAGGAAAGGCATCCCCTTTATCTGCACGCTGCAAGATTGGGAGTGCACCCTCGCTCTCCTGGGAGCACGGCTGGACATAAGTTGGCATGCTCATGCAGGGGTGTTGGTGCTGCCAGGAACCAATAATTCCACAAGGGCTGATGCCCACAGGAGTGGTTCAGCGCCGTCGGGCAGCTCCCTCCCAAGCCATGATGCTTTCAAAGCCACATCGCGTTCGGTGCCGAAGGTGGAGGGTTTGGCCGAAGCTGCCACACAGAGTACTCAGATGCTTTGCAGTGTTGCGTTGCTGGGATTCTTCCTAGTCCCTTCATTTCAACCTGAGCCCTTTTGTGCGCTGCGCCAAACCCAAGTGAGGCACGTTTTGAGCTTTTCACAATAAGTGGACAATGTGCTGTTCACAAAACGAGGTGATGGCTGTGCTGACCATTGGTGTATTGGCCAGGAAATCCTAACCAAAACTGATGGAGAAACCATGGAGATATTCCTGGCACTCCTGCATCTGCTCAACTTCGGCCTTGTCAGGTTGAATTAAAGCTATGACACACCTTCAGCCCAGTATGAGTGGCTAACAGGGCCGGGATGAAGGCCAGTGTTGGAGAAATGGCCTGGTGGGAGAAACAGGGCTCTGAGCACATCTGGCTGGGTGGGAGCAGAAGCCTGGAGCACCTGCTAATATCCCCAGAGCCGCTCTGGGCTTCTCCCGCCCTGGGAGGACCGAGCCCCTGTTCTTTCCCCCCCAACCCTGGGAGCCATGCTCTGTGCAGTTCACACAGGCAGGGCAAGCCAGCAGGATTGCAGCCACGCTCCTGGTGTGGTTGAACACAGCTTGTCTTTGGTTCTGCTCAGACAGAGTACTCCGATGCTTTGCAGTGTTGCGTTGCTGGGATTCTTCCTAGTCCCTTCATTTCAACCTGAGTGCTTTCTTGCTCTGCACCAGCCCAAGTGAGGCATGCCCTTGAGCTCTTCACACCACGAGGACACTCTGCTCACACACCAGGTGATGCCCATGCTGACTGTTGTTATCATATTTCTAAAGTCCTATACCTTCCTGGTGATTTTCTTGCAGGCAGCTCTACACAGCACTGATTCCTTTTTCTGCAGATTGTTCCTTCTTCTTCAGGGCTCCTTCAAAGGCTCTCCCTGACTGGCCAACCCACCCCTTTTATCCCAGTTATCTACATTATTCACAGCTGCAGCCCATTGAAGGATGTCACAGCTGGAACAACTGGGACTTACCGAGGCAAGGCCACCTATACCATACATGTTTTTTTTTATTTTACTATGATACAAAGGCCAACGTTTCCCCCTTTTCTTTTAAATTAACGAAACCTGTTTAAATAGGCATATTTACATATATTCTACTTAGGGATTAACAATTATACAACTATTTAAGTACAACATGTGTATTTTACTATGATTCAAAGGCCACCTATAGACTATTAGTGCATTGCCTGGCAAATCCTAACTAAAAACTACTGCAAGGGCATACTCCTGGCACTCCTGCATCTGCTCAACTTCATTCTTGTCAAGTTGAAGTTAAACTATGATGCACCTTCAGCCCAGTATGAGAGGCTAAAAGGGCCAGGATGAAGGCCAATGTTGGAGACATGGCCTGGTGGGAGAAAGAGGGCTGAGCACACCTGGCTGCAAGGGAGTAGGGACCTCGAGCACCTGGAAATGTCCCCAGACCTGCTCTGGGCTTGTGCCACACTGGCAGGACCAAGCCCCTGTTCTTCCCCCCCCAGCCCTGGGATCCGTGCTCTGTGCAGTTCACACAGGCAGGGCAAGCCAGCAGGATTGCAGCCACGCTCCTGGTGTGGTTGAACACAGCTTGTCTTTGGTCCTGCTCCGACAGAGTACTCCGATGCTTTGCAGTGTTGCGTTGCTGGGATTCTTCCTAGTCCCTTCATTTCAACCCGGGCTCTTTTCTGCACTGTGCCAAACGCAAGTGAGGCACGTTCTGAGCACATCTGGCTGGGTGGGAGCAGGAACCTGGGGCACCTGTTAAATGTCCCCAGAGCCGCTCTGGGCTTGTGCCACGCTGGGAGGAGCAAGCCCCTGTTCTTTCCCCCCCAGCCCTGGGAGCCATGCTCTGTGCAGTTCACACAGGCAGGGCAAGCCAGCAGGATTGCAGCCACGCTCCTGGTGTGGTTGAACACAGCTTGTCTTTGGTTCTGCTCAGACAGAGTACTCCGATGCTTTGCAGTGTTGCGTTGCTGGGATTCTTCCTAGTCCCTTCATTTCAATCTGAAGTCTTTTCTGCACTAGGCTGCCTCGCCAGTGTCGATGACGGGAGTGCCATGGCTTTCCTGAAGAAGCGCCTTTATAAAGACGTCCCGGGGGCACAGGCACAATCCTGGCAGTTATTTCTCAATTCTCAGCTTGGCGGTGGTGCCAGTGATGCGGAGAATGAGACTCGAGCACTGTGTGGCAGGTTCCACAGAGTGGAGGCCTTTTTTAGAGTAGGGCTTCTCTGGAGGGAGCCAGGGACAGCAGTTCATGCCTCACAGGCGAAAACAGATGTTTGTACAGTAAACTGGAAGGGTGGGGAGAAACGAGGAAGGAATAGGGATACATGCAACTTGGAAGAGTGAGAGGGGAGAAACCAATGGGATACATGATACATTAACACAGAACTGCAGGGGGATCATAAGTGTTGCGTGCTTCATTCAAGGGTTGGCTCTCCAGGGGAGAGCAGTCATGCTCTTGCTGGCCGATTCCTTGTCCCTCCACAACTCCCTTTCTTTATTTAATACAGAAGTGTGTCCTAGAGACTTGTGAAGCAGTCTTTAAAAGCATTCAAACATACATAGAAATAATGATGACTAAGAAAAACCAGAAAATGTTTTGAAGGAGGGAACCAACCCAACCCTTGAGTCCCAAGCTTCCAGAGAAGCTCTCGGGACCGCTGGGGTTCTTTTTCATTGAGTTCTTTGACCACGTCCTGAATCTTTTGGATGCAGGCCTGGATGCCTTTCCTGTGGCTAGATAGATTGAAGCAGTACAGCCTGTCGAATTCCTCGCAGCCATGTCTGTGGGCAAGAAGTAAAATTGGATCGCAGCATGATTTTGAAGCATTGCATGATGGATGGTCTCCTCATTGGTCAGGAGGTCGCATAATACAACAGATGTTAAGTTCGCTTGCTTACCAAGCCAGCACTCCAGGTGAGAAAGCTCACTGAGGGCTTCAGTGGCAGAAACCAAAGGTAGGAAAATGGACATCACCACCAATGTGCGTGACCAGTCGATAATTTTGCTGTCACAATTTTCATCTAATTGAGCTCTCATTTTTGGGAGGCCAATTAGTTCTTTTTCTGACAGTCAGTAATAGTTGTCGAGTTCAGAGTGAGGGGATGGTAAGCTGGCCAAGCGTGCAAGGACCTCCTTGCAGGAGGGAGGGAATCCTGGCCCACACTGTGTCCCTACAGATCAGGAACATAGCCCGGGTTAATACTCTGGAATGATGGGTGGAGAGGGAAAGTGTGCTGCTGGTGTAATTGCATCAATCAAATTGGTTTTATGTATTGTCATTTGGTGATGCATCTCTAATGTAAATAGATTTTTGATTTTCTGCAGTAGGCCATGGCTTACCTGGTGGGCAGTAGTAAAACTTAATACAACATGTGGCCTTGGAGGACCCCAAAAGGCTCCAGTTCTTGGGGCTCCTCTGGTGCATGCTGCAAAATCCTCATCCACTTGTCCCATGCATCCACTGGATTGGGCTCCTTCTATGTGAAGGGATACTCCTTGGGCTTCAGAGGAATCCCTGCCTGTCGCATGTCCCGGCTAGATGGTGATGGGAGCAGCGACAGTCCCCCTCTCTCTTGGGCTCCGTAGAATCCCAGCTACCAGTGGAGACACAGTGCGGAACAAAAGGACAACAGCACAATGGACCTGGGATGGCACTGGGGTTACTTTATTTAATGGTAAAACTCCCCAAGTCCAGGGTCCCAGGTGCCAAACTGGGGGCAAAAAACATCTAATAAACTGGGGGAGAGGTCTCAGGGGAGGATACAATCTAGTTAATCAGGAGAGCTGGGGGTGAAGTACAAGGCAAGGCATACAACATGTAAACCAGTGAAGGATTTCAAGGGAGGGGGAACGGTTGGGATAGGAGGGATTAACAACTGGATAGGGGGGAATGGGGTTTGAAATTTGCCAAGGAAGTAGCTAAGTAACAAGCAGATAAACTGACTCGTGGCTCAATTAAATAACAAGGGTGGGTCTGTGTCACTCTAAAAACGGGGTGAAAGCACAAGAGGACTACCAAACCACAAATCAAACAATAAACATGCCAATAAAAAAACACACTGCAACAACTACAGACATGCTGCAAGGGGATTGGTGGCACTGCCCATGGACAAGCACATGTTGTTCTTGCAAGGGTGATCCATACGTTCTCCTTGGGCTGTGCTACCAGCCAGGCATCCATGGTTGCCATCACGAGAAGCATCCAAATGAGTCAGGAACTGTGAATGGGCTCTATTTTCCATGGTACTGAGTAGTTGGGTCGTCTGTGGGAGGGAGCATTGTTTGTGCCTCTAGGAGCCTCTCAGGAACCCCTGGCCAGCTCTGAGTTGGCAGACAGTGGGGAGACACCCGAGGGTACTGAGGGCAGTTATGCTAGTTGTTTTTGCAGCAGAAGAGCACTAGAGACATCAGTAGAAGATAAAGGGCCGACTCTTAGCAGGGGTTAATCCAAGGTTTTGTTCAGGGGCTGTGGGGAGCTCCTACACCTCAGGGAGCCTCCTGCTGAGGCACCCTGCACCCCAACTCTGATTTCAGGCTGTTTCTTAAAGACATATGGTTGTTGACCTATTGGGAGGTGACGCACTTCAGTCCTGAGGGGGTGGACCCACAGGCATACCCCCTCCCCCAGGTAACCAGATCCTAGGGCCCCTCTGTCTTCCAAGACCCTGGATCTTTCACCAGGACCGGAGGTCTGGCCTTCAGGTGCAACTGAGAATTCTGTTTAAAGTGCTGGACAATGGGTGGGTTTAGGTTGTCGAAAGTGCAGTTTAAAACGTGTAAGGTGAAGAGTGGAGAGCTGGATCTGAGGGGATTCCATCTTCATTGTCTGTTGTTGCTGTTGGAGGGTTCTTCTGAGACTCTGGTGGGCCCTCTCGACTGTGGCTTGGCCCGTTGGGGAGTAGGGGATGCCAGTCTTATGTTCAATTCCCCATTGCTGTAGGAAGCTCAGAACTCCCTGGACTTGCACGCAGGCTCGTTGTCCGTTTTGATTACTGTGGGGACGGCCAGCATGGAGAAACCCTGCACGAGATGTTTTTTCACGTCAGCTGCTTTCTCGCCTGCATGGGCTGAGGCATAGACAGTGCCAGAGAAAAGTGTCCACTGGGACGTGGACGTAGTTGACTGCTGAAAGAGGGGATGTGGGTGACGTCTGTTTGCCACACCTTGTAGCTTTGCAGCCCGTGGGCGTTCGTGCCCCAGCTCAGAGATGGCAACTGGTGGGATTGGCACAAGGGGCATGTGGCCACAATCACCCTGGCCTGTTTGCGGGTTAGGTGGAACTGTCGAACCAGGCCAGTAGCATTCTGGTGAAAGAGCTGGTGACCAGTGTTTGCCTGCTGGAATACACTGGGCACCAGGGCCGTCTCAACAGGGACAGCAAAGGCATTGGGTCTGCGATTGTCTCTGTGATGATCCTTGGCAGGTCTGTGTGCAAACTGACATGCATCACATAGAACTGTTGCTCTCAGTGGGAGACTAGAGCTACTAGTTTTGAGAGCAACTCAAAAAGAGGCGTGTTGGAAACTTCACGCAGTACTGCGTTTTCTGCTCAGGGTACTACACCGGCTACATAAGCCGAATCTATTACCAAACTGAATGGTTCAGAGAACCTATCAAAGGCCCTGACAACAGCAGCCAACTCAGCTGCTTGAGGTGATCCTTCCACCTCAGCAACATTCGCCTCCTACTGCTGAGTTTGAGGATCCTTCCAAGTCATTACTGACTTATGGGATGCTCTGGACGCGTCTGTAAAAAATTGTCAGTGCTTTTAGAGGTGTTCTATTTTGAACGCCCTTTAGAGATAGCGAAAACTGAACATCCAAATCAAAGAATTTGTGGGCCGGCCAATGAAGGGAAATTTGACCGTTGTAGCTATCCAATGCCAACTTTAGGGCTTCGTTCTCTGAAGCAAATGTTCCACCATTGCCTTGGCTAGTTGCCTTGAGTCTAATTGAAGTGGCAAATGGATGCAGTCAAGGTCACACCCTGCTAACTCCCTGATCCGTGATCTTACTTTGTGGATCAATTCCGCCACCAGCTCTTGTGGCCGTGTCATTCTTTTGGACCGATGGTGGCTGAGGAAAACCAACTCTGTGATTAAGAGTGGATCTCTCTAGCCCTGGTGCTTGTCCTTGGATGTTGTGTCCTGTTGAAAAATCACCCCATGGAGGCGTGGCAGTTTCCCCAGTACAGTAAGTTTGAAGGGCAAGCCTGCCTGATACCGGTGGGCCTGCCTGGCAGAGATGGTCCCCTGAACTTTTCTCTAGTGCGGTCCTCGCCGCCTGGTTAAGTGTTCTAGGAGAACTGAGCTCCTCTTGATAGTGGGGCCTGGGAAAATATTAAAAAATACTCTGAAATGTTAGGCTTTGTGCTTTTCCCAGATCACTGCACCTGTGTAAGCAACATGATAAATGATATAATTGTTAGATGTGATGATTGTCTAGTAATTAAATATAATTATTATGTAACCATAAGAAGAATAATGAGAAACTATGTTGGAAATTCAAAGGGGGCTATACTTACCTGAAATCTACGTATACAATAGAACAATATAAGTTTAATAATTAACATGAAAGTTATATAACTATAGAATATAAAAACATGTTCATCTCGGCTGTATGATCGGAGTCAGATTTGGGTTCATACCCCTGGCACCCAGAGCTCTTCAATAAAAGCACCCACATAATAATTTCTCATGGTTATGTGTTTCTGAACGCTAACACTCTCCCCCTTTCAGTAAATTGAAAAGGGGGGCTGGGTCGTCGGTGGGAATGCCTAGCCAAGGCCTTACCCAGTTCGAAGACCCGCACAGTTGGCAGATGTCTGCCAGGGTCTTGATGTTATTTTTGATAGCCAATTTCTGCGGAGCAATGGTCCGCCTGCAATTTCAAGGCCTAGGTACTTCCAGGGTGGCACCCATTGAATGTCCTCTTCCTGAAGCTCGAGCCCCTGCAACAGCCAACACACTGACTGTGAGGTCAAGCACATGGGTCGTTCAGAGCACGCACCAAGATGTCATCCATGTAATGTAAGATTATGGCATCTCTTGCAGCTGCATGATGGGAGACGCAAGGAGAGACATACCACTGGCAAATCGCTGGACTGTTCTTCATCCCTTTGCAGGAGGACTTTCCAGTGGTACCTCTTCCTTGGGGCTTCTCAGCTGATGGTAGGAACCAAGAAGGTGAACCATGGGGCATCATCAGGGTGTAGGGGGATTTGGAAGAAGCAATCTTTGATATTGCTGACAGCCAAATTCCAGTTTTGGGGAAGCATCGTGGGTGATGGCATCCCTGGTTGGAGGAAGCCCATCTCTTAAATTACATTGTTAATTTGGCGGAGGTCATGGAGGAGCTGCCACTTGTCTTTGGTTTTTTGATCACAATGACAGGGGAGTTCCACAGACTCATGGTCTCCACGATGTTTCCTTTGTGCAGCTGCTCCTGTTATGAGCTCCTTTCAAGATGGATGTTCTGTTGTTTACAGCCCTGGGGGTTGCTTCAGCCAGTCCAGACCCCTCCCAAAGTCTGTCAGTCAGCTCTTCTTTGCCATTTAGCAGTGGAGATGGCTTTGTAACTGGATTGGAGGTCAGGTGTTGTCATGCCCACCCCCTAAGCACCCCCTGAGCTTTTCCATTCCCAGCTGCCCCATGCAAGGGGCACATGTGCAGCCTTCTTTGTACCTGTCCTAGACAGCCCAGGCTGTCTGATGGCAACAAAACAGGGGGGGAAAAGGAACTATGGGGAGAACAGAGGACATCTAAACTACAATAACATAACTACACATCACTAACGCTTTCCTTAATATCCACACTATAGTTATCCCTTAACTGTGAGAGCAAATAATCTCATTATCTATCTATAACAGCCTGACACTGCCTGAGGGTCTGACTCCAGCAGGGCCCTGGGTGATGACATCCAAAGAGCACCACCACCCTGGAAATTCAACTGCACACAGCTGGTGCTGGGCAGGCAGCTTCCCAACGCCATTTCCTTGCTCCAGATGTGGGCAGCGGTGGATTTCTGTCCTAACACCGCTGTTTGCCTCCTGCTGCTCCCAAGCCCCGCACCCAGGGGGGAGGCACAGGCTGCTCAGGCCGGGCAGGGAGGGATGAGGGAGGGATGAGGGAGCTCTCTGTGCTGCCCTCCCCGGGCACAGCCCCTCTGATAAGCGATCCCGCCTGAGTCCCAGGCTGACCTGGGCCCGGCTCCCCGCACAAATACACAAATCCAGGCTCCCGTGGGAGTTCTGAATGGGGCTGGGCAGGGATTTGCGCCATGGCTGAGGTGACATGGTCCAGCTGCCTTCCCCGGGGAGGCTTGGGGCAGATAAACAGCCCGACTGGCTCCTCGATTCTCTGATTAGCCAATGTTTTCCTCCGGGCTCTGTTCTCCACGTCTCATAAATCCCCTCGCTGCTTGGCCCCTGGGCAGCCCTGGGGGCTGTGAACACCCATCCGAGCGCTGCATCCTGTTCCCGGGCTAACAAGGGAGTGTTTCAAAAAGCTCTGAGCAGGGCGATGCCAAACCAGAAACCTCGCAGAGGATGTTGCAAGCCGGGCTTTGAAGGCAGGGTTTGTTTAGGGACGTCAGGTTTCAGCTGGATCCACTGATACCGGACGTGCCAACGAGAAATCCCAAGTACCGGGCAAAACTGAGTAAGATTTTCAGGATTTGGGTACCTTTGGCTGAGCAGCACATAAACATCCTGCCCTCTCCTCAGCTGGGGGGGGAGGAGAAACCACCGTGCCCTGGGAGCTCTGTCTGGGTTAGATCAGAGCTCTCAGACTTCCCCAAGAAGCACAAGCATCAGCACCTCTCCCTTCCCCGTGTGCCCAGCAATCACAAACCAGCAGGGGCTCGGGATGGGCTGTGTGTGTATGGAGAGTGCAGAGCAGAGCCTAGAGCTCCACCGTGTTCACACAGAGATGTCAGTCAGGCTTGCTGGAGTCACCAGGAGAGCTGTAAACACACAGTGCTGCTTCATCTTCATAAAGGAATTAAATAGTGAGAAATCCTGCTTGACAGCAAGGACAATGAGAGAATGGGATATAGCCTCCTGAATTTCCAAACTCTGCCTTGGATCTGATCCTATTAACAAGAGGGTTTCAAAAGGGGTTTAATTCTCTCTGTCCCTGCCTGCCTCTGGCCACGCTTTTCCAACAGGAGACGGGACCAGAAGGCACTCCAAGTGGGAGATGCTTTCTTTC
Organism: Emberiza elegans; assembly: GCA_024865655.1. Lineage (NCBI taxonomy): Eukaryota > Metazoa > Chordata > Aves > Passeriformes > Fringillidae > Emberiza > Emberiza elegans. The sequence goes on from JALJVW010000034.1 coordinate 3,846,868, forward strand.
TGGTGTGCTGCTCTCAGTCAGGTCACATCACAAGTCCTGGAAGCTGTATTGAACAGCTTGATGCTTTTAGGAGATGCAGCAGATGCAGGCAGGCTTTTATCTTCTAGAGCCTCCAAATGGCTGGATCTGTATTTTATTTCAATGATCTCTCAATTGCTGGTGATTACATAGAACAGGAGAACAGACCCATTTGGATTACTCCTGCTTGGTCAAAGCCTATATTTAACCTCAATTCCTGTCTCCCTTTCCAGCACTCCATGATAAGGCTTATTTTCCAGCCAGCAACTGAACACCCAAAAGTCCTCAAGAAATGAACATTAGAGCTGGAAATGCTCCAAGTCCTTCCCTGAGCCTGCCAGGAGCTGAGGGCAGCACTTGTAATTGCTGTGAGCTCCCTTTAGCCACCAGTGAATCACCATCTCTAGGAGTGGAAGCACAGCACCAGCTCTGCCTGTGAAGGGTATCAGCTGCTAGTGGTCTCTGCAAACAGCTCCATTTAATCCCATCACCATCCATCTGCAGCTGTATTCCCCAAGTCACTCTTTGGGAGCTTGATGACCTTATAAAGCATGACTGGGTTTTGTTTAAAGAAACAAACCCAGCTGCCTGCAGGGTACTTTGATCCTAAACAGTATTTTTACGTACTGGGGCTGGGTGAAGCGATGAAATATCTGCTGGTGGGTCAAATCTCTTTTTGCAGGGACTCTCTCTGTCAAACAGCACACCTGATTTTCCTGCTCAGTGTCAAATATTTGCTGTCTGTCTGAGTAGAAAGGCTATTTCCCAGCAAGCCCAAATATCTGTCTTTGCAGTGTGCATCCTTTCGCTGCTCTCTATTCTCCCTCACACATTTGTACACACACTCAGCTGTCCAGAGGAGCCAGACACAAAGCCAAGGTGAAAAAGCAGTAATCAAAGTTGCACACAAAGCACAAAATGCCCCTCAAATGCCATTAACTTCCAGGAAACAGTAAACCTTGAGATTCCAAATCACCCTTGGTGAGAGCGAGCCCAGCTCCATTAGGTTCAACAGGCTCTGTTACACTTCACTGAAGAAGGTCTTTTGGGGTTTATTTGAGGTTAACTGCCCAAATCCCTGGCTTGCAGAGCTCTTTATGTCCAAGATAACAAATGCAAAGGCAAATAGGAGCTAAGAAAGGAGCTGTGCCAGTGCCTGCTTCCCTGCTCTGGCTGCCTGTGTTTGCTGACAGCACAACTATGCAAAGCATTTGGCTCCACACACAGCATGGCCATCCTGCTTTTATTCCAGCAGTCCCAAAAATGGCCCATTTCTCTTCTGTTTGCTCTTGGGGGCTTTGCAGAGCAGCCAGGTAGGGATACCCACAGAGCAAACATGTCTTATCAGCACTTTTCCTTGACAAGGAGGGTGAATTATAAACAGGACCTGGCCACCTTGAGCACAAAAGCTGAGCCTTGTCTGCACCTGGAAGATGCTGCAGTGGGAAAAGCCAGGCACTGGTCAAACTGGGACAAAGCCTAATGCTGCAAGAGGCCAGAGCTGCTGCCATAGAGCTGCCCCATAGGATGGATGCTCCCAGACCAAGGACAGTGGGACAACTGGCCATGTCACTGCTGCACCATGGGGGAGTTTTACACCACTGCCCAGCTCCAGGCACAGTAAATCCAGAAACAGATCAGCACCAGGCAAATGTCTCAGGGCCTGGCACCCCACACCACCTCTGTGTCCTGCTGTCTCATGCATGAGCAAGTCTGGGCTCTATTTGCAAGTGCAGCAATTAAGCTCATGTTCAAGTGTCTGTGTGATCAGGACCCAGAGCCATGAACCTCCCAGTGAAACATCAAACCAGTCTCTCTTTAACACATACTTATCTCATAGATAAAAATGGCCAAATGAAGTGGGAGGAGGAAGAAGGAACTTGCCTTAAGGACTAGGAACTGGGAAGAAAGGATTTTATTTGTCATGTCCTCAGGGTTCAGCAGTGAAGCAGCTCTGATCTCAAAAGAATACACACGTTGAGGAAGCAGGAAGGGGGAGTTTGTTGGAGAGAAATGTCAGCACACAGGGGATTGATCAGTTTGTTTTGCTATGGGGCAGCTTCTCCTGGGCTGGCACTCAGGCATCCCCTCCCTCCTGGGAGCTCTGCTCCCCACATCAGCCACCATGGAGCAGCTGCTCACACGCCCTGTCCTTTACTTCCATTTTCCAAGAGGCAAATTTCCATCCCACCCTGGGTAACCCCAGCCCTTCACTTTCACCCAGCTGTTCCACACCACAGGGTGTCATTTCACATCAAAGAGGAAGCTGGGACCGTGGTGACTGCTCCCAGGAAGCAGGATGGGAATTAACTGGAGAAAGTCCAACAGGGATCAGTGAGAAGAGTAAGAAGACATGATTTATGTGGAAAGAGTGAAAGAATGAGGATTGTTTAGTCTAGAAGATGGATGATCATGACCTTCAAATTCACTCAGGACAGAGGAATGGATTCATCCTTTCCCAGAGGTTGTGGTGGATAGTAGAAGTAGTAAGAGAGAGGTTTAAACTGCATCAAGGAGGAGTTGGTTATATATTAAGGAATACTTTCATGCTTTCCTATCCTTGCTCTCCAGACTTACCTCTGGAGTCTTCCTCCTTGGATTTTTAAGAATGGGATTCATTGGTTATATATAAAATATATATTAAAAATACATAAATACTATTTATAAATATATAGCATATAAAATATTATATATAGATATAGATTATATAAAATTATAATATATAATTTATATATAATAGAGTAACGGATAAAATAATACATAATATAATTGATATAAAAATATGTATTTAAATATATTTATATATAATGGTTATTATATATTTAAAATCAATAATATATAACCAATAAATTATTTACAACCATTATTGCTTATAAATATTGGTTTATTAACCAATAATTATTGGTTTATTAACCAATAAATTATTTATAACCATTTATTGGTTGATTTCTCCCTAGTAGGGCCAAAGTCTCAACCTTTACCCTCCTTTTATTTTTTCTTAATTAATAGCACCAGTGAACCCTCACTTACGAATCAGGTCCTTGTTATGGAAGGAGTCCCCATGTGGGAAGGTGCAGCGGTCACGGCCAGAGAAAGGGGCATCCCGGCTAGCTGGCCAGCAACCGCTGGCAGCACTGGGGCACTTGACCCGACAGCCAGGCTTCAGGCTAGCGCCTAAGGACACCTCCCGGCGTCATGGCCAGGAGCGGTGCCTTGTGCGGAATGAGGCTGGGAAAGAGCTGCAATCAGCGAAAAGAAGAGGGCAGACTTCCACTGTGGCAAATCCAGGCTTTTATTGAATCCCAACAGGGCGCCAACAGGGAAAGACCAGGAGGAGGGGAATGCAGGGGGTTTTAACGGGAGAGGAATCTAAGGGAGGAGTCAGTCTACTGAAATGGTAAAAGAACAAAATTAAAAGGAAAACAAACTTATAAGATTGGTTCTGCCCCTATAGGAGGTCAAAATCCAAGGAAAAGGGCTTGTGCCTCCTCCGGCAGCACGCCTCCTCAACTTGTGCCACAACCCCAATGTTCTTTGTCTGCTTGGGGAGGAAGGGCCGGACCCACTTGGATGGAATCCATTTCAAGCCTGAGGAAGTGGATACACAAACATACCCCCTCCCCCAGGTGACCAGGTCGTAGGGCCTTCCATCTTCCAGGTCTCCAGGTCTTTAACCAGCACCGGAGGCCTGGTCTTCAGGCGCAGCTGCTCATGGTGACCAAAGTGCCTTACGATTGGAGGGTTCAGATTATCAAAAGAGCAATTCAAAAAGTTGATGGTAAAGAGTGCCTTGGACAATCAGCCGTGAGGGGACTCCACGTTCACTGCCATACGTTGTTGTTCTAGAACCCTCTTTAGGCTCTGGTGGGTCCTCTCAACCACAGCTTGGCCTGTCGGGGAATAGGGAATGCCAGTCTTAACGCTCTATCCCCCACTGCTGCAGGAAGCCTCTCAGCTCCTGTACGCTGGACTTGTACACTGGGCTGTTGTCAGTTTTGATGACCTTAGGGATGCCCAGGACAGCAAAGGCTTGAACAAGATGTTTTTCCACGTCCGCTGCCCTTTCCCCTGTGTGGGCAGAAGTGTAGACCGCACTGGAGAAGGTATCCACCGAAACATGAATGTAACTGAGCCGGCCAAAAGAGGGGACGTGAGTCACGTCCATCTGCCACACCTCACAGCTAGCCAACCCCCTGGGGTTAGCGCCTGAACTGATAGCTGGTAACTGGTGGGACTGGCACTGGGGACACGTAGCCACAATCGCCTTGGCGTGTTTGTGAGTAAGATCGAACTGCCGAATAAGGCCAGGGGCGTTTTGGTGAAGAGCTGGTGGCTGATCTTAGCTTGAGTGAACACATCTGGGAGCGGGGCCATTTGGGTAGCAGCAGCAACCAGGGCATCAGCTCTCCGGTTGCTCTCTGCAATGAACCCCGGCAGGTCGGTGTGTGACCTGACGTGCATCACATAAAAGGGTTGCTCTCGGTGGGAGACCAACGTAACTAATCTTGAGAGCAAGTAATACAGAAGGATGTTAGACACCTCTTGAAGAACTGCATTCTCAGCTCTGGACACTGCACCTGCAACATAGGACGAATCAGTGACCAAATTGAAGGGTTCAGAGAACCTCTCAAAGGCCCTGACAACTGTGTCCAACTCAGCTACCTGTGCAGAACCTTCCATTACTGCCACATCAGCCTCCCACCGCTGAGTTTGAGGATCCTTCCAAGTCATCACTGACTTGTGGGATGCTGCAGACGCATCTGTGAAAACAGTCAGGGCATTCAGAGGAGTTCAACCCTGACTCCTTTTCAAAGATAATGAAAACTGGACATGTGGATTAAACAATTTGTGGGCCGTCCGATCAACAGCAATTTGACTGGTATAACTGTCCAGAGGAAATTGCAACATCTCATTTTCCTCAAGCAGTTCATCAAGGGTTTTCTTTTTGAACTGGCCCGATTCCAATTGGATGGGTATGTGAATGCAGTCAAAGTCACAGCCTGCGAGCTCCCTGATCCACGGTCTCGCTTTGCGGATCAGTTCTGCCACCAGCTCCTGTGGCCGTGTCATCCTTTTGGATCGATGGTGACTGAGAAAGACCCACTCTATGATCAAGAGAGGGTCCCTCGAGCCTTGCTCCTTGTCCTTGGGTGGTTTGTCCCATTGAAAAATCATGCCGTGGAGGTGCGGCAGTTTGCCTAAAATAATGAATTTGAATGGCAGACCCGGCTGGTAGCGATGGGCCTGCCTGGCTGAGATGGACTTCTGGATCCTCTCCAGTGCTCCTTGAGCCTCTGGGGTAAACGACCTGGGAGAACTGAGCTCCTCTCCCCCTTTCAACAAATTGAAAAGGGGAGGTAGGTCATCAGTTGGAATGCCTAGCCAAGGCCTTACCCAATTCAAAGACCCGCACAGCTGGTGGACATCCGCCAAGGTCTTAACATTTGTTTTGATAGCCAATTTTTGCGGAACAGTGGTCCGCTTAGTAATTTCCAAGCCCAGGTACTTCCAGGGTGGCATCCTTTGAATTTTGTCTTGCTGGAGCTCGAACCCTGCAGCAATCAATGCATTGATTGTCAGGTCAAGTGCATAGGCAAGTAGGTCGTCAGTCGGAGCACAAACTAAGATGTCATCCATATAATTGAAAATGATGACATCCTTAACAGCTGTACAGATTGGGGACAGCAAGGAAGCGACATACCATTGGCAGATCACAGGGCTGTTCTTCATTCCTTGGGGGAGTACTCACCAATGGTAGTGCTTCCTTGGGGATTCACGGTTGATGGTGGGAACCGTGAAGGCAAAACGTGGGGCATCGTCAAGGTGCAAGGGAATTTGGAAAAAACAATCTTTTATATCCACAATGGCCAAATTCCAATTTTGGGGGAGCATTGCAGGGGACGGCATCCCTGGTTGGAGAGGACCCATATCTTCTACAATGTTGGTAATTTGACGGAGATCGGTCAAGAGCCGCTACTTACCTTTGTTGGGCTTTTTGATGACAAAAATTAGGGAGTTCCACTCAGACATGGTCTCCACCAGATGGCCCTTAAGTAGTTGCTCCTGAACGAGCTCATTGAGTGCCTTCAATTTTTGTTTATTTAGCAACCACTGAGTCACGTGTACTGGTTTATCTGATTTCCAATTGAGCTTCCAGGTAGGGCACTCCTCAGTGACCGCTGCCCAAAATACCTGGGGAGCTGTGATAAGGTCAATTCTGACTCTCCACTGGGCTAGGAGGTCTCTCCCCCACAGGGGCTCCGTGTAGTCTAATACGAATGGGCGTACAGACGCCAATTGCCCATCCGGCCCCTCAATTTGTACAATGCTCTTTGATTGTCGAGCCAATTGTAAGCCCCCAACACCTTGAACGTGTCCAGCCACATCCTGCAGTTCCCAATGTGACGGCCATTCCCAAGAGGGAATGATCGTCACATCCGCCCCTGTGTCCAAAAGCCCCCTGATGGCTCTGTGATCACCTCCCCTCGTAAGCTGGCACGTGATTTGGGGCTTATCTCTCCTCAAGACCTGAGCCCAGGCTACCATGAGGTGGTCTCTGTCTTGGGATGGAGACGGCAGCTCTGAGCTCAAGCCTAATTCTGGCATTAAGAAAGCCTGGGCCACTATTTGGCCTTTGGGGAGGAAGAGGGGAGGACGGACACTGTACAGCCCTAATGAGAATTTTCTCGGGTCTGATGTAACAGGACCTGTGACAATGTACAAATCAGGTGATGTAAATTTTGCGTCTCCGACAACAACCCACTTACAACGTCTGAGTCTTTTCCAGTTGCCGGGGCACTCTGGGCACACAGTCACCAGATGGAAATTCGAGTCCCTGACATGGAATGATTGAGCGAGCTGCAACCTGTAGGGATCGGACATAGAGAAGCTTGTTAAAACAGGCTCGGGTTGGGCACAATCTAAACAGGTCAAGCCCGGCATTGAAATAGGCATGGGCGGGTCTCCTCCTTTCCCCTCCTTGCGTGGTGTCATTTGGCCCACCTTATTTGTATCATTGCGCAATGGGAGTACTGTGCTCATAAATTAGTTTTTTTGTGGGGGATTCCCCTGCTTCCCCTGCTGACTCTTCCCCCTCTTATGGTTCAAAAATTCCAGCCTCAATGGGCAATCTGGCATCCAGTGTCCAGTCTTTCCACAGAGGTGACAAGGGGAGGTCACCCTTCGAGACAGCCCAGGGGTGTCGGGTATCGGCGGGTGGTCAGCCGAAGGAGCAGCAACAGCAGCGAGGGTGTCAGCGGTGTCAGTGACGGTGACCCTCTGAGGTGGCAGTCAATTCTTGGGGTCAGGGTCTCCCAATGTTAAAGCAACCCTGCGCGTGCCGACCTCGATCATGTGCTTTAATGTGGGGGGAGGGTCCAACGGCAATGTGAGGATGGCTTCTTTGCAGGTGGCGTTGGCATTCAGAGAGGCCATCTCTTTGAGGAGCTCTGCCCTGGTTGCTTCGCCCTGTACCTGCAACTCAATAACTCTATGGAGACATTCAACAAAAACAATGAAGGGTTCATCCACACATTGCATGATTCTGTCATAAGAAACCTGGGACACCGTGGATGGCAATTTAAAAAAAGCTCTCTCAGCTGCCTTGCTGCTCTCCTTTAATAACTCTGGGGGAATGACCCTGGCCTGGGAGTGCCCGTCCGCCCAATTTCCCATCCCAATCAGATGTTCCGTGGAGATTACCAACCCATCCAGGTCGTACCTGGTACGGGAGTTAGCCCAAAGGGATGGGAGAACCTCTACCATTTCCTTCTTCCAGGCGGCTTCCCACAGCCTAAATTCAGTGGGGTTGAGGAGGCAAGAAGAAAGGGACTCAAGTCAGCAGGGGTGACATCTGACTGAGCTAGTGTTGCCCTAAGGATCCCCCGTAAGTATTCGCTCTCCCAGGAGAACTCCTTCTGGGCTTTGCACAGCTCCTTTACCTGATGGTGTGGCAAAGGGGTCCATTGGGCCTGCACTCTCCCCTCCCTATCAGGGTGGTATGTAACCGGAGCCGCAGAGGGGATGGAGGCCGGCTCCGGCTCCCGGGTTCCCACCGCCCCCCCACCCCGGACCTCAAAGCGTGGGAACCGGAAGGGAGAGGAGAGAGGGAGTGTCTGGAGGACTGGGCGGAGAAAAGGCTGGAGAGCTGGGTGTTGAAGTGGGCGGGGATATCGGATGTTGGGGTCCCCACCCCGAGGGAGGAGCCAGGAGGTGGAGCCAAGTAAGGAGGAGGGGAAATGGGAAAAGTTTCCAAGGGAGGAGGAGGGAAATGGGAAAGGCCTGGAGTAAAGGAAGGGGTTGTTCTTAGAACGAAAGGGGTTATGGGGAGAAGAAGAGGCAGTGGTGGGAAATGCTATGTGGCTGCCTCCATCTTGAGCTCCCTGGGAGCCATTTGGAACGGGGAGGTTAAATTGAACAGAGGGTCTCCTAACTGGGGACTTCAGGACTGGGACAGAGGGGGAAGAAAAGGAATCCTGGGGAGTCTGGCCAGGACTCCTTGGGCAGAGGTATTGGGAACTTTGAGGGGAACCAGGGGAATGGTGGACACCCTGCGCCTTGCTGGGGCGAGCTGCTCCTCTCAAAGACCCAGTTTTAGGTAAGGGGAGGGAGAAGGGCTAGGAACAGCAGAACCGGGAAAACTGGGGACCAAACTCGAACTTGAGGGTTGTCTTCCCAATTTCAACTTCAGTCTCAAAATGGATTGAATTTGCAATGCCCAATAAGTAATTTTAGCTAACGAGGAGTCCCCTGACTTGATGGAATTCTGCAACTTTAGACAAACAACATCCCAAAAACTGGGGTTGCAGATCTGGTCAGGGGAAACCTCGGGAAATTAGGAAGACAACCACTTCATTAACTTTTTCAACTCCTTTTTGGGAGTAACAAACCTCCCCCAAGGATACCCACAACTTGGGCAGAAGCCCTCTTCTGAGTCATAGACAAACTTGCACCCATATCGAAAGATTTAAAAGCAAATTACTCAGATCAGCCCACCACCTCGGGAAAGTCAAAGAAAATAAGGTAAGAGCCCCGCACCAATCCCTGTCAGAAAGGGCTGTGCAGCAAAAAAGAGAAGAGAGGTCCCACTGGGGACAAATTAGTTAAAAAGACAGGGAAGGGAAGATGAATCTTGCCAGAACCTGGTGAGGGTGAAAAGAACACCGAGGATGGTGGGTTTCGCTGAAGGAACGAGTCCCTGGGTGTTGGGAGCTGCCGTTCCCAGTCCCCCAGGAGCGCCACCCACTAGAACGGGGTCTGCTCCCACTGGAGGTATACGACACCCCAAGAAGCCTACTGGCCTCGTCCACGGGGTCCAGTGATGCCCTCGGGCCCCACGTTGGGCGCCAAACTGCAGCAGTCACGGCCAGAGAAAGGGGCATCCTGGCTAGCCGGTCAGCAACCGCTGGCAGCACTGAGACACTTGACCCGACAGCCAGGCTTCAGGCTAGCGCTTAGGACACCTCCCAGCGTCGTGGTCAGGAGCAGCGCCTTGTGCTGAACGAGGCTGGGAAAGAGCTGCAATCAGCGAAAAGAAGAGGGCGGACTTCCACTGTGGCAAATCCAGGCTTTTATTGAATCCCAGGGCGGCCAACAGGGAAAGACCAGGAGGAGGGGAATGCAGGGGGTTTTAACGGGAGAGGAATCTAAGGGAGGAGTCAGTCTCCAGACCAATGAAGGAACAGGGGGGTGGGATCTGGAGGACTGACAAGGGAAGGAGACCAATGGGAGTAGGCCAAGGGAGGGGCCCCAGTCCCTGAACCAATCATTAGGCCTTCCAGTTAGAAAGTTCTAGAAATAGAGGAGGGAGTGGAGAGTGAATGACACAGCACGGGGAGGGATTGAAAAAAGATACATTTGGTCATTGGGAAAACAGGGGAGGGGTATAAATGGATACAATGGGTTGTCGGGGGAACCAGGGTGATAGACATTTGCAGGGTGGGAAGGAGGAGCTGGGGCAGAACCAGTACAAACTGGGGGGAGTAACAGAACAATCCAACTCACACAACACCACAGGAAGGGGTTTGGGGATCACAGCTCATTATTATCTTGGGGGAAAACAGGGTCCTTTATGAGAAGAAGACACTCCCAATTCCCAGTTGCCAATTGTAGACCCCCTACACATTGAATGTGTCCTGTCATGTTTTGCAATTCCCAGTGTGACAGCCATTCCCATGTGGGAATGATCGTCACATCTGCCCCCGTGTCCAAAAGCCCCTTAACCTCTTTAGTGTCGCTGCCCCTGGATAGCTGACATGTGATCCGGGGCTTCTCCCTCCCCAAAACTTGAGCCCAGGCTACCGTTGGACAAGAGTGTTGTATGGGAGACAACATCAGTCCTGAATTTTTGCCTAGCTCGGGTATCAGAAAGGCTTGGGCCACTATTTGACCCTTGGGGAGGAAAAGAGGGGGTCGGACACAGTACAGTCCTAGATGGAATTTCTCAGGGTCTGATGTTACCAAGCCCAGGATTATGTGTAAATCGTCTGGTGTGTGTTTAGTGTCTCCGACAATGACCCACTTACAACGTCGAACCTTTCTCTAATTGCCGGGACACTCTGGGCTCACCGACACGAGATGAAAGTTGGTGTCTCTTAGGTGGAAAGATCGAGTCAGCTGCAGCCTGTAAGGGTCGGAAAGGGAAAACGTGGTTAACACAGGCTGTGGCTTTAGGCCGGGAAGACCCAGCCAATCCAGGGATGATTGAGCACAGGTGCAAATCGTCAAGTCCGGTATAGAAAATGCAGGTGGCGGCTCTCCTCCTCCTCCCTCCCCACGAGGTGTTACCCTGCCCGCCTTATTTTTGTCATCGCGCAGGGAGGGGCTGTGCTCGCACCCTAGTTTTTTTGTTGGGTGCCTCCCTGCTTTCCTGCAGCATTTTTTGCCTTTTTAAAATTTAAAAACTCAAGCCTCAGGGGACACTGAGTCATCCAGTGCCCTGTTTTGCCACACAGATGGCAAGGGGTCAACGGCTTATGAGAGGGCCCAGGGGTGTTGAAATCAGCTGAGGGGACAGCGGCATTCAGGATGTAGGGACCCGCTGCTTCTGCAAAGGCTATGGAAGCCCTACGGGGAGGGGGACAATTCCTCGGCTCTTGGTCACTTGGTGATATCACGACGCAGCGTGCGCAGACCTCAGTCATTTTTTCGAGCGCCGGTAGAGGGTCCAGGGGAAGCGTCTTAATTGCTTCTTTACAAGCAGCGTTAGCATTAAGGGACGCCATCTCCTGAGCACCTCTATCTGCTCTGCTTCTCCTGTCACCTGGACGTCGACGAGCCTACGGAGACGCTCAACAAAAACTATGAATGGTTCGTCCTCCCTTTGTTTGATTTCCCCGTAGGAAACCTGTGCAGTCAGGGAAGGAAGTTTAAAAAATGATCTCTCAGCAGCTTTACAACTCTCCCTTAATAGCTGGGATGGGAGAGCCCTGGCCTGTGCCGCACCATCTGCCCAGTTCCCGGTCCCTACTAGGTGGTCAATGGACAGAACCGCAGCCATCCAGGTCATGAGAGGTTGTTTGGTTCCCCCATAATGATGGGAGAACTTCCGCCACCTCCTTTCTCCATCTTGTCTCCCATACCCTAAATTCAGTTGGGTTGAGGAGGCAGGTGAAGAGGGACTGCAGGTCTGCAGGGGTCAAATCAGCCTGCGCAAGAGTCGACCGAAGGAGCCCCCATAAGTACTCACTATCCCGGGAGAACTCCTTCTGGGCCTTGCACAGTTATTTCACTTGAGGGTGTGACAAAGGGACCCACTGCGCCTGTGGCCTTCTGTAGGAGGCCCTGAATATTTGTATTATAAATGGACGAGGCTTTAAACATACATATTATATACTTGTACTTGAATATCTTTACCCTGACTGGTCCTAGTTATCCTTGATGGGCTGCAGCTGTGATGTTCTTCATTGGGCTGCAGCTGTGGTTTGTCAAGGTAACTGGGATAAAAGGGGAGTGGGCTGCTTAGTCAGGCCGAACCTTGGAGGAGCTCTGACTAAAGAAGATCTTGAGCTTGTGCTGTGAAGATCTGCCGCCCACAAGACAACAATGAGAGGTACAGGACTTATGAAATATGATAGATACAACAACATGGGACTTATCTAATATGGACTTACGTAATATGTTAAATACAACAGCCTTCCCTCCCCCATTTGGTGGTAGGTGACCGGGGCGGCCGATGGGATTGGGTTCCCGGTTTCCCACATCCCCCTCCCCGGAACCCAAAGCGTGAGAACCGGAAGTGGGAGTATGGGAACCGGAAGGGAGGGGAGTGGAGGTGTGGCTGGAGGACTGGGGGGGCCAGGGTTGGAGGACTGAGAAGGGCAGTGAGCCGGGCACTGGGAAGACAATTTCTCCACCCCAAGGGAGGAGTCGAGAGACGGGGCAACATAGGGAGGCGGGACTTGAGGGTTGGAAGTGGGAGGAGCGGAGGGCAAATGGGGAGGGATCTGGGGAAAGGAAGGGGTTGTTATGGGAATGAAAGGGATTTGGGGGAGGAGAAGGGACAGTGGCAGGAAAAGACACGTGGCCATCGCCATTTTGAGCTCCATACGAGTCATCTTGTCTAGGGATCTTGAATCGAACTGAGGGCTTACGAACCGGGGACTTGGGGATTTGGGTAAAGGGAGAGGGTGAAGAACCCTGGGGAGTTTGGCCAGGACTCCTCGGGCAAAGGGGTTGAGCACCTCGAGAAGAGCCAGGGGAATGATGGTCACCCTGCACCTTGATGGAGTGGAATGCTCCTCTCGAGGGCTCAGTTCTGGGGACAGCAGGGGAGGGAAAAGGGCTAGGAGCAGAAGAACTGGGGAAACTGGGGACCAAACTTAAACTTGAGGGATGCTTTCTCAGTTTTCCTTGTGGGCGTAAAGTAATTAACACCTTAGATGCCCAATAGGAACATCGTGGTTAAAGATGCTTGCCTGGACTGAACAGCATTTTCCAATCTAGAACAAACCACTTCCCAAAGCAGGGATTCCTGATCTGGTCCGGGGAAACATTGAGAAACTGGGAAAACACCCACTTAACTAACTTTTAAACTTCAGAACTGGGAACTTCAAAACCCCCCAATTAGGACTCCCACAACTTGGGTTTTAGCTCTCTTCTGAGCTACGCTAAGTTTCGCACCCATGATTTAAAAACAACAGCAGCTTAGTATAAACTCAACCTCTCCGGAAAACCAAAACTAAAACAAGCAAAAGCCCCACGCCAAACCCTGTCAAGGGAGTTGCGCAGCAAGGAAAAAGGACAATCAGAAGTCCCACTAGGGACAGAGAATCAGATAAAAAGGTGAGGGGGGAGACAAAACTCACCAAATCTGGCGGGGGCCAAACGAAAGCTGAAGAGGGTTTACTCTGCCTTGGAGAATGATTACCTGGGTGATGAGAGTTGCCGTCCTCCATCCCCTAGGAGCGCCACCCCTAAAACGGGGTCTGCTGCCACTGGAGGTAGATCAGTATCCAGTGAGGTCAGTTGACCTCGCCTGCAGGGTCCGGTGGTGGTCTCAGCTGCCCCACGTTGGGCGCCAAACTGCAGCATCGTTGGGCCAAAAGGTCAGCGTCCGGCCAGCTGCGGCCAGCAACCACGTGCAGCGCCGGGGCAGCCGATCCGGTGGCAGGGCCCCGATCAGCGCCTACAGGCATCCCTCCGTGGCAGAGGCAACGGGCCGTGCCTGCATGGACGAGGCCAACGGTGGAAGGCAAGCTGCAGGTGGGCGAAGAAAGAGAGCGGACGCTCGATGGGGGCAAGTCGGGTTTATTGCTCCAACGAGGCCAGCCACAGAGTGACCCCGAAACACAAGTGACAGGGGATTATAAAGGGGGAGGAATCCAAGGGAGGGGTTTACACAAGAACCAATCTGAGGAGGTGAGGGAGTGATCTTAGGGTAACTGACATGAGGGGAAGACCAATAGATACAAAATGAGGGAGGGGCCCCGGTCCCACAGCCAATCATTGCTCTCTCCCGAGTGAATGTTCTAGAAGACAAGGAGGGGTGGAGAGTAATTGGCTGGGCACCGGGGAGGAGTAAAGGGTGGGGTACATGAACTATATTAGGAAAAGCAGGGAGGGGATTAAACTGATACATTGCATGACCACAGTAACCAAAGGGATTGAGAGTTGGGGAGGGGGGAAAAGGAACAGAGGCAGAACCATAACAATATAATGGGGGAGAAACAGCTGAACCAACCAAACAAACTACAACAGGTAGGCAATATGGGGGATAACAGAACTGACCATTTAACCATCAACTTCATAAACATAAAACACAAACCGCAACAAGCGCCAACTCTCCAAAGTTTACCATCAGGCCCTGGTGGGGACCTGACACTTGTTGGTAAACGTCCTTTCTATCCAATTTAATGACAAGTGTGTATATCAAGTAAACAGGGAAATTTGGATCTTTTGATTGGCTGAGAGACGTTTTAATCACTGGACATTATCTCAATGGACTGGACAATTAAAAGTACTCCGAGAAGTCCAGACTGTAGGAGTAAGGGATGAAATCACTGTTCAGGTTGTGTGTCTGGAACCACATTAGCATGCCACCCTCCCACTCACATGGAAGACCAATGAGCCAGTCTGGGTGGGTCAGTGGCCCTTCCAGAAGTAAAGTTAAGGGTGCTCGAGTCCCTCACATCAGAGCAATTGTCCAAGGGCCACATTTTACCATCTAATAACTCTTGGAACACCTCTGTCTTTGTCATAAAAAACCCAACAGAGACAGGTGGTGGCTCCTGCACAACCTCTGTAAGATCAATGAGGTCATTGACATGGGTGCCCTGCAGCCTGAGGTGCCCTCACTATCAGTGCTCCCCAGACACAGGAGAACGGCAGTGATTGATATTAAAGATTGCTTTTTAACATCTCTCTATTTGTCGCCCACATTCTTTAACCCATTTGTAAGAAACTTCCTGACACTGTAATACTCTATTATACAGATGACATTATAATATGTACTTTGACTCCTATCTAAAAACTGTGTTTGAGAACACCATCCAAACCATTGAAGAAGCAGGATTTGAAATAGCAACTGAAAAGGTACAGTCTGTGGACCTACCTTGGACTCCAGATTGGCAAGGCGAACCATTGTGCCCCTGCAACTCACCATCAGAGACGACCTGAAGACCCTCAAGAATCTTCACTAATTATGCAGAAGCATCGGCTGGGTCCATCTGCTGCCGGGAGTCAAAATTGAGGACCTTGTGCTGCTCTTGAACCTCCTGTGAGGCTGCGAGGACCTCAGCTTGCCACAAGCCATCGTGCTGGAGGCCAGGGTAGCTATTGAAAGGGTTTCAGAAGGATTGTCCACAAGTGTTGTAGTGTGTTTTTATGTGGCATGTTTAC
Source organism: Emberiza elegans (assembly GCA_024865655.1). NCBI lineage: Eukaryota > Metazoa > Chordata > Aves > Passeriformes > Fringillidae > Emberiza > Emberiza elegans. The sequence goes on from JALJVW010000034.1 coordinate 3,862,222, forward strand.
TGTTTGATTTGTGGGTTTGTGGTCTGTGTTTATCTCCCCCTGTTTTTAGAGTGACACAAGACCTGCTTTTGTTACTCAGTCAGCATAGGTATCAGGTTATCTGTTACTTAGCTACTTCCCTGCCAAGTTTCAAACCCTCTCCCCCCTGTTCAGTTGTTAACCCCTCCTATCCCAAGCTGTTCCCCTCCCTTGAAATCCTTCATTGGTTTACGCATTGTATTCCCTGCCTCCTGTTTCACCCCCAGCTCTCCTGATTAGCTACAGATTGTATCCTCCCCTGAGAGCTCCCCCCCAATTTATAAGATGTTTTTTGCCACCAGTTTGGTGCCTGGGAGGGGAGTTTTGCCATCAAATAAAGGAACCCCAGTGCCACTCCAGAACCGTGCTGCTTCCTTTGTTTCTGCACTGTGTCTCGACTGGTGGCTGGGAATTTGCAGAGCTCAGAGAGAGGGGGTCCTGTTGCACTCCCCTTCATCATCTAGCCAGGACTTAGTTTACTGCAACACAAAATGACTATGTTGTTATCCCCAATGCAATACAACCTGTGAGAAGTGGGGGTGGAAAAGATTATTAAAGCAGTTTATTGTGGAATATGCTGATGTTGGGGTTGAATAAAGATAGCAGGACCAGAACAGAAGGGTGGGGGAAAATCCACGTTAGAGTGAGAAAAGTAGTCCAGTCCCAGCATCCCTTGCATGTGTTATGTTAATTACTTCCAGAAACTTCCTTGTTTTCTGGTATTGTTTAAAAAATGTTGCAAGGTTTTACATATTTCTAATCCCTTTTCTATATTGGACCCTCATCCTCAAACTGCCCCACTACCCTATCTTATATAAATTGTATTCACTCTGGCCCTTGGCCCTTTTGGTGCACCCCTTTGTACCATGTTCGCCTTTGATCAGTTTGTTATTTTTTGCATTAATAAACCATTTTCATTTTTGGGTCACCAATTTGTGCCCATTTCTCCTTTGTCAGCGCTGAGTTTGGGGATCTCTCACCAATCTCCTGGGCGGTCTAGGGGGTCTGTCCATCCGAGCTAGACCCCGAGTGACCAACCGCATGCTGGTTATCAAGCACGTGTGGTTACCAAAAATCGATCTCAAAATCAACCCACAGCACTGAAAATCGACCACCTTGAAGGTGAAGGGGCACAAAGCCAACCTGTTGATCAGGACGCATCACACCTCCCGAGAGCTGTATTAGATAATGCCAAAAATGCAGCCAGGAAAGCGCGCTCATGCAGGTGTCCGACAGCAACAGACTGGCGCTTCATTTTGTGGGCGTAAGACAAGGGTCCGATGAACATTGCATGCAGTTCATTGACTGCCTTAGCAAGCCCTTGAAAAACAAGTTAACGATGAAAGGGCAAAAGACGAGTTATTGAGAACATCGGTAATTTCAAACACCAGCCCTGAATGCAAAAGGGTGTTTTGCGTTCTTCCACCAGAGCCTGAGCCAGCATTGATGCAAATGATGGAGGCTTGTAATCGCTTTGGAACACCAGAACACTCAGCTACTGTCCGGGCACAGGTGTAGGACAAGGGTTTGCGGAGGTTTAAGCTGCACTGTGAGTCATCCCTCAAGGGCAATAACAGGGTCTGAGACCATGTTAGGAATGTGGCAATGGCAGGACATTTTGTAAAGGACTGCCACCAGCAAGGAGCAAAACTCGCTCCTGGGACCTGTGGGTGCAAAAGGGATTACCAACACACTAACCACATTTGCCCCAAATGGGAGGGTTTTAGCAGGCCACTGCTGGAAAGCTTCCTGTGGAGCGCAGGATGGCCCAGAGCAATGACACAAATGTCCCAGCCACCCATGACTGCAGCCACTGGAGGCAGGTGGCCCAGAAATTCAGCATCTCATCACAGGGCTACCAAAAACTTGCCTCCAGGTGCCAGGCTGGACTTGGCAAGTGCCAAGCTGGAAATATTGACTGACTTCTCCCCTCATAACTGTATCAACAGGACAGCTTGGGCGCAAAGACCAGCCCTGTGAGCTGTTAATTTTTGGGAATTGTAGGTTGAAAACTGAGGGATTTTTTTGTTTTACCATTGGTGCTGTCATTAATATCACAACAGGAAATTACAGTGTTAGCGATGCCTCCTGATCCACCTTGTTTTATTCCCCAAGGATTTTTAACCTCACAAGCTCAGCAGGCACCGAACTCAGTTGCCCACCCTTAGACATCAACCTCGACCTTTTAATTCTGTGGTGGCTCGTTATTTTAGGGGTTTTTCTTTGGTGAAGTGTTTCTGTATTTGCATACAAGCTCTGATGTCACTTCCTCCTCAAGCTCCTGGGTGCCATTTTTTCTAGGAGGGAGCCTCGGTGAAAACCCAACCCCCTGGAGAGGGATTTAGGTAATTAACAGGTAATTAACAGGGGATGAACAACAAGTAATTGATTATCAACAATAAGGTAACAATAAAAACTGGATAACAGTGGGTTTAACTTCATCAACTCTGTAACTTTTAATAAACGGGTGATTTCTTATTCCTAACACTTAGTAGTTGTGATGTGTTCTCTTTAGGTTTTACTTAGCTTACCTACTGTCTTAATTAATGAGTTTGTAATCCCTTTGTACTATGACATCTTTGTGCTGTTAGTCTTCTCTGGACCTATCCTCCCCCCACCTTTTAGAGTGGTGTCAACTCTTCATCTGTGTCATGTGCTAAAATTAGACTGATACCCTCATTGTAATTCTGTTCTGTTAAATGTCAATGTTTCTGTCACTGAGCCACTCCTGTGAATCCCCTGTTGGCTCCCATGCACCTATCTCCTCCCTAATCTCCTCCCTTATCTCCTCCCCTTCCAAGCTGTCAATCCTCCCTATCCCTACCCTTTTCTCCAGAACCTTCTCTGCCAGTTAAAAATTTGTCTCTAGGCATACTCCTCGCTGAGATAAAACATCTCTTGCCCACAAAGGTATCAGGGCTCTATCCACAAAGGGTCTGAAACCTGCTGAGTCATTTAGATACTCTCACGTGTGTGGGATCAGATGGGATCCATCCCAGGGGGATGAGGGAGCTGTGGATGAGCTCCCCAAGCTGCTCTCCATCATTTACCATCAGGTCCCAGAGCCCTGGAGGTGCCAGTGTGAGCCCATCCCCAAGAAGGGCTGGAAGGAGGAGCTGGGGAACTCCAGGCCTGTCAGCCTGACCTGGGTGCCCAGCAAGGAAATGGAACAGAGCACCTGGAGTGCCATCACACGGGCACCCACAGGATGGCCAGGGAATCAGAGCCAGCCAGCAGGGGTTTAGGAGGGGTAGGTTGTGTCTGACCAACCCGGTCTCCTTCCATGACCAGGTGCCCCTCCTGGTGGGTGCGGGAAGGGCTGTGGATGTGTCTGTCTGGGCTCCAGCAGGGCCTCTGGCACTGTGTCCCACAGCTCCCTCCCGGAAAAGCTGCAGCCCAGGGCTGGGACAGGAGCACTCCGTGCTGGGCTCAGCCCTGCCTGGATGGCCCAGAGAGCGGTGGGGATGGTGCTGCACCCAGCTGGGGCCAGGCCCCAGGGGTGTCCCTCAGGGCTCTGGGCTGGGGCCAGCTCTGGTCAGTGTTTGCATTGACCCCATGGAGGAGGGGATTGAGGCTTTCATCAGCGAATCTGCAGAGGACACTGAGCTGGGAGCTGTGTCCATCTGTGGGAAGGCAGGAGGGCTCTGCAGGGAGACCTGGAACTGGTGGATGGATGGGCAGAGTCCATGAGATGAAGTTTAATCAATCCAAGTGCCCAGTGCTGCATTTTGGCCACAGTAAGCCCTGCAATGCTCTGGGCTGGGGATGGTGTGGCTGGACAGTGCCCAGGCACAAAGGGACCTGGGGGCACTGAGGGACAGCAGCTGGACATGAGCCAGCAGTGAGCCCTGGTGGCCAGGAAGGCCAAGGGCTCCTGGCCTGGATCAGGAATGGTGTGGCCAGCAGGAGCAGGGAGCTCATTCTGCCCCCACACTGGCACTGCTGAGGGCACACCCTGAGTGCTGTGCCCAGCTCTGGCCCCTCAGTTTAGGATAAAGATAATTTAGCTGATAAGGTGGTGTTAGGTCGCAGCTTGGGACTTGAGGATCTCCAAGGTCTTTCCCAACCTGATTCTGTGAAATGTCCCAGCCTTTTTTTTTCCTTATGTGGAATAATTTAGACTCTTTATGGAGAATACTAATTTATAACCAATGATCATTTACCCTATGTAGTTAATCAGGGTCAGTCTTTGTTACTTTTTTATGAATAAGATGGCCATTTGAATGTAAAACGAGTCAGTTACTTAGGATTAAGCCCCTTTCAACAGCATTGAAGGAAAACTGAGTTTCTCACATTTGCACAGAAAAGCATGGAAAGTAGAACTATACTTTTACAATACTGGATTGTAGCTTTTAAAATCTGAAATATTAGACCTCTATGATGAATTTTTCTGGTTTAGTATCACAATCAGTAATTTACTTTATTTTCTTCCAGTTATTAAACTGCTCTTATTTCAACCCATGGAGTTTCGTTTCCACTACTCCTTCCTGGTACCCACATGGTATCCAGCTGCCAGCTGGGATTAAACCATGAGAGCAAAAATGACATTTCATAAATTGCCTGTGCTATTTCAAGATCTCCTGTAGGCAAATGAAAAACAAAGTAAAAAAAAAAATCAAAGCACTTCTCATCTTTCATTAGAAACTTTATTGTATTAACCTACAGGGATGTGAAGTGAAGAAATATATGGTAGTGAAAGGGAGAATGATGAACATCAGTCATCTTTGGAAAATATATATATGTTTTCACAACAAAACACTTTTTTTGTTACAACTAAGAAAAAAAAAAAGCCAGGCATACTTGATAGGTTTTCTTTAAAAATATAATACAGTTCAATCATATCAAAGTGAAGTCTTGTGGGCTAAAAAGCTGGAAAGTTACGTTCAGTGCTCTAGCACTAGGATGAGTGTATCAAATGACAAGGTTTTCTCTACACACACTCATATGTTTTCAGTAATTTCAGATACTGTATATACAATCTTTAATATAAAGCATTTTTTGTCAAAACTAGCTCTGTGATCTTCAGTCTGGACTTTGGAGCTTCGGTGTAAGAATTACTATTTGGACTCATATTGGATAAAAAAATTGCTGTTAGTGTACTTGAAAATCCAATATATTTAGAGTAACACATTCCTTGCTTTTGATTTTATCCTAACTTCACTTCGGTATGAACGTGCAGATTGTCTCAGCAGAAAGTGTGAGCACAATGAAATCTTCCTTCCTGTAATCTGCATATGCATCTCCAATTAAAGTTAATGGAATTTCTCTGGGTAGATCAAGATAAGGACAGATTTTATGTGTAACAGTGTGTGGTGATAAAAATCTTGGACGTAGCAGAAAGCTGTGGGGTTTGTTACGCTTCTAAGTGGCCTGAATTAATAATGCCTACAGTATTTAAAGCCTAAAGTTTATATTAACTACCTAAAGTCAGCTATTACCTTGGTGTAGCTTTTTATTGAAATGGTGACACGTTGCTAGGGGAGAGCTACCTCCCATTTTCAATGCTGCATTTTGTCCCTACCGAAATGTGAATATCTGGAGGCAAGGCATCCCTTTCCATTCCTGTCTGTGGTGAAGTGAAGCCAGGTCTCTGTGTGCTGGCTAAAATTGCTCCATCCCCTGAGCCATCCAGGCTGCTCCAGCCTCCAGGCTGCACCTCCAGAAGTGTTTGCATTGAGTGGTGTCAGGACCACAGTGGGACTGAGCTGGGGGTCTCTGGAGCTGCGGGCAGAGTGCGCTCCAGGAAATCAGCGTTCCGAGCACCTCACCAGGCATCGGCCTCTGAAGTGAATTCGTTTGCTGGCCCTGCATGCACTGCAGATCCAGCTCAGGTTTTTGCAGACCTTGCTGCTGCTTGGCTACGCAGCAGGAGTTCCACCCACGTGCAGGAAGGCAGGCCTCAGTCACGTGCACATTTAGAACACACACAATAAGGAAAATTACAGTAAACCCATCTATTTTCATGAAAATTTGACTGAGTATTTCACTTGAGCGTATGTGGCATGTTGGAAATTGGAAAAAACCTCCCAACATTTATTCAGCTCTTCCCTTCTCCATGTTAAAAGAATTGTTTATATGATGAAGATAATTTACCTAGTGGTCTTCAAAAAGAGCAAGAAGTTTTAGTGAACTCCCAGTTGTTAAATGCAGCATTTTCTATTAATGGCTTTAGAGAAGAAAGGTTTTATTTTAAAGTCTGTTTCACACAGTACAAAAAAAATGTATATACCAGTAGCTCTACATTTTATCTAGATGCATACAAACCCAATCAATACTTCATTTTAGACAGAGATTAAATGATAAGGAGCCTTAGAAATCTCACAGCTAATACCTGTACTTTCCAAATTCAAAGGTAATGGAATTTTTTATTCCAAGGATGTACCAGAAATGCCCAGGAAACTGCAGAACAGCCAGGATCCTTCTCCCCATCCATCAGTGACACAGCAACCCTCGGGACCGGGTGCTGCAGAGGCACTGCCAGGTCATGTTAAATGCTGGCACCTCACTCTGAGCTTCCTAAAAGTTACCTTTTCCCTGAGGGAGGACATCTAATCTATAACAACCACGTTATCTTCAGGTTGATGTGCCTGGGGAAAATTCTGTCCAATGGACGGATCCCTTGGCGAATTTAATTTCCACCCAATCGTGCAGCTCGTAATAGATTATTTTGGAAGGACTGAAAGCCTCTTTTGGGAAAAAGGGGCTGTTTTGGGAAGATGGTCTCCATCCACGTGATCAACAGAAGAAGCTAAACTTTAAGGAGGAACTGGTTTTTACTCTTATTTCTGCGCTTTTGTTGTCATTCTCAACTAAAAATCACCTTGATTTTCTTCCCCTGAATTAATGAATGAGTCTGAATTGTTGGGTATTTTTTAATCACCCCTGACTGACATCACTGTGAATTCTTACTTCGATCCTCTTGCTCTGCCCAGAGGTCCCTTGAACCGGACCAACAAAAGGCCAGTTGGCAAAAATGCAAAAGAAATGGACACACACACACGCTAGAATATTTTTTCAGTTACAAGCTAGCTCACTAAAAACACAGACACACAGCGTAAAAAACGGAGAGAGAAGTTAATGAAGGTGAGGGGGGGTACATGTGTCACATTATTAGCAATGCAAAAGACCAGCTTAAGCATGTGTTTCCCTACATCAACTATAAAAAAAGAAAAGGTGCCTTTTTAGCAAGTATGCACAGAGTTTGCTTAGTTATTTCGAAGAAAAAAAAAAGTCAGAACGCTTGACTATCTTTATCCTATATTACAGTAATTATTACTACCTTTTTATAAAATGTAAACCCTTCCTTGCAGTTAAGATTTACGGAAGTCATCACCTTTGTCCACTCCTTACGTAATCAGTCCGTGGTGACAAAAATAAACTGATTCAATTTACATCTTTTTTGAAGTAATAACTGATATGTTGTGGATTATTAGTTTGTGTGTGGCAGAAACAGTGCTCAGAACTGCAACGTATGAAGCTGAACTGTAGCAAAATACTTGCTGAAGACTGGTGCTGGACCTACAGTACTAAGAGATCTTGAAGAGTCATGTAAATATTGATGTATGCAATCATTTTCTCTCCAGAACTATTCAAGCCAAGTACATCCACCACCTGCAATGGAGACAGCAAAGCCTGACGGTGGATTTCCCAAACAACTGCAACATTGTGCTTCCTTATCCCCATCAGATCTTGTTTCTTGTAATATGTCTTGACTAAAGATAAGAATGGAAGGTAAAATTTGGCAAGGCAGTTTTCCTTCTACTAGTGAGTAACTGGTGAATCAAATCACCTGTACAAAGTGGTATTTGGTAAATTGCACTGTCCTGGGAGTATTACTTACTCTGGAACATGACAGACATGAAGCCTATATTTGAAGTTGCTAAAATGTGATGTTATCAATACTAATCTGCAAACTACTATTTTTTTAAGCCAGTATATTACAGTATAAATGTGTTGCATACCTGTTTCTATAAAATTTACTGCTGTGAAAAAAAAAAACAAAAAAGAATAATAATCAGGATCCCCAGAGTGTGGCATTTGTCCATCTGTCACTTGTATACACAATACAGACCTCGTGCTGAGATTCTGCTTAAGGTACAGCAATTATCTGCAGGACAGATCAGGAGCCGAGAGCGATGGTAAACGAGAGAGGAAGGAGCACGACCGCGCCACTCTGCCCCTTGAGAGTCCCAGGGCTGCAGGCATCAGCTCCTTGCGGGGTCATTTGCTGCTCACCCCCTCTGTGGAGGGCGTGGGGCTCTCTCTGACGGGGAGCAGGTCGTAGTGGCAGGGAATGTGGCTGTTTTTTGGGAGGTCGTAGGGATCCTGGCCGAGGCGCCCGGCGCCGCTGCCGAACGCGCCCTGGACAACGCTCACCGTGGGCTCTGCGAGGAGAGAGGGCATGCACTCAATTCCAGGGAAAACACTGATATTTCATTTCAGTTTCTGCTTCAGTAGGAAGGTTCCTCATCGTGCTGAGTCCTAAAATGTAGCTGTAGAAACACAGCTTGGTGTTTTTGCTTCACACTTGCAGCAGGGCCCTGCCATGAGTGTCTTTACTGACAGAAACAAGACAGCATCTCTTTATGTGTCTTTGGGTTAAACAAAACAACAACCTCAATTTGAGGGTTTTAATCAAGACTTTGTTATGGTCCTTAAAAGCAGAACGGGTCTGTTGATGGATTTCAGTGCTCTCTAATTGCATGCAGAAAAGGAAAATACATCCTGTGACACTGGACGCAATTTATTACAGCCCTGAGATGATCAGGATAGCTACCACTCCACAGGACCCCAAAGTTCTCTGTAACTAAAGAAATATAGCAACTAGGTAGGGCCCGTATTAGTGGAATACCATGTTTGGGGGTGAAGATGTCATTTCATTCACATCAAGAGAAGGAAACAGAACTTCAGCCCTCCCATGGATAACTCTTCAGTCTAACCTAGAGCTGAACTACATTGCAATCAAATACTAAACTTATGCTGATGATTAAAGGAAATCTTTCACACCAGAGAAATTCAGATGTACCTGTAGGTGACAGAGCAGAGCTGAAGGTACTTCAAACCCTTTTTGTGTGAATTACACCAAATTAGTAAAAACACTTTTGTTACAGTTGTTGGGCAGAACATGGAATCAAAATGCGTAGTTTTGTTTTTCCAGCGGTTTTCACGTGGTTTTCATGTGTTTTGATGAAACTGAAGCAAAGATTAGAAAGCCCCCTGTGCTCTTTGTTCCTAAGCCCCAGCACCCAGAGGTGGATTTTGTACCTACCAACTTCATACACGTTCTTGCTGGCTGTGGCAGAGCTGGCGATCTCGGCGTAGGGGGAATCGCGGCGTGCCGGGGACTTCATTTCCACGTAGCCACATTCTGAACTCTTTGGCACCAGAGCTGGTGGGTCTTTGATAGTAGCATAGGGGTTCTCAGAGCTGCTCAGTGAGCAGTTACTCAAATTGTACTCCGAGTTCTTCACCAGATCTACCAAAACAAAAACATGTTAACTGTCTCGAGCATTGCTGCATGCTATGGACATGGCTACCAAAAAACAAAAGGGTTTTGTGTCATGCTGAGTTCTAAAAAGTCACTCAGAAGCGAGTATTTAAATGGAAACCAGTTGTAACACCTCAAAATTATTTGCAACAATCAATGAAAGCACCTCAGTTGCTATGCTCTTTGATGGAGTTCATCTTGCCACCAGCAAATTACTGCTGCAAAATCCGAGCATCTCCAATTCTGGTTAAAATAGTGCCTAGCACTGCATAGGGATAATGACAGAGATAAGCTGAAGAACCAGTTTTTAACAAGCACTTCAGAGCTTCCTGCCCCTCCAGGTGCTGAACTCAGGACACTTAAAATAACTGATCTGAGGCTGTTCCCAAGAGCAATAATGTCTGGGGGAACGGCATGATTGATTTATAGGGATGGCTTGGGTGGTGCAAAGTTTGAGTATCTGAGTACACAGAAGGAAAAACCAGCTTCTTCTGAGTTTCTGTTAGGCACATGCAGGAAAACTGGCAAGGAAACATCAGGTGGCTTGTGATGTCAGGATTTAACTGGAGGATGAATAACTGGTTTCAGAGATGTATTTGCTTGTGCTAGGAAGTGATTTTGTGGTGTTTGTGTTAGTTTGTTCTCTGTGTTGCTTTGTGATATAATGTGTTATTTAACATGAGACTTCTTAGCTCATTCCTGACTCCAGCATGAGACTGACCTGGTGCACCTGTCAGCAGATGGGTGCTCATGATTTTGTGACTCATTTGAACTGGACTTATTGTAATCATAGAAGTGTAGAATTGTTCAGGTTATAAAAGACCTTTCAGATCATTGAGTCCAACCATTTATGTAACACTGCCAAATCCATCACTTAACCACAGTGCCAAATGCCAGCAGGGTGGTACAATGCAGTCTTGTGAGAAAACTGGATAACTCAAAAGATCAAAATACCAGATCACTGCCCTGAATTTTGGAAGCTTTTCACTCCTGTCTGTGTGTCTGTGTGTTGATATCCTTTCCAAGGGCCTGCAGTGGATGTGGTGAAGGTTTGTGGTCATGCAGACCATGACCAGCTGCAGTTGAATTGCCTTTTAAAGCCTTTCAGCAGAGGCAGCATGTGTTCTGCAGTCTAGAATTGAGCTGTGTGGTGACTCAAGAATGACAAAAAACATTTGATCTGTGTGACACACAGGGGACTTAAAATGGCTTGGTTTGTGGTTTGGTTGGTTTAAAAAAAAAATCCAACAACCTCCCTTCAAAAAAAAGATAAAAAACCCACATCAGCAAACAAAACAATCATGCATTGATTCAGTGCCTGGGAAGATTTAGTCCAGAATGATTTTTTGTATTTTCTTCACCCAGAAACCAAAGGTAATTTGGAAGAATAAAAGGCATGTCTATGTAGTTCCATCTAAATACATCAGAAAACAACCTCACCTTTCAGGGACTTCCCCACATATCCCCTGTCAAGTCCAAAAGCACCTGAGGAGAAAATGATACAAAAAAATGGAGCAGTTTTAAAACCAAAGAAAACAAAAATGATTAGACAACAGCTTGTAAATGTTTAAGAATTGCCTTGGGACTCATTTCTGCCCTAGCTGGATAATTCTCTCATAAGGGCTGTGGAACTGCCCAGGAGGGGGGTACAGAAGCACTTGTACTATTTGCTTCCACATTTTCTAACAGAACAGGGGAGGTGGGTCATGAGGGACCATTAAATTATCGGAAGTTTGACCTCACATAACGCCAGTTACTCACTTTTGAACAATACAACAATACTCACTACAAGTACAATAGAAGTACTACTCAATAGAAGTACTAGAAGAACAACACAACAATACTCACTCTAGCAAGTGCTGTGGGACTAAAGCTTTTTTTGATTGATTTTTTTTTTTTTGATCTGGATAAACCCTACCTACCAGAAAGGTGTCCCTCCTTGACCTGAAAATCTCAGGGTGTGCACAGCTTGCTCCAATTCTCATTTCTCTGCTTCCGAATTTAATCACTCCCAAATCAGGGTCAGCCTGTTCCAGCCCCAGTGGCCTGAACACCGTGCACCTGAACCCACAGCTCTGCAAGCACCTGTTACTCCCTGATTTCTCTCAATAAAAGTAAACAGCAGAGCACAACAGCTGCCTTCAGAGACCTGGCACTTTCCTGGTTACTGATTTATTCAAGCAGCTTGCATTGATATTGTGGAGAGCTCATTTTTAATTAGGTTGTATTGTGGTACTATGCTAGAAGCGTTATAAAAGCCTAAAATGGTTTTATCCATGCACTATCTAAACAAAATGGGTAGTTTTCAAGAGGGAAGTGGTATTATTTTAAGGAGACCTAAACATAATTAATTTTATTCCTACCCCATCTTTATTTACTAGATCTCATGTCAGCTGTGCTGTTGTTTTCACAACTTTAATGCTCAGGTCACCAGCCCTGAGTTACCCAAGTAATTCTATTTTATTTTCTACCAAACAGACACAATATCAGCATTCATCCAGTCCTCTGGAACCTCCCTGTTGCTCAGGATCTCCTGCCTTGGGTTAACCACAGCAAGTGTCTCTCAGGAGCATTTAGTGCAAGTTCAAATGCTCTAAGAAAATACAAAGCTGAAGGTTGAGCATTATGACTGAAATCCTTTCCTGGAAAAAAAAAACAAGAAACCAAACCGAAAACAACAAATCCCAAACCAAACACAACAGATCTGAGCCTGAACTGTGGTTTGACCAAGGCTGGGGAAGAGCAGGGAAGAAGAACCAACCAGTGCTGCATACTGTTGTTCTGAATCCCAGGGTCTGATATATCTAAGTACCAGAAATGAAGGCAATTAAATTTTCTGAATTGTACTGCCCACTGAAAGCCCTTTTTAAGGCTTTCACTGGGCAGTGCAGTCCAGCCTTTTTGGAATGCATGAGAGTGGGAAAAGGTGAAAAGCAGGATACAGCAACTCTCTCACCATTTCTTGGGAATTTCTCTTCTTAAAGGTAGTGCTCTTTTAGCAAACAGAAGGCTTGGCTGGGAAGATCTACTATTTACACCTGAAGTGGCTCAGGTAATGAAGAAAATACTTTTAAAATCATTGCATCTTGTGGTGATTTAAAAAACAAAAAGAATATATGCAACTTTCCTTTATTGAATAGGAATTTGTAATTTTGTCCAAGCAGACCTTACTATAAAAACCCCCTTGTTCTATGAAACTAGTGAATAAGTAAATCTTTTAATAAAAATGAGATATTTTACACATCATGTCTGCACTGGGCATCAAAAACTGTTCCACCATTCCTCACAAGGGGTCACTTTTTAATCTCTTCCTGCCTTCAAGGGATGCATCCCACATACAGTGAATAACATTGCCATTCTCCTCCTTTTTTTTTTTTTTATTTTTACCAAGCTCATTGAGGTAGCCACCGTGTTTCCAGTCTGCTGGCAGTGTTCCTGTGTAGTCCATGACAGCACTTCGTTTTCCAGGCTCCATATTTTTCAGGTTCACAAACAGCTGGCTGGTTTTGGCCTATTCCAGAGAAAGAGAGGCAATAAAAAAACTGAAATTGCAGGGAAGATGCTGAATTTCCAGGTGGTAAACAGGAAGAGCAAAAATGAGCCAATCAGGAGAGATGAGGGAACAATGTAAAATAAACTAAAGACTGACAGAGATTTCCACGTTTTCCTGCTTTACCTTTGCCAAGGTCAGTCTCTCCATGTTGGTGACATGAGGTGGGCTGGAGCACTGGGTCAGAGTATGGTAACTGGGGTTAGAGAAATAGTGGCTGTTGACATTTCCACCATTGGTATGAGGCATGGTTTCTGGAAAGAAAAATAAAGGAAAATGAACAAAAACACGGAATTTCTTTCTTAAGATACATTTTTGGCAGAGCTGCACTGATTTCCGAATCTGACCTGGAGTTTCTTAAAAAAAAAACCAAACCAACAAACACAAAACTAAGTATCTTTTATTCATTCCAAGAACTGAGAGATGCAGGGCAGTGAGTGACAAGTCATGTCCTCGTTCAGCAAGGAGCATTCACAAGTGTAACCTGCCAACTTAACTCCTCTCTCTGCTGTGGTCCCTTGCTCTGCTTCTCCTTTCCAGCCTCATTGCAGTCACTTGTACTGTTAAGTCTGCACCAACATTTTCTGGTGCTCCAAGAACACCAGGACCTTTGCTGATTTGCTTTTCCTTAACTCAGACAAGTCTTCCTGCTGCCTTCTTCAGCTGCTGCTTTCCTTGACAGTGGTGTTCAGAAGGCACCAGAATTGCCTCAAGTTTCATGTACCTATTGACACCCATCTCACAGGCACTATAATAGGTCAAAAACTCTTGTTTGTTCCATTGCTCCTTCCCTTAGTCAGTTTCAAACCTTTTGCTGTCTGTTTCTCTGCAGAATCTTGCTACAGATAGCATGAAATCCTGATTTTCTATGCTCTTCCTCTATTTAAGCTGTTGGCATTGAATTTAAAGTCCCTTGCAGAAACCAGATTTTGCCACATTCCAACTGTGTATATATATATAAAAGCAGGCACAGAGGACAGAAATGTCCATGTTTAATGCAGAAAAAAAGTTTGAGGGTGTAAAATGTTGCACTGGAAAGCGAAGTGAATGGTCACTTTTTTTTAGAATTGAGACATTTTGCCAGGGTGTGCCACCTGCATGGTCTCAAAAAGCAGAAATACGTGAATCCAAGCCCAGTTAGGGGCAGATCTGAGCACAAAGACAAGAGATGAAAGGGGACAAAAGAAGAGTATTGTAAACATGACACACTACCTGAAATGGTGTAATCTGCATTGATGACCCTCATGGCAGGGGTGTAGGTCACGGTGGGCATGTGTGTCTCCTTGCCTTTCTGCTTCTGCCTGTAAATGATGAACAGCACCAGCAGGAAGAGCACAACTAGGACAAGAATGATGATGCCAGCTATGGCTCCTATCTGGTAGGAGTCAGCAGGAAGGGCAGTGCTGGTACGGCTCAGGCTGTTCAGGTTCCCCACTATAATTACACCAGCTGGAATACAAGAAGAAATGAAAATAAATGGCATAAACCCAGAGGGGTCACGTGTCAGAAGCAGGAGACAAAATTTCACTTCTAAATCTAACTGTCCTTAGTAAGGATAGAATAGAACTCTGTCAGGAACCAATCCTAAATTTAAGGAAGAACACTTGGAATCTTCACAGAAAGGAAAAACACTCAGAATTTCACTGAAAAAGAGATGTTTTCATGAATTTGAAAAAGTAAGAACATTTTCTGGGCAAAGGAACAGGGCTGGTAAAGCCCATGCTCCATCAGCACCTTTGAGCAGCACGGCCCTGTAATTTCATGCAAATCCACACTCCACTTACTTTGCTCCAGTTAATTATCACTAATCTAATTTAAAGCCTCCAAAACTTACATGAATTAACAGAAAGGGCTGCTTCCAAAAAAAACCCCCCACCTGTCAGATTTATTTAACGAATGACACAGAGATGGTGTTGAGTAGGTGAAGCCAGTTTCTGTGTGAAAAGATGACAATAAATTTGGTTATGTCTGGGCTTTACCTTGATCACACCTGGCCCCTTTCCAGCCTGGGCTGCAGTAGCAGGTCCCTGTGATGTGGTCACAGGTGGAGTTGTTCAGGCAGTCGCAGATCTGGCGGCATCCATACCCGTACGTGCCCTGGGGACACTCTGCGCGGGGCAAAAAGCAAGGAAAACCTCATTAAAGTCTGGAGTTCCAGGTCTGCAGCACCCCAGGAGTCCAAAACCCCACGGGTTCCTGTCCCTGGGCAGCAGGTGGCAATGTGTCATCAGCATCAGATCTCTCCTGGAGATGCTCCTCAAAGGAGCATCCTCCTCAGTGTGCAGGAGGGAGAGAAATTGTGCTCAGATGTGTACTCATGCTTCACCTGCAGTGCCACCAAGGCAGAGCAGGGAGGAATCAAGGGGGGGAAAAAAAGGGCCAAAAAAGATAATTTTTTAGAAATTAGAAGGCAGTGAAGAAATGGGAAAGGTGTGAATAAAGAGCCAGAAGACTCAGATCCCAGTGCCTGGAAAATCTCATTATCATACAGGTGGAGCCAGACACCTGGATGGTGTCCTGTGGTGTGACAGGTGTGCTGGTGTAAAACAGAAGAAGGAAAGGGCCCTCACAGGGAGTCCAAAATGCTCCACACATTTACAGAGAAATAAAACTGCTGCCCATTGCATGCTCTGATACTGCAATGTATACACTGAGAAACTACTGAAAGGAGAAAAATGTTAAATTATGGAGAATAAGGTAACTGGGGAAATTGTACCTTAATTATTTGAATTATTTGAATGTAATACTTAATTACTGATCGAAGTGTCTCCTACCTCATGTAGGTATCCTGGTAGAGAATTACTCTGCACTGAAAAAATTATTTCTTTTATACTGCCACATCTTGGTACTGTGTGGTCTGGGCACATTACAGTAGATGGTTTTAGCAGGTGTAGTGTTTCCTTCTTTTTCTGAAGTTTTTTGAGAGTTCTGCACCTATATTTACTTCCTTTTTGTTTTTTTAAAAGAATCTAACTCATCTTTCATGCATTCCTAATTTGGAATATTTAAAAAAAATAAAGTAACACAAAGCTTGCCAGAGAAGAGTCTTGCAGTCTTGACAAATCCCAACTCAAGTGAAAAAATTGATGTTTATGAACCTCCTCCTTCTCTTGATTACCCTCAATAAAACAAGATTATAAATACTGAGGCAAATGGGTGGCCAAAACCCATCATGTCATAATATATTTTTGCATTTCCAGATCTGAATTAGAATGAATACCAAAACATGTAGCTTAACATTGCTAAATCATTGTTATCAACTCGCAGGATGAAATACAAAATCCGTAACAGAGTTAGATTTGCCAAGTTATTCAAAGCGATGTTTTGACATCAAGAGACTATCTTAAAAAGTTATCTTTTCCTGAACATTAGTGATGCTTTGAGGAGACACGTAGATGTCATTTGAATGCACAAATTTGGAAGCAGAGCCCCATAAAGTCAGCAAAGGTTGGGACAAACAGTCCTGTGCTCACGAGCCTGATTATTCTTTTAATGTTGCACAACGTTACACCATCAGGGATGTCAGTGGTGTTATCCCTGATCTTTCTGAGGAGAGAACCACACGTGTGTGTGAAAACATGAAAACAAAACGCCACCTACGACGCTTTTACAAACCAGCTGTGCTGTAAAACCACACTGCAAAGGTTTATGTCATCCACCAGCACTGATGCATTAGTTCTGATCCCCAGTTTTCCAGCTATTAGCTGTCACTGTGGTTTGTACTAATGGATACACTTCATTACTTTCACAGGATTCTAGTCACAATTCCTTGGATTCATTTTGTTGACGGAGTAACTGGGTGTTTCCTTCAGCATTACGCCCAAAGCGACTAAAACGCAGCGCAAAGAAACAGAAACCGCAACTGTGACGGATTAATTCTGTGGGGTTTCAAACTGTTTGGAAAAGCCCATGGCCATCTCTGTGCCCATCAGAAGTGGCCCTGGAGGCCAGAGGCTGTGTCCCAAGGCAGAGGGAGGGAGGGGTGTGCTCACTGTGCTCGCAGTGCCGCCCCATGAAGCCCGTCCGGCACGTGCACTGCCCGCTGATGTGGTCGCAGTCGGCTCCGTTCTGGCACTGGCAGATCAAGGCACAGTCCTTCCCAAAAAAGCCCAGGGGACACCCTGCAACACAAGCAGAGGGAGGGGGGAGAGGGGTGAAGCAGCTGCTCCAGGAGTGGAAGACAAACATTCTGGTTTGGTGCATTACTGAGGGTTGCTCCTGCAGCTCCTGAAGTGGAGAGTTCTGTCAGCGCAAGGGACCAAGACCTGCCTGGTGTGGAGTGGTTTAGAACACACATCAGGCAAAAATGAATTTGGGAAATGGTGCCGGCAGCAGAGGTTCTGAAAAGACAGCTCCTTGAAGAAATGGGTTTCCAAAGAGATGTGAGGGCACTTTGGGAGTCTGCCCATCAGTCAGTGATTCTCTGGCTGTATTTCCTTTGTGGTTTGTATTGAAGCATTAAAAAAGCCAAAACAACAACATATTGTACCTGAGCTACTCACAAAGAAACCACTTCAGTACGAAGAAGACACACCACTGCAAAGAGATCATTATTCACCAGCAGGAAGCAAAAAACCCCTGATAGCTGACAGCTGAACCAGCATAGTGAATGTCTCCCAGAACTGCATCCATATGGTCCTGTAATGTATCTGTTATTTCCTGCCACTATGACATTACTCATTTGAAACAGCAAAGTTCTGATTTTATGAAAAACATGTATTTGAACACTGACTGCAAAATACAGTCAGCAGTCCAATTTTTCTTGAGGTTAAATGCAGGGGCTGTGATCACGTTCACAGTTAGTGAGGCAACCTGAAGGTAAACCAAACTGAAAGTGTAATGCAAAAAAGATAAGAAGTTAGCTTTACTCATATTTATTTCTAACAAATGTTTATTTCTCAAACTTTGTATGAACTCTTAGCCTGCACGTAATGAATGACACATACCTACACCCAGCCACTGCACAGCTATTTTACTTTAACAAAAAGCTCTTGGGGAAAAAAAAATCATTACTAATGTATTATTACATGAGGAACATTCCAGAAGAAATTATGTTACAGTCTAGTGAAATAATCTTTCAAGGTTCTAAATAGAAACAGCTTCTGTATCAGTACTTGAATTCCAGGT
This sequence comes from Emberiza elegans, assembly GCA_024865655.1. NCBI lineage: Eukaryota > Metazoa > Chordata > Aves > Passeriformes > Fringillidae > Emberiza > Emberiza elegans. The sequence continues at coordinate 3,880,404 of JALJVW010000034.1, forward strand.
TCAAGCTGTTCTGGAGGGTGATTGTGTCACTGATGTTCAGACTCAGGATGAGCACAAAATTCACTTACTCTGTGTGCAGTAAAGGCCAGTCCAGCCCGGGGTGCACTTGCACTCCCCGTCGTAGGCACTGCAGAAAGCTCCATTGTGGCAGTTGCACGTGTGGATGCAGTTTGGGCCCCAGTGGGAAGGTGGGCAAGCTGCAACAACCCAGAGCAATTAATTAACCTCAGATGACAAAGGTTCCTTGATGCACATGAATAGAGCTGCTTCCATTCACACATGAGCACTGCTTTGTTTGCTGTTTTTCTCCCGAGTTCATGTTTTGGGCTGCTCTGTTCTGAGCAAACAGCCCATAGATTTATTCATTTATTTCAGCTAAGGAATCATTTTACTCCAGGTAAAAAGTGCTTAAAAATATTAAATGGGTGAAAAATGCATATTCAATACTCAGTAAACAGGGCATTCACAGCAGCTTTCTCACAGAGAAAGTCATTGGGTTTCCTTTCTTCACTTGATTTTTTACTCTGCAAACAGTCAAGGTTATACAGCTTTTATACTTCAAGAAGTGAAGGAAAACAGAGAAGGTGGAAACTCCTATATAGCCCAGAGCTTTAGATTCAATACAGAGCCTGCTTCTTGTGCTTCCACTGTTAAATTTAATGTATTTGCCTAAACGTGGTGAAGATAATCAGGTCTGTACCTTAATCTGGTTAACTCAGTTACTTCCGTGGGTCCAATAATCAATATAATATTTTTAAACACCAAGTAATTATCCACAGAATGGAGATTATTTTTTGCACAATCATGTAGACTCATTATGAGACAGAATTTACTGGCTGCTTTGGAAATGTCATGATGGATGAATCTGATGCTATGTGCTGCCACTAGAGCTGTGAAGTGGTTCCAAAATACTAATTACTATTCAGAGACAGCAAAAGATAATTTTCTTCATGTTAGAATATCACTAAGTGAAGAGGGTACTCTAAGAATAAACTCTTTCTGTTGAGTAGATTCTCATCCTGAGAAGTTTTTTCCTTTAGTAAAGAAAGGAGTACTTTAAGTAGTAGTTAGTATTTTAAAAATAACTAGTAAAAGAAATAATTCTTTAGTACTTTAAAAATAATTTTATGGAAGTACAGTGTCAGTATTTTGTAGGAGAGAAGCAGGAGGTCAGACACTGAAGCCTTGGTTTTATTCCTGTGTAAATTTAAAAGGGTAAAACTCCTTATGATTGTGTACTGCTCTGGTTGCCTGAGACCAGCAAAACACTTGAATCCTTTAAACATTTGCATAATGTTGTTAATGCATAAGTGGGCTGTACTTTTCCAAATTATCACCTTTTTTCCCAAATTTCAATTCATTAGAAATTATATTATGATGAATTAAAAAAAAAAACCATTAAGTTTGGTTTTTATTACTTTCACTTTGGTTGTGCCTTGTAATTATTTTTTTGTTACTGTTTTGTTTGAAATTAGTGGTCAGCTAGGAAGGAATGTAAATCACATACAGGCAAAAGGTTAGAAGTTTAAAAAAGGTCGTTGGTTCTGAAAGAAATTAATGGAATCATTATTTTCCATGTGAACGAAAGGCCTTTATACAAAGCAAATAAACTTCCTCTGTTATGGTCTCTGAGCACAGCCTCAATAAACACTTCCATTCATATTGCTGGCACCATTTTCTTGATATTGATGCAGTGAGTAAGTCCCTCCTCTTCCTAAATACCCCTATTCTGCTACTCTCCCAACTACCTACTTATTTTACCATAAAAACAGGGACCTTTGTAGCCACTGGCTTCCACAGGAATGGGCCCAAGATTTATTCTGGTATCATAGTGGGCTGTGCATGCTAATCACTTCACAGAATTTAGCCAGGAAAGTTGTTTTTCGGGTTCTTTTCCCAAACTGACCAGATGTTACCCTGCACTTGTGCAGAGCCTGGTAACCTGGGCCAGTCAAACCGTAAATGATATAAACCAATGAGCCATGTTATTAAAAAATGCACTTCCCTGGAAACCCCAGCACAATGCCTGACATTTCAGGATATGGTGCAGCTTCTTTTAGTCACAAAAGTGGGCTGAGTGAAATTTTGGCAAGTGTGTGTTTCAGAGTGTGTGGAATTTAGCACCTTATGGGATTGGATATGCTTCTTGTGAGAGTCTTCCTTAAAACAATTCTTTCCTCTAATTAGTAGATCTCATAGACCCATCCAGGCATATGGGGAGTGACTACTTAATAAAGTAACTTTACAAAAAAATAGTAAAATTAGGACCTTCCCTTCTTCTTTTTTAGGCAGTAATGAAGAGTCCAGTGAGTTCAGCCCAGGAAGACAATACTCATAGCGTGAGGCAGAATCACACTAAAAATGTCTATCTGTTTGTTTCTTCTTATAAAATGAAGAAAGAGGAAAATCCATCACAGAGTTACAAGCACTTTTTTAAAAAATGGCACAGTGAAAAATTTATTAACAAAATGTTCAAATGCTTAGTGAGAACAAGGATGGTTGTGCAGCCAGAGCACTAACCTATGCCTGAGAAAATTTCAGCTTTGTTCTTGGCCTGGCCAGAGAAGTTTGGGATTATTTATCTCTCCATTATTTACCACGAAGTTCTAATTTATGACTTAAGACAGTGTTTCTTCACCAAAAAAAAGAAAAAAGTATTTTAAGCAGCTGCACCCTGATTATTCTAAAATTAAAGGTGAAAAAAACCTGGGTACTTACGCTGAGAGCAGTCACTACCAATCCATCCAGGATAGCACTGACAGGATCTATCAATAGGATTACAAGTCCCATTATTGGTGCAGGTGCATATTCCAGCACAGTTCTTCCCAAATCTGCCACTGGGACATACTGAGAAGACATTGTCAGAATTAGAACTCCTTTAGTGATCAGAACAAGATTTCATTTTCTTCATTTCAGGAGAAAACGACTAATATTTGGATTGAGAGAGGTGTAAGGGTAAAGTGAGGTATTATAAATTACAATGAGCACAATATCCATCTTCACTACACAAACAATGCAATTAAGAGTACAGAGGATGCAACAACCTGAAGGATGAACAACCTAAGACTTCTGATTTATAAACTGAACATTCCACAACAGAAACTATCTTCGGTTTGACAGCCCCCAAAGTGATGGAATGGAAACCATCCCACGGGGGTCTTTCTGGCCAGCTGTACCTTCATTGCAGAGGGCTCCTGTGAATCCAGGCAGGCAGTCACACAGGCCAGTGATGTGGTGGCAGGGCCCACTGCTGTGCACGCACTGGGGGCAGGTCTGGCTGCAGCGGTGGCCGTAGAACCCCGGCGAGCAGACTGGAACACCAGAGAGGACAAGCTGTCACTGCTGCTCTCCGGCCCCCAGCCTCCCTGCAGGCCCGGCCTGGAGCTGGCTCTGCTTTCCAGCCCCAGAGGTGGTCGTTGTTATCTGTGCAGCTCAGTGATTTACACTCCCAAAACAAGATCTGCCCCCTTCTCCTCGAGGATTTGGTGTAATTCTGGTTCGTCGCAACTTTGTTGACATTCCATTACATGTCAAGCCACCCTGAACTTGGATAATGTTTGGAATGCATACATGCTTTTTTTTTTTTTTTTTTTTGGCTAAACAAGGACATCTTTTGAAGCACATCTGAAGTAACAGAGAGAATAGTTTTATCTCCAGATGAGCAAGGTCATCTTAGACCTTGATTCCTGATGTGTTTTCTAGCTTGGAATTCAAATAGCCACAACTTCACTGGATAAAAAGCACAGATGTTTTCCAATCAGCCTTTCTTTTACATGGTACAGAGTCACACTAACTTTCAGGGAACCTGAGACCAGAAATACAGAGTTGTGCAGTTAATTGTGATGCTAAAAGCACAAGTTTCTCAAGAAGAAAAAGAAGAAAAGGGGAGGAAAAAAGGCTGCTTCTCCTTCTTTGTTGATCTAATCCCTTTTGGCATTAATTTCCTGATAAATTAGAATATTAGGTAAGAGATCAAGAGAAATACCTGAACAGCTGCAATTAGCACTGACTAAACTACCTTGGAATCTTTTCAATATTTCAATTTAATTCAAGATTCAGTCTTTTTAATTACACACTTGACGCAAGTTATGTGGCCAGGATCTCTCCAGAGAGATTAACTTCTCCTAGTGAAACAGTGCCAAAAGGTCTTCCTGTTTACTGAAAAGGCAGCTTCTGACCAGGATCCAAATTATTCCTATGACCTTTGTCTTCCCAGCCTGCAGACCGTGCCTCAGAGGGGCACTGGACTGGGAGCCCCTTGTCCAGGTTATAGGCACAGTTCCAAAACACCAGGGAACATTTTTACATGGCAGAGTTACACTTTGGATGCACTGACTGACTGCAGGGCCCTTAGAGATTAGATAGTGAGAATAATTAGTGCTCACAGTCAGGAATGCTCAAGGAATACCAATGCCACACTGATGTCGGATTTAGCAGTGCCATGACACAGCCTTCCACTGGAAATGCTGCCATTCCTAAACTGACAGAACTTCACCTTCCTCTGGATCTCCTCCTTCTTCCTGACAGTGACCATTTCAGGTCATCTTCTGCCTTTTAAGCTTCATTTGGAAGAGCCAGGAGCATCTTTACTTGTCCTCAACCCACCTGCTTCTGGATCCTGTTTCTGGGAGACCTATTCTGGAAACTGGGCTCCCCTCCCGTTCCAGACAAATTCCATTTCTGTTCCCTCAACACCTTTCCCTCACAGCTTCAGTGATTCACACTGAAGACAGCTGGACTGCTGGCAAACTGTGACAAATCTTGGGAGGGCAGACTTGTTATTTACCTCCCAAATTCTGGCATGATTTTCCTTAGTTCATCTGTATCTCTCTCTTTGTGAAATTTGTATTTTGCCCAGACAGACAAGTTTTTCAAAAGGAGCCATGGGTACATTTGACATCCTCTGCTTACTGTGGGGCCTGATCCCACTGAGTATTCTTACAAAACCAGTGCTAAAGCCCCAAATATTAACTAAGCTATTGGTCCCTAGCAGACGATGGGAAGGCTTTTAGCTTCTGAAACTCAAGTATGTTTTATTTACCTGTATTACAAACTTAACACTCATCAATCACGTTTGGAAATGCTTTAGAATGGAATCCCCTATGACATGTCTTGGAAAGTCATGTTCATAACAGTGCCACAGGACAGACAGTGAATAAAAGGAAAGCTGTACCATAACAAGAAAAGCACTACTGGATGGATAGGTTTGTTCATTTCAGGTAACCCTTTTTTTTTCTGAATATTCATGTGTTTGACAAAATGTTCAATCAAGGAGTGTGTCCTAGCCTTTCAGACTGCAATTAGCAAAGCATTAGGATGTTGTATGGTATGTTTTCCAAGCAACTGAAAGAGAAACAGAGATTTTTAGAGCATTTATGTTGTCCTTACTTCTCTGGCAAGTGGTGCCTCTGTATCCTGGTGCACACTCACAGATCCCATCATCTGGAGAGCAGGATGCTCCATTTTTGCAGTAACAAGGCAAGGAGCAGTTTGGACCCCACTGTCCCTCAGCACACACACTGTCACAGTGAATACCTGCAACCACAAACAAACAAAACATCTGTGAAGAGCTCTTGTGCACAGTTAGGTTAAACCTTTGCTGAACTTTAAAACACAGCTCACACAACCTGTTTATCAAAACATCACTAACATGAGGAAAGTACAACAAGATAAACCTTCATCTCTGTTCCCATCTTCCCCAGAAAAGTGACTTTCCCTCATATTCTAGCTTGGATGAAAAGCACATAAATGGCTTTTGCTTCCTCCATAACGGTTGTTTCAAAGCAGCAGAAGGTTTTTTGGTTTCAGATTTTATGTTTGGGAAATGCACGACAGAAGGTATTGCAGGAACCTTTCCCTCTGAGCATTCTTTGCGTCTGATATAACTTGTGTATAATAATGGGGCGCAGGACACGGAATGATTTCTAATTAGTGGTGAGCTGATTACTGCTCAGCCTCGTACTGAACGGAAAAATGTAGCGCACACAAAGGGTTTCCAAACACACCACGTGAGCATTCCAAAATGCTGAGCTGCCACAGTGTTAAGGATGCTGGTCAGTCAGTGCTTTGTTTAACCTGTTTCAGTATAAAACTGATTGTAAAATGGCCACAACCTGAACCTCTACACATAGATCCTAACACACACCACCCATCGCGAGCATCCAATCACAGTTTGTTTGCTGGGTTCTTTTGTTTGTTTGCTTGTCATTTTTCTTCGCAATGCAGCAGCATTAAATATAATTTCCCTGCTTTTTAAGAAGCACTGTGCATGTTAAATGCCAGCAGGCACCACTGTGGAACTCAGACCCTATTGTGTCTGCAGCACTTTGCATTAACAATCAAGTTTTATTGTAATGCCTCCACTGAATGAACCCTCTACTAAGGGAAAAGTGGACTGGATCCAACCACAAGCATGTCTTGCTTTGTAAGTATTTCCAGCAAAATATGCCACAGGTTCAATGGCTGCCAGGGTCCTAAAAAAAGCAAAACAGTTTTACATGTGACAAGGAAAAAAAAAATCTTCTAACTTTGAACCCACTGCTTGTAAAAATCCTGAGAAGTAATTACATGGTTTGCTGATAGATCAGACTAAGAGGTGATTCCTCAACACCACCAGCGTGTGCCTTGCAAAGCTGCCCATATCTAAAAACCAACCCTCTAATTAGAGGAAAGGTAGAACTCCAGACTCCTGAACTGTTTTTCTCTGCAGGACAATCAACAGACTGGAGAATCAAGTATGTGTTTCAACAGATTGCACCAACCTGTGCCAGCACGACAGAACAACACCTGACTTTAAAAATCCAGATACTGACAGGCGGTACCCAGGCTGCCTCAGAGCCATAACTGCACAATGATCATCAGTACTGACCTAAACCAAACCTACTTTCAGAAAATGAAAGGCTGCTTAGATCACTCCTTTTTCACTTTCTGCCTGCCTAGACAGTGTCGGTCGTTCTCCTGTCTCCATCTACATTTGAGAGGCAGTGCTGACTTGATTCTCAGCAGTCTAGTTCAAACTTTTCATCAACTCATTTAAGCAAATTAAAGAGAGAGGTTTGATTCTGAGAGATGCTGGTGCACAAGGGCAGTTATGACATCACTGCATTTAATTCATTTTTTTCCCCCCAGAAACAAGACCACTTCTTCCAGCTGCTGCTTGTTCCTGGTGTTCCCAAACTTAAGAATTTGGGTCTCCAAGTCTGTGAAAAACACAGGCAGAGCCCCCTCAGAGGGTCATCTGCCATATCACACATAGCTGCATTCGGGGCACCCTGCTGCAGAAAAGACATTTTTCACAGCCTCAATGGGTGTCAGTGGCGCTCAGTGTATAATGGTCACTATTAACAAGCCAGTGGTTGCCAAGAGCTACCAAAGTGCATTATCTGAGATTATGTAGACCAGTGGCATACAATAACACCAGGCTCAATTATACTGCCTTGATCTGTGCACAGAGGATGCTTTATGACAGCAGAGTGTCCAAGGGTGATGTGGGCGCGCTGGGATGGGGAAGACAATGGGTCCCATGCTGCACAGAGCCACGGGGCTTAAAACAGACAGAAAATACCACTAAAAGTGAGAAAAAGGGGGAAAAAAGGCTCCTTCAGTACACATCAGGGAAAACCATCCCTTAGGGAAACTGAAAAAACCTGCTTTTTATCTCCCACTCCCATCCCTTATGAGGAGGTGAAGAATGGCATCATTCTACTCAGCAAATAAACAGTGTGCAACTAAATGTCACTGGGTAACAGTGATGACAACATAACACACTGAAAGACTCCTGAACACAGTTCTGTTTCACTGTAATTTTATTATATTATTCACTCTTCATCATTAGGAAAATCAGTTTTACTCTTCTGAGTGTAGAGAACCAATGTAGCAAGGCCGAAATAATTTAGTTATTGACTGCATCTCTACTTATTTAGGTAAGTTCACAAGGCACTTAAAAATAACAAGGTGAGTTCCGTTATCTTATGGTTGTAAAAGCCAAACGTGTATTTTTGAGAAGAACAGGTTAGAAATATTAAGGAGATTTAAAAAAAATTAAAAATTAATTTCCAGAGAGATGCTTTTAATGAAATTTAGCAAAGAAAGCTATGCTTTGATAGAAAAGCCACAGATTATTCAGGAAAAAAAAAAGCATTTTTACGAGAACTTGCAAAGCAAGATTAGACTCATTTTTTACAACAGTCTTACCAACTGGCTGGTGACTGCCACAGTTTTGTGCAAGTATTAATCTCTGACACAATAAAATTGTTTTTATTAAGTTTTCATGTTGGTTGTGATACTGATAAGGATATCTGCGAGAAAATGTTTTTGCCAGAGCTATGGACAAAGAGCTCTTTGATGGCCTTCACAAGTTGCTAGGCAATAGCTGAATGGTCATGATAAACTTCAGCTAAGCTGCTCTGAAGAAATGCTCGTGCATTTAATGCCCAGGGCTTTATGCTGGGGGGCCTCACATCCAAATCAGCATTCCCCAGCATTCGTAATTGCATGAATGAAGTGAAGAATTCTGCAGGGATACCACCCTTCTGCCCATGCTAGCACAGCATTCACACACTCCCTATGCTGTATTTTCAAGTTGAGACTCGGTGATCCACCCGAGTCAGATCAACAAAGAGCTGGTTTATTTTAGCACTTGAAGGGGGGAAAAATTACCAATTATTTCTTACAATCTTACCAGGCAAATTTACTATTGGAGTAAGTGCTGTTTTACACCTTATTATGTTTCCATTAGTCTGGTAAAAGGTTATCCAAACTTTAAGAAGAGTATTATTTTTTTTGTAAAGAACTTGTATTTGCAGTGCAATCTATGTTAACACACATGGAACTTTCCAGTATAACCCCTCAGCATTAAAAACTATTTATACACTGGTGTACTTCCCAAGTGCCAGTGCAAAACTGGATATGTAGCAGCCCAAACTAAAGAAGGAACAAGACCTTCAAAGGCTGGAGGAATCCTGGTGTCATTAAAGCTAATTGATGCTTTCTCATTATGGTCCAAGACCTTGCCCTTCACATTTGACAAAAACTAACATTTCTGTTAAAGGCAGCTGCAACTTCTGATGGTGAGAATTACTTTCCTAAATTCTCTGTCAAATAAGAGAAAGGGCAGCCCAAAGAAAGGGAGGTGGTGAAAAATGTCACAGGCACTATTTCAAAGTGTCCTCACTGTTTTTCAGGGAGGGTGGTACCTTACTCGACTTCTGAAGGAATTAATTTAAGCGTCCCAAACTGAGGAGCTAATGAGAGGATCAGAGGTTTTTCTGTTGAAGTTCACATTTCAGCTCCTTCCCTGCAGCAGCAGGAAGAGTCATGGCTGGAAATTTTGGTAGGAAGCCAGCTAGAAAAGGCTGTCAACAAGGACATCTGAGTTTGAAGGCAGAAATCCTTATCTGCAAATTTTAGTAGCAGAATCCCTTTTGAGGTATTTGCAGTATCCTTCTGAAGGCCATACTCTTGCTACATACTGTTACCCACTCCAGAGGTGCTCTTCTTTTCATCTATCAATCCCTATGCAGCCACCAGCAAATAAGACTTCTCCCTTTTTCAACTTCTTCTAGGCAGAAAACAGGTTGCCTAATAAGTGATTTAAAGCTCTTTGTTTTTCTAAAAGGGTGTTATTTCTTCCGCGTAAAAATCCACCACAGCACACAGAGAACAGACACACGGACACAGTGAAACCCAGATGTAGGGTGGAACCAAAACTCTTGTTGGAGAATTCCTCTCCCCAGGCTTGAAAAGCAAATTTTTCATTTATCATGAGAGAGTGCTCAGAAGTAATTTCATTTTGCAGCTCACTGAGTATTCCTTCCAATGGGGCCTCATCCTTCAGGAGGCCAGGTGGAACTGGTGGCAGTGGAGGGAAAACTGTTTGTACAAGAGAATCTTGCCTTGGGTGCACTGGTGCTACAGCAGCAGCTCATTTTTGCTCCAAAGGTGGGACAGAACTCTTCCAATTCTGTTTTTTTGCTTTGTAGGATGGGGAAAAATGCATACTCATGGAAAGCTGAGGGTGAAGGCAGAGCTGCAGACCCTGGTGTTTCCACCAGCAGGGTGGGTGTCACATGGCAGACCTCCCCTTCATAATCCAGCAACAAATGTGCCTCTCAGAAATACTGTCAGAGGCACATGGAAGGGACACAGAAACAACACATCTGGTGATGGGTGAGCTGAGTAATGCCAGCAGGTGTCCAGCACAGAAAAAGTCACCGACACCCCTCCTGCTGCAGCCTGTGGGTGAACGCGCTCTGCCCGCTGGTGAAATGTGGGCTGATATTACTGCATCTGTCTTTTCCACAAACCACTGCCATTGTTTTGGTACTAGATAGCAGACTGGTGGTATTTCATAATCCCTGGCATCACATAGCCTTTAAATCGATTTTGAGAGTAACAAATGTTGCGCCACCCTGACGTGACATCTCCTCGCAAATGCAAAGGTGCTGCACCAGGGGAAGCAGAGCAGTGATGTCTGATCAGGAACACCCAAATCGCTGCAATTACACTAATAAACTGTCTAGGGGAAAAAAGGTTTTGCCATTTTAATTAATTAATCATATTGCTTTACTTAACTTAATTGATTAATGCTTTAATGCGAAACCTCTGCAAGAATATGAGTTCCTTAATCTTTCAGGAAATCTGGGAGAAATTTGACAGCTGCTTGCAGAACAGATAAGATTAAGGGATGAAACTATCATGGTGCTTGCTGGTTTGCTTGTTGAGAGAAGTGTTAGATATACCTTTATAGTGGAAGTTAACCAAAAGTTTTGGTATAATTTAATAGGAGAATTATCATTACCTATCAGAAGAGTATATTTTCTGTGTGTTTCTTCTGTTTTCCATTTTAATAGTTCTTACTCTTTTCCACTCTCTGGCTACTGAGAAATGAAAAAGAATTTTCCTCCAAACGAAAAAGAAGTTATTTATAAGATACAGTGAAAATGTCAAGGGATGAGGGAGTTTGGGGCAGACATCATCCTCTGTGTGGGCGGATGTTTCTCATTTGTGCCATCCTGTCATGTGGCTCCTGGAACGTGACAGAATGGTCAGGCTGCCAGGAAAAAAACATCACCCTTAACTCTTCCTTCCCTAAGCAGAATTAAGCTGCTGCAGAGGGAATACATTTTGCAAACTGCAAAAGAGCACAGGATTTCTAACAGGGGTCCTGTAAACCCAAGTCGTTTTTGTTTAGCATGAGACAGAACCCCAATGAAAACCAGCAACCTCAAATAAAAACAGAGGTCTAATGAAAAGTAATTTTAACTGTTTCTTGACTCTTTTAACACAATAATAGTGTTAAAACTATTTTAACAAAAAATAGTTGTGTCAAAACCTGAACTTTTACTCCTACGCAGAACCTAAAAAGGAGAGGAGAACACCCTGGGCATGCTCAGAAACAAACTAAAAACTACATAACAAAACTAAACCCCAGAGCATCTCAGTGCTGACCCAGTGGGGAGCTGCAGCTCTGTCTGGAGGCTGAGGCCAAGCCCTCGTGCCCACGCCAGCAGCCCAGAGCTCCCTCACACCCCAAGGTCACCGACCCATCCTCCCCATGCAGCGCTTCCTGCTCCCCAGCCTTGCGGGACAACTGTGTCACTCCTTCATTTGCTTCTAAAAAGTTACATAAACTATTCCCCCCGATGAAATTCCCTGGGGGAAGTGCAGATAGCTGTTCTGTTCACAGGGCTGAGGAAAATGCTGCGTTTAAAGCACCTTCTTGGAAAGTCTGTGTTATTTTGACGGCATCAGAACATTCTGGGAAGTTCACCTGGGCGTCATGGATTTATTTGTGCTTAAAACCGAAAAATACTCACAAGTTCGTATTTTTAAGCTTCCTCAAAATGTATTTATTTTTAAAACTGGTTTAACACCAATGGTTTCAAACAACTAAATCCTTCAATGTGGTTAGATAAGCATTAAAGTGACCCAAAATCTAGTTCTCCCTCTTTCTGTTTTTCAGCTAGGTAGGTAACACTACCCACCCAAAACTAGTATGTCTGATGGTTACTTTCACAAATCCAACCCAAAACCAAAACAAAAACAAAGGCCAAGTCACATATTTTCTTTCATTTTAGAAGCTCCTGTATTTTCCACACATCCCTCCACCTGCTTCTCCACACAGCCCTATGCACAACCTCCCTCCTTAATCCTACAATCTTCTGCTATTCCTGCCATGCACTGTTACAGCACAGCTATTTGAGAGCCCTTTCCTGAAGCATTCCCTCCTTTTTCTTTTTTAATCACTCCAAATATAAGCATCTGCACAAGGCCTGGATTCCTCTCTGGGTATTGCTCTGACATGCGAAGTGTGGGAGGAGGATTTTTTTTCCCAGACACTGAGTATAAAGTGAGCTATGCCGTGGATGTTGTAAAGTGTGTCTAGACATCACCAACATGTCAAAACTAGTCTGTCACACACATGCTGTTCTGGTGACATCATCCAGGGATGGGGGGGCTCTATTTTATCAATAATTAGGCCTCCAGTCTCTTTCTTGTGAAGTATTTTTCATTTTAAGAACAAAGGTAAAGTAAGATTTCACTACACAAAATTACTATATTATGTCTTTATCTTATTAGATATTATATAATCTATATACTTGATATTTGTTATCCTTTCCCAGACCTGAATCCAAGCACAGTCAAGGTGCACTTGAAGCCTCTGTCACACCCTGGGTTAGTTACATCACACTGGCCAGGTAATTCTTATAACCTGTTATAAAAAATGCTGCTAGATTTTTAATCTGGCCTTTCAAAACTGCCTGTTTTAACCTGGATCCATTCATTAACACATTTTGACCCTGATTGTCTGTCTCAGTTTTAGAAGACTCACAGGATGTACTTCAAGCTGTGCCCTTAGGCCTTGTGAACCTACCTGCACCATTAAGGATCAGCAACTCTTCACATGTTTTTATGGTGGGCATTCTTTGATTAATACACTTAGTAGTTCATGAGATCACATTTTGAGCAGATTCAAATGTAAGCTTGTGGAAATGTGTCCAAACACACACACTCAATTACCTGAAAACTACCTGAAAGTTAAGGACATTAACATCATAACAAAACAAACACAAAGTAGTGTCAGGAAAAACTGCAATAGCTGGTATAAGGCTAATAGTATTTTTTTTTGTAATTCACTCAGGTAGCTTCTAATATTTTCTACCCTCCTAAGGCACACTGCAGGTTGTGGGAAGAGAATTGAACCAAAAGTCCTGCCTCAGTTAGGTGAATGCTGGCTCTTAAAGCTCCTCTCACTCACACTGAGAGGAAATGGTGAGACAGGCCTTCTCAAAGAGACAATAAACAGAAAAAATGAGTAAATAACAGAGAGGTTTGGTCTTCCAGAGCAAAGCAGGAGTTTTTTGTGTGCCTGTGTGTCTGTATCCTCTAGAGATTTCCACTTTCTACCCTCAGTAATCATAAAAGTCATGTTCATCTGAACAGAAAGTAGGAAAAACAGCAGGTAAGCTGTAATCAGCTACAGTTAATCAACCTGAATAGTAGACACCAAGTATTATGTACTTCAAACAAGATGCTGGCAATCCATCCACAGAGCTAGGAAGAAAGAGCATAGAAAAATAAAGGTTTGGGAAAAAAACAACAAGACTGTACCTATCTACCTTAGATTATAAGGTAACCTCTACCTACTTTGTCTAAAAGCACCACAAAAAAAAAAAGAAAGCAATTCTATCATGAACCTACAAGTCAGGCTAAACATTAGTTTACAGAAGAGTGGAATGTGTCTAAAATCACAAATAAAACACAAATCACTGATTTTCAGAGCACAAACATGCCATGCCCATTTAAGATTTGTTTTTCAGGCTCATTCCTCATTGTCAAATGGAAGAAGCCCACACAGACAGGTGATGTGAGATGTGACCCTTGCAACATTGCAGCATCAGAGAGAGGCAGCTGGAATCCTCCAAGAGGGGCAAACTTACAGTGTTAATTGAACTTTACAGAAGATCAAAGAGCTCTTCCAAATTTAAAGCTTAGAAATCCTTGTGAGACCTAAAACTCCCTCCTAGAGATAAAAGGAACATTTTGTGATAGCTGCCTCTCTGCACAGTTCCACCACATTAAAAAAAAAAAAAAAAAAAAATCTTGCTTTCCACTAGCAAGAGGGTGCAACAACAAAAATGTTGGTGAATGATTCCACTGACAATAGTCCTTAAAATGATAATGTTAGAAAAAAAATTGTGAGAAAATTTTTGTAGAGGACAAAGTATCTGCAGGGAAACTTACAAATGGTTGAGACCCTGAAATGGCAGCGCAGTTGTCTTGGTTTGAGACAAGTTAGGACAATGGTTCATCCTCTTCTTGGCTGCCTGAACAACGCTTCCCAAGTTCCTGTACATGGTGCTTTACCCCAGAGCTGCCAGAACAACCTTGGATATTTACAGCTCATCACCACTTTCGTAAGGAATTGTGTAGTGGAGGTGCCCAAGCGTTCAAGTTTCCCTTTCCACTCCCAGTTTTCTGCAGATCACGCTGGAAAACTTCCCCCCCGTGAGTCACGTGAGGGACACAGCGGCTACGGAACAGGGCTCCTTCCCCTTCCAACCTCACCAACTCTTCCTCTGCCCACAAACCCGAGTCCCACTGGGGAAGCTCTGTTTCTGTGCCTCCCAAGGGTGTGTGCTGTACCTGACCATCCCGGGAGGCAGCGGCAGTAGCCAGTGGTGGGGTGGCAGCCGTCGGCGTGGCTGCAGTCACAGCGCTCGGCGCAGTCCAGGCCGTAGGTACCGTCCTGTGGCAACAAAAAGCACAATACCCTGGAGATGATGGCAGCTGGGAGGTAGAGGAGAGACCAGTTAGGGTCAGCCCAGCCTCAGAAAGCAGCCCACAGACCTCTCCTGAATCTCCCGGCTGTTAATAATGTAAAATATTTGCGGCGTTTGGAACGTATCAGCATCCTACACTTTTCATTCTATCATTAGAAATGGGAAGATAAAGGATGAATTATGCTCTCTTGAAAAATCCCAGACTGAGGGAATTAAGTCTCCCTTCTGCATCAGACTCTGGGATCTCTGCTTAAGGGTCAAAATGGGTACCACACAGAGGTTTAATTTTAAAGAAAAGGAGTGAAACCCATTAAATTACAAGATGCCTTCAGTGTGAGGTTCACTGCATAAATAAAGCAAACTATCACTTTCTTTTGATTAGAAACATTTCTCTTGATTAAAAACATTTCTCTCTGCACTACAACATATACTCCATCAAAAAGAGATAATCTTTGGCTATGGAACAGTGCATGAAATGAAATTTTTATTTTTACCTATGCAACATTTTTTGAACCAACAAGATATTGAAGTCACAAGTTGAATCACCCTGTTGGTGTATTTATTTTTTCATGGGAAACATCTAAACATTTGAATTTGCTTTTCTTGCTGCTTCCATAGAAGCCGGCACACAGATTTGTGGATAATTTCACACAAAATCAACCCAAAAAACTGAGAAGAGCAGATTCTTTACAATCTCCAAACAAAGAAAAGTATAGCTGTCAACTGATCTTGAATAAAAAGTGGCAGAAACAAATTTAAAAAAAGAACATGGAAAAAAAGCCAGTATAATTTACAGTAATACTTCAGGGTTACCCACACCAAAGGCAAAAAAAGAAAAAATCGTGTCTGGTTATCATGTCAGGTTTAAACCCCAATAATTTACAATCAAAGCTAAAAATTGGTGTCAGTCACATTAAAAATCTGAATAAAACCTATATGAAAATTAATCTGCTGTTCTTTGATATTCATGCATACATTTCAACTGAGTGCCACAGGATTTTATTCATTCAGTCTTTCAAGTCTAAAGTAGAACAAAATCTTACATTACTTCAGTGTAAGGAGCCTTTCACTCATCTCAACAATACATTTTTATATACAGAAAAAGAAAAGATTAAGCATTTCCTTTGCATATAATCAGATTTGGAATGAAAGGAAATCCTCAAATATGCTGTTGAAAAGCAGTATTTTTAGCCTGCTATGTACTTGGACTGAAGTCCAAACTGTAGTTCAAATCTTGAGCAACAATCTGAGCAGTGATAATAATGTTCTGAAGTTACTGAAACAAACTGAAATACAAATTGATTTAAATAAAGTCTCTGCTCAGACATGAAAAACATTTCAGACAACTGGAAGTATTTGAACTATTTTAAAATAAATTATTATATTTATTATTATTTGAATAAACAATTTCTGTTTATTCCCCTGCTCTGGAATTTTGAAGCAGAATTTGCATTTGAAATAGGTAAATGCTGAAGGACATTGTTTGATGCAGATGGAGAGAGGGAGAGGAAGACAGTGAGCTTGGGCACGCTGAATTATCTGATACAGAAATACTTTTAAGCTTTATTTTACTAAGTTTGGGATAGAGATACAATTGCTCTGAAATGATACATATATTTTTAAAATAGTTTTGGAAGAGCTAATGCAGCTTGGGAGATCTCATCAGAATCAGAATCAGGCACTAACTGATAAACAAAGCTGCTTGAGGAAACAAAAAAATCAGTCTTCTGATGGAGATGCATTGCTGGAAACACTGCACAGGTGGTGCTGCCATCAGCTTTCCAGAATATATTCCATTTTCTTTGCCACTTTACTCACTACAGGAGTGCTTCAATCTTAAAACCAAAAGCAGAGACCCAAAAAATCACTCCTGAGCGTTCCTAGTGCAGTTCAGCAGAAACAAATTTCACTGAAAATGAGGTGATTTCCAGTTTTCTGCTGTGGTTCAGCTACTCCCATCGTGTCATTGCTCAGTAGAGCTTGTCCAAACTGAAAGAACTTTAAATGTGATATTTACAGGGTGTGTGTTCCCTTCAGGTGATTCCTCTGCAGTTACATCAAACCAACAACCGGCTCTGCAGATACATTGCAAAAGCTAACAATTGACAGGGGAAGGGGAAAAAACGGCAGAGACCAGTTTATTTTAATAATTAGTCTTGTTAAAAGTTTTCCAGAAAATTGGTGTCCATCACTGAAAACAATGAACCCTGAAAAACCCACTTTTTATAAAATACTTCTTTTCAGTGTATAAAATATAATTGAAACCAAACAGTTACACAATAAAACAAACCCACTTGGGATTTTACGATTTAAAAACTTCTGAAATTACATATTTGAATTTACCCATTTTATTTTCCCAAAGCTGCAGATTACAAAGTGGAACTGAACTGATAAGGAGCATGCCATTGTCCTCACAATGATTTCTGATTTTCCAAAGTCTGGGAGAGAGCACAATCCAAAGCCCCAGTGGAAAAACAAAGACCTGTGATGGAACTTGGGTATAAGAGTAGCTTCTCACTTTTGACTGAGAAGGAATAAAAATTCTTTGTTCATATTTTAACACAGACATAAGGAAAAAGGTAATTAAAGTGACACTATGTGATTTGGGGTGTATTTTTTGTATTTTTCTCTCATTATTTACATTTAAAAGTAGCTGGACAGTAGCAATTTGATAGCATTTGATGAAGAAATGTTAAAAGAATTTTTAGTGCCTGTCCTTGACCCAGCACCCCATCCTGTGTGCTCCAAAGGGACTCATCCCCATGGAGACAAAGAACGGCAGATGCCCCTCCCTGCCCAATATTCTCCTACAAAAAACTCAAAACTCAGCGGAATTATTAAATACCTGGCAAGGGAGTTCACATTTCTCTCCCCTCCATCCTGGGGCACAGGTACAGGTTCCATCCAGAGCATTGCAAGCCCCTCCATTAAGACACTGGCAGGTCAGGTTACAGCCCAGTCCCCACGTGCCACTGGGGCAATTGATGGAGCAATCCACACCATGCCAACCTACCAAAAAAAAAAAAAAAGGGATTAAAGTCAGAAATTAGTCAGGTTTTCCCCCGTTCCTCTCAGAGGATGTTTCGTGTCTCTGAGATGGGCAATACTGGGGTAAAATTCACTGCAGGATTTATCAGCTGCTTCAGCTGAGGGCTTGTCCAGGTTGGAACAAAGGTGTTCAAGGGCACCTTGTAACATCTGTGCACAGCACACATCTGCAGATGGGTGCCAACAAGCAAAAGAGACTGATGGAAGATCTGAAATGGAAATAGAGACACCTTGACCTTTCGCTGAGAAGGTCTAAACTACAGTGAGAGTGTTAAGGTGTAGCCTGAAAATAATTATGAATATTTTCCCTAGGCTCAAGCTGCTGCTTTTGTAATTGTTCCACCAGCATTCAACCCAGACACTCCTGTAATATGGTTTTAACATGTAACTAACAAAAAAAAAAAAAGAGAAAAAATAAAAGTATTGCATAAACTAGATCCTTTGAGGAAACACAGAAGATCTTTTAGATGATTTCTGTACTTCTCTCCAAATACAAAAAGAAATGTAATGGAAAATAGCTGTAAAATGCAGCATTCACCACTGATCATGTGGTGAATGGGCTGCCGACTGGATAGACTGGGATGGGAATAGATTTTTTAAAATGTGATCATCCATCAGATTCAAGAGGAACAGGGTGAGGCAGTCAGTCACATATTACCATCACCAGTGACACAGGCCAAGTTTCTAATTTTGTACCTTGTTTACAGTGAGTGGAGGGAAAAATAATTCTGCACTGAGATTGATCAATAGGCTATGCAAAACACATGCACTGCAATCAGGCTGCCTCGTGCTCCATTGATAACATCAAATTCAGGGGTCATTTCAGGAAAAAAAATGTATTTTTTGTAATTTGACTAGGAAATTGAGACACTCTCCCTCAGCTGTCTTCCCAGGATCTATTATCTTCCTTTGTTTACATGACAAGTATCTAGGTTAAGTTTCATTTTACTTTTTGCTGTCAAACGGGGGGGTGGAACAAGATGATCTTTAAGGTTCCTTCCAACTCAAAATGTTACCAAATCCTCCAAAATCCTTGGTATAAATAAACCCCTCTAGCCCTGTCTGTTCTGTGTCAGCAAGTCAGGCATTGGTTTATTCCTGGTCAGGGTCTGTGTGTGTGTGGCTGACAAAATTCTGGCCAGATGCAGACACAAAAATTTTTCACTTATTTATCCATTTTTAGCAAACAAAGAAATTATTATTAATTGGTTCTAAATTACATAATTCTCTTTCATTACATAGCATTCTATCCTCTATTGATAATAGATTCCTCATTTCTCAGGCTAATTAGTCTGCATTTTTAACTCTTTTTATTATCTTTTCCACAGGCAGGGAGCTTCCAACACGCACACACGGAGTCTTTGTTGTCTTCCTCATCTTCTGGTTTCTGCAAAATGTCTTTGTAGCCCATAAATTCTGCCCTTCTTGTATTCATTTTAAACAACACATCTCTCTCTCTCTCCCCCTCCCCCAGGATTTGTTCATTGAAGCACATCAAAATTGGCTAAGGAAAACTTGAAGTTTCAGTAACTTTTCCTAAGTGTTCCCACAACAGCTGCTGATGACAAACTTTCCTGAATTGTGGCTAAAATTGATTCAAAACTAACGCACTGTTTATAGTCAACATACGGGTTTTGATTAATTAAAAAACAAGCTATTAAAAGTTAATGAAAACCGTTAATTAAAAAAATAACAGGAAAGTTATGTAATTTCAACAAAACCGTTCTGGGATTCTGATTTGATTTTGATTGGGAATGCTGACATCAGATAAAGGGTACACCCCACAGACCTCCTGACAGAGCAGAGAACAAGTTTTTTCTTCCCTGAGAATACATTTTCCTTGTTTTCACCTCCCAGAGCAGCAGAAGCATCAGGTGTCTGCTTCTCATTAAGTCTCCGTCTTCTCTGCTTCAAAAACCCAATTTCATTTTACAGTTACAGGGAAATGAAATCCATCTGAGGAGACACTTACCTGCTTTGCAGGCACAGGAGCCATCCACAGGGGAACAGGTGGCCCCGTTTTTGCAGCTGCACACGGAGGAGCAGTTCACTCCATATGTGCCAGGGAGACAAGGGGTACCACAAGATGCGCCCTGAATTACAAAAGAAGAGTCTAAAAAGAGTCTAAAAACCAACTGAGGAGGCTCAGTGGTATGAAAGCAAGCAAAAATACAGCCCATGCATGTCCTCAGCTGTCAGTAAATTATCTTTAATTTACAGGAGAGGGACACTTTTAATGCTTTTGAAGTATTTTAAAGTCATTTTAAGTAAGTATTAGTTTTCTATTGTTTGCTCTGAGAGCTCAAGTCAAATAGCACCTGGTTAGATAAGGTGGATCAGTGGACAATAATAAAGAAGCTCTTTATGAAGTCAAAACACAGTAAGAAGGCAGTCTAATGGTAAATTATGTGGGCATGTAAAATATTTTTAAGAGCTAATTTGGCTGACGTTTTCAGTTATTACTTTCACAAGAACAGTCATACTGTAAAACGTTAGATTAGCATCCAAAGCACATGTAACAGCAAATGTGTGTAAAAGTTGCAGAATAATCTGTCCTGAAGTATAAAAAGAAGTGCTTTTGGCTGGAGTTTCTGTGGATGGAAGTGTGAGGAGTTGATGACTGAAACCCATCATTCCTCCCTTTACTTACACCTCAACAGCACGCTCTCATTCTTACCAACATCTTATAAAGCAATTAACTTCTCCTTCTAAAAATGCTCTTACCAACATGTTACAAAGCAAATAACTTCTCCTCCTAAAAATGCCATCATTTCAGCAGCGAGAGCCCACCAGAAATGCTGATTTTTCAGGGCCCTACAGCACAAGCAGTGCTCCCCAAACACCCTCACTTCCCTTTCACCGCCAGCGGAGGAGAAAGAAAGGGACGGGGCGGCACCCTGAAGAATTTGTTGCACAAGTGGGGCTGAAAACTGTGGAACTGTGAAAGTGAGACCTCTTTTACCTTAAATCCAGGGGCACAGGTGCAGGTCCCAGTGACGCTGTCGCAGTCAGCCCCGTTCTGGCAGCTGCAGATCTGCTGACACGACTCCCCGTAGAAGCCCGGCGAACACGTCTCGTTGCAGTACAGCCCAGACCAGCCTGGCTTGCAGGAGCATTCCCCAGACATGGGGTGACAGCTGCCACGGCAGGGGGATGGACGGTTAACTCAGTAATTCAGGACTAAACATGGCATAAGTATTGTTTTCTTTACACAGGAGCCCAAAAAAACCCCCCACAAAACACCAAAAAAACCCCATCAAAACAAGCCCCCCAAAACAAAAAAGACCCCAAAAAACCCAAAACCCCAAATGAACAAACAAACAAAAAAACCCAAACAAACCAAACCAAACCAAAAAAACAAAACAAAACATCCAAACCCCCCCTGCTGTTGTAGATGGGTTGTTTGAAGGGCCTTGCATGAGATGATTTTACTTCCCACAACACAATTTGGTGTATTTCTATAAAAATATGTTACAATTAAGACAGGAAAGGTAACATTATACAACATACAGACATTCTGGGAGCACATGGAAAGAAATAAAGGGTATAATTTTTCTCTATTTGAGCAGAAACCTTGCTGAAACACAGTTTTTACCATAAGACAGATATCCACGGATACAAACACTAAGAGGATGAAACCATTAAACTCCCCAACATTTGTTGTTAGATTCCCACTCTAACAGGACCACTTTCCTAGCCCTGCAGAAGCTCAGCAGCATATTGTCTGAGAAACACCATCAAGAAAAATAGCACAGCATCCAACACAAAATAAAAAACACAGCACCCCATCAGCAAAGCAAGAACGTTCTCTTCATTAAACCAGTTTGGAAGAGGACAACTGAGAATGGTAAAAAACCACCAGCACTGGGCAGAAGCCAGCTATAGCATGAGAGCAGTGACCTTTTTGGGGAGTATCTCCCCTCTCTGCTGGCCATACCTGGTGGCAGAGCAGCTGCCCCTGTACCTGGAACAGCAGTTTCATTGAAGGGCCACGCAGGCAGCTGCTGCCTGGTAACAAATGGACATCATCAGCTGTGCAAGGATATATAGGCTGGGAGAGGGGACACAATGGGGTGCTCTGTAGCTCTCTGGCAGACAAAGCATTTGCTTAATTCTCACCAAAGGAAAGCCTTAGTATCCAAATCCAGTGTATTTACAATGGGAAGACTGTTTGGAGATATTTGCCTCCCACTGATTGAAGTGAAGCTCCTTTAAGAGTGCTGGAAGGACCGAAAAAAAAAAAAAAAAGAAAAGCCTTCCTCCAGACAAATTAAATGACCCATGACAAGAGCCTGGTTTTGCAAGACTTGCTGACTTTGTGTGTGGGGGTGCTTTGGAAACTGAGTATTTTTCTGACCATTTGAAAGTCTGAAAAAATACCTGCTGCACATTTATAACATTACAACAGCAATCTTTGAAAGAGCTGCAGTGTAACATTAGGGAACACAACATTAGTTACAACTGCTTTTGGACTTGAGAGCTGCTCTTGTCCAAATAAGAGTTTAAAATTGCTAAAAACAACCTTTACTAATCATGGATTGTTAAAGTTGGAACATCACCATGTATTCTGCTTTCTGCATATTTAATGTACACACTATGGCACCATAAAAATTTGTGGGCCTCCTGAATATTAAAATACCTTTGACAGCATTGACACAAAGTGAGAGGAAAGGCCTTTTCATGCAGAAATGGTTCAAAACTCATGGTGCTCATACTGAACAGCCCTGGTTATTTGTTAGCTATGTGCATGCCAGCCATGAAACAAGATGAAATGGAGCTATTCTCATATAAAACACGGGCAAAATTATGAAGCCACATGATGCAGCGAGATAATCAGGTTTGTCTCCAATCCTAAATTCCTGTAGGACCCCAGAGCTCTCACTAGTGGAAGAATACAGAGCAGGGGAAATAAAAAAAAAAAATTAAAATCAATTCACAACTAGATAGTTGTTAGGATAAGAACCAGAATACATTCATAACATAAATTCAGTAGCACGGGCGCCTTAGGACAAAAATCCCAGCCGTCACGGAATCCTGTAAATTCCCCTTTGGAAGTGTGGTTTGTTGCTGGGCTTTTTCTCTTCTTTTCCCTTTCCAGGAGAGAGGCAGCCCACATGCATGAGGGAGCACTGGATATGAGGCAGAGGCATTGATATTCTGTGCCCCCCAGTGAGTGTCACTGAGGCGCCCTTGCCCACGTATTGATTGGTGCTGAAATTAGTGTTCCGTGATTTGTAATTAGATGTAGGAAGCCAAAGCACTTCTGGAGGTTTTTGATGGGTTCTCACGCAGTTATCTTAATTGGCAATAATGTTTAAATATTAAGGTAGGGATATAAAGAGATGCTGGGAGATACTGGCAGTATATTCTCTTTTATTCCTGGTTGTCTGTTCACACTTTCCGGAAATACAACCCTACTCTGTACAGAGACAAAAATACATTATTGTGGGTACTTCATATTATATATTTGAAGGATTTAGGTGAAAATAATGGTTTTTACATGCTTCATTTACGTGTTTTGCTTTCAAAGTATCCAAGCAAATTGTGTAGTACTCTAAATAAGTAAAAAATTTCCATTAAAAGCTCTTGCACCTGTACATACATGCCCATTTAGATAAAAAGCCCCTAATTTCTACTTTAAAAACAGAGCCAAACTACATGAACCAAACATGAATTCCACCAATAAAAGTACACAGGTATCTCAGAAAGGGCATGAGACAAGAAAAAAAACCCCACTAGTGCTCATGTCATGAATAAATCTTAATTGCAGGATGAACTGCACCAAGGGTGTTGGTACAAGAAGGTCTTTACCTGTTGCTGTCCTCTGGGCCCCTCAAACAGATTAAAATCTCTCAAGTATAGCTATTTTTATGCTCTACAGAGCATTTAATAAAGGCTGCTGGTACAACCAAGAGCAAGGAAGGGCTCGCCTTTCATCTCCAGGAGCTGCCATCAACCAACAGCAGCAGCAAAATCCCTACAGTTCAGCCTACTCAAAATGCAAATAATGAATCACTGTCAGAGCTGTTTTGATGCAATTTTCTGTCAATCATAAAACAGTAATAAAAAACAAAGAATGTGCATTTTTCAACTCTGTATGTGGAGAAATATGTGAAGAAAACAGTTGTATTCTGGAACTTATGCACACTTTCTTTAGAGCACTTTCTTTTATTTTTTGGAGCTAAGCTTTTTTTTTTTTTTTCAAATTAAACTTTCTGCTCATTTCTGTATTAATACCAATAACCTAGAGCTCTAACCTAGAGCTCTAAGTCTACCAACAGCTCCTCTTTGAGGATATCTAAACCGGTGATCACACCCAGATGAAAAAAGCTGTAATGGTATCAAGGGCCCCCAAAACAAACCCCAGACCTACAGACACACAAAGCTTATTTGCAGAAGGAATTCCACCCCTTGTTTTTTTGTTTTTGGTTTTTTTTTTTTTGCATGCCCTGAGATTACTTTTCTGCTAAATGAATTAGTGCAGTGCTTGTGGCAGGCAGGAGAGGGTTGAGGGTATTCCCTGGCATGAGTAAAGAGTTGCCTCATGGCTGGCTGACATCAAGAAGCGAGGACAACCAGGCACAACTGGCTCCTAAAAAGATTTTCAAAAGATACTCAAAAGCCTCAAGTGCCCACAGGGAGTTTTTCCTTCTACATCATGACCCCGATTCCTGATATTTATGGTCTTGGGCACTTCCTCACCCAAGGGGAAGGAACTTACACGTATGTAAAACATACTTGTGAAGCAATGAAAATATTTGGTTTTTCTCTCACACATCGTGATGCTCTGGCAAATATGCTCCAGCACCTTCAGGGCTGTTAAATGCCTTTGGATTTGTCATTCGGGGGGGGAAATGTCCAAAAAAAAAAAAACCAGACCAGCCAAATGCTGTTGTTTACTTGTGAACATTTGTGATCTGATTTGACCACGAGCCTGTCTCTTCCAGTGGTATAAATGAAGGAACAGCTGTGTGGGACATGAATCAGAAGTAATCCCTGTAATATTAGAAATGGTATACAGTGCAAGGCATTCCTGTCAAACCAGGCTGCTGCAACAGTCTGCAGACAGATTTTCTGTAGGGAAGTAGCTAACTATAATTCATAACACAATAGTGTTTGGTGTGCTAGGCTAATCTGAGAGCTGGAGGGGCCCTGCATTATAATGCCATTTATTCCTGAACACACTGCCCAAATAATAAATTGCTTGATTTTACATCAAAACTCCTCTCTATTTTTTTCCACAGTATTTCAGGCAAATGGGATGAACAAAAGCACAAATATACAACTGTAAAATTATAGGACTGTAAGAGGAAAATTATTCAGTTTGTTGTCACACAGTTTGTCAGCAAAAGGTGTGTTGGACAACTGCAACAAAGCACAAAATAATTTTTCACAAAGAATTAACAGAGTAGCTATTTCCATGCATGGATTTAACATCACTGCTAAATTCTGACTAAGGGCTTTTGTTTTGTCTATGAGAAAAAGTGCCTCTTATATTAATGCAGAGTAGCATTCTATGTGACACTCAGTAGTTGCTCCAAATTACCCTCACAGCTACTTTCAATAGCAGAAATTTAAATTGTGCTCACGACTCTTCTCCAAGGTACTGTTATTAGTAATGCAATTAAGTGTTAAGTGAATGCACAATGACCACAGTATCTAATCAGAAGAACTGTTTTGTAACAAGAGAAAGCTGTCCACAATTGTTCTATAAATATGCTGGCTCGCCTCAACTGACATCTGACATCCCTCCCTCACAGCTGAAACTCTGTCTGCAAATAACTAGTTTTTATATTTTCATAACAATATGCTCAAATGCTGTCAGAATCCACAAAAACTCGAAAAACGGGGCTCATCACTTCCTGAATGAGGAGAGATGTGTAAAAGCTAGGCTAATGGGAAAATTATTTTCATTTGATTTCCAGGGATTGGATTTTACCTGCTCACTTAAAAAGCCCTTAAATGACAAAAAATGTACTTTTCCCAGATTTACAAGAGGTAAGGCTTTTGGAATTTTGTACTAAAATCAGTCACCCACAGAAATTCTTATATAAAGAGACTGAGAGAAATGTCCAAGGTTCTCATGCCCTCACCAGAAAACTTTGAACATCCACTGATTTCAATCCAGTTATTTCTCACCTACAGTAAACCAGAGTATGTAAGAGACAGCCCATGTGCACTGACTTTATTCAGTCACAGTGAACAACATGATGATTTATTCAGGTGGCAAACATAGATAAAGGTCATGCTTTGTCTTAATATCTATTTCATGGGCCAGAGACCAAACACAGCAGCGAATATTGTGATCAAACGCGCTTGCAAGTAAAAATTCAAAGCATCTTTCGGGATGGTATTTTCTTTCTCATTGCAGCCAGAGAATGCCAAATACTTACAAGCCTTCAGCTGCCTTCAGTTTGCCTGAAAGTATCAGGAAAAAAAATCAGGAAATACCCCCTTTTCAAGTTGTATTTGGATTTCTGTGTTCTGTTTAGGAAAAAAAAAACCAACAAAGCAGGGTAGAGGGTGCAAAGCCTACCTCCAGGTGTTGGGCATGTGGCAGGGACACTTTTTGTCACACTTGAGGCCATAGATCCCCTCGGGGCAGAGCCTGGTTTCACAGTGCTGCCCCGTGTAGCCTGGCTCGCAGAGGCAGGCCCCACTGATGTGGTAGCACTTCCCACCATTCACACACTTGCAGGTCTCTGCACAAAGCAGCCCGTAGCTCCCCACCGGGCACTCATCCTGGCACCTGTGAGGTTAAAAAAAAAACAAAAAACAAAAACAAATAACCAATAAACAGACAAAAAAAAATTGTTATATTTCCATAAACGACAGTTTCTGGAGGTTCAAAGGAAATTCGGTTTATGGGGAATGTCTTCTACTGGTCAAAAATGCCATTTAAATAAGAGCAAAATTCTGTGTAACTTGGAGAAACCTTCAGGAGATCAACCCCCTTCTTTTCATCTTGTTTTTCTGACACAAGAAAATGAAAATCAGTAAAAATTTGAGTTTAACCCACATGGGGAAGTAGCAATAATTTTTGTTGCTGCTTAAGAAAAATATATCTTAAGAAAGAGACTTCACCAAACTTTTCCTCTCTCATTCACAGAGTTTTGAGAAGATAGGCACTTTAGTCAGATTTATCTCCTTAATTTTTCATAGATGGAACATGTTGTTTAACCTAAAGATCAGTCTGTATCTTTAATCTGACAACTAGAAAATACAATTTCAGTATCCTGCTTCTCAAATTTGCAATTCATTAACTGATGATTTTTCTGGATAGAAATTTCATTTGGCTATGTCTTATGAGTTTGATGTTTTCAGCTTTGTCTGTCCTGTGGTCTAAAAAAGGAACTGTTAATTCTGAATGCCAGTCAAGTTACAGGTTGTAAAAAATACTACTTGATAATACAACACATTATTAATGGTTTTATTTATTTTATTTTTCTGCTTTTCTTATAAATTTGGCGTTTTTTGTTTTGGTTTGTTATCCCATTACATGAGAATTTCAAAGGCACATGTACAAAGAACTGCAAAATGTAACAGAAATTAGCAAAGCCCTCTGACTGAAGTAAAATGAGTAAACATGCTTGTTTCATGGTTCTACAGTACTTTTCTGAATCTGATGCAGATACCCAGAAGTTTCAAGGTATTTGAAACTCTGTCCTAACTTTTTATCAATAAAGTCTTCTTTTCTCCTGAGGTGTAGTATAATAGTTGAGCTAACAGCATAATAATAGAGCTAATTACCCAGCATCAATGTGTCCTGATGAAGTTATACAAATAAAACTATGAAAGAATTTTCCTCAAATGGCAAACTGGAACCTCAGCCAAAGTAGACAAAATTTAATCCAGATTTCAATTTTTTTTTTAAATTTAACCTGCAAAAAACATCTCTTTGGAGGAGGTGTGTATGGGCTACCTCAGACAGTGCCCACACAGTTCTCTGACATAAAATAAGGACCAGGTCCTTACTTAAATAATAACCTTGCCACTGACTCCTTCCTGCCCTTGGAACCATCTCGAAAAATGAAAGAATTGAAAATACAGCCTCCTTTGCAGGAAAAGAAGGAGGCTGAGATGTGCAAAAGTCATCACAATGCTGCAAACTGTAAGGCATTTCAGATGAAAGTCAGATTTAAATTATTACAATACGAAAAATTTAATTACTTTTAGAAACACCAGTGCAGAGCAGTGTGTAGACACTTGTGTGGTAACTCCTTTGATTTTCCCTGGAGCCCCTGTCTGGTTCTGCCTAAATGCTTCTACCACCTTCTGCACTGTTTCTCCACAGACACAAATATAACTTTGGCATGCAAATGGCTCTGGGCTAATTATTCCTCTTCTTCTTGAGGTCTTTTTCCACATTATGTCTGGCAGAGCACTTCCCACGTCCTGTGAATGCTGGTGTGGGGAGCGCACATGGTTACAAAACCCACAGCTGCTGGCAGGGATCCCCTGGACTGACCCCAGTGATCAGGCTGCTGCTGACTCCTGAAAATGAGTTGTGTGCTGCTTAAAATACACGCAGGAAAACGTTCTTTCATCGCTTTCCACTGCCTTCAAAAGTGATGTCTCACTCTGCTATCTTTCCAATCTGCCAAAGCTGACTTAACAGCCATCAGAAAATGAAATGTTTCATTTCATTTGAGCAGAGCATTTTTAGGAGACAACCCTCCAGCCTGCAGCCTTTGAAGAGGGATTGAATGAGCCTCCCTCACTGCTGTGAGTGCCAGACATCTGCACAAACCCACGAGCCTCCCTCCTCACCCCGCCACCACAGCCCAGGCTGCACCATTCTGCACGACACTCCATGGGAGGAAGGCTCACAAGAAGTGCCAGGGAAACAGTGAAACCCAGCAGTTCCTTCACAGGTAGTGTTCTTTCACATGGACTTTCAACTTGCAACCTACTAGCATCACCTGAGTGATGCGGCAAACATGTCATCACCAAAATCAGCACTTTCAATCGCATCTCAGATGCTTCCGCTGCTCCTCCTAGCAGCTTCTGAAGTTGCCCTGCTGTGGCAGAGCCCACCGGGCTCGGCAGCCTGGCAGGAATGGGTTTTCCTTACCGTTCCCCTGTGTAGCCTGGGCTGCAGTGGCAGTGGCCCGTCGCCGAGTCGCAGGTGCCTCCGTTGTGGCACTGGCACTCCTGGGAGCAGTTCTTCCCAAAACGACCCTCAGGACAAGGCTGACCACAGACCGTGCCCTGGGAGTGCAGAAGAGAAGTCTCAGAGTTGGGACTGAAGCTTGAGTGGACAAGGAGGAAGTGAAGGAAGATCAAGGACATGCTGTATTACTCTCCCAGTGCTTATCTTGGAAATGCCAGACCCTTCCCCAGCTTTAAATGTGGGGCGTGTTCCAGCACTGGAGGAATAATCTTCTAGGATTTGCATGTGGGAAGTAAAACGTTCATAAAATACACTCTCTCAAAGCACCTGTGAAAACACTTACACATAAAAGACTAACTGATGTCAATCTCTTCCCAATTTATTTACCAGGAGTGCTATATATCAATATACCTAGGAATGCCCTCCAGTGAATAGAGGTGTAAGAACCAGCAGCTGCTCTAATGCCCCAATTATTCTACTTTATGGTAAGTTGGGTTTTTTTCTGATGAATGAAAAAGCTGTTTGCAATTTCACTTAAAGCAGCACATCCTAAAAGCTTAAGTAGCATGATTGCTCCTTTCAATGGGTTTTGAATTTCTGCACTGCCTTTTACATCCTTGGAATTAATTGCACCTGGGTGGTGAGGGAAACATCAGAACCTAAGACTTTTAAGAAGCCATTTCAAGAAAAAGGTATTTACAGGCAATTCATCAGACAAAAGACATCCAGGTATTTCATCTAATGCAAGACACTGCAGAATTTGCACCTGGCTACCCTTACAACAAAAAGAAAAAAAAAAGGTCACACTGACAAAATAGTGTTTCACGAAACTGAAAATTCTAAAATTAAAACTTATACTTAAATAATTACTTGGAATGGAAAATTAGTCAAAGGTCTAAATAGTCATGTATTAATTAACACACATACTAGTAGTATGGTTTTCCTCACTGCTTCATGTCCTGTATCTCATTTTTAGTAGCTCTGTTTAGGCAGATAAAGGGGAGTCAAAAATTTATGCAAACATCTGTATTCCTTGACCAATAATTTTGCTCTTCTATCATGAAATGCAACAGAAAGTGAAAATGGCCATATTACAAGCTGGGTAGTCAGGTGTGCTACAGAATCTCACAATTAGAGATTGTATTTTGTCACATGCTCTCTAGTTGGTGAAAAACTGGCCTCTCCCACAGGTTATTCATAATATAATATAATATAATATAATATAATATA
Organism: Emberiza elegans; assembly: GCA_024865655.1. Lineage (NCBI taxonomy): Eukaryota > Metazoa > Chordata > Aves > Passeriformes > Fringillidae > Emberiza > Emberiza elegans. The sequence goes on from JALJVW010000034.1 coordinate 3,910,578, forward strand.
ATATAATATAATATAATATAATATAATATAATATAATATAATATAATATAATATAATATAATATAATATAATATAATATAATATAATATAATATAATATAATATAATATAATATAATATAATATAATCACAGGGTAATGAAATTATCAATAAATGTGAATTTTCACACAAAAGAAACATTTAAATGGAAAATATTATCAAATGCTCACAATCAATATTATCAGCAAATGCACTTAAAGAATTTATTTGGGCCTTGATCACCTTCCAACTGCATTATTTTCCAGCTCAGAGCAGGCAGCCTGATGGCAAGGGAAGGTAATTTGCAGCTGCAAGGTCAGGTCTTAATTCCCTACCCTCTGATAAAAGGGAAGGAATGTCAAAGATCTGATGTCCCATCTCCTCCCCAACAGTGAACACACCAGGCAAAGGTTTTGGGCTTTTTTCCATGCCCACAGGACATACAAAAACAGGCACAAACACCACTATTAATAAACAAAATGGTGTCATCTCCCTGTAATATCAACCTACACACAGAAACCAATGGCTCCCAGGCAAGATCTAAAGCATACTGCCTTGTCACAGCACAACCCATGTCTTTTGCTTCCCAGAATCTGATACAGTTAAAAAGGCAGCGCAGAACTGGAGCATTTTCAGTAACAGATGGTTTCGCAAGCATTTTATTTCAGTCCCCTATGCTAAAATATGTTTCTCATTACTCCTGGCTACAAGCAGAGCACATTTGCTATCCTCGTTTGCTACCCTGGTTCTTTTTTCCCCCTGTCGAGATGTACAAATGTGGAAGTTTTGGGGGGGCTGTGGGGGTTTGAGGGAGCATTTTTTTTACCATCCATCCCGGCGGGCAGGAGCACTCCCCGGTGATGTGGTGACAGACGCCTCCGTTCTGGCACGGGCACCTCTCCTCGCACTGTGGGCCGTGCTTCCCGGGGGGACACAGGTCCTCACAGCTGTGCACAGGGTGGGGACAGCACAGACACCCGTCAGCACAGGCCCCAGCTTTGTTTCCAGTGCTATCACCATCAGCTCTTCCAGCCAAAAAAAGCGTGGAGCACAGAGCAGAGAGATGAGCCCCGAGAGATGCTCCTGAGAGCAGAGAGATGCGCCCCGAGTGCTGTGCGGCACCCACACAACGGATCTAAGGAAACATTCTAGGAGTTACTCCTTCCCAAGGAGTAGTTTTACATGCAGTTTGGCACTCATTCCCTGCTGCTCACACAGCTCTGGAATGACCAAGGCCAAACAACTCCGTGTTTCAATGCCATTTCCCAAACCCGTGGCCAGACCGACGGCCACGATGAACCCACTGCTGCTCCTTTTTGTGCGTTTTTACCCATCTGCATCGAGGCTTTTTTTCCCTCTTGGCCGCACACCGGAATGCACCCTCCAACATGGCTTTGCCCAAAACCTCCCAGCTCAGAATGGAGAATCTAAATGGAACCTAAACTCTCCAACACCCCAAAAAAGCCACCACAACACGGGCACTGCTTACAAGGCGCCAGTGTATCCGGGGGGACACCTGCACTCGCCGGTGACGTGGTCGCAGGTGGCTCTGTTCTGGCACTGGCACTTCTGGTGGCAGTCGTTGCCGTAGGAGCCGGGGTCGCAGCGCTCCTCGCAGCGCCAGCCCTTGAAGCCTGCAGAGCAGTGGCAGGCCCCCGTGATGGGGTTGCACAGGGCCCCGTTCTTGCACTGGCAGCGGCTGCTGCAGTGGGGTCCCCAGTGGTCGCTGTCGCACGCTAAACGGGCAGAGGGAGAAAAGTTTTAGAAGGAGTTTTTGTGGTTACAGCGCAGTGAGTTGGCTGTGCAGCAGTAAGAAAGAAGTTATGGAAAGGGAATGGTTATTCCTTCTTGGTCCTTCAGTGTCAGAACTCAGCGCATCCCTCCGGGTGTCCAGAGTTGCCGAGGACCCCGCTGGGAGGCTCAGAGACCCTGGCACGCAGCCCAGAACACCTGGGGATTTGATTTTGACCCCTAGAGCAATTTGCCAACTTTGTATGGGGACCTGAAAGTCACAGAAGTTTGAATGGTATAATAATAAAATAATCACAGGGTGAAAATGTAGATTTTAGGATTTTTGGTATGGGGGTTATGGGGATAAGATGGAGGAACTGGGGCGTGTCCAGCCTTTCTTCTTCTTCTTCTTGTTCTCCATTTTCTGCAGTGATGTTGGCAGTTTGGGATTGGTTTAGAGTAGAAGTGCACTGTCTAACACAGGTGATAGGTATTGGGAATTAAGTGTAAATATGTTATATGTAGTTTGTAGCATAAAAAGACAACACCGCCTCGGGGGTGGTCAGAGTGCTTGTGGCTGTCCTGCTGAGCAGATCTCGGCTGGGCAGAGAGACAATTTTATAGATAAGAATTAATAAACAACCTCAAGACTGAAAAGTGAAGAGCTCTGACTCGTTCTTCAGCCGTGTGGGCTGAAGCAGAGATATCCTGCACATCTCGGGGCAGCAATTAACAAACAACCTGAGACTTAAGGATTGTTGCAGGCAGATCAGACTTGGTTTATGTGGTTTATGCAATTAATTCTTCTCGAGAAAAGCCAACATTATAAACACAAGGCTGAAAACTAAATACAAGTTCAAATCTCTTAATTCTCAAAACTCTTCATTGTGACAGTGTTCACAGGGGTCCAAGGATGAGGGAAGAGACGAGGATCTGACTCCATGTTTCAGAAGGCTGATTTGTTATTTTATGATATATATTACATTAAGACTATACTAAGAATAGAAGAAAGGATTTCATCAGAAGGCAGCTAAGAATAGAAAAAGAAAGAAAAATGAATAACAAAGACTCTGTCTTGGGGTCTCTGTCCGAGCTAGCTGACTGCGATTGGCCATTAATTAGAAACAACCACATGAGACCAATCCCAGATGCACCTGTTGCATTCCACAGCAGCAGATAACCATTGTTTACATTTTGTTCCTGAGGCCTCTCAGCTTCTCAGGAGGAAAAAATCCTAAGGAAAGGGTTTTTTGTAAAAGATGTCAGTGACACTTCATTATAACTCTCCACCATCAAGCCATGAGCTTCCCTTCACAGAGGGAAGTCTAGCTAAATTAAAAAATGTACTCTAAATCCACCAACAACTCTCTTCATCCCACAAGGAAGTTGCAAACCTTGCTCAGTGTAGACTTATGATTTTGGGCAAATCAAAGAATTCCTACTTGTTCATGTAATTGCAAATATTTCCTTTGCAATCTTCAAATATACTGACAGGGCAAAAGAAAACACAAGAAGCACTTCACCAAGCAATAGGAAATTAACAACTACATGGTTAAACTTCATCTGGATGTTACAAATTTGATTATCCAATGGGTCTTTACAATCATTCAAATCCATCTTTACTTGTCTGCCCCAATGCATCCCATTAAAGCTCTATAAGCAAACCATTCAGAGGGTATTTCAGCATCAAAAGAAGAACTCAATGTTAAGGAAGAAATTTTATCCTAAGAAACACAGGAGGTTCTGTAAAGAGCCAGAAGATTAGGGTCACCTGGAGTTCAACAGGAATGTGTTAATCATATGGTCAAATGATCTGATTTTATTTTTATGTTCTGTTGATAACAGCAGCACAATGGGAAAGCTTCAATTGCAGCGACTGTAAGCCCAGGCTCTCCTCTTGGAGACTGACAACCATTGTTCTCCCAGTCTTCTCCTGGGGCAAAAAAGCCAGGCAGAGAACAGCCACACTCTCCTGGACTAATGCAAAGTAATTCAAGAATGCTCCTCGGGGTAGGAATTATTCAGCTGTAAGAGCTGTTCACCCAGGCTACACTAATAAAAAGGAATTAGGGTCTTTTCAAGAATCTGCTCCTTAAGGTTGTTTTTTTTTTTTTTTTTCCCCAGTATAGGTCACTAGAACATGCATCCATAAATGGAGATACTGTGAGCACTTACACACAATAAAACAGAGCAACACAAAGCAGTGTTATGTATTATAAACACCCAGCAATGCTGCTGGGCTGTAAGGACAACTGCCCATCTTGTTACTGGCCTCTGTCCTTAAAGATATGTGGGTTTTGTTGTGGACAAACAACAGGCCTACAACAGCTCTGTAACACACTGCTGCCTAGAGCCCACTGCATCTCTCAAATTGCCTTTTGCCATGATAACTTTAAACATTTTCAACATATCTGCACAGAGTAGAACATGTAACCCTCCTGCTCGGCTGGGCAGGAAACTAGCTATTTTGGGTATAAAAAAATACATGTATGGCTGTCAAGATGCCTGAGATAGTTATGTGTTCTATCATGACAGAGCAGAAACCCCCTAATTTATATATATATATAAAAACATATTAGTCTGCATTCAGATGAAAGTCTTCTTCGTTTCAGACAAAATTTCAATTTTTGCCACTCCTCATGGAAATATTAATTAATAAATCAAACTACTACTACTACTACTACTAATACTACTACTACTATTTTTTAACAAACCAACCAAAACCCAAAAAGCCCTGTCCAGACATGTCTGACAAACAGGAGAATTCAGACTGATTGCCACACCACAACTGTTCCAGTGCAGAGCTCAGGCAAGGATGGAGGCAGCCAGAACATGCCCCTGCTACAAAGATGGGACTGGCAAAGAGATTTATTCTTGGTGGTGGTGTTCTTTTACCAGCTACATGGAATGGGGTATTTGGTGCAGCCAGCAGTATTCCTGCAGCTTCCTGAAGACCCAGTGCAACAAGGCTGAGAGCCACAGGGCCCAGAAACTGCTCCTACAAAGCACCTGCCCCTTCATCCAGCACCCAGCCTCACCTGGCAGGGTGCACTGCCCAGTGCATACCCATTAATTAGTTTCCTGGCATGACCTTCTCATTATGTTTGCAGGAAATCATTAAAAAAAAGCACATCCCATGGCTGGCAAACACCCAGCCTCAGGACCATTCTCCCGGCAATGATCAGGTGAATAACAAATATTGACTTTGCAATCTTTCATTTGCTTTCCAGTGGTGGCCCCAGCACGGTGCAGTTTTGCCACAGTCCTTCACACAAGGTCTGTCACCAGCCTTCCATCCACCTGTGGCTTATGGGCAGAACTGTGGAGAAATGTGCAGGATTAAGGGGAATAAATAATAACACTGAACAAGATGGATACATCACCTATTTTACCTCTATTTCCCCTGACTGATCATCAATAAAATTCTCCATAGGAAATCATTTGAGAAACTGATGCTCAGTTTACTACTAGAAAAGAAGGCAAAAAGTAGAAATATTTCCTGTGGCAAGTTTGGATTCCTTTTATGCAATTACTACATCAGACTAGCTCTTGGATTCAAACACTGAGAAAGCTGGGCTGGAAGTCACACATATCTGCTAATTTGGTGGAATGGGATATTCTTGGAGTTAGTTAATGATTACTGCCACGTTACAGAGCATCAGCAGGAGTTTAATGAGCAGAGCTGTGCTGGCTGCACCCAGGTCACAGGCACACATGCACAGGGCACACACCACAAGCAGGCATCTGAAAAATCCTCAAACACTGATTTTCTAACAGATCCAGAGCTGTGATACCATCTCTCTCAGCACAAGGGGAAAGGGCAGCAATGGACAGAGACAAAGGAAAGTTCCAGATTTATTTCAGCACCTCAGCCCCATACAAAGTCTGAACCACTCAGAGGTGCCAAACCCAGCCAGGAAACCAGTATTAATTTTCTGTGTTGATCCTAGAGAACTGGCTTATTGTTGCTCTGTCTTACACAGAACACCTGCTTTACAAAAGGCCCTCATTGCCTTTCACACATTATATTCACTCTCAGGTTTTCTGATGTTTTAAACAGAAGAATTAGCTCGTCTCCCCCTCAGCTTTTGTATCAGATTCACAGGGTCCTTTCTGCCTTCCCCTTATGCTGTAGGGAAAAAAACAAAATACACATAAACACCACTTTTAACACTGTGGGATTAATGTCCCATCTTCTTACAATCTTTTCCTTTTATTATTCATCTGGGAATTTTTTTTTTTTTGTCACCACAGCGTGCACTGTGCACATCACACAATGCCACAGACACCTGAAGGAGAACTTTGCTCCCTGCTTTCTTGAGCAAAAGCAGGAACTGGAATAAGAGCACTGCATTGCATAAATTCTATTTAACATGAGCACTAGGGTAAGAATCTCCAGGACTATGCAGGTCGACCATGATAAAAATTCTTGCTGACACTGAGGGCCAAGCGACTCAAGAAACAGGGAGAAGCTTAAGGAGTCAATGGTAAAAGAACAATCTTTGAGAATAAACTGAAAACTGTGATAGAAACTGCTACCAATTTGGGGCCTTTTGTAGCATCTTTGAAGATGTAAAGTTCTCCTGTATAGCATATGATTTCCTTGTAAAATAACTGTAATGTACATTGTTATTGTGCTGGGCTATATGTGGTTTTGTGCAAACAATTATTGTAATTTACAAACTGGGGTGGTAGGAGCTCTGATATTTTAATGTGTCTTTTTAAATGATTTTTTTCTAACAATCTGGAACACATGGGCAGAATTTGGCAACTACTTTATTGTTCTTCATAAACAAAAAACACTTTCAACTAAATATGGTCAGAAGTTTGTAAGGTTTTTTCCCTGCCTTTTTTTCAAATGTTGGTTTCATTAAAGGGCAACAAAAAACTGCAAACAATTCCCGGTTCATTCCTGACAAACCCACCTTGATCACCTAAAGCTCTGCACTTCTCTAAAGGCTGACCTATAATAAACAAACAAGGCTATCAGACCAAGCCAAAGAACAGTTCAGAAGAAAGACCTCCTTAGAAACTCTTAACTTGCAACTACCTTTTAACTATGCCACAATTTCCCTTATAACTTCATACTCAAGCCAGACAATGTTTATTGCAATGCTATTTTTAAAGACCACTTCTTTTTGTGCCATTGGGGAGGGAGAAAGAGTTACAGCAAAACTAAGATTTACAGTCCTTGCTGTCAGTTTCTTGCAGGTGTCTCATATGTAGTACCAAGACAACTAAATGAGATTTCAGTCTATCTTACCCATCTCTCTGCAAGACACATTGCAATGTGTTCCTGGAAATACATACCACTGTTTGAAAACAGAGGAGATTCTTATCACTTCATTAGGCTTATGTATTTTTATGGTCTTTTAAAAAAACTGAAAACAAAACTCCCTACCACAGACAGCAGGGAGTAAATACTCCCTCCCTTGGAATGCAATATTGTGGAGTATAAATTTAAAATAACCTAACACTGGCACACATACATATTGCTATCTCTCTGCCCTCAAAAGTCCCGACACAATTTCTTCAGAAAGTTTCAAGCCTTTAGTAAGTGAAAGGTGATTTCCCTTGCTTCAGGATGGAAAACAAACTGAAGCGTCCCATAGCTTCAACATCCTTCCCTGTTCTTTTCTGTTCTTTTCTGTTCTTCCCTTCCCTTCCCTTCGGCCAACCATAGACAATGCGAGTAAAAAAAGAACAATATTGAGAAAACTTTGATTTATCCAAAGGAGTACTCCACTGACAGCCTTGTTACTACAAACAAGATTGCTAATCCCTGGACATGCCCGAAGGTGTGTCTTCCAAGAATCAACAGAAGGGAAATCCATTGATTTTATTAAGGAAAAAAAAAAGACAAAAATATGGATGTTATCACCGATCTATACTCACATCACACCCACTGGAAAGTTTAGAGAGTGCTCTTGAAACTACTCTCTGCTATTTCCATCTGCAGATCTAAATGGATTGCACTTGCTTCCCTTAGGATAATCCAGCAGGGTAGGAAACAGATGATAATTCTCCCAACTGGAATTTAATCCAAGTAAAAGTAAATTCCTGCTGATTTTGAAAGCTACAAATACTCAAAGTGTGTTTTAAATTTGACAAGATGCATTAAGGCTCCGGTGACATCAGCCTGTCTGTCAGCCTGGACAGCAAATGTGGAACATGGCAAACAGAAACTTCAGAGATGAGTCAAAAAAGCCAGAAAACAAAGCCAGCTATTCTGAAAACTAGAATAAAAACATCCTGTAGAAAACCTTCAAAGTGTTATTCATAAAAACATGGATTATTCTCCACATAATTTTTTTTTGTTTTGCTCTGTTCTAGTAATCTCAAAATGCTATGAAAATGACACATGCATATTAATAAAAACTCCTATTTTTCCTTCAGAGAATCAATCATAATAATTATAAAATACCAATGTCTTTTAGTAAAAGACCTACTTTACCTACATCCCAGACACAAAAATGCATGGAATTTTTTTTTACCCAGAATGCCATTTCTATTGGATCTGGAATTCTCTTTCACTCTTTTGTTTCTCTCTGATTGCATTTGTTATACTGTAGGCCTTTTAGCCTGTGGCGTATTTTTCATTGTTACTTTTTGTTTTGTGTATAAGAAAGGATTTTTATTCAAAACGCTAAGCTTAAACTTAATTCAGGGTTTTTTCTTGTTTACTTTATAAAAGCCTTTTGATCCGTGAAGTGGAAGAACAATGAAAATGTGTTTTTCAGATCTTATGAAAGACTGGAACTATATGCCTTTCACATGCCATAAATTTCCAAGACTCTTTAAAGTGCTTTGGACAGCAGAACACAAGGATGGATAATTGATAAGGAAAACACACACAGATGGTTGTTGGTGTTCATTTTATCATGTTACCGAGATAAAACCTGTTAAAAATAATTATTATTGTAGGAAAAATTTTAAGAACCTGCTTGTACTACATCCTTCCCATGACCTGATTTTGCACAGATATCCTTGTAGAACCATAAGTTAATTTTTTTTCCTTTTTTTTTTTTTTTTTTGCAATGACTTGAAGGTCATCTTAGTTGTTTTTTTTTTTTTAATTGGCCACAAATAGTATCCCTCACATCCTTGAAAAGCTACTAAGAGAGCCACTGAAAATATATAAGCTCACCAATATATAAGGCAGATTGAAATGAAATCAGAACTAAAAATACTTGGGCACTGTTAGTAGGGAAAAAAAAACCCAACACAGACCTTAGTAAAAAAAAATCAGCTTAGGCAAACAGTACGAATTACTGGGTTTCCAAAAAGCTGAAAAGCAGAAATGAAAAGTTTCTCTGGTCCAGAAAAAATTTACAAAGCAATAAAACTATCACCATTTACTGGAATGCCTTCCTTTAAGTACATCTCAATATAAGTAAATTTAATAACTCTGTTTTGTAGAAAGCAATTTTTCTGTTTCTACTTTTGCTTAAAGAGTGATACTGTAATTAAGCAAAATTTTGACGCATAGCCACAAAACGTATCAATTTCCTTAGGACTTCCAAGCCAAAATGGTTCATAGCACCAAAGATATATTAACCATAAGAATATTATTATTTCAAATGCATAGTAATATATAGTTGTACTGAACCTCCAGACAAACAAAGGTGCTATGTAGCCCTGGAAATTTTGATGCTACCTACCACAGTGACACTGCAGTGACTGTTAGAATTGAAGGTGATGGCAACTTCCATTAATATCTGTTTTTCCTATTTGCACCTCATCTGACTTGCTGGTGGGTTAGTTTCTCAACTCAAAGATATTTAGCCTCCTTAAAGGGGAAAATGAAGTGTTCAGCTGGAAAAAGTGAGGAGAAGTCAGTCAGGGAAGTTAGAGCAGCAATAATTACAGAAGAATTACGGGCAGTGAACACAGGGAAGACACATTAAATATGAACAGGTCAAATTTAAGATTGTCTATGACCTGCTGGCACTTTTGTCTGGGAGCTGGGCTGGGGGCACTTCTGCATCACTTGAACAAGCTATTTCTCTACATTTTCCATAAAAGTAAAATAGCTGTCTGCCAGGACACTCTGCAGTTTCGCCTCTGTGTTTACCAGCTCCCCAGTTCTGGGAACCAAGCCTTCCTAATGCAAGGATGTGGTTAAAACCAGAACTTATTTCTGCAGCCTGCTGGATGGCCTGGAAAACTCGGGGATGAGCTAACTCCCTAAGCGTATCTTGCAAGCTGCATTAGTAAAAAAAAAAAAAAAAGAAAAAAAGAAAAAAAAGAAAAAAAAAGAAAAAAAAAAAGGGGAAAAAAAAAGAAAAAAAGAAAAAAGAGAAAGCAATGCCCTGGCCCAGAAAAATCTCAGTTTAGGAGGACTCTGTGCCGTCAAAGTGTGCAAGGTGGTTCCAGGCAGGTTCCATGGGGGCCGTCTCACTTGGAAAACTCAGACATCCACCTCTGCAGGGTTAAAGGAAATCCAGGGCTGCACTGGGAAACTGGCACTGCCCGTGGCTCACGTGAGTGTCTCACACACAGCAGTGCCAAGGGATCCAGTTTCTGCCGTGGCCTGCATCTGCCAAGTCCCATGAAGAAAACAGTGAGATTTTCACGGAATTTGCGAACTTTACAAAACACCCACGGCTGCGAAGGAAATTTGATAGCAGCAGAGCTACTGTGGTTTAAAAGTTACATTAATAATACCCATTTAAAAGGTAAAGGCTTCTCTGAGGTGCAAGTCTTAGACCTGCAGATTAATGTATTAGGGAAAAATCCAATTTTCTTCTCATGCTTCACAAAACCCTGGAGACAAATTATGTCTTCATGCCCTTTTTCTACTCCCATGACTTCAGACCATAGTCCCAATAAAGCTCTGCTAATCACCAACAGAATCAAATTACAAATTAAAACCCAGTGATTCAAACAAATATCAAGATTACTTCAGCACAATAAAAATGGAAGAGTCCCACTCCCATTGTCACAAACCAAAGACATGTCACTCCCTTTTTTTGCTTTGCCACTCATGCCAGCTGGGGGGGATCACAAGGCTATAGCCATTTCAGACTAGTCAGTGTAATATTGATTTTTGCCTCTGCTCCAGCTTATCCAGAAAGTGTCCTATTGATTTTGGAGGAATTATCTGCGGACTGCTAGGCATGAGAAGAAAAACAAAGTGGATGTCCTGGTTGTGGACAGGACACCCACTGAACTGCACACCCACTCAAAACTGACAATCAGGTCCATGTATTATGCATTATAATATAGATAATTATATAAATAATATTATATATATAAAATATAAATAATATAAATAAATAAAATTTATCAATAGTTATAAAGGAAATTAATCTGAACTGCACACCCACTCAAAACTGACAATCAGGTTCATGTATTATCCATAATAATATAGATAATATTATAAATAATATAATATATATAAATAATATAAATAAATAATATAAATAGATATAAAGTAGTGTTTTATAAGTGTGAGCAGAAAACAGACAGAAAACATAAATTACAAATGTACAATAGGGTTTGATCATCTCCACATCTACACAGACATTAGCACATAATTCAACTATTAGCACAAGTTCTACAGAAGACTATTCTATTCTCTACCTGTACTCAAAAGCATTCTTAAAAACAACCCAATCAGACACGTGTCAGTTAAAAATTTGAGAAAACAGTAATTTAGTTTGGGAGGGAAATGTGTCAGTTTGTTTGCTCTTCAATAAAATCTATTTGTTTAACCTGTATTTAGCACTCTATGCACTTTTGTTAATACTGCACTTGTCCCTAGCCCAGAATTGTTCAACTTATATCCCTGGAATTCACAAGTATTTCTTCAAAGGGGAACTGACAGCTTATGGATAATGGCTGATTCACTTGCTCCTCTCACTCAACACATCTTCTGTCCACTCCCTTGTCCTGACTATTGTGTTCAGTCAATAAATCTGCATTGGAATAAATTGTTTTTCATGACTGTCATCTCTCCCACCAGAATGCAATGTTCTACAAAGGAATGATCTCTTGATCCACGTGGTGCTTCCTCTCAGATATATCCACATGGTCATCACTTTCTTGACCCACCTCACACTGACTTTCAGTGCAAGCAAACACTGCCTAATACACTCTATTTCCTTCAAATAAAAAGAAAATACCTGAAGAAAAATTACACCTTGTGCAGGAAATGTTCCCCAAGGAAACATTATTTAATTAACAAAACTACTAAGCCACAACTCAGGTTTTCCTTGCTGAAGAATAGATCTAATGCTTTTTCCCACTCAGCTGGGATGTAATTTTTTCAGAAGGGCAGAGGATGTGGTGAGGAGCAGAGTTACAGTCTGGGTTAGAACTGAAAAAAGACAGGCTCAGCACTCTGGTTAAACCTTAGTCCTCCTTTCCCTAAACTGAGAGCAGCCACTAACCTAAACCATTCAGGAATTGGCAAGGAGTCACAGCAATAAGGAGGTAATATTTGCTACAAAAGGAAATGGGAGTCACCCAAAAAATTTATTCCCTCCTGAGAAACAACAGATAAAAATCAGTTTGGGGGTTGGCAGATGCTGTAACAGGACTAAATCTGTTCTCAGATACTCGCAGATAAAATTCCTTTTTAAGGAGAATAAACAATTCCAATAGAGATAGGACAGCAATTTGGAAGAAAATGTTTCGTTTTGCAGTTTTACAAAATGTTTGGTCCCTAGGTAGAACAGTTCCTTCCCATATGTGTGAATCCATGAAAATGAACAGACGACTGCATCTGGAAGTTGGCCTAATACCTCACACTTTGAGGATAATATCTCCTTTTGAGACAGGGCATTTTATCTGGTCATCAGCAGCCATAAAATCCCTGAACCTCTGCCTTACAAAGACAATGGCCTGTCTCTCAAATATGGTTTCACCATTCAGTTAAGTAATGAAAATGATCATTTGATGGACATTATTACAGTAGGGCAATATGCATATACTCCTACTGAATTAATAACTTGCTATATAAAAAAAATATTTTAAAAAGCACAGATCTTTATTTTGTATCATTGTAACTTTCTGTGACAAAAACTAAAACCAAGTTTGGGATCATGCAGAAAATACAACGGAAGACAGAGCATCAAAATCTTTTATGTAGGGCAAGAAACAAGAAAGCTGAGAAAGCCAAGCTCCTCTCACTTTCTGTTTTTTCCAACACTATCCACTATTCCTCAATTCAGTTTGACCTGTGCTGCTGCTCTTCAGATAAGGAAATCATGGACAGATAGCAGCAAACGTCAGCTCTCAAGCTCAGAAGGACAAATGAGTGAAATCAGCAACTTTCTTAGGTTTGTCCACGCTCAAGGGGATAAACCCCACAACAAATATTCCTGTAGCACATGCACAAAAATATCCCCTTCCTCAGCCTACCCCCCTTCTCCTATGGCTACACCAGTAATCCCAAACAAATTTGGCAGTTCCAGGTAGCCCTAATGTCACCCAGGAGCCTTTTAGAGGATCTCCAGCCTCTCCAGAGGTCACTGTTCAAAGGTACACAAAAGGCAACCAGCTGAGGAAGAAGCAGAGGAAAAGAGCTGGAGGTGTACTCAGAGTGAATTGTACCAGACAGAAATCCTGTGAGAGGAAGGGTTACTTCCAAAGAGGTTCCTGTCTCATCTAAAGCACACTTTCAGGCTTGAAAATCTCAGTAAATAACAGTATTTTTGCAATCTGTGCTGTCTAATGATTCACATTTCTTCTGCATGTTTGATTAGTTACAGAAGAGCTTAATGCATAAGGTTTTCAGGAAGAAAGACAGCATGTTTTGACAATTTATTTTGACAATTCAGTACATTAGATTAAGACCAGTCTTACAGCAACACTCTGTTGTGAAAGAACAATGGCTCTTTCAGTTTTATGCCTTATGCAAAACTTAGGTGTTTCTTTGGAGCTATATATGAATCCCATCTAAGCATACACAAAAACTACACAACAAATGTAGCAGTTAATTTTAAAAATAGTTAAATTCTTCCTCATGCCAACAAATATGCTGCTGGAACAACATATCAGTTTCAGATGAATTATGATAGCAACATGTTTGAAAATTGAAGAACATTTCCCTTTTTTTTTTTTTTAAAGAAAGATAAATGGGAGTTGTTAATTTTATAGGAATCATGTACTAAGTAAATTAGCAGTGTAGTATCTTTGCAATTTGTTTGTTAGAGAGTTACAAGGTCTATGGACTTTAACTTGTAAATACAGTTGTTTTTATTTTGGCTAAAATACATTTCTTTCAACTGCACAATCAACTAGGAGAGACCCACCTTGAACTTGAGTGTAACAAAACATGTGGTTTTATGTTAGCCTCAAAAACACATTTTAAAAACCTTAAAGAGATAGCCACAAGGCTGGAATAAATAAAGAATTATAATGAATTGGAAAATTACTCTGAGAAACTGTATTTCAGAAGAAAAGATAATGATTTGTGTTCTGCACAATTCTACTCTCCTCATCTCCTGCACATGCAAAGGGAAAGGAGAAGGAAGTGGGAGAAATTTGACCAGAGTACAATGGAAAGACATTGAGAGTTCAGGGAGTGAAGAGCAAAGGGAAAAATGGTTGAGTCAGTGTCAGAGTGAAAAAGGAGGACAGAGTTGCTAGGAAGGCTTTCCTCATAGCTTTTAAATGTGACTTGGCACCATCAAACTTCACACATTAGTAAAATAAAAACTGTGAGATTTTCTTACACGTAAAATAAAACTATGTTTTTACTCCAGATACTGTGCAATCTGCATGTCTCTGAGCACAAAAAAAAAAAGAAAGCTCATTAGTGCTGCTACATGGGAACAGTGTCTGCAAGTAAATGAAGAAAAATCAGGTTACACAGAGTAACCTGATAACTCAGAAAAAAGCCCTGATCAGAGAGCAGAAGCCCAAGCACAGAACGGATGATTATCTGTCCAAAAGAGAGGACAACACCATGGAAAGAGCACAAGACAGGCAGAAGCAGGTGAAAACTCACCACTGGAGCAGTTGGGTCCTCCCCAGCCAGGCTCACACTGACAGGTGTTGGGAGCAATGCAACGGCCATGGACACATTTATCAGCACAGTGAGCTGTCAGAGAAGGGAATAAAACAAACAATTACACAACTCCTACCACTAGGAAAAATATTCTTTGAAATACTCTAAAATAGCCCTAACCCAGTTGTTTCATGTCTCAAGTACCTCTTAAAAGCACAATAAATACCAGCGTCTATTAAAAATATATTTCACTTCAGTCTTTTCTATTTCTCCTAAGCTTGAAGATTCCAACTAAAATTGTGTTAGCATTACTCAAATACTTCTGAGGAAATGGTCCCAATTTAATGAAAAAAGAGTCAAAGCATGATCCAGGTTGGGAACCCATCTGACCATGGTCCTGGGCAAGAGGCTCTGGTTGGCCCTGCCTGAAACTTGGATGGGATGACTTCCACAGGTCCCTTCCCACCTCAGCCATCCTGTGACTCTCTGCAGCAAACCCCCATGCCAAGAAAAAAGAGGGGAACTTCGGCAGGCATCCAAAGAAATGCACTTTTGCAACAGCATGGATAAAATATGATTTGCAACACGCCGGTATTTTAGTATTAACTTTTCCAAATGATTGCACAGTTCAGTTGAAGAATAAACAAACTGACAGTGATTGGAATAAAGCATGACATATAAACCTCAGAAAGCACTGCAACCTTTATTCTAAGTGCCAAACAGGGTGCGCTTATTTTCTATTTTTTTTAATGATTTGCAAACACGTTTCTAAGGCAAGTCTTACTTTGAAACACACCTTTTGTTTGAAACATCTAAGAAAAAACTGAAATGGCTTTGATATCCAGCATTATCAATGAGAGAATATAATACACCCAAGAGGAAAAACCTATGACCAGCAACAACTTGCTCTCATCATATTAATCACAAAATACCCCTAATTTTCCAAAATACATGCCCTTTAATAATTTCCTTCTACTCTAAACAACAATAAAACTTAGAAAATGTGCACAGGATGAGATTTTTCTTTGTACCAACATTTCCAGAGAAACTGGAAATCTGACTGCTATATAAATGAATATAAAGTTATCAAAAGGAAAAAGACAAAGCAGATGTTAAAAAGAAGTTTAATGGGGCTACATATGAATCACTGAGGTTCTGAATGATTGAAAATGTTCTAGAGTAATTAGGTATTTAGGTAAAACACTTGCAAGTGTTCTGGGTTTTTCTCAATTAAAGATGATGAAGCACATTGGACACCTTTACATTTAGTGTGTCCAAGAAAAAGAAAAATCACATGAAGACCAATAAAATAGAAATTTTTATTATATGAGATCCCAGCCATTAACTGCTTATTTTTACAGCCTTTAGTTTTCACTCTCAACTATATTTCTAACAAGCTACTTTTCAGATGTGCATTAAAATGATTTTCATTAGAAATCAACAGGGACAATAATAATTTTTAAACATTTGATGAAGCAAGGCACTAACACAGAGCATTGTTGCCTGTTTATGTGTTATGGAAAGACTGAGTTTAAATAATACATCAAAAATTTCCATTAGTCTTGTAACGTGACGTGAATCACTTGTAAATTTGAAGATTCCTTCCTAGTTAGTGCTGCCTTGGGCACTGAGGCTCTCCACAAACCAAATGTGTGAAAAACCTTGCCAGCAAGCCGTGAGGCAGCAGCAGGTCACTGTAAACATGCAGTGTGAGCCCTTGTAGGAATAACCCAGGGAATGCAAACATCCCCACCCCAAATTTCTGAGCACTGAGCCTTAAACACAATAAGGCAACGCTCCACCACCTCCTCTGTGAGGCAGCTGGAGCAGAACAGAAAAATAAAGAAGTCGCAAGAAACCAGACCTAGCTCCTTGCACTGCCCCTCATGCCACGCTCAGTACATGGATCCACATTCTGGATATACAGAAAAACCTGTTCTCTATGCAAAAGAAATTATTCTCCAGACACCTTCTGGGCTAACTGATTCTTGGCAAATGAATCCTACAGCTGTGAGAGACAGCACATGTTAAAAAAAATAAATATTGCAGGGGACATGGGGATGAGAGTACCAAAATTTACTACACAGAGCTACAAAGAGGTGAGGGACATAGAAAGCACCCAGAAGAAGCTGAAAAGACATGAATAACACCAGGAACAGATAAATTACTTTCTCTTGGTTTTCTATGGAATTGTTTGGCATGGTATTAAAAAACTGCTTATATGCAGGTGCGGGTGAAAAACTTAACATGAACAATTTTTGTTTTACTGACCAGTGTAAAGAAGCACTAAAAAATCCCTGGCAGCAATTGCCATGTTTTCTTTTTTTGCAAGAAAAAGCTCAATTATTGTATGAAAAGCAATCTGGGTTTAGTCTTGCACATTGGCTTTTACATCTTATTTGCCCTTTTCTTTTGTGCCTTATTGTTTTTTCAAGATCTTTTCTACACTCTTGCCTTAATTATCTGATGCTAAAGGAAAATCTGAAAAAATTTATTTTTATCTTTGATGTAAGTTTATGCATCATGCATTTTAGGATCTGTCTCTTTTTCATTTCCAAAAGCCAGCCATAAACCAGTTAACATAAAATTGAAACACTTTGTTTGTAATTATGCACATAAATTAAATGACTGCAAGGTTTAACTCCAACTTCTTCCAAATTAATTGAAACAAGCATTTGTCGTGGGAAAAAAATAAATTATCTATTAAACTACATTATAAACAAGTTTTTTTCAAATAAATCCTTCACTTTTACACTGTGTGCTAGAACATACCCTTTGTTTGATCCTTCTTTCCTGTGTTTGATGGCTATTTGCTAGTAAAGTGAGTGATATCCAGTTATACCTTAAGATGGAGCGTGGATTTTCTATTTCATATTTTGAGGAAATTCAACATTAAGATTGATAAAAACTTCTCCATTAAGATTCTTAGAAATGTACTACAATGTTAGAAACTAAGTGAGGTAAATGTTCAAGCTGCCAGAAACAATCAACCTTTGCTCGTGTATCCATCTTCAAGAAAGCCACTAGAAAACGTCTTAAAACATTTGGAATCTTCCTTTTCAGAAACATGCTAAAAAAAATTGCACTTTTTGAGAAAGTTTCTAGTCTGTGGCTAAGCCTAATATTCATATGCCAAATCTCCTAGGGATTGCCGCTGATAGCAGCAGACAAGTGGCAGGAAATTCTTTGGAATAAATAAGAAATTTAGTCAATCACTCAGCCTGGGGAGGAGCTGCCAGGAGTCAGCTCCTTAACAGAACTTCACAGAATTACTGTTCTGCCTTTGTGTCTGCATATAAACTGCATTTATAGTATCTCAGAAAGTGCATCAGGTCTAAACATGAGAGTAAAAATAACAGCTTGAGGTCCAGTTAACCTACTGCTCTCCAGAGGTGCTGGCACTAGTGGAGAAACAGGTGGGAAATTTGTACATTATTTATATCCCCTATGAAAAGGAGTTTCATGAGGACAGCACAAAGCACATTTTTTTTTCAGTGAAAGTGAATTAGTACTCACTAACAAGATACCCACACTCTTACAAACAGGCCAAGTACTGACCCCATATAATGCTGCAATTAAAATTAAAATGTAATTTCTTGTCAACACACCTAAAGACAAAATGACACAGATTCCTATTATTTTTGAGAAGCAACAATGAAATTTCAATTCACGCAATGTCGAGTCACACCAAAACCATCTAACAGTAGACCTTTCTAATTTACTTTTCTAAATTGAGAAGTCAAGTAAAGGAAGAAACAAACAACAAAATATCAACAATAACACAAGGATTTTAGACTTTTAGCGGCATCTTACATCCTTCCACTAGGTAAACAAAATAATCCACCCAGCATGGAAATAAAATTGCAGTAATGGAAATGCTCCAGCTGGAGATCATGAAGATTGAAGGTCTCTCTCTTTCTTCCAAGGTCAAATAAATGCAAACTCAGCTACACTGAAGGATCTGTATTTTCACATATTTTAAAGTCTTAAGGCATTCCACAATCACTTCGGAAGTCAGAGCAGATATGTCCCGAGTATCACTATCAGGCATATTTTCATGTAGTAACAGGAAAAATTAGTAGGTCAAATGGTATTTGAACTTTTCAGGTTCTGACTTTCATTGTGTTAACACAATGAATTTACTACATATGCTATAGCTGTGTAAAAGCTGTTGTCACATAAGAGAATCACCATCACACCTGTCATCACATCACGAGTCAAACTGTAACAAACTTCAAAAAGTACTTTACCTAATAAAAAAATTAAATATCATTATTCACACATGCTGTATAATAACCAAATGTAGTCAGGAATTGGTTCTTTTAAGTCTAATGTATACGTATTACAAAAAAAAAAGCTGAAATAATTGCCAATCTGATATCAGATGTATTAGTTTTCTAAAAAATATTTTGACCTTGTTTTTGCACAAGCAGAAAATGTTTTGAATCAAAGCTTTTTCTTTTTAAATTCCAAGACACAAAACATGTTCTTATCAAACACCATTTAAAGACCTCCTTAGGTCTGCACAAGGCCAAAGAAGAGAGAAAGAACTGAGCCAAGGTTGCCTCCAGACTCCCCAGACACAAATTTTCCCAATTTTGGGTTAGATGAGGAGGCAGAGGTATGTGCCACCCAGAAAAGGAGCTGAGACCTCCAAAGAGTTGTTACAGACCTCTGTATGCCCAAGAGAGGTTCAGCATGAGGATCTGCTGGGGTCTGTTCCAAGGAGGAAAGACTTCCACGTCCCCCGTGGCTTTAAACCTTGTGTTTAAAACACTGATGCTTGCACAGTGCATTTTCCACATGATCATTAGCTAGAACCACATCAAGGCTGGCTGGACACTTAAGACATCTGAAATCCAGCCATCCTTTCACCTGCATCTGCTCAGCCCCAGCTGGCTCCCAACGAGAGCCGCAAATGCGTCGCTGGTGAGCAACTGAGTTCTGCAATCCAGCCCCCACAAGCCACCCATCAGAGGGGAGTCACACCAGCCCAGTGATGGAGTTTCAAAGCCAAAGAGACGGTAACAAAAAGCTGAACTTACGGACACACATTTCCCTGCTCTCGTAGAATCCAGGGCAGCACTGGGACTTGCGCCTGTACATCGTTTTCTCACCATGTCTGTAGGCAGTGCGGTAACTGATCCTAAAGAGAGGAAGGAGCGTGTTTGTCACATACCTTGGTTCAGAGGCAAGACAGGATGTGTTCTTACACATCTTAAAAACATTCAGGTGTCATAAGAAAAGAAAAAAAAAATGCTCCAAGTTGTCTGGATTTATCTCTTGCTAATTTTAAGAGCCCAAGGGGTTTCCTGACATGCCTTAGGTTCATGGGTGGTCAGAAAACAGGAAAAGAATGGGGACTTTTTCACTTGTGATGGTTCATACTTATGGGCATATTCCTCTGAGGAAAATGCTCTTTTACAGATGTCACCAGTTTTTATTCATTCAACCCTTGCTTGCTTTCTGCTTGCACAGGAAGTTTCCTTTAACAAATCCTTTTACTTTTCTTTCAAGAAGCATACACTCACTTCCCCCAGAACACAACACTGCAAGCAACAAGGGTTCCCTGTGATATTTCTGAACAAATACACCTTGCAGGGTCTGGAGAATTTAGTTTTTCCCAAGCTCTTTGCTTTCTGTTAGCACTCCATGGGATGGAACACCCCAACCTGCTATTAAAATTTATGTGACATTGCTTGGACAGGCATTTTCCAGCTGACACAGATCACAGCAGTTAGACAGGGTGGACACTACAGCTAAAAAATCCTACATATCATGCTTGATTTTGAGTCAAGATTGTCAACAATATCAGCAAATTGACAGTATTAGGATTTATACATCACCTGTGTCGTGTGCACTTGAACCAGTTTAGGATGTCAGTACAACTGGTGTAGTAAATCTGATCAAAAGGATGTGGATATGACTCTTGCACTGTAACTGAGTAACTGGGGAGAGACAGAGAGAAAAAAGGGAGATCATCAAGCAAGTCTTTTTAGTACAGTTCCATTTAGTTAGGTCTTTCACAGAATCCGGTTACAGAATGGAAAAAATTTAACAAAATACTCATGTCTTAAAAAAAATGACACAAAAAGCTTGCAAAGAAAAATAAGCATGCAGAGAGTCATCATGTTTATACTGTGTAACACATTTGATGAAATTCCGCTACTCGACATTTAAAGAAATGTTATGTCAGCCTAACTTTTTTTAAAATGAGAACAGCTGTAACTCAAATAGGCAGCAAATGGAAGCACTGCATATTAGGTGTTCTCCTGTACAAAACTTTATTAATGAACTGGACAATTGAACAACTAGTTCCAGAGAAAGAAAATGTGGTTTCTTCTATCATCACTCGAAATAGAAAAAAAAAGGAATTTTTGAGAATTTTTTTGTAAAAACTTGATCCTGTAGGGATCAAGTTTTTATAAGAAAAAAAATGGACCTATAGGAAGACATTCAGTGCACTTAAATACTAAATGAATGTTAACACAGAAGTACACCTGAGTAGTAATTAGTGAAGAATTACATTACAGATACACCAAACAGCAATTCTAGCTGTTTCAGCTATTCAGCAATCAAAAATTAATGAATACTGAATTTCAGTATAATAGAATAATAAAAGAATAATAATTTTAATAATTATTAATAATTTAAATAATTAAATAAAATAATCATAATTTATTTTGCTTACTGGATAATTTTTAACAGAGATCCACCCACACCACTCCACACCCCCAGAAATACTATACAAAATCCTACTATTATTTTTTGCCAAGTTACACAATTATACAGTGTCCTGGAAACAAATCCATGCTGAGAGCTTCCAAAGCTGTCAGTAGGACAAGAGGAGCAGAGCCCTGTCTCAAAAGGGGAAAATATTGAATCATCCTAGAAAACTCTTTGAGAGGCTGTTTGTGCTGGCAGCCAGTCCTGGGTTGCGCAAGGAGGCTTGAAAATACAGGAATGCATGTCAAGCTCCTGCAGCAGGACTGATTCCCAGGACCAGCCAAAACACTAAACAGCTCACCCAGCTCTCCCTCTCCTCCACTCACAGCCTCTCTGAGCCCTGAGCCCCCAGGGTGACAGCCACGGCCTCCTCATCCCGCTGCCACCATCTATGCCAAGGGGAAGCACATCCAGAGCCACTTATCCTTAAATACACGCACCCTACTCCCCGTTTTCCTGCATGAAGGCAAAGCAGGAATTCGCAGCCCTAATCCACCCAGCTGTCCCAGCCCAACAAAATATCAGTGGGATGCTGGCACTTGCCTGAGGCTCTGTGCTCTTACCCTGAGGCAGGGCCCTCTCTACCCCTTCTCACAATTTTAGTAGTGACTGAGGTCTGCTTTTTATTTAAAGCATACATCAGTGACAGTAGCAGTCAAGAGCTTCTGTCTGGGGCTTTGCCCTTTCATACTTTTGTCCCTCTGTCACCTGCTTTGGGCAGCAGCATGAACGTTTCACTGAGTTTATCTGTGGCTCTGCCCTGGTTGTGAGACAGCACAAGAAGGAAAAAAAGTTCATGCAACAAAGTGGGCATACTTGCTGAATGCATTTTTTGATTTATTGTTCCTTCTGCAGACTTTGATTAGCTGGTTTTAAATTATATTATGCAGTGTAAATAATACACTGCATAATATGGGGTTTTTTCCCATTTTGTTTTCACTATGTTGTAGCTTCTCCAAAACCACTTCTATCCACAAAAACTGTAAACAAAGCACACACAACATAGGACAGTAGCACTGCAGACAAATTCCTGACTACTACAAAGACAAATTCCTGACCACTACAAAAAGGTATTTAATATGGTGACTACTTCATATACACATTGTTGCATGAACCTTACACAACAGCTGAGGCAGAGGTGCCAAATTCTTTACATGAAGCTGAGGTAAATTCCCAAGCAATGTTCTTATGTGTTGGGTTTGGTTTTGGTTTTGTTTTTGTTTTAATAGAGAGACTTGATAAAAAAGTAAATACAAGTTTCAATTTTCTTTGTAAAGATTCAGCCATAACAATCACTGTACACTAATAAATGTACAGTGGCTCAGCAGCATTCCCCATGACTAAACATAAAACACAGTTTACATTAACTGCAGGAAATACTGATGTCCTCAAGTGAACTGTGAAAATTTAGACTTTCTCATGGACCAGCTGATCAATTACAGGCACAACAGTTATAATGAGACCAGAAGTCTTGTTTTCACTACCATAACCTTTACACAAGGAGAGAAGTTCAGCAGATGCTTGAGGCTCAACCTCTCCCAACTCATTGTGGCTTTTTGCAATTCACATGAAATTGGATGAACAAACAGACCAACTACATTGATGATGAATTTCATTTTGCATGTTATAAATTTTTGAACCTCATCAAAATAATTAAACAACAAATCTTAATTCAGATCCTGTGAGTGCTGAATAGGAAGGAATCAGCATAATCAAATTTGGCCAAATTCCAATATGGTTAATTATATTTTGCATATGTAAAACTTCTTTTCACCTAAATTGGAAAGAGCTATTTTTATTCACTTCTAGTACCCAGATGGTTGTGTAACATTGCTAGCACCACTGTAGTGGTTCTTAGCATCCTAACCCCCAATGCAAAGATGCATTTCAGCCCACTGTTAAATAGTCTTTTACTTATCCATGAACTCACCTGCCCATGCAGTAAAATAAATTCTTTTCAATTGTTTTTAAACTCAGCTAAAAGCCTTCAATAATCTGAAGCAGGCCAAGCAAAGCAAAGCAAAATTATTACATCAGAATTTACATCACTTATTTTCCCAAAAGGAAAGCATTACCTTTCCCAGTGGCTACACACATTGGGATCTTCCAGATTCAAAGACACAACTGAACCCATCCAGTGGCACAGGAGTATGACAGGCAAGCCAAAAAGGGAGTTGAAATGAAGAACCATCTTTCCAAAGAGATGACTGTTAGGAAAAAAAAAGAAATAGCACATTAGTAATACCACACGGAATATAAAGTAGCTAATGACGTTGACTGTTGTAGTTAACATATTCCGTAAGTCCAATCCCATATTGTTATATCTAACATATTCCATTGCTGTATTTAACATATTCCATAAGTCCATATTAGATAAGTCCCAAGTTGTTATATTTGACATATTTCGTAAGTCCTGTACCTCTTATTGTTGTCTTGTGGGCGGCAGATCTTCACAGCACAGGAACAAGATCTTCCTTAGTCAGAGCTCCATCATGGTTCTGCCTGACTAAGTAGCCCACTCCCCTTTTATCCTAGTTACCTTGACAAGCCACAGCTGCAGCCCAATGAAGAACATCACAGCTGCAGCCCATCAAGGATAACTAGGACTAGTCAAGGGTAAAGATATTTAAGTACAGGTATATATATAAATATATTTAAAGCCTCATCCATTTATAACCCATATATTCACGTCCTCCTACAGTTGACCCATCTGTAATTAATCCAAAGCAAGGGATACTTCAAGGAAGCAGCAACACCATGCCCATTTTGGAAGGAGAGCCCAAACGGAGCCGTTTCCCACGAGGTCAGCCGGTGGCAAACTGCACCTCAGAGGCCCTGCTGTCCCCTCCAGCTGCAGCCACCCAGGCTGGGAGCGCTCAGCCAGGCTCTGCCCGCTCCCAGAGCCAGAGCTGAGGTCTGGAACACAGGCTGGCACTTGCTCAAGACCGCAAGAGCGGAGAGGCTCAGCTGTGACACAGCACCAGGAGCCCCGCACGTCCCTCGTTCAACAGGATGGGTTTGTGATGCCCCACGTCCTCCTCGCCACGGCCAGCACAGCCTCACATGTCACCCTGCACTGACGCTGCTCTTTAAACCTCAATTCCCCCACATTTAATTCGCCCTCCTCAGCCGGCTGCACAGCTTCCAAACAGAATAAACATTCATTAAAGAAAGCTGCTGTAGTAACATGAAGGTCTGAAAAGATTATCCCAACACTTTTACTAAGCAAATTATTTTCATTTGCATGCTGAAACACTCTTAATCCAACTGGTCATTAATCCACAAATGCCACAATGAATGCTATTAACATGTAATTTATTTGTAATGACTTAAACTACATTTCTGTTTCAGTGAACATTTGACCTTATTTCCTCACTTACACACTGATTCTAACATTATGTGGCTACAGAGGTAACAAAAACATGAGATTCTTGAGTCTAATCTGTAGTAAATGAAAATAAATCAATGTAATAAATGAAAATAACTAGAAAACAATTAGAAAATATTTAAATGTAATAAATGAAAATAATTAGAAAATAATTTCTAATAAATATGTTTGATTTAATAAAATTTTTTAACTGGAAATTAATGCAGAAATAGCAATTTCTTACTTTAAATATTATGGAACAGAATAAAGCAAGTTACAAGTCAATCACTTTATCATATGAGAAAGAAGACCACAGGACCATGGGAAAAAAAAGAGACAAAATAGTCTTACTTTACTTAACTCTTACTTCAGAAGTCAACATAAAAAAACTCACAACATGAAACTATTATATTTAAGGTATCTGAGGATATAGAGATGCTCCTATTTTGCTGAATTGTTCTTGAAAAATCAGGCTGCTGAAAGGTATTTCATGGTCTGTATTTCTCTGCATGCAGCAAAGCAGCCAATGTGCAGTTATTTCAACAGCAGCTGTATTTTCACCTAACAATTGCAGTGAAGTTGTGATTTCATTGAAAATATTCACTCTGATTAAGCAGACTGTAAATGGTATTTTCCCTTTTTTCTTTCTTTTATTCTCGACTTCAGCAACTTTCCTTTTGCAGGGTACATTTAACAAAATTTAAAATTAAAAAAAAAAAGTAAATTTGCATGAACCCCCTAGAGTAAAACTTGATTGCATTCCAGATCTTTTGCTTAATTATTAAGGAAAATCAAAACAGAAAATCAGTACAGCTGATTAGCATTGCTGAAGTGTTGATATTAGCAATAAAAGATGTAGAGGACTCATTTAACTCTTGCTGCCTACGGTTTGCACCAAGAACAACTGTTCAGAGATTCACTTTTCATACCATATATTGCTCAAATTATCTCACCCAGTAACACATGAGTATTTCAATTATCTACACGTACACAGAACCTGTAGTTTAAGTACTGGAAATGCTCATTTTGAGGAATGCCTTCCCTGTGCAAATTAGTACATACATGAGATGGAAAAAAACCCCAACAAATTTAAGATAATCCTTGGTGTTTCTCCACCAGGACTTCCTTCCACAACAGAACACTAAAATCTTATTGCCTGTTAGTTTTTTCTACAGCATTTGAGGCAAAAATCTCTCGTTGACAAAGCTGTATCTTTATTCCTGTTTCAGGCAGGAACTTTAAGTTCTGTCTGTTCAGATCAGATTTCTCTGTTTCCCTCAACTTTAATCCATACCCTTGATTTAAAAATTTTAACAGGAAAGCAGTGCAGCTGCATGAAACAACTGTAGAGTACTTATCTTAATCTCTGTAAGCTAATTAAGGAAATTAAACTTGTTTTATATTTATTTTATAAAAAAATCAGATAATCAATAACAGTCATTTAAAAAAATAAACCTGATCACCCCAAGGTTTACTATAATTACTAACAAGATCATTTTAAAACGGTGTAAAAAGTGCACAAAATATACTCCCATAAATTACAGGTACCCCCCTGAAATACATTTAAACTTGAGCAAATACATAAATTGCATTTGTCTCACTAGTAAGCTGATGGAAAATCGTGTATGTGCACTACATATGTGTAAACACAGACAGTTAAACATTAATACCCAATATCTGAGATTTCTAGGCACTTTCTCTGCCACTAGTAACTCTGTTGACAGTTTTTATTTTGTTTGAGAGTTTGTTTTTTTTCCCATGGAGACTTCAGGACCAAAACCAGAGAAAGAATAGACAACTAAAAAAAAAAAAGAAGCAAAAAAATTATTCTTCTTTATGAGGTGAAAATTACAACACGCTTACAAATTAATCTCTCCACCCACCCAGAGCAGAGCCACAGGCAAAGCTGAGGGTACACAGCTCTCCCTCAGACTTCTTGTAATAAAAGGTAAATAAATACAGGTGGGGCTGAGGGGGGCAGGGGAAGATAGGATGGACACTGTAAAAGAAGTGAAGGTTGCTCAAGGCTGCAAACAAATATTTTTTGGTCAGCAAAATCAAGTGCTGCCAGAGAATTAACCAGGATTAGAACTGCATGAGCAACAGAGAATAGTACGACACAGTTGCTAACATGACATAATGGACCCAAGACCAAGGGAAATGCTGATGCAGCTTTCCCATTGCTGTTGCAAAAGCATTTTTACCATTGAAACATGAAAAATGCAGCAGGAATGGGCCATTTAGTTAGAAGACAAACTCCAGAGCAGTGAGAGCCTTTCGTACTCTGTTGTGGCATCTCAAAGGTTTTACAGCACTCAGTCCTGCCTTTCTGCAGTGGTAGGGCACAGGGACATCAAAATGTTTTCTGAGCTGCAAACCCATGGGCTATTCTTAATTGCACTGACATGGCATCAACCCGCATGTATAGCAAGTGCTACTTCAGAAGAAATCTTCTCATCATAATTCAGATTTCAGACTGAATTGTAAACCACACAGTCATCTGTGCAGAGCCCCTTGCAGGTGTCCATACCCCCACTCTCTCCAGGGCTCCCCACACAGACTTGGCGACTACAACTGGAAATTACAGCTCCACATGAGATAAAAGAGTTTCTTTAACCATTTTTGGGTGAAGAATTGTTTGGTCTTTCACTTCCTAGAAAGTCTTTTTCATAGCACTCTTCACTCCTGAGGCTCAGCTCCTCTTCCAGGGACACAATTTGCTTATAAAAACATCTCTCTCACAACTGATGTCAGGCAGAGCAAAATTTGAATCTGACCTAATCTTGTCAATGATGATTAATCCTCTGTAAGCTTCCGTGAGAAAAAAAAAATAAATCCACAACTGATTGCTTTTATCGATTACATTAGAGAATTAATGGATGAGGAGCAGCAGAAGGCGTTTTCCCTTTGGAAATCAGTAAATCAGTTTGACACCTTGTCACATGAAATCTCACTCATAAAGCAAATACAAAATAACCTGAATTAGGAGCATTATCACACAGACCCTAGGCTGGCTGAAGATGTACAGTCACAGCAAATGGAAACTGACTGGTCTTTTTTTCCCAAATCCTCAAAACATATCACTCCAAAGGCAGCATTGATTGTCACTGTCATGGGGAGCTCAGGACGGACCAAGATCACAGGGCTGACAGAAAATGTGTGGGATCTGCACAGCCAGCAGAAGAGTTTGCTAAAGGATAACCCAATAGTGCCCTAAACTGAAGGGCCCTAAACTTCCACACCCTCCATGGTCAGAGATGGCAAGAGCCCTTCCTGATTCAGCTTAATCAGATCTGACCCTCTTCACCTGGGCTGCTTTACTTTCAAACCTCACTGTGAAGCAGACTGACACATTTGGAGAGTCCAAAGGTGTTAAAGATGGGCTAAGCGCAGATGTGGGCAAAACTATTAATTTAGACTGATTTGGTTAGTCTGAAGAATAACCAAATAAAGCCTGAGTGAGCTGGAACAAGTCTCCTTGATGGAGACAGATATACTGCTGTTTTTTTCAAGTTACGTTGCAAAGAAAAATAAATCAGTAATCAACGACCATTTTTCTTTGGTTATTAGATTAGGTCATTTTTATTTTTCAGTCTCTCTTTAATTATCAGAGGCTTCTAAGAAAATGAGGTTTATGTAATCACAGTGTTTGTCTGTGTGTTCTGGCCTCATGCCCAATAACTTGTAAATTTATTGGTCACTTAAACTGGAAGAAAGAGAGGAAAAGAAGTCCTGAATTGTGGAGTTCCAGAGAATCCAGAGATAATGCACAAGTCTGGAGGAGACCAGGCTTTATTTGTCCCTAAGTGATGGAATTACCAGTTTTGAAAGCTACAGCATCACAGTCATTTATTTCATGGTAATGCTATAATAACACAGAATGCATCTTGCTACCATTCCTACTAAATATAAATGCAACAATATATGACCTGATCTTAAACAACAGAGAGCAGCCTTCAAACTATATTAAAACTGTAAACAGGAGTAAATTTTGGAGTTAAACTTTTTTTTTTTTCCTTCTTAAACATTTTCTGGTGGAAACCTGGAGAGGTTGGGAGCTGCCACATAGCACATTGTTTTGTAAGCATCAAACAACCTCTTGCACTGTAATTACAAGCACAGAATGAAGCAAGATAACTGCAAACATGGGAGGAAAGAGGAAACTTTACCACCCAGCACATATGTGGATTTGCACTAGTAATGCCACACGGTTCCAGACGCAATGGGTGGTGGAGAGCATGGATCATGCTGCAGCCCAGGCCCAAAAGCATGGGAATATTGCAACAAGGTCCTCAAGGACTCTGTCCTTCCCTACAGAACACTCAGCAGCATCTTTTAAAAGGCCTGTTCTTACTGCAAAAAATCATGAGAGTTTCCTCTAGGAACTGTCCTCTTGAAAAGCAAGATTGTCTTTGGCCTGCTGACTTCACTTGCTGCCATTCAGTGAGAGTTTCTGAAGCTGCTAAGCTGGCAGGGACTATATACTACACACTTATCAGTCCTCTTCTCCCTCAAATCAGCATTAAAAGGGCAGGGAAAGACAGTTCAGGGCAAGTCAAGTCTGCACAAGGCAAGGAGGCATGGTAGAGAAAAATGCCAGCATGCCAGATACTTTGCAGATGGACTCAATATTCCTCAGAGGAAGGCTGCCAAAGATCACAAACATGGGGTCACTTCACTGTAGCTGTCATTGCCTGATAAATTAGGGCCCTTTCATTTGAAAGTATTTCCTTTTTTTTTCAGGCAGATAACAAGTACAGGTGTTGAACCATTAAGGTAACTTATAGACCATGGTATTGTATGTTTAAAGATTACTTCCATAGGTAGCCAGCAGGATGAGCTGTTAACAAAAATCTTCTGACTGAATATGCTGCTTTATATTTTTTTTTCCCCACCCAGATGAAAATTTACCAAATAAAGACAGTTGAATGCAAACCAAAGTTTCTGAAAAGCACGCTTTGAGAAGATGAAACAGCACCTTGAACATAAATCCTTATTTGTCTGTTTGACACAAGACATTTCAGGTGAAACATGAAAAACTCTGTCAGGTCCATATACAGATGGCACCTCTCAGCCCTAGGCATCTTTCCCAGGGTGGATGCTGGGAGTTAATAGTTATTTCTCAGCAGAAAAGGCAAATAACATAATTTAACAGAGTGTATACAGTACAGGCTTGAGACAAAAATCATATCCAGCTCTGCTTCCCCCCCTTCTTTTTTTAAATTAATATATTTAAAAATGTTTTTTCAAATGATGTATTCCTTACTGAAACATCTCTTTTTTTCAACCCCAAGTATATTTTAATAGTACAGGGCTAGAAGACTATAGGATTAAATAAAAATAGCTAAATGCATGTGTTTAAGGAGAATTATGTCTGAAATAAGGTATTACTACCATGTATGAAAGCTTCATTACTGAGTTACCCAACAAAGATATCTGTATTAAGCTTCTGTCATAGTCCCTCAGCCATACAGCATATAGATTTCTGAGAATTTTTTTTCCCCTAATATAAATAATAAAAAAGGGACATTGCACTCGTGGATGTAAGCTGTGAAAACTTTGTGGTTGCTGACAAGTTGCCTGGGACAATCCTGTGGTTGCCTAAGTACACCAATGCCCTGGTTCCACTGCTGCGGAAATTATCATTCATGGTTTTACCCTCTCTTGAACAAAGTTTCTGTGACCCCTCTTTTCCTATTACCAGCCTTCCAGACACCGTGTCACTTCCAGTTTATTGCCAGGATATAAAAGAGCACAGTCAAAGGACTCAGATAATTACTTTAGCTTCCTATGCAATTTAGGATCAATTTCAAATGTTCCCACCTTCCTTTAAAAGTCTTCTGCTTTCCAGCCCTCTTCAAAGACTGCCTCTGTTTCCTTCCCTCCCGCCCATGACATGCACTTCCTATTTTCCACATACATTTTCACCATCCATTAAGATTCTTCCCTTTCCTAGACACAGCCTCTCTTATCACTGGCAAAATTCTTCAGTCTTCAGTTCCCTGCACTTGTCACAGCCTTTCACTGGACCCTCTCACTATGAGAGTCAGACATATGAACTCCTGCATTGGTTTACAACTTACAGATGCTAACAAGATGCTATAGTTTGTGAAAAAAAAAAAATTGCTGGCAACTCTGCTTCAGTACCTTTGTCCTTGTAAATTATCTAGTGAAATGCCATTTTGCATGTAACACCCAGAAGAAAATCAATTTGTCTTTCCAGCTAGCTCCTGTTTTCATGATTTACACCAAGCATTACACTTCTGTAAATCTTCATCACAGCTTAAAAACTTTGTTTTTCAAATGATCTGTTCAAAAAACCTAAAATTAATTAATTCTGATGCCATTTCCCCTTAACAGCTTCTGAAACATTTCAATGCATTACGGATCAGTTTTTCCACCTCCAGCAACCAAAGCATCTGTGATTCACTGCACAAAGCCTCACACGCCACCACAACCACCACCCTACAAAGAAAATTCAAAACATTTTAGCAGAAGAATGGGAAAGGCAAAAGCATTTCTTTTGACACTCCATTCAATCAGTTCCATCTTTTATTTTGGTGATTTGCAGAGGTTGGAATGGATGTATTACTCCTGCACTCAAAGGGGAAAATGGAAGAACATAATTCAAAACTGAAAGTGACTGGTTAATTCTAGTTTTTTAACAAACCCACAATTAAGGGGATAAGTCCTATCTTTAAGTCTTGAAGAACTTCTGCCTTGAAGGACTTTCACAGGGATTACAACACAACCTCAAGAGGCCTATAGAGTGAGCAACATGCAAAATATGTGGTTTTCATGGTAAACTGGCTTAAACACATTACATCCTCTGCAAACATTAATACAAATTTAAAACCACGTTTGCAGTTGTGTAATTCTAGTACCTAATACTAGTCCTCCCTATGTGCCAGCAGAAGAAAAAATAATTCCTGGGGAGAAATTCAACTTTGCCAGGTGCCAGTGGTGTCTGCAAGTTTTCTGCACACTGAGGATATATAAACATGCAGGTTTATATGTAGAATGTAAAACAGACAAAGAATGTACACAGGCACAAACGGGTTCAATACACTCCTATAGTATCAGTTGCAGCTGTAGGACAAGATGCTGTGCTTCAGTGAATAAATAAAACCTCCAAGAAATAAAACTGCTACCAACACTTGTGGCAGGCAGTAAAAAAGCAGATTTTTTTCTAAGAATGACCAAGTAAACAACTTCGTAATTTTATGCCATTCATACAAACACAGTAATTTTGTAACAAAGCTTCCTGTTCTGATTTATATCAGTATCAGTCTTCTCTAATCATAAATTTTAGAGCACCTCAAACCATTAAATTCTTTAATTAACTTTGTCTAATGATGAATTAGAGGCCTTTTTAAAAGGAGTGCCCAATACATCATTTGAAGAAACTAATGATGGCAAATGCCTTCGAAGCTTCAACAATCATAAGACAACTTTTTCAGGTTGCAATTAATACTGTTCATCAAGAAAACTTCTCTTACTTTAATATGTTAATTTACCTGCGTTACAGATTATCTGAAATCTCTTTAAGTGCCTGCTGCTGATTTCAGTTGAGGGCAGTGTAATTTGAACCCAGAAAAATCAAGACCATGTTCTTATCAACTTGAACACAAGGCCCTAAATCCCACAAAATATCATCCTTAAGGACACATGTTGACTTAACTTTAAGCCTGTACCTCTGCAGTGTGCAAAAGTGCAGCAGTAGCACAAGCACATATTTGTCATACCAAAATGGCCTGTCCATATCATTGTCAGACAAAGCACCTTTCGTAACAAGGCACCCTATTCAGAGATCTAATTTTTGCAGACATTTGTATGCCAAATCAAAAAAAAAAAAACCAACCCAACTCTATGATGCTGGGTTTAATGAGGTACTCTGTTATTCTCTGTAATAAAAATTAAACGAGAGAGACAGAATTCTTCAGCTTAATTGCCACATCTGTTATTAGGCACTTTACTTTGATTGACTGGAGTGTATGTGTCAGAGACTGTGCCAGAAAACAGGCAAACTTTGTAAAGTAGACTTATAACTTATAGCCCAACTGGCACTAGCAGCATCTCTGTTACAGCTTCTGCTGCCTCTCAGTTAAAAAACTACAGGAACGTTGGCCTTGGTTCAGTCATTCATTAAAAAATTAAAGTAAGTATTGCAAATTGTGCCTCCTTTTTTTTTTTTTTTTTCCTTTTCTTAAAGATAAATTAAAAGCAGTCCCTATTTTCAGAAGGAAGAGCAGTGGTTACCTGAATGTGTGAATGTGTCATCTCTCATTAACGGATGAGAGCAACCCAGAATTTGGAAGTTGCACCCTGTGAAATTTCACATTAAGTGGTGCATCTGCTGCCTTACTTTGCCAGCAGATGAGCAAAGGGCTGAGGGGACAGTGACAAACAGCACAGCATTTGCAAAGGGACTGGACAATCACAGTGAGGGAAGAGCAAAAATGGAATGGACGCTCTCCTCTGATCTGCATGGAAACTTGGGATGAAACCTGAGCTCAGGAACTGCCTTTCTCTGAAATCCCCAGATCGTGACACCTGGTGAAAATCCCAACTATCTTGAGCTGCCCAATAACTGGGTTTTATGACCAGCTGATTTTCTTTTGGCTCTAGAACCCAAACTCTTAGCATCTACTGTCCTGACATAGCAAAATGACACTTTCTCCCTCAGCTAGCTTCTTCTTTCCAATTTCACACAGGCTTTCTACCAAGAGCACAGAAATGTATGTTGCTATTGTAAGCATGAAGACAGACAGGCCAGCTGCAGTATTGCTGAAAACTACTTTTCATCCACTTCATCCAATAAGGAGCAAGGGATTATTTGACCTTCCTTACCAATTTTCTCTGCTGCTCCAGAGTGTGCAGAGAAAGGTAAAAGTACGTGTGGAAGAGCAACAAAAAATGCACCAATACCCATTGCATCCACTCCTGAAAGGCAGAGGGATGGTTCTGTGCTGGAAGCTGAAGCAAAGCTGCCCACCACGGGCTGGGCAAGCAATGGGCACTCGGCCTGACCCAACCTGTCAGCTGCCCACTGAACTAATCCATCTATAAATCTGTCTTCTCTCTGGAGGCCAGATTGGGACACTGTGATTCTCCCCTCCAGGAGAGCAAGTGACTGGTTTTTGGAAGGAGTCTGCCCCAATGGGTGAGACACGCCAGGGCAGATGCTCTTTGTCAATGTTTGAAGGTTTTTGTTGAACTCTCAGGAGTTCAAGGCTCCTCCACACCACATGGGGGTCCAGAAAGTTTCCACAAGGCACTCTACTTTGACTTCTCTTTTCTTTTGCAAATATCTGTTTTCCCTCAACCTAGTAAATACAGCAAAAAATAGCACTCACTTAGGCACGTTTATTTAAGATACACATTATCTAATAATCTCACATAGGGTATTTCCCTTGACATAATGCCACCTGATTCCCTATAAGATCTACAACACTTCTTCTAACACTAGCCTTTTATTCTTGAGGCTACTCTTAATAACCGCACTGTACATGGGAAGTATTCGGCTCCAGTCTGTCTAAGTGTTTAATCTTGCTTTACAAAACAAGTCAACAGCAGGGCTGAAAACAGAATTTAGGTCTGTTGGTTTCCATTTTCAACCCACGCCCAGGATCCATGCCTCCAGTTTGACATCCTGCCATGATGGCAATGACATGAGCATCGTGCTTACGGTACTCACTGGGTGTAGCAAATCATGAAATACAGACTTCTGGGTCCTAAACATTTATAAAGGAACCACCACACCCGATGTCAAGAATGAGAGAATTTTTTTAACATATTTGGGTCATCTCTGAAGAGGCCAATAATGCCCTCTTGTCAGTCTGGCTTTTTGCTTGTTTTTCCCACTGGTGTTCGTGTTGGAAACAGCAGTGAAGAAAAAACACACACGTATGCCTAAGAGAAAACATCAGTGTACTAAAGCTTTGTTATTTCCCTGAAGATAGGCCAGGAAACACAAAGCAGGGTAATTTTTGAAAGTCTATGGAGAGACTCCCACAAGAGAAGATAAAAGTTTGAAGTGTGTATCTAGAAGGCAGGCTCCAGAAACATTACTCAGTGGCATTGGACATTTTTGGAGTGGCTGCAATGGATTTCTACTTAATTCAAAAAACTCCCTTTTGCAGACCAAGAGGCAGCAGCAGCAACTTTAGGGTTTCCTCACAACTTGTCTCATTGCTAGATGGCAAAGGGCATTTCCTCCCTGCATCCCAACACCACTTCGGCAAACAAGCCAAACAAAAATCTCTTTTCTGAAGTTGACATACTGTCAAAATATGCACAGAAAGTTTGGCAATCTGCAAAAGCACAAAAAAAAAAAAAAAAAATCTTCTCCTGCATATTAGTGGTGCAGACCAGAACCCCAAACCACTGCATCCTTTGAGGTTCACTTACCATGAATGCATATCCTGGCTGTCATTATTCATACATAATGCAAATTGGCATGAACTAGTGTTCAGCAAGAAAGAATGGAGCGTTTCTAAAAAGTGCATTAAAGT
Organism: Emberiza elegans; assembly: GCA_024865655.1. Lineage (NCBI taxonomy): Eukaryota > Metazoa > Chordata > Aves > Passeriformes > Fringillidae > Emberiza > Emberiza elegans. The sequence continues at coordinate 3,945,891 of JALJVW010000034.1, forward strand.
TGCAGAAGAACAATATTGTTCCAGAGATGAGATTAAGTCTCACAGCTCCCTGAAATGGGTTTTGGAGATTGAAAAATCTACTGACAAGCAGTGGGGATACTTGAAACAAGGAAGCTTTCCTCTTGCTGTGTTTTTGTTTTACTCTTTCAACAACTACTCACCCTATCTCCTTATTCAATAATTTAAAATGCAGTCTTTTGTGGGTTGTGAGTGTAAACAAGTTCCCTGGAAGTAGTGATTTTTTTCTTCAGGACCATCTTCTCTTTTAAAGAACCTGCAATAATGCAGTGCCTTTAATCCAAACCAACCCCAAAGCACAGAGAGCATCCTATGCACTCTCAGCAGAGTCCATCACAGTGCTGGCAGTTCTGCTTTTTTCTAAAAGAAAATTAAATTATCTATTAAAAGAGGCCAGTTGTTCTGGCTTTGGTGGAGGCAGCTTTGATATATTTGGATGACACAGATGTGTGTGTCTTCACAGATACTAAAATGCACAAACAATGGGTCTGGCATCATGAACTTCACCTCAGCTACTCTGATCTCACTTGAGTCACTCCTGGTTTACTCAATAAGAAAACTGGACTTTTCTTACTCAGTAAGAAAACTGGACTCTCAGCCTCTCTATAGTTATGCCTTTTACTTTAAAAGAAGTGAAACTAGCTAAAATTAATTTCTTTAAAAAAACCCGAAAAAAACAAAGAGAAATTACATTCTTTGCAGACTGATAAAATCTTCATGAAATCTACCCCTCAATTTAAAATACACATTTCAATCTCACTGGCAGGTACCCTTCAGAAACAGTTGTTATCTGCAGTATCAGTCTGGGGGGAAAAAAAAAAAAAAAAGACGAAGGGGAAAAAAAAAAAAAAGATTAAAAGATCAAGTTACTCTTCACTTCCAAACAAGCCCGGCCACAGCTGTACATCAGCTTCCGAGCAACTGCTCTACAAACACACAACAGGGCTTCTGTCTTCCCACAGGGTTTGCTCGGGTCACCCGCATGTGGCGCGGATTAAAAAGGCAGGAAAGCTCCATTACGGAGCGAGCACGGCCACGGGTTAAACGGGGGAGCCGCTGGTAAATATCCTGTCCAGGGCTCCCTTCCGAGGGGGCTCCCCCAGATCCGGAGGAGCCCACACACAGCTCTGGAAAAAAGGGCCCCAAATCATCATTCTGCTTTCACACTTTCACTGTCTAAGCAGGAGGAAGTTGGGAGGGAAGGAGACCGGAGAGTTAAGTGGGGTTTTCACAGGCAAGAAGAGGATATGAAAGAGGCAGCCTTGGATTTTTGGTGGTGACAGAGTGATGGATTCAGGCAGCCTGTGCAGATTGTGGAATTTTTCTTATGGTAGGAAAACAGTAAAAAGGAAAAGTGACATACAGCAGTAGTCAGGGAATAAGGCCAAAGCTCTTTGCAGGGTGTGATCACCAGTAACTCTGGCCATCATCAGGTGCCACCTCCCAGGTGATGGATGTGCTGGAGAAGTCAATCCATCCCTCAAGGTTGCAAAGGCAAACCAGCTGTTTTTAAACAAATACCTTTTTAATTGAAGAGCTCTCCAGTCCAGCTGCTGTATCCTATTTACTCAGTAGATTTCCAGCCCTGCTGCCTTTGGGACCAGGACTGCCACAGCTCACAACTCATCAGGGTCATTTCTTCATGGATCAAGTGCTCTTGAACCCTTTGAAGAGGGTTTATAAGACACCAAACAGATGCTTCCCACAAACACACATAGTCATTATTTGTGCTTAAGTTCCAGTGATCGTGAGATGTGCGTATTGACAGACCAATGTGGCCCAAAATTTTGTAAACACTTCAGAGGAAACGAAAACTCAGCTAGACATGCTCAAAAGCACACAGAAGGAAGCAATGGAGCAAAGAAGCAAAGGAAGTGGAAGATCCACTTGGCCTGCTGGCATACTCCATCTTATTTCCACTATGTCTGCTCCCAATGCTGTGTTACATGTTTTTTGCTGATTACTGCCAGCAGCTTCCAAAAAACATAAACAAACCAATTATGTCATTTTGTACTTAAAACTCAACCAGGCCTTGGCGTGCACACACACAAACACACATGTCCTTTTCTATTTTTTTTTTTTTTTTTTTTTTAACATGCAAGTGCTTCCAGTGTGTTCACATTCTCAGGGTGATCAAGCTTGGTCTGACTATTGGCTTTTGGAGGATCTGATGCCAGTCAGCCGTGCATAATGGCCTCTTTGTCTCACTGTCACATGAGCAGCATTGTGTTACAATCATTGTCACTCTGGGCTCAAACTGCAAGGCATGCTTTCACACAAAACACTCACTTTGGGGGCTCCTTTTGGCAGAGCCCTGCGACCGAAACTCTTTTGCTGCTCTTTAGTTCATCAGCCCAGCAACGCTGAAACTTTAGAAGTCAGGATTCAAAAGTTCTCATCCAAATCAACCGATTATGAAGCTTCTCTGTGGGCCACATGAAGCGGGGAAGTAATGTAACACAGCCATCATTTATTTACATCACTTTAAATCACTTTTCCTAAGCCCTATGACAGCAGAGAATTGTGCCCCAAATACAAGTGGGGGATGGGGGGAAAAAAACCATCACAAGTCCAAGTTGTCTCCACCTTGGATATTTGTCTGCAAGATAAAATCAAAACATTTCCACAGGACAAAGACAAGTAATTTGCCAGGCGACAATGTTATTTTACTACTTGCTCTGTAAATCTCTTAAATTCACCAAGAACACCCAACCCCTTCCCCCGCCAACAAAATATTCTGAAAAATAGATAGAGAAGACTTCTGAATAGGAGAAACTTCAAAAGTTGCTTTAAACATGCTGAACTCATTGAAACCTTGTACGGATGTCTCTGTTTTCATTAACAAAAAGTAGTCTCACAGGGCTGAGACCAAACCATATTAAGAAAAACATCCTCCTGCCCATACTGTCTCTTGAATAATTTTTGTCTTGTACTACTCTTGAAACACAGCACTACTCATCCTGAAGAGGACTTACAGGACCTATCCCTGAAGAAACAGGCACTGTGTGGGAAGAATTCATGATAAAAGGCCTGTGATGTGCAAAAAACTTTGGGAAGCAGTGGCTTCTTCCTGAAATAAACGGGGCTGTGCATGGAACAGCAAACTACCAGCTCACGTACCATCTCTGGTCCAGTTCATTGCTCTTTCCTTTGCAGTCCATCAAAGCAATGTAACTTCTTCTGAGCCCTGCTTTGGTGTTCCACCCTGGTACTGCTCATAAACGTGCCCTAAACACGTATTACCCTCCTCTAAATAATTTTTCTTTACCAGGCAGCCTGAGCCAGCTTTCTTCCTTCTCTACACCCTCCACTGCCGCTTTGAGCAGACCCTTCCAGCAGAGCACTGCCCCAGAGAAACACCACCACGATGGGTCAGGGCCACCCCGACTCTTGCCTGGACAATTCTACACAGAATTGACAAATTCATCCTCTGCATCATCCTAAGGCCATGACTTCTCTGAGATGTCCCCTTGCCTTTCGTGGTCTTTGCCCATGCCCAGCATTCCCAGGACTTTACAAGATGCTGGCCCTTTGTTTGGCGAGGCCTTGGCTCCAGCCATCACTGGCAATATACTGGCATTACAGAGAAATAGTTCTTCACTTTTTTCTATTTGAAGACTCATCTATAAAACAGCTATTATTAATTCCTTTAAATGTATGAATTTCAGTTGACTTTTGATGCAAAATAACATGACTTCAGCTTGACACCTGTCTTTATTATTTCATTGTCTCTCTTTATTTCCTCTTGCCTTTTGTCTTGGGTGTAGATTATAAAAGGAAAGATAATTTTTTGCTATTTTATATCTCCTGTGGCTGCAGTGGTGGACACTAGAGCCACACAAGCTGCAGCTCTTTGTGCCAGTGATCCTAAGTCTAAAATGACACACCAATATGAAGTCTTTACACTCCTTTGAAAAAATAATTTTGCACACACTTGCATCTCTGTGTGTTCAACAAAAATTATCTGGTAGGCTGAGAAGGGTGCTCTTTTACAGCAACAGAAAAATTATTGCATTTCTTTCCTGAGGTCACACAGCAAGTCAATGTCAAAGTTAAAATTATGTTTTCTGCTGTATGTTTTCACTGTCTTGCACATCAAAAGAACTCAGAATTGGTATCTCACTGCTGACTATAGGCTAATTTCTCTGACAGTCAGATTCAAAACACTGATAAAACTGGAAGAGATGGCAGTCCACATTTTAATAGAAACTTAACGTGTACATCCAAAGGCATGAACCACAAATCCTTACACAGGCAAAACATCAATTATAGACCAGACAGTTTGAATGGGTTAATTAACATGAATGCTGACACAATCAATAAAGCTATTCCAGTAAAGCAAATCCCACCCCAGAATACTTCTCCTAGTTTTCTGACAGATGGCTTTAGATGATACATACTCTTTTCACAAGTAAAAAAAAAAAAAAAACAAAAAACCCAACATTTGGAATATCAAGACACAGATTTTTCTCACAGATGAAAAAATACTGCACTTATATCTACATTTATGCTATGCTGACTGGAGCATATGAAGTCAGTACTAATTACTGACAAACGAATCTGTTAGTATTAAAAATCAGGATCAAATTCCTGGCAGTGAGTCAGTAACATAACTACTACAACAGTGAAATCTGATTCCACTGGCATCATTCATCAAGGAAGACACCGCTTAACAGGAGCAAGGATGTAACAACTTTGTCATTTCACTACACCATTCCTGTCAATACCTAAAGAAACACTATTCATCTACAATGTGTTCCATTAAAATGATTTTTTTAAAAAATAGGATCACATCCATCTTACACTACTATCTGCATAACTTTGGGTTTTTTAAACCAACACATCTTTGGTTAGACTAAAACTTTGGCATGTACACAAAGAAGCTGGTTTTTCCCTTCCTCAAAAGCCACTTGCTCTCCCTAACAAGAAATGAAAATGCCTAGACAAGAAAAAGCAACATACAGAAACCATGCAAAACTCCTGCCAAGTAATCTGAATATAAATTCAAGGGATCCTTACCAGCTGCAGTCAAAAGCCCACTCCAAACTCTGCTAGATGTTAATCAAACTTAAGTATGGTAATGCACAGTTCCTGTGTTCTTTGCATAGATGAATTAATTGCTTTTGTTAACTGCACTTGCTTCATTGGGGGGGGTGAGTGTACCCGTACAGCTGAACAGCTGATTGTGGAAAACATGGTTATGCAAGTCACCAAGGGATTGTTCACTCGGTTAAACCCTTCTGCTCACCTCAGAACAGCTCATTTAACACCGAAACCCCTGGACACATCCTCCGGATGCCCACTCCCACCTTACCAGCCACATTTAAAATGATGGCATTGGCTATCCCAGTTTTAAGTAGACATCTAAATGGTGAAATGTATATACAAAGGGCTAAGGCATCTTCCCCCAGTGCAAGGGTAGTACAGTTTCCATCTGTGGGGACTGAAACCTGGCATGCACAGCCCTGCCCCTGGAGAGCTGTGCCACCTCTGGACCATTTTACTGCCTGATACATCAGAAAAGGGGAACTCTATTTCCAGGGAAAGACACAGCCAGCTGACTTCACACAGGTCACTGAGCTGCCTGCAGTTCAGAATTTTTTTTTTTTTTGCCAGATACGGACTATAATCAGTGAGCAAGAACACAAATTTCATAGCCTGTCCTGTGAAACTGCTCTGTCAGAGATTTGTAACACTCCAGACTTTAAACCACACACTAAGGAACCACACACAAAGCCATGGCATCTCCACAGCATATTAACAATCACTGCTAATATGATGCCACTGATTCGCCCCCTGTGGGAGCAACACACGCTTAAATTTGATTGTATGACAAGGCCACACGGTTGGCTCTGTAAGAAAATTTAAATAAAGTTTATTACATAGGGTGCCATCTATTGATGCTGCACAGGTGCATGAGTTACATAGGCAAACAAATAGAAACCTGGTCCTAAATTAGAGTTTGTCCAGCTTATTAAAAATCTGGAGCACACCTGCCCAGCTGGATTTTCTGATTCGAGATGGGAAATCAAACTAGACATGCTAATACTGCTTCATTTGCAGGGCCAGTAACTAGCAAGCAATAGTTATTTGGCCTAAATAGTTACTTGGTTAAATTCTGTCTCCAGCTCAGATGGTTGCACCCCCATTCCCTCCCCTTCAAGAAGAGCACACATACCTAATTACATATGCTTTCCTCCAAGTATTGTGCAGTTGGGGACAAATACCATTTAGGGATGTTGACAAGGCAACTGAAGCCAGCTTTCAGTTTCAGTCTCACATCAGACATGCTGCTCAATCAAAGAATCTAAGACTTTTCAGCAAAGGTCTGCAGCTTATCTGCTGGGAAACAAATGTTACTCTCCAGACTTGTCTTTTCAGATTTTTTTTCCTTTGTTCTTCCAAGATGCTGGAATAAAACATTTTTTCCTACACAGAGTCATTATGGTAATCAGCTTTCTAAAACCCTGCTGCCAAAGCTCAGATACCAACTTGATAAAATAATCTATGAAGCATCTTCTATACCAAAGACACGTTCCAAGTGAGGTTTTAAACTCACTCTAGAGTGAGAAGCTGGTACTTTGGAAAAACTTCAGAGCTTTACGTGATTCTAGGAGATGCATGCTCAATTTGACTACGCTTCAGTACTCAATGACTGGCAGCAACATTTAAGTAATTAATAAGATTGCTGAAAGTTGTCCATTCCCAGCTCATTCTAGGAAAAGCAGCTGCGTATTTTTCCTAATTGATTTGTGCCTACATTTCCAGATTGAACCTACTCCTTGGCTGAGAGACAAAGTAGGAAATGTTTACGCTGCTACTACTGTCGCCAAAAGAAAATCTGCGCGGGATACCACACACAACTGAGAATTTCTCTAGGCAGCTTCTGCTGAGGGACATATGCTGGAACGAAATCAAGGTTTTAAACAGATGTGCATTTTCACTTGCGGGTCACGCTAATTTACATCTATACACAAGCATCCCTTGTACATAGATGTACACACGCTCCTGTCTCTGCTCAGGACTGCCAAAAGCCTTCCTTGTAAACAAAGGATAACCTTTAAAAACAGGCACTTTGCGGAAAATAAATAAATAAGTAGAAGTGCTCTGAAAGAGCCTGAGCCGACTCGCCCGGGCTTGGGACCGCAGGAGCGCTCCGGCATCCCGCCCCACCATCCCGGTCACCCCGCACGAACGCGGGGACAAACACGCCGGGATGCTCTGCAAAGGCGGAGGCACCGCATCCCACCGGCTCCCTGGAGGATGCTTCTGCCGAGGGCAATCCCCGCTCCGGGAGGGAGCGATTCCGCCTCATCCCGGCTTGCTCCCCGATTATGCCGCACCCGGCACCTGCTGCACGGGACGGGACGGGACGGGAAGAGAAGAGAAGAGAAGAGAAGGGACGGGACGGGTGCGGTCAGTGCCTACCTGTCCCACGGGCGCCCTCCCCGTCCGACCGGCCGCCGGGAGCCGCCGCCGCCGCCGCCGCCGCCGGGAGCTGCTGTCGCCACCGCCGGGAGTTGAGCGAGGGGCGGTGTGAGCGGCGGGGCCGGCGGGGATCAGCCCCACCTCCGCCTGCCCCGGACCGCCCCCGGGCAGACCCACCGACATTTTTAACCACTTACCCGCGTTCCCAGCGCCACTCTCGCTCCGGGCGCGGTGCTGAGCGGACCGTGCGTTCTCTCAGAACCGGACTCGCCGCTCTTCACTCAAGTGCGAGCTGCATAGGGACCTCAGAGGTCGTTGTGTTTCGCCTAGTGAAAGATACCTAGCAGATGATCGAGGAGGCAAATCGTCTTTTCAAACGACTGAATGCTTAGGTCGCGCAATGAGGGGCTGATCCTCAGCCCCCTCAGGAGACGCGTTTTTACAGCAAAGGAAACGTCATGTGCTTCTCTCCAGAGCTGCTACGGAGAGGAAGGGCATGATGGCTTTTGCACTTGAATATATTCAAGTATACTGAAGATTTTTACTCTGCGAGAAGCATTGCTTCTTTTTTTCCGGTTTATTTTTTTCATATTGGAGCGCAGTGTTGCAGAGGCGTTAATAGAGTCGCTGCTTGGTTCAGTCTTGGCCATCGGCAGGCCCGTCCTGGAGCCGGCGCCATTGGCTCTGCGGGACAGGGAGGAACATTCCAGCACCTTCCCAGAGAAGCTGACAAGTTAAACCAGACCTTCACGCTGTTAGACCCGGCCATGCCGCCCCATACAGCTCTTCCCCATGCCCATGAGGCGTGGGGGGTCCTGAGGGTGGTGGCTCTGCGGGACAGGGAGGAACATTCCAGCACCTTCCCGGAGAAGCTGACAAGTTAAACCAGACCTCACTCTGTCAAACCCGGCCATGCCGCCCCATATAGCTTTTCCTCCATGCCCATGAGGGGGGGGTGGGGGTGGCTGACAGGGAGGGTGTCCAGCACCCCCGGAGAAGCGACAAGTTAAACCAGGGGTTTCTGTTAAACCCGGCCATGCCTTGCCCCATGCCCCGGGGGGTGCTGAGGGTGGTGTCCCCAGGCGCTGTGGGGTGCCCTGCCCCAGCCCGGCTGTGGGCGCCCTGCCTGGGCGGCCCGGGCTGCGAATGTCCGCTGTGTGGGTACCTGGGCGCGGCTGCCGCTCCCGGTCCCCGTCCCGTCCCTTGCGGGATGGGTGGGCACTGCTCGGGGCAGGAGGAGAGGAGGCGCAGGCGGGGATCGGAGGTGGCCGGCCCTTGAGCTCCAGGCGGGCCTGTGCAAGGGGACCCCGGCAGTGGGAGTCGGTCCCCATGGTGGGAGCCCACAGTGTGCAGAGGTGCCTGAAAGAGCTGGGACTATGCATGGCTGGTGCTGGGGGCCAAACCACATCAAACCCGAATGATACTTCCGTATTTGTCTACACCATTCTCCGATCCATCCCAAACAAACTAGGAGGCGTACTAGCCCTAATGGCCTCGATCCTCGTCCTATTCCTCACTCCATCGCTACATACATCAAAACTGCGATCAATAACTTTACGCTCTCTATCACAAATGTTACTCTGAACCCTAGTTGCTAACGTCCTTATTCCAACCTGAGAAAGCAGACAACCAGCAAAGGTGCTGGATGCTCCTTTCTGGTGCCAGGGTGTCAATCAGCAGGCTGAGCCTGCAGCAGCTCTCAGGAGCTTACCTGAGGCAGAATAAGCTGATGTGGTGTCAAGGGGGAGATGACGGCAGCAACACCATAGAGGTGTGGGGACACCAAGTGGCCAGAGGGACTGCATGGGTTTGGGATGGTTGGGGGGTTCAGTTTGCACTGAAGTGTCCTGCATTTTGAGGGGATTGCAGGGACCCAGAGGGATGTTGAGCAGAGTGTTCTGAAGCAGGCTGTAGGTCGGTCCCATCTGGGTGTAAAGGGGTTGTGGGTCTTCAAGATTACTTGAAAGGCTGCAGAGCTTTTCTGAGCTAAGTCTCATTGGGGACTGTGAGAGTCCCAGTGCAGCCTGGTAAGCCCAATGAGATGGAGACCTGACCACCAAGTCCATGTTTGCAGATTAAGTGGTGATTGCTGCATCCCCGGTGTCCATTTCTGATGGATTTCTATTCTGAGATCACTCTGACTCTTCTATAGGATTACTGTTTTAAATGACTCGGACACCAAGTGAGAATAAGTTATAAAGGTTTTATTGACAACTCACAGAAAGTCAGCGAAGCAAAAGGGGGCAATGCTGGGAGGCTTGTCCAGAAAATGGCTGTTAAACATTTTATAACCATGGTTTTGGATCAGCCTTTAAGGTTTTAATTAAATTACATTAGTTTCTATGGCAGTCAGAGTTGTTTGTGTGTGTTGTATTGTGATTTTATTAAATCTATTTCAGTTTGTAATGGTTTCACCTATGTACCCCTCTTCTCTCCCAAAGATGGCTTACCCTAAGTTGCTTCCCTGCTCCTCTATGTCAAATCTCTCTACTCCCCCCCCCACCCCCAGTTTCCTGCTGAATTCATGCCCCAATCTCCTCCTTGGGGCCTCTGTCAGTCATTTGCCCCCCCCATCTCCTCTTTCCAGAACCTTCCATCGGGGCGTTGACTGATTGGTCAGAGGTCAGGGCCCTCCCTCAAGGTGCTTCCCAATTTGTGTCTCCTCCTGTCTATCTCCCCGTTTTCCACACCCCCAGTTCTTCCCATTGGTTGTTGTATGAATTCCTCCTTTGTTTCCACATCCCTTTAGAAGTTGTTGCGAGAGTTCCATCTACCTACCCGAGGCATGGGGCTTGTGCCAGGGTTCCCAATAAACCTTGGATTAAACCCTGTGATGAAGAGTCAACTCCTTCCTCCTCCACCATCATCTACCAGTGCCTCCTCTGATTGTGGCTCACAACCCTAGCCCCCCTCCTGTACCCCAGAGCACAGGAGAGTGTCCCCTGCCATCCGTCGTGTCAGGGCTGGCCGGGTGTGACTGGATGGTTACAAAGAGGACATGGTGACACGGGTGCTTCCCCCACTATTTGAAGGGTCCCCCCTGCTCTTTGAGGTCCTCCACCTCCAGTTTGCTATGTACATAATCCCATTGTAACTGGCACCTCTTCCATGTTGGAGTGTCCCTTTTTCTTTGTGCTCACCAGGCTTATTTTGGATTCAGCATCAAGAGTACTGTGTGAGACCAGCCTGGAGCAAAGTGCTGAGCACCATTTTCCTCTTCTATTGCTAGCTTGGTGCTGTTGCTCATTTGGAGACCTATTTGGCGATTCTCTGACACCATGGGGCACCGTTGCATGTCAGAGATGGGTTTGTGGGTCTTTGTGGGTTTGGAGGTGCCTGATGAGTTGCAGGTTTGTTGACTGCTGCTACATTTGGGAAAGATCTCAGGGGTTTGGGGTGTTCTTGTGTGTCTTGGGTCTAAAATGAGTCAAGTGGGGTCACTGTACCTCCTGCATGGGATCAGTGGGGTCAGGCTGGGCTGTGGGTATTTGCTGCAACATCTAAGGCAGTCTTGCTGTGCCCTTGAGCCAGCTTGGCAGGCAGAGAGGAGGGGCTGGGGTTGATCCTGCATGGATACTGGCCCGGCCCTGCAGAGGGACTCGTGGCTGTGGCAGTGGGTCTCCAGTTTGTGTGATGTATTGGTGGGGTTGAGGCTGTGGGTATTTGTGGGTGCACAGGTGTGAGGAAGAAGCTGTGTGGCCACACCTTGTGCCAGGTGAGTTGTCATGGCACTCCCCAAAGCTGTGGGTGGAGATGGAGGCAGGTGCAGCAGGCAGGTTTGGGCTGTGCTGTGGCCGTGCCCCATGCGTGGCCCAGTGCGGAGCCCTGGGGTGGCCGCGCAGGCGCGAGCGTGGTGCTGAGGGGCTGCTGTGGTGTGTGCAGCGCTGCTTGGTTGGCTGTGGGATGGGGGTGCCCTGAGGTGCAGGATGAGCGGGTGGGGGTGCCGTGAGGTGCTGCTGGGCTGTGGGTGTCAGGTTGTGGGTGCTGTGGTGGTGTCAAGGGGCTGGGGGTGGCTGAGATTTCTTGCAGGGCTGGGAGGTGTTGTCAGGGCAGGCGGTCAGTGGGGAGTGTGGGCCAGAGTGCAGGCTGGTGAGCACAGTGGCCCTGAGATGGAGAGCTGGCCTCTGAGTTGCCATTTGGAGATGAAGTGTTGAGTGCTGCATCCCCAGGAATGGGCAGCAGCTGGTGGCAGCTGATGGTGTGAGGTGCAGGTGTGTGGGGCTGTGTCCTTGCTGAGGCCCTGGATGGGCAGAGTGGTAGTTGAGGTGCAGATGGAGCAGCAAGGAGAGGCAGCTGTGGATGGGGAGAGGATGCATGTAAGGGAGACTGAAAGGGAGAGAAGATTTGGTGCGACCATAGTGGTAGTGTAGGTCAAAAAGGGAGTATAACATTTTTCATTGTAAACAAAACATGGAAATATCCCCAATTATGTTGAAAGTGGTATGAGCTGCTATGGTCAGGCCGTGGCTCCTGGACAGCATCTGTGGTTTCCCTGGGCATGGCAGGGGCATTGCCAGACACCTTGGCACTTGTCCTTCCTTTCTGTGTGCGTGCAGGTTCTTGTGGTGGGTGCTGCAGTCTGAGCAGTGGGTGCAGGCCTGGGCAGAGTAGGAGAGAACATGAATCATCTCCCTGGAGCTTGGGGGCAGTGAAAGCTCTTTGAAAACCATGGTGTGCCCAGTACCTCTCGTTCCATCAGAGCTGCAGCCAGGGACAGGCTTTCCATTCTTCCATTTTCTCCTGGCCATGCCGGGAGCAGAAGGAGCGATTGGTTTGGGCAGTGCTCAGCATGGGGATCCTGCTCTCCAAGAGCTTGGATTGTTTTTGTTCCAAGTGGTCAGGTGTGAGGCACAAGGGCGGCGCCAGCCCAGGCCTGGTGCCATCTGTGCTGAGGCTCTTGTGTTGGTGGTTTGGGGCCTGGCTGAGAGGTGTTGTGGACCTGTAGGGCACGTAGTGGGAGCTTCCAGCAGCAGCAGCATGTGAAAGACACAACGTGTGTAGTTCCCCAGCCAAGAAATGTGTGGCCCCATAAAGCGCGCATGCTGAGTTGTCCCCATGGCCATGAAGTGTGGAGTGTTGTCCCCAGGCAGTGTGGGCATTGTGGGTGCCAGGCTTGTGCTCCATGAGTCACCTGTATTGGGTGAGTGGGGTCAGGCTGGGCTGTGGGTACTTGCTGCGACATCTAAGGCAGCCTTGGTGTGCCCTTGAGCCAGCTTGGCAGGGAGAGAGGAGGGCCTGGGGTTGATCCTGCATGGACACTGGCCCAGCCCTGCAGAGGGACTCGTGCCTGTGATATTGGATCTGTTACTTTGAGTGTCCAGTTTGTGTGATGTGTTGGTGGGTTTGAGGATGTGGGTATTTGTGGGTGCACAGGCATGAGGAACAAACTGTGTGGCCACACCTTGTGCCAGGTGAATTCTCATGGCACTCCCCAAAGCTGTGGGTGGAGATGGAGGCAGGTGCAGCAGGCAGGTTTGGGCTGTGCTGTGGCCGTGCCCCATGCGTGGCCCAGTGCGGAGCCCTGGGGTGGCCGCGCAGGCGCGAGCGTGGTGCTGAGGGGCTGCTGTGGTGTGTGCAGCGCTGCTTGGTTGGCTGTGGGATGGGGGTGCCCTGAGGTGCAGGATGAGCGGGTGGGGGTGCCGTGAGGTGCTGCTGGGCTGTGGGTGTCAGGTTGTGGGTGCTGTGGTGGTGTCAAGGGGCTGGGGGTGGCTGAGATTTCTTGCAGGGCTGGGAGGTGTTGTCAGGGCAGGCGGTCAGTGGGGAGTGTGGGCCAGAGTGCAGGCTGGTGAGCGCAGTGGCCCTGAGATGGAGAGCTGGCCTCTGAGTTGCCATTTGGAGATGAAGTGTTGAGTGCTGCATCCCCAGGAAGGGGCAGCAGCTGGTGGCAGCTGATGGTGTGAGGTGCAGGTGTGTGGGGCTGTGTCCTTGCTGAGGCCCTGGATGGGCAGAGTGGTAGTTGAGGTGCAGATGTAGCAGCAAGGGAGAGGCAGCTGTGGATGGGGAGAGGATGCATGTAAGGGAGACTGAACAGGAGTGAAGATTTGGTGCGACCATAGTGTGAGTATAGGACAAAAAGGGAACGGAATATCATCATTTGCAAAGAAAACATTGAAACATCAACAATGACATTAAAAGTGATATGAGCTCCTATGGCCAGGCCGTGGCTTGTGGACAGCATCTGTATTATCCTGGGCATGGCAGGGGCAAGTGCCAGAGACCTTGACACTTGTCCTTCCTTTCTGTGTTGCCTGCAGGTTGTAATGGAGGCTGGTGGAGTCTCAGTAGCGGGTGCAGGCCTGGGCAGAGTAGGAGAGGACGTGAATCATCTCCCTGGAGCTAGGGGGCAATGAAAGCTCTTTGTAAGCCATGGTGTGCCCAGTACATGGAGATGCCTGGTTCCATCAGAGCTGCAGCCAGGGACAGGCTTTGCATTCTTCCATTTTCTCCTGGCCATGTCAGGAGCAGAAGGAGCGATTGGTTTGGGCTGTGCTCAGCGTGGGGATCCAACTCTGCAAGTGCTTGGATTGTTTTTGTTCCAAGTGGTCAGGTGTGAGGCACAAGGGCGGTGTCAGCCCAGGCCCTGGTGCCTTCTGTGCTGAGGCTCTTGTGCTCTGGTGCATGGAGGAGGTGGAAAGGGGAGGGTGAGAGGAGCAGGCAGTGGCTGGCTGTGGGTGTTGCTGTGTCTCTGAAGGCTGTGTCCCCTCGTTGTCCAGCAGAGCCCCATGGTGGGAGAGCGCCCGAGGCCAGGCACTGGGATGTCAGAGGCATGGCTGGGGCAATGGTGGAATGTGTCTGTGCCAGGGAGGTAAGTGAGGGAGAGGGCTGAAATGCCAGAGCAGCAATGCTGGGCTGTAGACAGGCTGTGCGTGTGTTAGCCCAGGAGGTTGGGGAGGAGGGTGAGAGCAGAAGGGCACAGGTGGGGCACGTGTTGCTTGGGGCACTCAGTGCTCCTAGGCAGTCCCTGGTTTGCTTGTGGTGGGAAGTGGTGCTGTGCTGATGCTGAGCTGGCCAGGTGAGGCATTGAGGCTGCTGCTGGCTGTTGGATGTTGCAGATGTGCTGCTGTGCTTGTGTGTGTTGGTGGTTTGGGGCCTGGCTGAGAGGTGTTGTGGACCTGTAGGGCACGTGGTGGGAACTTCCAGCAGCAGTAGCATGTGCAAGACACAAGCTCTGTAGTTCCGCAGCCAAGCAATGTGTGGCCCCATAAAGCGCGCATGCTGAGTTGTCCCCATGGCCATGAAGTGTGGAGTGCTGTCCCCAGGCAGTGTGGGCATTGTGGGTGCCAGGCTTGTGCTCCATGAGTCGCCTGTATTGGGTGAGTGGGGTCAGGCTGGGCTGTGGGTACTTGCTGCAACATCTAAGGCAGCCTTGGTGTGCCCTTGAGCCAGCTTGGCAGGCAGAGAGGAGGGCCTGGGGTTGATCCTGCATGGACACTGGCCCGGGCCCTGCAGAGGGACTCGTGGCTGTGGCAGTGGGTCTCCAGTTTGTGTGATGTATTGGTGGGGTTGAGGCTGTGGGTATTTGTGGGTGCACAGGCGTGAGGAACAGGCTGTGTGGCCACACCTTGTGCCAGGTGAATTCTCATGGCACTCCCCAAAGCTGTGGGTGGTGAGGGAGGCAGAGGCAGCAGGCAGGTTTGAGCTGTGCTGTGGCCGTGCCCCATGCGTGGCCCAGTGCGGAGCCCTGGGGTGGCCGCGCAGGCGCGAGCGTGGTGCTGAGGGGCTGCTGTGGTGTGTGCAGCGCTGCTTGGTTGGCTGTGGGATGGGGGTGCCCTGAGGTGCAGGATGAGCGGGTGGGGGTGCCGTGAGGTGCTGCTGGGCTGTGGGTGTCAGGTTGTGGGTGCTGTGGTGGTGTCAAGGGGCTGGGGGTGGCTGAGATTTCTTGCAGGGCTGGGAGGTGTTGTCAGGGCAGGCGGTCAGTGGGGAGTGTGGGCCAGAGTGCAGGCTGGTGAGCGCAGTGGCCCTGAGATGGAGAGCTGGCCTCTGAGTCGGCATTTGGAGATGAAGTGTTGAGTGCTGCATCCCCAGGAAGGGGCAGCAGCTGGTGGCAGCTGATGGTGTGAGGTGCAGGTGTGTGGGGCTGTGTCCTTGCTGAGGCCCTGGATGGGCAGAGTGGTAGTTGAAGTGCAGATGGAGCAGCAAGGGAGAGGCAGCTGTGGATGGGGAGAGGATGCATGTAAGGGAGACTGAAAGGGAGTGAAGATTTGGTGCAACCATAGTGTGAGAGTACGTCAAAAAGGAAATGGAATATCATCATTTGCAAAGAAACATTGAAACATCAACAATGACATTAAAAGTGATATGAGCTCCTATGGTCAGGCCGTGGCTCGTGGACAGCATCTGTATTATCCTGGGCATGGCAGGGGCAAGTGCCAGAGACCTTGGCACTTGTCCTTCCTTTCTGTGTGCCTGCAGGTTGTTGTGGTGGGTGGTGGAGTCTCAGCAGCGGGTGCAGGCCTGGGGGGAGAGCAGGAGAGGATGTGAATCATCTCCCTGGAGCTAGTGGGCAATGAAAGCTCTTTGTAAACCATGGTGTGCCCAGTACATGGAGATGCCTGGTTCCATCAGAGCTGCAGCCAGGGACAGGCCCTGCAGTCTTCCATTTTCTCCTGGCCATGTCGGGAGCAGAAGGAGCGATAGGTTTGGGCAGTGCTCAGCGTGGGGATCCAACTCTGCAAGAGCTTGGATTGTTTTTGTTCCAAGTGGTCAGGTGTGAGGCACAAGGGCAGTGGCAGCCCAGGCCTGGTGCCTTCTGTGCTGAGGCTCTTGTGTTGGTGGTTTGGGGCCTGGCTGAGATATGTTGTGGATCTGTAGGGGACGTAGTGGGAGCTTCCAGCAGCAGCAGCATGTGAAAGACACAACATGTGTAGTTCCCCAGCCAAGCAATGTGTGGCCCCATAAAGCGCGCATGCTGAGTTGTCCCCATGGCCATGAAGTGTGGAGTGCTGTCCCCAGGCAGTGTGGGCATTGTGGGTGCCAGGCTTGTGCTCCATGAGTCGCCTGTATTGGGTGAGTGGGGTCAGGCTGGGCTGTGGGTACTTGCTGCAACATCTAAGGCAGCCTTGGTGTGCCCTTGAGCCAGCTTGGCAGGCAGAGAGGAGGGCCTGGGGTTGATCCTGCACTGACCCTGGCCCGGGCCCTGCAGAGGGACTCGTGGCTGTGGCAGTGGGTCTCCAGTTTGTGTGATGTATTGGTGGGGTTGAGGCTGTGGGTATTTGTGGGTGCACAGGCGTGAGGAACAGGCTGTGTGGCCACACCTTGTGCCAGGTGAATTCTCATGGCACTCCCCAAAGCTGTGGGTGGTGAGGGAGGCAGGGGCAGCAGGCAGGTTTGGGCTGTGCTGTGGCCGTGCCCCATGCGTGGCCCAGTGCGGAGCCCTGGGGTGGCCACGCAGGCGTGAGCGTGGTGCTGAGGGGCTGCTGTGGTGTGTGCAGCGCTGCTTGGTTGGCTGTGGGATGGGGGTGCCCTGAGGTGCAGGATGAGCGGGTGGGGGTGCCGTGAGGTGCTGCTGGGCTGTGGGTGTCAGGTTGTGGGTGCTGTGGTGGTGTCAAGGGGCTGGGGGTGGCCGAGATTTCTTGCAGGGCTGGGAGGTGTTGTCAGGGCAGCTGGTCAGTGGGGAGAGTGGGCCAGAGTGCAGGCTGGTGAGCGCAGTGGCCCTGAGATGGAGAGCTGGCCTCTGAGTCGGCATTTGGAGATGAAGTGTTGAGTGCTGCATCCCCAGGAAGGGGCAGCAGCTGGTGGCAGCTGATGGTGTGAGGTGCAGGTGTGTGGGGCTGAGGCCCTGGATGGGCAGAGTGGTAGTTGAAGTGCAGATGGAGCAGCAAGGGAGAGGCAGCTGTGGATGAGGAGAGGATGCATGTAAGGGAGACTGAAAGGGAGTGAAGATTTGGTGCAACCCTAGTGAGAGTGTAGGTCAAAAAGGGAATGGAATATCATTATTTGCAAAGAAAACATTGAAAGATCAACAATGACATTAGAAGTGATATGAGATCCTGTGGCCTGGCTGTGGCTCCTGGACAGCATCTGTGATTTCCTGGGCATGGCAGGGGCCAGAGACCTTGGCACTTGTCCTTCCTTTCTGTGTGCGTGCAGGTTGCTGTGGTGGGTGGTGGAATCTCAGCAGCGGGTGCAGGCCTGGGGAGAGCAGGAGAGGACGTGAATCATCTCCCTGGAGCTAGAGGGCAATGAAAGCTCTTTCTAAACCATGGTGTGCCCAGCACATGGAGATGCCTGGTTCCATCAGAGCTGTAGCCAGGGACAGGCTTTGCATTCTTCCATTTTCTCCTGGCCATGCCGGGAGCAGAAGGAGCAATTGGTTTGGGCAGTGCTCAGCGTGGAGATCCAGCTCTCCAAGAGCATGGATTGTTTTTGTTCCAAGTGGTCAGGTGTGAGGCACAAGGGCAGTGGTAGCCCAGGCCCTGGTGCCTTCTGTGCTGAGGCTCTTGTGCTCTGGTGGCTGGAGGAGATGGAAAGGGGTGGGTGAGAGGAGCAGGCAGTGGCTGGCTGTGGGTGTTGCTGTGTCTCTGAAGGCTGTGTCCCCTCGTTGTCCAGCAGAGCCCCATGGTGGGAGAGCGCCCGAGGCCGGGCACTGGGAGGTCAGAGGCATGGCCGGGGCAATGGTGGCACGTGTCTGTGCCATGGAGGCAGGGAGGCAAATGAGGGAGAGGGCTGAAATGCCACAGCAGCCCAGGAGGTTGGGGAGGAAGGGGAGAGCAGAAGGGCCCAGGTGGGGCACATGTTGCTTGGGGCACTCAGTGCTCCCAGGCAGTCCCTGGTTTGCTTGTGGTGGGAAGTGGTGCTGTGCTGATGCTGAGCTGGCCAGGTGAGGCATTGAGGCTGCTGCTGGCTGTTGGATGTTGCAGATGTGCTGCTGGGCTTGTGTGTGTTGGTGGTTTGGGGCCTGGCTGAGAGATGTTGTGGACCTGTAGGGCACGTAGTGGGAGCTTCCAGCAGCAGCAGCATGTGAAAGACACAAGCTCTGTAGTTTCCCAGCCAAGCAATGTGTGGCCCCATAAAGCGCGCATGCTGAGTTGTCCCCATGGCCATGAAGTGTGGAGTGCTGTCCCCAGGCAGTGTGGGCATTGTGGGTGCCAGGCTTGTGCTCCATGAGTCACCTGTATTGGGTGAGTGGGGTCAGGCTGGGCTGAGGGTATTTGCTGCAACATCTAAGGCAGCCTTGCTGTGCCCTTGAGCCAGCATGGCAGGCAGAGAGGAGGGCCTGGGGTTGATCCTGCATGGACACTGGCCCGGCCCTGCAGAGGGACTCGTGCTAGTGGCAGTGGGTCTCCAGTTTGTGTGATGTATTGGTGGTGGGGAGGCTGTGGGTATTTGTGGGTGCACAGGTGTGAGGAAGAAGCTGTGTGGCCACACCTTGTGCCAGGTGAATTCTCATGGCACTCCCCAAAGCTGTGGGTGGAGATGGAGGCAGGGGCAGCAGGCAGGTTTGGGCTGTGCTGTGGCCGTGCCCCATGCGTGGCCCAGTGCGGAGCCCTGGGGTGGCCGCGCAGGCGCGAGCGTGGTGCTGAGGGGCTGCTGTGGTGTGTGCAGCGCTGCTTGGTTGGCTGTGGGATGGGGGTGCCCTGAGGTGCAGGATGAGCGGGTGGGGGTGCCGTGAGGTGCTGCTGGGCTGTGGGTGTCAGGTTGTGGGTGCTGTGGTGGTGTCAAGGGGCTGGGGGTGGCTGAGATTTCTTGCAGGGCTGGGAGGTGTTGTCAGGGCAGGCGGTCAGTGGGGAGTGTGGGCCAGAGTGCAGGCTGGTGAGCGCAGTGGCCCTGAGATGGAGAGCTGGCCTCTGAGTTGCCATTTGGAGATGAAGTGTTGAGTGCTGTATCACAGAATCACAGAATTTCTAGGTTGGAAGAGACCTTTAAGATCATCGAGTCCAACCCATGTTCTAACTCCTCAACTAAATCATGGCACCAAGTGGCTCATCCAGTCTTTTTTTAAGCACATCGGGGATGGTGACTCCACCACCTTCCTGGGCAGATGATTCCGCTATTTGACCACTCTTCCTGTGAAAAACCTCCTCCTTAATTCTATCCTGTATCTCCCTTGGCGCAGCTTGAGACTGTGTCCTCTTGTTCTGTCTGTTGTTGCCCGGATGAAGAGACCGACCCCCAGCTCACCACAGCCACCCTTCAGGAAGTTGTAGAGAGTGATAAGGTCACCTCTGAGTCTCCTTTTCTCCAGGCTGAACAACCCCAGCTTCCTCAGGAGTTCCTCATACGGCTTGTGCTCCAAGCCCCTCACCAGCCTCGTTGCTCTCCTTTGGACACGCTCAAGCATCTCAACGTCCCTCCTAAACTGAGGGCCCAGAACTGGACACAATACTCCAGGTGTGGCCTCACCACTGCCGAGTACAGGGGAAGAATGACCTCCCCGCTCCTGCTGGCTGCACTATTCCTGATACTAGCCAGGATGCCATTGGCCTTCTTGGCCACCTGGGCACACTGCTGGCTCATGTTCAACCGGCTGTCAGCCAGCACCCACAGGTCCCTTTCTACCTGAACACTGTCCAGCCACACCCGTCCCCAGCCTATAACGCTGCAGGGGGTTTTTGTGGCCAAAGTGCAGGACTCAGCACTTGGGCTTACTGAACTTCATCCCATTAGGTTCTGCCCATCCATCCAACCGTTCCAAGTCCCTCTGTCCTTCTAACAGATCGACACATGCTCCCAGCCTAGCGTCATCTGCAAATTTACTAATGAAAGACTCCAAAGCCTCGTCCGTGTCATCAGTAAAATACTAAACAGAACTGGCCCCAGCACAGACCCCTGAGGGACACCACTGGTGACTGGGCCCCAGCTGGATGCAGCACCATTCACCACCACTCTCTGGGCCCGGCCATGCAGCCAGTTCCTAACCCAGCACAGAGTGCTCCTGTCCAAGCCACAGGCTGCCAGCTTGTCTAGGAGTATGCTGTGGGAGACAGTGTCAAATGCCCTGCTGAAATGCAAATAAACAACATCTACAGCCTTCCCTGCATCCACCAGGTGGGTTACCTGGTCATAAAAGGTGACCAGGCTGGTTAAACATGACCTACCCTTCCTAAACCCATGCTGACTGGTTCTGATACCCTGGCCATCCTGTAAATTCTGTGTGATGGCACTCAAAATAACCTGTTCCATTATTTTGCCAGGTATTGAGGTCAGGCTGACTGGTCTATAATTACCAGGATCCTCCTTTGCACCCTTTTTGTGAATGGGTATCACATTGGCCAGCTTCCAGTCATCCGGAACCTCACCAGTGAGCCAGGACTGTTGGTAAATGATGGAGAGTGGCTTTGCAAGCTCATTTGCCAGTTCTCTCATTACCCTGGGGTGGATCCTGTCTGGTCCCATAGATTTATGAACATCCAAGCATTTCAGTCGTTCTTTGACTGCTTCCTCTTGGATAATGGGGGGCCATTCTGCTCCCTGACACGCTCAACCGGCCCAGGAGGGCAGGTGTCTTGAGGGCAAGTCATCTTCTCACTAAAAACTGAGGCAAAGTAAGCATTACACACTTCTGCCTTCTCCTCATCTGCAGATACTAAGTTCCCTCCTTTGTCCAATAAAGAATAAAGGCTGGTCTTACGCTTCCTTCTACCATTAATGTATTTGTAAAAACTTTTTTTATTATCCTTTACAGAAGTCGCCATTCTAAGTTCAAACTGAGCTTCGGCCTCCCTAATTTTTTTTCCTGCATGCTCTAGCAGCCCTCTTGAATACTTCCTTGGAGACCTGACCCTCCTTCCAATGCTTATACATCCTCTTTTTATTCCTAAGTTCCTCCAAAATCTCCTTGCCCAGCCAGGCTGGACGTTTACCCTGTTGACTGATCTTTCGGCACACAGGGACAGTCTGTTCCTGTGCCCTCAAGATCTCTGTTTTGAGACAAGCCCACCTTTCCTGAACTGCCTTGTTTTTAAGGGCTGCTTCCCAAGGGACACTCTGAATAAGTCTCCTAAGCAGGCCAAAGTCTGCCCTCCGGAAGTCCAATGCAAGAGTTTTACTGGTGCTCCTCTTGACTTCACCAAATATTGAGAACTCTATTATTTCATGATCACTCTGCCTCAAGCGACCTCCAACCACCACATCTCCCACCAGCCCATCTCTATTTGTAAACAGCAGATCTAACATAGTCCTTCCCCTGGTGGGTTCACCCACCAGCTGCGAGAAAAAGTTGCCCTCCATACATTCTAAGAATTTCCTGGACTGCCTCTTTACTGCTGTATTAAGTTCCCAGCAGATGTCTGGTAGGTTGAAGTCACCCACAAGAACAAGGGCTGATGATCCTGAAACATTACCTAGCTGTTTATAGAATAAATTATCTTCCTCTTCTTCCTGGTTGGGTGGACGATAACAGACTCCCAGTATGGTGTCAGCCTTGTTGGCCTTCCCCTTAATTCTTACCCATAGGCATTCAACTCCATCTTCCTTAGTTTCAATTTCTATGGCATCAAAAGTCTGCTTAATATAAAGGGCCACCCCTCCACCTCTTCTTCCTTTCCTGTCTCTTCTGAAGAGCTTGTATCCATCTAGTGCAGTACTCCAGCTATGTGAGTCATCCCACCATGTTTCCGTGATGGCAACTGCATCACAGCTCTGCAGTTGCACCATGGCCTCCAGCTCTTCTTGTTTGTTGCCCAGCTGCGTGCATTGGTATACATGCACCTCAGCTGGGCTACTGACTTCATCCCTAACTTAGCATTGCGACCCCTGGGCCTGCTTCCAGATAGCTCAGCTGCTTCCCCTTCCCCCTTCAAACCTAGTTTAAAGCCCTCTCAATGAGGTCTGCCAGTTCGTGAGCTAAAAACCTTTTGCCCTTAACAGAGAGATGTACCCATCAGGTTCCAGCAGAGCAGATGCTGTAAAAGTTTCCCCATGATCAAAGAATCTAAAATTTTACGGATGACACCAACCCTTAAGCCACTTGTTGATGATGTGCATTCTCCTGTTTCTTTCATCATTTTCCTCCGCCACCAAAGGGACTGAGCAGAACATTACCTGTGGTCCTGCCCTATCAACTACCTGACCTAGTACCCTAAAGTCCTTTCTAATTGCCTTGACACTACTCTTTTCAATCTCATCACTGCCAGCCTGGAGTATCAGCAGTGGGTAATAATCAGGGGGCTGAATCAGCCTAGGAAGTCTCTCAGTGATATTTTGTACCCGGGCCCCAGGGAGGCAACAGACCTCCCTGTGGGATGGGTCTAGTCGACATATGGGGCCCTCAGTTCCCTTCTGAAGGGAATCACCTACTATGATTACCCTTTTTTTCTTCTTGATGTTAGAGGTAGTGATCTGTCTTACAGATGAATCATAATTAGGGGGCTTGCTGGGCAGGCAATTTTCTTTTAAATCATCTAGTTGGGTCTCTAGATCCAGGACCTCATACCTATTCCGAAGTGGTACCTGGCTGGATGATGGGGATGGGGAGGAGTTTTTGTTAGTACTTCCCCGAATGGGGACCCATTTCTGCTCCTCTTCATCTACCAGGTGCCCTTCTATTGCCTCAGAGCGGGAGGCATATAAATCGTCAGTCTCTCGGTCAGGGGCCTCCCTTAAAGATGGAAGGGCTGAACTCCACCATTCTATTTCCCTTTCACTTTCCCTGATATTCCTTAACCTTTCAACTTCCTCCCTAAGCTCAGCCACCAGTGAAAGGAGGTCGTTCACCTCTTCACACCGCAGGCTGGTCTCCTCCATGACACTCCCTGAAGCCACCAATAAGCTCAAACACTCTGGGCATGGATGGGTCTGTACAGACACATCCTTTTTGGAGGGCTCGACTTGGTCACTTACACTTACACCAGCCATAGTTTTTGACCGTGTAGAAACCATTACTAACAAATACCTCAAGCACAACTAGGCAGCAGAAAGACATCAAACAACACAGAGGACTCCTTACTGGCAAGAATGCCTGCGTGAACTGCCACACAAACTGCCTTGTATACGCCCCAGAGACTTGCCACACCTCTGTTTGCCCGCTCCTGTTAGCCGTGCTACAGGTCACCATGCTCCCCAGAGACCTCTTATAATCAGCCACTCAACAGCAACTCAGGAAGTTGGGCAGCACGTGGTGACAGAATTCATGGTGTGAGCTGCAGGTGGAAGGCGATGTGTCCTTGCTGAGGCCCTGGATGGGCAGAGTGGTAGTTGAGGTGCAGATGTAGCAGCAAGGGAGATGCAGCTGGGGATGGAGACTTGGATGTATGTAAGGGAGACTGAATGGGAGTGAAGATCTGGTGCAACCATAGTGTGAATGTGGTGTGCTGTTGTATTGTGTTCTTACATGTTTTATTTGCCTTAAGCTGTACTTTATTTATCCCAAGTTCCCCCTGTTATAATGCTTCTGCCCCTGTTGCCTCCTTCCTCCTTTTTGATGTGAAGTCTCCCTGCCTCCTCCCTCTGTTCCCTAAAAGTTGCTGAGTCATTCCCTTGATCCCTCCCCGTTGTCCTGTCCATCGCTTGAGGGCCCATTCCTCCTCCTCTGGAAACTTCTACAAGGGCATCGAGTGATAGGTTCAGGCATGTTGCCTCTGCTTGCGGTGTGGCGACCTGGATCGGGAACGGCACGGCGGTAACACTTTTGTCACTCGGTCCAAGTACTCACACACACCAATATGGTCGATGGTAAATGGCATTTATTAACGGTTGGACAGGGTCATTTATAACAGGGGTTAACAGTACTAAGTTAATGAAGGGGAGGGGTTCTGTCTGGCCATAACATCGTGATATCTTCTGGATGCTAATCTCTCACATTTGCCCCCCCCTTTTATGATTAGTTAAAAACACAGAAAATGTAGAGGTTAAAACTGACAACTGGTAAACTTGTGGAACTGGTAAAAATGTACTGAAATTCAACAATGTAATATAACTGCAACAAACTCGTCTTAACTGTAAGCGTTTAACAAACAAAATGTTAACTATTTCTAACTGGTTTTCAACAAACAACGCTAACTTGTTTAAAATGTTAGGCCCAAAATCAATAATAGGGTCTAATAAGGTGGAACCAAGGGCGATCAGTCATGGGGACTGACTGAACCATGACTCAAAATACCTTTGCAGGACTTCTTCCTCAGATTTTTGGCTGATAACTGATAACACAGTTGACAATCTGAAATCATACAACTACCGGGCACTACAACAGTACCTATCATCCCAGAGTCTGCGACATGCAGAAAACCTCTGGCCTGGTTGTCGATCATTCCATTCAAGTAGAGCTAGAACTTGGCCAGAGTTGGAACTCTACTTGACGCACATCACTTAAAACAAGACTTTTAAAAACAGCAATTACTAATAGGCAATCAAACCATTATACAATTAAATTTCTCTGAAACTTTGAACCACGACTGAAAACATTTCTGTTGAGCCTTTCCCCCAGTCCTTCTCTGTGCCAGCCTCTCTTTTAGTTTGGTCACGGAGTTTCTCATGACCCCGCTATGGTCTGCCATCGGGCTGCTTGACAATTTGTCACAGACTTCAGGAAGCGGGGTATATGGGCTGTGCAGGTGTCTTAAGGATTCAGTCCTGCAAAATAAGCTTTACAAGTTTCATTAGTTTTGCCCTGAAGGTCCAGTTTAGACCGACTTAAGCAAGCACCATTTAATTTTACAATTTTTCTAAACGGCTGCGTACCCTCACCCTGTGAGTACCAGTGTCCAACCCTGCTACCATTTTCCTAGCTCATTTTTATCATGACTTGTGGGCCTTCCTCTAGTGCCCGGGTGGTCCAGTGCCTCTGGGTAGGGCTTTTTGTCTTGTCTACCCTGGGGAACTGATTTAATGCCAACAAGGCGGTTGCCAGGATGCATGCTTGGTCTTTTGGGGGGATGGAATTGGTAAAACCCTCTGGTTTTGCCAACACCTCCAGTTTAGTTCTTAGAGTTTGGTTTGCCCATTCAACAATGGCCTGTCCGGTGCTATTGTATGGGATGCCATGTACTATAGTTATACCCCATTTTGAAGCAAACGCTTGGATCCAAAGTCAAAGCAGACCCTACTAGCTTAGCAGAAGGGGTCCAAAGAGGAGTTTTTAGGGTTTAAAATGTAACACAGTATGGTAATGTAATAATTCTTACAGGCTGTATGTAAATGTTATTGTATTGTAACGGGAACCTCGCTCTCTTACCCTTTTTACTCCCTTATGCTCTTACTCTCTTGCCCTCTCATCCTCTCTACCCCTCTCTTCTCTCGGGCCTGCTGCACCTGGCAGCTCCAAGCAGGGCGCGTGCACCCAGGCCCTTTGCAATGAACTGCAGGTTCTGCAACCTGGCTTCAGAGATCTCTCGTGTCCGTCCATCCCGACCGTCCTACGCCCCGACGCTCCTACACCCCGCCACTCGTGTGCCAGAGCAAGCCGGGTGACTCCAAGCGCCCTCTCGGAGAGGCACAGCAGCAATTGGCGCCCAACGTGGGGCCTGACACCAGCGTCAGACCCTGGGGATGAGACCTTGGGTGCTTCCCTGGACTTTGTATTTGTACCTTGGAGTGCCCTCAAAGGTTTCTTGGCCAGCAAGCTATCCCCAGTGGGAGCAGACCCTGTTTTAGTGGGTGGCACTCCTGGGGGATGGGGACAGTGGCTCCTGAAGCACCGCAGGAATCATTCCCTGGTAGGAGCCGTCGCTTCTGGATTTTTCTTTTCCAGTCGCGTGGCAGGTAAGGAATCCTCTTTTCTGTCCTTTTGTGGGATGAGGTTCCTTCCTCCTTACTCTCCCTGCCATTTGTATAGGTCTCCTTAATCTAAAGGAACCTGTCCTTGTGCTCCTTTTGGTTTGGAGCCAGGATCTCCTTCTTTTTGCTGCGCAGCTTTTCCTCTTTCTTCTGGGGAACTGGCAGTGGTGTTCTGCTTCATTTTGGTTTTACCGGGGCAGTGAGTTGGTTTGAGCTGCTCAGTTTGTTATCTCAGCCATGGGTGCTAGGCTGTCAGCAGCTCCAAAAGGAGTTTTAAACCAAATTGTGGGAATCCTTTCAGGGGGAGTTCATTATTCAAAAAGGGAATTGAAACAGCTTGTCTGATGGTTGTTTGCTCACTTCCCCGAGGTGTCCCCTGAACAAATTCATGACATTGATTTTGGGATTTAGTTGGTAATAAATTAACAGAATTGGGCATGTCAGGTGACTCATCCTTGTCTAAATTTACTTTCTGGAGTCTCCAAATTAGAACAATCTTAAAATCCAAATTTGGGGTGAGAAAACAACCATATTCCAACAGCCTGTTCCCCAGTTCTCCCAATTCTCCCTGTCCCAGTGTGTGCAGCCATAGTGTGAGTGTGGTGTGCAACCATAGTGTGAATTGTGGCAGCACGATTCTACAGCCAAGCTCCTGCTCTTGAAACACCCTCCCACCTTTCCTGGCTGCCTCCAGCATTGTGTGCTTGCTGTCCCACACCTAAAAGCTGTTCAAGCGCTCATCCAGCACAATCACACTGGCCACCAACTGCAGCAAAGGCCTGCAGCTCCTTAGCTCACGGAGAGTGAGTTATGCCTCACCCTTGGCACAAAGCTGCCCTCAAGGGCACAGCAAGGCAGTCATGGATGCCTTAGCATAGACATCTAAGAGGGAATGGAATATAATTTTGTTCTACGCACCTTCAAGTATTAGCAATGACACTAAAAGTGATGTCAGCTCCTATGAACAAGCATAGGATGTCTTCATAGTGCTACATCTTTGTTCCTTTCCTGTTGAGGCTGTCCTTGTGTCTGGGGTCTTGCAAGAGGCAAGAGCAGTTGTTGGTTGCTATAAAGTTGTTTATTGTATGAATATATCAGTCTCGAAGGGAAAGTTCTAAGTATTGAAGTCCGTGCTAAAAACTTTCTGGCATGGAGCAAAAGCTGCAGCTGCAACAGCTGCTCGCTGGTGTAGACTGCCTGGCATGGAGTCCCAGGTTCTGTGCAGGAACAGCAGCAGCAGCAGCAGTTGTTCCCTGGCAAAGGGTCCAATGTCCCAAGCAGCAGCAGCAGGAACCACAGCCTTTTCTTCTTCTTTCTTCTTTCCTTCTTTCTCCCTTCCTTCCTTCATGACAAACACCTCAGTACAGGGGTTTTTATTCACAAAACATCCAGTCTGCTAAAAGCACGATTCTAAAACATTCTTTTTAAACAAATTTGAACTTATTTCTAATGTGCGAAAGTAGTATGAAAGTACTGTCAGTTCTTACCTAAAAAACTACATGTATAAAATTACAGTCAGCATTGACCATTGGAAAAGCAGCTTCTCACTAGCTTCAGTTCCACAGCTGGCAGAAAATGCAGAGTAATTCTGGAATTGAGAGAAATGTTCTTGCACTTACTACCTAGGAGTATAACTTTGCTAAACTTCTGCAGCTAAGGGAGCAGACTGCAGTCTGATTTTCTGACCAATGTCTCTATTTGTGCAATTTTTCAGTTCCCATATAACTGGTAGTTTTGTACAGACTAAGGAGAGACAAATAGTTTTTGCCAAAGATCAAACTCTTATGGGGTTATAAAACACCAGGGCTCATGGTAAGACTTAAAGCCAACCTCTGCACCTCAGTTAATGTGGAAAACCCTCCTGGGCAGTGTTCCTGCTTGCTGGCAGAAACTATCTCTAACTCCTGATGACTCTGTGACAGTTTGCATGTCTCACATAATATCTGGTTCTTCCTCAACCTGAATTGCACCATTTCAGGCATCTAGAAGATAAATAAACAACAAAAGCAGGAATTGAACTGCTATGCTTAAAAATCCAGATCTGGACCTCAGTGATTAGCTTCCCTGGAAGAGATGTCTGAGGAAGGTGAACTCATGGTGGCCAAAATGCATGAACAGTTACAGAACTTAAAAATTGTAACAAGTTACAAGAAATATAAATGTGTTCCAGCCTTCCACAAAAAAAGCACTCCATTCCCTATTACACCTACCTGGCACCAAACACTGCCCTGCCAGTTTCCCTGAGAATCATCAGAGATCCCTCATGTGCTCAGCTCACAGTTCAAATATAACATCCTTTAGCATTTAAAAGGGTGGAGGATTTAATCAACCCCCCCTCAAGGATTTAGTGCTTTCTTATTTACCTTTTTCAAAAGATAATTGGGGTTTGAGATTACTTCTTTTGCATTTTGAATTCAGCTTGAGCACTTAAGGGGATGTTCTTCCAATTGAACACAACTGGTGTGTGTTAGCAGCTACATTTTCTGGCAGAGCTGAAAGTCTGAAAGACTAGAAATGCCTGCCAGGCTAGAAAGGCAGAAGAAGGAAATACTGCCACATTCCTTGCACTGTAATTCAGTAGCCTGAAGTTCACTTAGATGCCACAGGTTATTGGCTGCCACAGCTTTGCTTTATCTCAGAGCTCATGGAAATATGATTGCAGGGAGAACATGGAGATGCTGCTGGAACTCTGAGGCATTGCCAGATGTGCTTAGCCCAGCTTTCCTCTGCTGCTGTTCACATTGGTACCTAAGGGGAGAAAAATCAAAAAGGCAATTATATTTACAGCTATGCATTCTTGATAACAAAATCACCATGCTCTTGGGGGCAGTAGATCAAGCACAGAGTGTGTGTCTGGACTCAACGGGTCAATATTAATTTATAACTTTATTTATTGCCCATGAGGGTTTGTTTGTTTATTTATTTCATCCTGGGTTGGTTTTTTTTGTTTTTCAGTTACCTATTACACTCACATTACTCTGGAAACTATGCTATCACCTTTGCTTTCTCCCACATAATAAAGCAGAAATCACTAATTATTTTTACACTGAAGCATCTGAAGAATGCAGAAGCTGGTGTGGTGCCTTGCAGATCCACAACCAGAAGAGATAAAACAGAATGGGAACACTTGGCTGGTACTTTTTTTGTGTATTTGTTGTGTATGTGCTGTCTCAGGAAGGACTGCAGCCACTCCAGGTGCTGTAATGCATCAAAGCACACACAACAATCAAAATTCATGGAAACCATTTAGAGAGGCAAGGGAGACTCTTTGGGTAGTTTCTCCAGGTGAAAGCAGTAAAGGCTGTTATGTAGAAAATACTAGTTCCTTCCCCAAGGCTGCAGTAAACAAATCTAACAGAGGAAATAACACCAACCTGTACACACCTCTGTGTTGATTTTTAGCTCCAGGTGCTGCAGTGGCAGCCAGATTTCAGGTTAAAACTGCTCTCCTTTGTGCTTGCAGTGAACAGTTCAGAGGGCTCTGGATGAAAGCAGGAGTATGGCTTCCAAAATACACTCTAAAGCAGACATTCCTGTCTCATGGAGAAGTCTAGGTGAAACAAAAAAAAGATATTTAAGACGAAGAGTTCTTGTTTTGAAAGACATTTCTTAGTGTTTTTACATCTACAGCAAAAGGATTCTTTTACAGCTTTAGTCTTTGTTCTCTGCAAAAGTCTATGAGCAGAATATTACTATTGTTAAAACATTAATTAGATACTATTAGATACTAAATTTTTATTACATAAATATAATAACCACTGTTATAGTGAAGCAGAGATATCTATAGATAAAATTATATTATATTAAGCAGCTATTTTCATTTATTTATTTATTTATGAAGTGCAGACTTCTACCAAGTAGCATTCTTGAGGAGCCATTTTTCAAATTAGGACAAGAATTTTCCAGGCTGCCAGAGTTTAAGGAGTTTTATTCCCTTTCTTCAGAAAAGGAGGGGAAAAAAGGGGATTTTTTAGTTTCTAAAAATAAAAAGTGCTTTTGCCTAAGATGTTTCTGTGCTTTAACTGACCTGAATTTCTGATGAAAGAACAGTCTCTCATTATTAGCTTTCCTTAAACTGAATGTCCAGGTTTGAATGTGAGCTACTTTCCACAGATTATAATTAGGTTTCTTCCAGTTACAATATGTATAACTCCAATAGCAGTACATATTTTTACAACCGAAGTGGTGAAGTTGTGGTACTTTACGTACCTCAGTATTTTTTCCATGCAATAACATGTTTAAAAAAACCCGTAAAACAGGGTTTATGAAGGAAGGAAAAGCAACACCTCTTCAGTCTTATTAATCAGGAAGTTTTCAGAGAGAACATACAAATCAGAATAAATTTAAAGTTGGGATTTTCTTTTATTAAATACTTGATGGTTACAAAGCAGCTATAAGGTCTATGAGATTAATACAAACACCACTAAATGTATGAATCAGTTTATAATTAATTTCTTTTTCTTTCTCCCTCTCCTCCCCCCCAAAAAAAAGAATCTTTATGTGTTAGACGCTGGAAGAATCTTCATTTAAGTGTCTAATAAATTTTGTAATAACCTAGCCAGCCTGTCTACCAGTTACCCCTTACATGCTGCACAACACAGGAAACTCTACATGCTTGCTAGTGGTAAAATACATTTTAACGTGAAATATAACTTTTAATTTTGAAAAAACCTAGAAAATATATATACACTATGTACTCTATTTTGAATATTTGGAGTTCTTTTTGATTGTTACTTCATTATCACCTTTGTACATTTTGCATTACATGCAAGCAGATTTGACCTAAAAATCTTCTACACCCTTTTCAGACTTTTGGTGTACATTCAGAGGACCTAAATATAGAGAGTTTTGAACTGCTAATGATCCCACATTATCTTCAGACAGGATGGAGCACAGTTACTGAAATGTCACACTGACAGATTTCAGTTTTCAGATTTCACTGTGCTTTCTTCTAATGTGTCAAAATCATTATTTCTGTTCTGCATTAGAACCTTAAGTGGATAAAATTATTGCAAACGAACTTAAGGAACCTGATGTTTATTTAAAAGTCATGCCTTTCTTTTCACAACCCCACCTGAAAATTCAGGAGGAAGAAATGTATTTTTCGGGATCTCTTTAGTAAATTTCCTACCATGGAGTTGTTTCCTAAGCCTCTGGTGGAATTTCCAACAGCTCAAACCTGAAAGGTGTTATTGGCATTATTGATTGTTGAAAACATGAACCCATGAGTAAATACTGGTAACAACACCAGCAGATGTTAGTATTTAAACATGCCAATTAACTTGTCATTAGGGAAAATTAGCCCCTGAGCTCAGCAATGTTGTATCTCACCTGCTACAGATCTAGTGCAGTAATTTTAAAGCAAGTCAGGTATCTTCACAGTTTTGCTCTCATTTTTCTGCATAGTCTGATTACTTCAGATTCTAGAAAGAAATACAGAATCAAAAATCAAAAACAAAATAAAAGTATCTTCTTCCTTCTCCCTTACACAGTTGTACACCCACCAGCCACTCTCTCTCAGCACTCTTCCTCCTTGTTTTCTTGTATTTGTTATCAGGCTGCTCTGGGATTTCTTGCTTTAATAGTGTTTCCTCCACCCCAGCCCCAAGTGAAGGGGCAATTTCTGTTCTGGAATTGTGATTCTTATTTCAGTATATCTGAGAAAAAACATCAGTTAGCAGGGGCTGTTCAGCTGCTGCTTCAGTGTCGGGAGGCAAAACCCTGAATTACAGGTGCAAAATCAGGATGGGGCACATGAAATGAACATATATATAAGTTACACAACAACCTGCAAATAGAAGAGATTCACAGGCTGGTCTGGTTCTGGGCAGCATGACCTTAGTAAAACCCTGTTTTGCCCTACACAACTGAAATTCCACCCAAAATGCAGTAGAAATCCTTTATACTTCTCTGTGTATTTTAGTTGTGATTTACTCTTCTAGAAACACTGATTATTGCTTTTATTGCATGGACAAGGCACATGTCTGTGCTGCTGGAGCAAAACCCATCCCCTGGGCCTTCTGCTGAGCCCTGCTGAGTGCTGAAAATTGGGTGGCCAGCAAAAACCAGAAACACACCAACATCTTCACTTCTTTCCAAGCGTAACCACTGCATAGATTTATTATTAAAGAAAAATCACCAGATAGGCTGTAGAACAAATAGTAGTGATATTAGGGTTGGTTAACAAATAATTAATTAAACCATAGAGCAGTAGGAGTCCAGATTTCTTCTGTGGCTTATTTTGTGTCACTGCCTCACTTTTTTTGGCAGGTGTGGCAGGGTTTTTTGAAGATGCTGTGAGTGACAGTGACTCTCAGAGGTGTCACAGGGGGCACAGGAGGTGACATGCTGGAAGGTGGTCAGATCACTGCCTCATTCTTGAGAGTCCTTTGCACCAGCAGAACGCAGGGCCTGCATAAATTAGCAGCAGGCTTCTTATTTGAGAAATTAATTGAAATAGTACATGTTAGGTTTCTAAACATTAGGGTATCAGGGTCACAAGGCACTACTTTGAGGTCCAGGTCAGTTTGACTAAGTTTACTCCATACTGTAGGACATATAAATGCCTGTAAATACCTCAGAGATGGCTTTGGGGCATTCTGTGAATAATGAAAATAGATGCACACAAAATTTCGTTTTAACAGCATTTTGAAGATAGAATCCTATTCCTGCCCCCAGTGCACTCTTTCTTACCTCATATGCAGAGCATCAAGGTGTCTAGAAAGAAACCTGCTCCCTTTTATGGGCTAACATAACTCCTGGCTTGTGCTATAATAATAACCAGTGTGCAAAAGAGGAGGTTGGAAGGGTTTTAAGTATTTCAAAGCAAGGTCGAGCACGAACCACAGGGTGCCGCTATTCTGCCAAATAACACCATTTCCTGCATTTCGCTTGCCCGGTGGGTTTGGGACGACAGGAGAAGCTGCGGCGGTAACCTCGCAGGAGCTGAGGAGCGATTTTTGCACCGCGGCGACTCCCCTCGAGTGGTTACGGGGTGTAGTGCGGCTGCTGCGGTGCTGCAAAGAGAGAAATTATTGAAATGAGGAGTGAAATTCGGCACGAGCAGAACGACAGAAGGGAGCAAAGCGCAGCGGCAGAGCCAGACAAGCTCCAAACAACTCTTTCTTCTTTGCTCTTGACACCACACAAAATTCTGATCAGATGCTTTAGTCTGTGGTTTAATTAGTGCGTGCTGTATTTAGACAGGCTCCTCACATTTTGAAGTTGATTCCCCCCCACCAAGATCTTGAAGCTCCACCTGTTCTGGTGTTATGCACAGAGTTCTTGATTTAAAATCTGCCTAATTCCTGAGCTGAAAATGCCTTTTTGGCACCCTTGTCCTTCTGTACCTGGGACAGAGATGAGGTTAAGTAGTAAATGGCTCTCCCCAGTGTTGCTTCAAGAAAAGACTGGTCTGCACTGATTGAGTAAATCTGTATTGAAATGGCCTTGGCAGAGATTGCCTCTGCTTGGTCAACAGAAATTATTTATGCTATTGCTCTATAACCAAGTACCTGTTAGGGAGATGGTGGTGCCTTGCAGTTGCTTGTTGTAGTAACCCCGAAGTGATGGAGTGCTCCCTCATCTTTATACTGATTTTGTAATGCCGTGCAGTGATAATTTTCAGGAACAGAGAATTCTCTTCTGCTTTTTAATAGCTACCTTGGCTGAGGAGAATGTAATCACTTTTCCATAACCTGTTGTAAAAATACGAGAAATAGAAGATTGTCCTACCTCAGCTCAACTGCAGTTCACCTGAATTTTTTTGATTTATTAATTTCTGTTGTTTACACTTCTCAACTAAGAACTGGAACCCCCTCCCATACCTTTTACTGAGGTTATAAAACAGGAATGGAGACCAGGCCTCAGCACCTCCTCATGGCATGTTTTTTAATTTTAAATTTAAAAAATTACATTTCAAGTAAAAAAAAATTACATTTCAAGTAATTACATTTCAAGTAAAAGTAACTTTACTATGGGTAAAAACACTGCCATATTTAATTCCAAAACAGCTGCTAGGAAGAAGTCATGGAGTGCAAGAGAGTGGGATTAGCTGGGCTAAAACATACCAGAACCACCTTGTGTGGCATTTGGGAGTTAAAACTTGAGGGGTGGCAAACACTAGAATAATAATTGAAGCATAAACAGATAAAATTATTTTAATTTTGCACTTATTCCTCTTTAAATACATAATTATGTTCTTTGTGAACTTCCCACCTGTCTGCACAATTAAAACATAAATATCATAAAGATTTTATTTGTTTGTATTCAGTAACATACAGTATTTCTAGAATAATTCCATAAAATTCTGCAAAATTCCCCACCCCTCCAAAACTCGTAGGCAAATGTTAGAGCAGCACTATTAAAGATAACAAATAACAACCCATATATATGGGCACACAATTTCAGCCACTGAAAGTAATCAGAGATGCAAAGACAGTGAGAAAAATGTTACTCCAATTATTTAATTGACCAGTTTTTCAGACTGTGTTAATTCACAACTGAAGAAAATGTCTGCAAGCCTGATGTCATTCTGTACCCATGCTAGAGCACCATGGTTACGATTAAACCTAAGATTTAAGGTGCTTAAACCTTGACATGGTTATATGAAAGCTCAGCAAATGCAGTGAACGTTTGGAAACTCATTAGACTGAAGATCTGCTAATTAAAATTACATATTACAAAGTGTGATTCCTCGATGGATTTGTACTGTCTGGCTGAAGAATCCTAGGCACATTTTACAAGAATTAGACCTGTACTGGATATAAACTTTGAATCATGGTTATTGTTCTGTTCTGACAAACCCTAAGTCCTTGAACAGATAATTACTCACAATTTTTGCGCCTCAGTTTTGCCTCCTGACAAGATTCCAGTTAGCTCAAACCAAAGGGACACCACAGCATCGAAACTGGACTTCCCTGAAATCTAAGGAAAAACTTGTAAAAAGAGACCCCAAATGCTGTATCTCAGCCATGTCAGTTTAATTTTGTTCTCCAGTTAAAATACATAAATTACTGCTAACACTGCGCTTTATCATTGCCACATCAATGCAGATTTATTACCTTATCTGTAATTTTGTTTACAGTAATATTGCATTGATGAAGTGCTTATCTTAGCACCCAGCTCTGAATTAAAAACCTGTAAAGCAGCATGAGCTCTTAACACTGTTTTCCCAAAAATAATGGTTTTCTACAGGTAAACAGGAAGACAGTAAAAAATAGGACTGTAGTTCTTCACCTTTTGCCCAAGATTGCACCCTAAGGAATAAGTTCTGCAGCATGACAGATATTAATAAATCAGATAAATCAGGAAAAGAAAATAATTTGTGTACAAGGAAGACATGGTGGGGCTCCTTTTCCATGTAGGCTGACTGACCAAACTCTTGTCTGCACAGCCCCAGTGAATCCAAAATACGAGTTCTGCATTTTCTTGTAAAACTTCCTGCTTGTACTTCTCAGATAAACTTTACCTCATCCTTTGCACAGCAATACTAACCCAGAGTTCATTAAATATTCTTGCCTACTTCGATACCTTTTTACCTTGCTCAGAACAACTGTCTCAGTATATTTCTCTTTATCTCACCAAAGAAATAAACTTGTGCATCACACGACACTGACACAAAACGTTGAAATGCAGCTGCAGAAAAGCCTCTGCAGGTGTTGTCAAAAATCGGTTTTGTTGAGTATCTACTGTATTATTTCAATGCCTGGGCAGCATGCAGTCACATTCCAGACAGGCTTCATGAACAAGAGCTTCTCTTGAAGCTACAGGCTGCCAGACAGCAGGGTCTTTTTTTCTTTTCTTCAATATGAAACAACAGTCAAAGTAGAAGAAAATCACAGAAAATCAGGTGAATATATATAGTAAAGAGTAAAGGTACCAACTGACTGCCTGTTTTGTGTCCCATTAATTTCTGAAATACTGAAAATAGCTGTCTCCAACACAAACAGAAAGCAGCAGAAAGTCTTTCTAATGAGCTGAAGCATCGCAGACAAGAATCTTAGGTGCATAAGTATATAGTTAATAAATTTATTTATAAATAAATAAGTGATAAAAACCCATTAAAAATGATTTAGAAATGTTGGATGACAAGGTCTAGGTAGGTAGACCAAAGAAGAAACCAGTGAAAAATGGGGATGAGTTTAAAGGTTTGCCCAGTTGTGGGTATGACAAGACACGCTGTGGTGATATTCCACAGTGACAGAATAAAACAAGCTGGCAATGCAGAACCCAGAGGGAGGCAGATGATGTCT
This sequence comes from Emberiza elegans, assembly GCA_024865655.1. Taxonomy (NCBI): domain Eukaryota; kingdom Metazoa; phylum Chordata; class Aves; order Passeriformes; family Fringillidae; genus Emberiza; species Emberiza elegans. The sequence goes on from JALJVW010000034.1 coordinate 3,982,241, forward strand.
CCTGCAGAACTGGAAACTAAACAAACAGGAGGAAAAAAGAAAAGAAGAAGGAAAAAGGGTACTTAACTAGCTACATTTTCATTTGGCCAGTAGAAATGTGGAAATATGCGAAGAAATATGTGTAGAACATGGAATTTTCAGCTTACACCAGCAGCAGAACCTGCGTTTGAGGATTCATTCACTGACAGAGGAAGTGCTGAGATAGAAAAGAGGCGAATATTCTGGAATCCTTCCTCCTTTTAGCTGTTTTCAACCCAGTAATCCACACACCTGCACAAACAGGGAGCTGATCAGGAAATAAAGGAGTCATTAGAAAGCAATAAATTCTTTCTGATATATGCCTGCTGAAAGCTACACAGTGTTGTTAAATGTTTCTTCCGGATTAAAAATTGACTTTTGGGTAGAAAGAACAAAATGCCTGCATGCTGCTTATTTAAATTGTGGGAACTCCAGTGTAACCTCCCCAGGAGAGTGCTGAATCTTCAGTGAAATACTGAATGAAATACCCTGAAATCAAATCAAAGAGAAGGAGTAGAGGGGGTGAGCAGGATGCTGTAGCTGCATTGATCAGGAATACAATGAAGAGTTCATATTTCATAGCACCTGTGCACAAGTTGCAACAGGATTGCTTTGATTGGAAATGCTGCTGCAATGGAGTTGCCATCCTTTCCGGCTGTTTATTTTATGTAGATCTCAGAGCAGTATGATGGGACACTTTATGTCATTGTCTGTTACAGCTTTTCTGCTATGGGATCATAATTACAAGTTAGCCCATCATGTGTCTCCCTGCAGTAAAAAAAAAAAAAAATTGTTAAAAACTTAGCTCTGAATAGGGTTTGAGATCAGCCCCACTCTGACATCCACACAACACTCCACAATTGATCTTTACTGCTGTCAAATGAAGTTCTTGAGATGTTTAGGCAAGAATAATCTATAGCTCAATAGATTTATTTTTTTTTTGTAATAAAAGGTTTTACACATAAAGAGCTCATCTGCAGGGAAAAAAAATCATATTAACATCACATTGTTCTATATCTCATTCTGGGCAGAAAAACAACTCAGGTAAAGGCCTGGCAGCAAATGAAGATATTTTTTCATGACTTTAGGTTCTTGTTTAAGAAATGAACAGTAAAATCCACAAGGAGGTCATTACCATGTTTTGCTTTGGAAAAGTCCTTCTCAGGAGACAGGCTCTGTATGAATTTTGAAGCTGCACCCATTTGCCTTTCTTCATCTTCCATCTGATAAAAGAAAAATTTTATATACAAATCGCTCATTACATCCCTAGGCCTGGAAAATCCCCTGCAGCTGAACCACTGTGAGCATTTTTTTTATATCAGAGTCAAATGCACATCTCAGTTTTGACTTTGAAATAATTTTATAATTGTTTTTAAATCAACACAAAACGCAACACCGCTGCTGTTATAATTAGCAAAACACAAAGCACTTGGCAAAAAATGTCCATGGCATTAAAGGGAATGGGTTATAATAGATTGTGCTGTTAGTCAATTATTTACTAGGTAGCAAATGGGGAAACAGCAGAAAGAAACAAAATACCCCTAAAAAAAAAAAATCATGTGAATAGAATTTTTGTGCCATGTGTGCTGACATAGGTAAGTTTAAAACAATTGTAATTTCAAATGTAAAGATACAGCTTTTTTGGTGGACTTCAAAATACAGAGTTTTAACACTTCTTATTAGCCTTTTAGCAAAGGGGCAGAATAGGACTCGTGTTTCACTGTAATGTAAACAATTGGGAATAACAGCAAAAATCAACTTTTGCGTGGTAGTAACCATGTTTCACATTAATTTTGAAAGACGTGTTAAGAGTGTAAGGTATTAGAACAAGATCCATTTCCTTTAAAAACTCATGTGAGAGAAAATAAAACCCCCTACATTTTATAGTAGTTAGTTGATGTAATTAGTACTTCATTACTTAATCTTCATTGCATTGTTAGCCTGAAAAAGAAACAGTTCTTCATTTGAAGACCATAGCAGAGCCTCACACTCAGTCTTTCCCCTCATTTTCTTTCAAACTAAATGTTTGAAATGCTTGTGAATGTTTCTTCAGGTGATGAGGCTTGCAGGATGTTACAAGGAGAAGCTCTTTTTGCCTTGAGAGACAAAGCAGAGGGAGATATTTCTAGGAGGAAGGTATGAATATATAGGAGTAAAATGAAATTTCTGCTTGTCGCTTTGTAGTGCCAAACAGACGCTG